>CM070823.1:35345707-36058043 GCA_036326025.1 Chrosomus eos | reverse complement strand
GATGCGCTGTAGGAAAGGTGCAGTTGCGTCCTCTTCATAAAAACACTGAGACATGGCGACCGGCGCTGCTAATGTGGCTCTGAATCCACTTGTTGACAAGATAGGAGGAAAGAGCCACATATGGAAATATTTTGAATTAGGCTAATGTCACGTTGCCATAAAGGGCCATTCACATGTTCACATAGCACGTTTTTTGCACGTGCAAATTTCAAATGTAGGCGCGCGGGAAGCGCGCTCATAATAGAAGCGACGTGCGAGCTTGTTTTTCCATGTGCGCCACTGTTCATGGTTGCATAGCGGAGACACGGGAGAGCGAGAGCTTGTGGAGAGAAGGAGAAAGCGGTGCAAACTGCGCTCTCCGTGATGACGAGGAAGTATCAGCAAATAATTAATTGATTTTTTTAGCCCCTGCATTAGAAATCAGCTACAGGGTTCTCAAGTTTTGAAGACAGGCAAGAGTGACATTTTTGGCAGTTTTGGATTAAATAAAAGTACAGTTAAGTCAAATAAAACATGTTTTATCTCCTGTATAGTTTGGTAACACTACAATAAGATACCATTCATTAACATTAATGCATTATCTATCAACACATTGAGTGAACAATATATTTTTACAACATTAATTAATGTTTGCGAATTTTATTTAATACAAACACTTGATTGTTCATATTTGTTCACTTCATTCATTGTGCATTAAATCATGTTAACAGATAAAACTTTTGATTTTAAAAACGTATTAGTACATTTTTAAATTAACCCCAAGGAGAATAATTGCTACAGTATATAACTATGGTTTATTGTTAGGTAATTTTATCTAATGTTATCTATCAAATAGAATCTTCTTATTGTAAAGTGTTTTAATACTACAGTTTCCATCTTTGTAACCATGGTATACACTTTAATATGTGTAAATTTAATCTAAATTAAGCTTTGGTACCGAAATTGGTACCGAGAACCGTGAATTTTCACTGGTATTGGTACCGAATACTGAAATTTTGGTACCGTGACAACACTAGTCTGCATGGCATAAATTATAAATAGACTAATCCTTATTAAAGCTACAAGCGCTCTTTAGTCAAGAGCAGTGAGTAATTTCCTCTGTTACCTTATTTCTGTGATTAACTTTACTGACAGAGAGCATTATTGGCTGCTGTCCCTTTAAGAGCAGCCGCTGCTGACAGAGACACGGATCTCTCACAACACTTTGCGTTCATTTAAGACTTTATTTCACTAATTTAAGACTGCTCTTACGTTAGAGGATACTCGACAAAACAGACATTTTGGCATAATTGTTTGTGTTATTGTTCATTCAAGTGCGAAAGAACCACTTTCTGGCACACGTTTTTTCTCTCTCTCTCTCTGTGTGTGTGTGTGTGTCACAGATAGGACCTTAACAGACAGCATGTTTAAAAGCATTTGCATGAAAAAGAGCAGGATCATATAACATAACGCTACCTAAAGGCTAAAATTGAGGGGGAACAATATTTGCAATACAGACAACTGTATTGGTATCAGTGATACAGGCTTTCATTCATATTTCTTAGTAAGATGCTGCCAACTAGTATTTAAATTAATACTGTCTTTATGTTGTTTCTACATTATTTTGGAGATATTACGCAAGTATTACAACATAAAAATATATTAAAAACTTTAATGTTAGGTGTGATTAATCGCGATTAATTACAGAAAAGTATGTGATTTATTTTTTTAATCGACTGACAGCACTAATTAGTATATCTTTGCTGGGAACATGAACCATATATATATATATATATATATATATAACAAATGGAAGGTATGATAGGAAACAAGTCAATCCTCAAAGCAGGAGGTCCATTAGAGCAATGACAGAGCAGAGCATGGACATGATGTCATCAGGGTAGGCAAACTAAATTAACAGGAGCGGTTGGAAAGAAATTCACTGAATGCATAGAGTTAGTAAACCAGAGGAAGAGGATGGATGAGGAACAGAAGCTTGCAAGAGAGTGAATTTTGGTTTTAAAAAGTCAGCATGTCATTGAGTGTACATGGCCATAGATTCTTGAATTCTGGCAATATAATAATTTAACTGAACTTTAGTTTAGGATAACCATATAAGAACTAAAAAAACAACTTTAAAAGGTGACCAAGAGGGTGACCACCCGGTAAAAGAAAAAACATTTAGACAAATACCTTGTGGAACGAGTCGGGATCAACATCTCCAGTTTCAATCACAGCTCCAGCATGCCGCTGGAAACACAAAAGCAGAAATTAGTCTTGGAAACCTAAAATGACTGAAATTTACAAGACAAGAAAATTGTCTAACTCAACCTACCGTGCCAACTTCCTCACTCTTTGACTTGTGCAGTACGTAGCCCTTCTTCCACTGACCATCGTTACCTTCGTTGGGCTTGCGGATGTTGAATTCAACTTTGGACCGTTCTTTGTCTTGCATGGCCTTCCATTCATCCAGTGTCATCTCCTTAGGACCTTCCTCCTTCACCTCCTCTACTTCATTCTCCCTACACACACACGCAACCATTCAATGGCATGCTCTTTGTACATGAAGCATTTTCATTTCTTCACATCAACTTGAGCATGAACAGAATTGCACTCACTTGTTTTCAGAGTCGACAGGGGCGTGTTCTTCACCTTCAGGAGCAGGCTCAGGTGCAGCGGACTGATCAAGCTCACTGTCAAATCAGACACTGTTATTAGATCTGGTGACCCCTCGAAATGACCACACTAAACCTACATTTCAGAAATGTACCCTGAATTTGGCAGTGTTCATTTCACACTATGGTAATGATCAGATTCACACTATGGTAATTAGGCGTTACTCATATCTAGAGCACAAGCAGGACAAGTTTCATGTCAAATTGTTATACTTGGGGTTGAATAAATAAAAATTATACAGTTGCCTTACCAAACACCACTAATTAGAATCAACAAGAGTCACATCACATAAGCGGTTGAGGTATTTTAGACGATCTACAACAGGGGTTGCAACAGGCGGCCCAAAACTGGCCAATGCCAGCAATCATATCTGTCCCGCGCCCGCAGCCAGATTATTCTGATAACGCCTGGTTCTGAAATAGATCTGTCATGACAGCAACAGTTACTCACTATCACTTCGTCTTTAGTGATTTTGCCTTCAAAATAAAAGTACGAGAACGTTTTTGCAGCAATGTTTTATTTTGAGATTAATTGAGAGCTTGTCATTTGTAAAGTTCTGAAAGACATTCAAAAAATGTCTGTGGATTGCTTCATTGCAGATAAGACACACCGGCTTTGCCTTCACAAAACTTAAGTAGGATGAACACAGTTGTCTTTCCATTCTTCTTTGTATGCCCTATTTTCACTGTCAACTTTCCTCTTAAGACACTTTGTTAGTGCCATTTTCTCTCAGCAGCTACCTTAAATGTTAGATCACTCTGCACACGACGTTATAACGTACCTCCAGAACGCAAAAGAAAAGAAAAAAAATTCTGTTTAGTACGTGAGAATGCCAAGGAATAATTCTTAGTGTAAAAGTAGGATACATCAAATAATTACTACAAGTTAGGCTTTATTGTGTAACAAGCAAATTAAAACGATACACACACAGTCTGTGTTGCAAGTTGGTGAATGAGGACACTTGCCAGGTTACGTGTCACTATTGCTTTATTAATTTACCCAGTGTTAAACCCGGACACCGCCACACAAATGTGGCTTTTCGTTAATGACTGTCCTACTACAGAATTTAACACAAGAGTAACAGCTCACTCCCAGTGACAAAAGACACTAACAGTCTGTCACAGGCAAATCTAGTTGCATTTTTCATCAATTAATTTCTTAAATTATCTTTGACTGAATTTTTTTTTGGCCCGATTTTTGCCAAACTTACTTGCCGCCCCCTGATCAACAATATCTAAATATTTTAAGCCTCAAATATTTCCCATCTACAATCCTACCTGGTTTCTTCCTTCACATTGCCCCAGTTGTGCGGGCCACTCCCACCACGCTTCTCCTCTCCTTTCTGTCGACTAAGACATGAAGAACATTCAGTGAGACTAATGCAACAAGACCCCTTTAAGCATTTGTTATTGCTGGCTTCTCACACTTACGATTTGTCATTGCCGCTGTGTCTATCAAAGTCACGTTTGCCCCGGGAATCAAAACCGTCTCCGCGTCCCATGCCTCGTCCACGGCCACCTCTGGCCCCGCGTCCTCCTCCACGCCCTCGAGACGGCTTATCCCCAACTGGCCTGAGGACAACATTAGAACATTTATGACACTGGCTCGGCCAATGGCATGAGTTTGACTTCCTGTCTGTCTAACCAATGGCAGATGCAGGACTTAGACATTATTTTGAAAATTTGTTTGGTGATATCAGTTGTTTAAAGGTTTTTTTTATTTTTAGGCTTATGTTTTTCTAAATGAAATAACCCTCACTCAGCTAGAACAATCTCTCAAATAATACAGTAAACTATACAGGGAACCCTGTCTTTCAGTACATTACTATAATATTAAAGTTTAAAATCAACAAAAGCACCCAAATTTAAATGCTTAGAAGTTTACTTTTTATTTAAGCTTAATTATATAATTGCTTCTATTCCAACTTGTTTTCATGACAGAATTATTCAAACATACAATGAATAAGACATTACTAACAAATTAGGTAAAAAAAAACAATGTAATACAGTGCATATATAAAGCAAACGTTGATGTTTGTCCTAGCCGACTAATAAGCAATTGATATTGAATGGCTATCCTGAAGTAGATGTTGCCTGACAGTGTTTACAAGCTGTTTCACTGATGTCTTTCTGCAGTCGAAACACTGATTGAGGGACTACATAAAACAGAATTCATTTTAGTAAGTTGTACGGTTTCTTTCAACATACCTTCTGATGTTCATTCATGCTATAACTTAGGGCTGGGTGATATGGCCACGATAATTTTTTTTATATATCAGTCGATATCGATAATTGTCACGATAAATGTCAAATCTTTATTTCTTTCAAGTTTAAAGGCAGATTTTTGTTGTAAAAGTTGTAGAAACCAGAGTGTTAATTGTGGTTTTAAACTACTCTTTATTGTCAGAACATATCATGACAAACACTTGCCAATCAGGTGAACATATCACAAATCTGAGGTAGAACATTCAAACATTTGTCATTATTTCCAAAATAAATATCTGAATAGAAAAATATTTCTTCAGCAGCACAGTTTGCAGTGCAGGCTATAATGTTCAAAATTGTCTCGAAATGCATATTTGACAGTGAGTTGACAGTAAATCTGCATCCTAACTCAAGCTAATACTACTATGTTAAATTTATGTTCATTAAAAAAAACAGTAACATCTGTAACGACCACATTTTTATTTGGTAAAATGTAATACT
Source organism: Chrosomus eos (assembly GCA_036326025.1). Lineage (NCBI taxonomy): Eukaryota > Metazoa > Chordata > Actinopteri > Cypriniformes > Leuciscidae > Chrosomus > Chrosomus eos. The sequence goes on along the minus strand of CM070823.1, from coordinate 36,052,683 downwards.
CTGACTGTTTGAGTTTTATTAAAATTAACCATTGTTCATCCAGTATCATGCATTTAGATCGTGATAACAAGAGATAAAGCCAGGCATAGCCTATAGCACCTCACTAGCATGGCAAAATATAACCATGGCTTCTATGGTTTTTGTATGAAAAACAGTAGCCTAACAGTTAAATACATTAATAAATACTGTAATTATATTCCATTAGACATTTAATACATTGTCTACATTAATAATATAATACAATTCAATATGTATATCCCACATTTCATGGTGCAGTTAATATTACTATAGGCTAACGTTACACTAAATCCATGGTAAATGGATTCAGTATCAATTTAGATTCTGACTGATCGTTGCGCACAGTGTTTCTCCTGTTTGTCAGCGCTGTTTCATCTGCCTTTAAACTGAGACATTTGTGTTCTTCGCTGAACTCAAGCGCTTGTCACTGGATCTCGTGAGCGAGACGATCGGAGTAAACGCGTCTGCTCTACAGGGTATATGCAGGAATCTTGAAGTTAATTTTAATACCTTTTCAAGACTTTTTCAAGACCTTCTCAATATTTTTTAATACCTCACTGCCACTTCAAGCTGTAACCATTTACATCAGTGATACTTTTAACTTAACAGTTTTAGTTTGTTTATTTTTTGTCACCCAAAATAGCCTAGTTTTTTATGTACCTGTTCGTTCACACACTTTTACGATGTTTTTGGGACTCAAACTGTTGGACAGCTAATTCAGAAAAAATACTTTCAAAATTTAAGACTTTATAAACCCGTGATAAGACTTTTTAATACTTTTTAAGGGTCTTAATTTTCCCAAAATTGATTTATCACCTTTTAATACTTTTCAAGACCCCGCGGATACCCTGGCTCTAGTGAGCTCGCGCTGCGCTGCCGTTTGGACTTTGAGCCGAGCGGATAAATGCTCCGTGTGGCGCACGGTTCAAATGAGTTTTGTTCCGCTTTTGGAGCATAAACATTATCGAACATTTATCGACCTTTTAATATCGTTTTATCGAGAAAAATTATATTGCGATAATTATCGTTATCGTTTTATCGCACAGCCCTACTATAACTAGTAGTAAAGTTGAAGAGATGATAGGTTTTTGAATTGAGGTTGCTACAGTGATATGTCACGCAACATTAAATAACTATTTAGCGATCAACTGATATTTTAGCTTGCCTCCCTTCCCTTCATTTGTAAATTTGACATAACAGCCATTAATGCACAAATGAGATGTTACATGCTTGATATGTAGTTTAAACTTGGCAATAAATAATAGAGACAAACTCACAGAGACACGTAATTCATCAAGTCATGTAGATGGACTTTATTGGGACCAACTTGATGAATTACGTGAGTCTTGTGATTTTCAAGAATTAAGTACAACAGCCATAAATGAGTGCATGTTAGAAGTAAAAGCACTGAATATAATTCTCTCTCTGTTGTCTATGCTCATCATTAGTCTCGAAGTCACTTTCCAGAGAATATCCCAACGTATTCTAGGGCTGTCAAAATTGCTCAAAAATGACGTTTGAATATTCCCTCTAAAAAACCCACATATATTCGAACTATTCGAATATCTGGTTGCGCATTTTGTCAATGACGCGCATTACGTCAATATCAGGACAAATGAATACAAAGAGACACAACTATTTATATAGGTAGTTTATCTAAGTTTAAACATATTTGACAACGTATTAACTTACACAAAAACAAGTAAATCAATGGCCAAGACCGCAGACCTTACTCTCGCTCGCACTCGCAGGCACTCTTTCTCTCTCTCTCGCTCGCTCTCTCGCCCTCACGCTCTCTGCGCATAACGGTTTAAATGAACAAAAATACACAAATGTTGAGTGCTGATCAAGAGTTTTGTGCAAGCAATTTAAGGTCGCAACTCTTGTCCTAAATATAGCAGGCTTCATTCAGTGATTGAAACAAATATTATTAACATTAATTGAAGTTTTACAGTATAAAGATTAGAACCAACATTGAACTCTCCGAGCAGCTCGTGCTGTGGGTAAACTGCTGCTACTATGGCTATTTCGGGGACGTCTGGCCACACCCCCTTGGCGGGCTCTGTATGATGTAATGCTAGCTCATTGGCGCACACGTCGGAAGCGCCCTCGTCATTGGATGTGCAGTTGCCGCAGCACAGCCAATGAGTGAGCCAGACACTCACTGTGCTATCTGTGCAGCTGGAAAATACGTTTTACATTTTAAGCTTCAGGATTTTGCCACTCGCAAAGCAGACAGCCGCGCCTCTGCTACCGCGGGCGTGTTTTTCCACATGATTCGAATATTAATTTTCACCTTCGAATTTCTGTTTTTTAAAACTATTCGAATATATATTCGAATTTAGAATATTCGTTGACAGCCCTAACGTATTCCACTTGCTTCACTCTTTAAACAACACGTAAACCTTTAAAAACTGAAGTTTAAAACAGATGCTTACATTCATGCAAAGTTGATAGACTCCCCTGTCATTTATTTATGTTCTACATTTGAAAATGTATAACATTTCTGCCCTTTGTAATATTACTGCTGCTGTTTAAAAAAAAGAAGATACAACTGGGAGCACGAAGGTACAGTAAAGCAGCAATGTTTTTTATTCAGGATGGTTTTTTTTGTGTGTGTGTGTGTGTTTCTTTCACATGCTATATTTGTTATCCGTTTGTTCACCTGATCAAAGCTTTCATTTAAAAGACACTTTTAAATGTGTTTTTTTATTTTTTTGCACTCTTTCATGTAGAAGTGTGTTTTGTTATAAATGCAAGGAGAGTGAAATTACAGTATAAAAAAGTGTTAAAACAGTTTTGTTCAGTACCATTATAAATGTCAAAAACAGAAATAATAAAAATATATCAGTTTTGTATTCAGTTATCAGGTACATGCATATAATTAGTATTAGTTTTATAAAGTCAATATCAGTCGATCTCTATTCAAAAAGGCATTTACTCTTTGAATTTCATGATAAAATTAATAGAATTTGAAAGCTGAGACTTTGTTTTATATCAAAGGTAACAAAGCTTATTGGCAATATTGGACGGAAGGAGAGCTACAAACAAATGTTTAGTGAAGTTTTGTTCTCGCATCAACTGAAAACAGCATAGACTAAAAGATTGATTCAAGAATCTATAGTAGTCAACATTTGAAGTGGATCAAAACCTTTCAAAGCTATACATGAATTTTGAACAATAGGCTACCTGTTCTTGTTTTAGGATAATTTTATGAACTTATTTGACCCACTTCAAATGTTGACTACTGTATATAGGTTCAATAAAAATGATGATAGACCGATATAGTCCACCCAGACCTAATGCCGTCAGTTACATTGTTATGATTATAATAAAACTCACTTGTCCACAGAAAACTCGCCCCCCTCTGGCTTCTCATCAGCTGGTTTATCGAAGCGTCGCTCACGAGGAGGTCGTCTCTCTGGCCGCCGGTCACCGGGACGTCCCTCTCCTTGACCTCCGGGGTGCTGGGAGCTGGCCTGACCCTGCTGACCCTCCGGCCTTCGCCCAACTCTCCTCATTCCTAAAACAGAGATTCAGACATTCATTAAACACAGGTGAAAAAGCCCAACACTAAGAACCTTTTAATTTGATTTGAACAACTCATACTTTACTCCGTTCACCCAAAAATGTAAATTGTGTCATCATTTACTCACCCTCAAGTTGATCCAAACCTGTATGGGTTTCATTGAACACAAAAGAACATATTAAAGAATGTCGGTATCAAGACAGTTGACGGTAGCCATCGACTTCCATTGATTTTTTGTTTTTCACACTATGGAAGTAGATGGCTACCAACCATTTTGTGTTCGAGAAGAAAAACTCGTACAGGTTCGGAACAACTTGAGGGTGAGTTATGACAAAATGTTCATTTTTGTGTGAACTATCCCTATAAAATTTGGGTGAGCTAACTGTTACTCATTTTAGTGTTTTCTGCACGAGGTCACAATCGTTCATGCATCAATCCTAGTGATGTTTAAAGACACACCTTTTCACTTACTAACGTTAGCTCAGATCGTAAAGCACTAGGGTACAGATATTGTCATTTCAACAAGAAAGAATAAAAAACGTAAAGCACTAGGGTACATATATTGTCATTTCAACTAGAAAGAATAAAAAAACACTAACGTTAACTTTAAAAATGACAATATGAAATGAATCATCAGACTGGTGAACACTAGCCTCTCTTCTTTAAACATTTTCTCCATGTGCACATCAGCACGGTGTGCAGAAAAACATCATCACATTATATATTCACATAGGGCTAGCACATTAGCATGTGGCTAAGACATCTACGCAGTTATAAATAAAGCGAGGATGATCAAATCACAAACAAATAGAGATGTTGACATGTCAGAGGAAGAAAACAGGTGAAAGACACGTATGCTGAGCCTCACTGGAGGCATTTCGCTCTCAAAATATGGTGTTAGCGCACATCAAATGTCGACCACAACACCAGCAGCAGCCGCTCCATGTTGACTTCACTGCTGTGTTTATATTCTCACGAGCGCTTCGTCAGTTGCCCTGTCCAATAACACACTGAGCTGCCTACCTAGACAGCATTTTTTGGGCACCACATGTGCGTTACGAACTCATTTATGGCGCGTTTGAGATGTTCGCGTCAACATTTATCAGGCGCTTTGCGACTCGGCAGCGTTTTGTTGATTGGAGCGTGTCTATAATATCCAAATGTGTTGTCTAACGTTAGGCTCATTCGGGTTTGAGATATTTAGTCCTGAAACTTCTACATACCCTCCTTCTTAAGTGGCACAGGGGCCTGGATGTCTTCTTTCTTCTCTTGCGTTATGTTTTTCCTGTCTTTCTGGGACTCTTTCTTCAGCTGTTTAGCGGCTTGAGCTGCCGTCTTCGAGCCGCCCGACGCGGCCGCATCTTTCTTCTTGTTTTCGGCCGCCTTTAAAATCTCAAACGGGTCGGATTCGTCGTCCAATAGCTGGTCGAACCGATTGGTAACGACGCAGCCGAAGCCTTCTTGCAGATGCCCGGGCATGATGGCGCCCCAACAACGGGATTCTCCTCCGATTCTTCGAGCAAACGGCTCACGGTGGACAACCACAAGATGGCCAAGGAAGACACACACACCTGCTTCTCTTCCGGCGCTCTCAGTATCCGGGACATTACCGCTCTCGCGACACATGGGGGGTGTAGTTCTACATGTGTATGCCTACTACTGAAATATGTGCATTGTGCAGTTCACTCATGCATAATTGTCAAGCATGAAGTGATGATGATTAGTTTGAACCGAACTGAATCAACACTGAACTGCAACTTTGTTGCATTATTGTTATCACTGTAAAGCTGCTTTGAAACAATCTGTATTGTAAAAAGCGCTAAAGATTATTTGACTTGACTTGAACTGAATAATGCATTATTCATTAGTAATTATACATTAATAATTAAACTCTGTTTGCATCATTAATCATTATTTTCCTGTTTATCACTGTAAAGCTGCTTTGAAACAGTCTGTATTGTAAAAGGCGCTATAAAGATGACTTTTACTTGATTATATAAAATAGCCAATCATCATAATAGAAGTATAAATTTGGACAAAAATTGAGTGTTGGGCAATGACTGGTAAAGAAAACACAATTTGATGTTCCAAATCTTGTCACAGGTTTTAAATAAAGGCTGCATTTGAAATCTCAGTCTTCCCTACTACCGTATAGTCAAAAATCAGTAGATAGCAAAAGAACAGGCTATGTCCAAATTCTCATAATTTATGAGTAGGCTAGGCCTACTCATAAAAGAGTATGCAAAAAGTACCGGATGATCAACTTCTTCCAGTGAGGTATCCCATGAGGCCACAGCAGAGGATTTATAAACGGCAGTGAAGTGACGTAACTGATGCCGGTAGGTCACATGATAAGGACAACATGGCGAATTTATGTCTAGATTACATTCATACCACACACATTCATATAAATACTATATAGAACATACTTTTTTTAGCGGCCGTGAAGTAATTATTAAAAATAAGAACCTACTCAAGAGAGTACATGTGATTTCGGACGCAGACGTAAATGTGTATTGTTATGGGGCTCCAGGAAAAGGATCATGCTGAACTGATTCTGAACTTGCAGATCATTAGATTAAAAACTAGCTAGTGTCACAAAATGATATTAAGCAAGCTACTTAAAAATGTATAGTTCAAATACAAACAACTAGGCTATACTTCTCAAAAAAATATCTTAAGAGAAGAGCTACACTACAAGACATGTTTTGTTAGCATTTAAAGGGTACCTATCATGGAATTTTGAAAATTACCTTTCATGTAGTGTGTAACATAGATCTAAGTGAACAAAAACATCCTGCAAAGTTTTAAATATGAAAGTTCACCGTATACAAAGTTATTGTCTCTCAAAAGTAAGAGTCGACTCTGAGTCGCTGATATGAATCGATAGACAAACGATGCTTTCTCTCTAGCTTTCGTACCTCACTTGTACAAGTTATTTGAATTCGACACGCCCACTCAGTGCGCGCGCCGAGCAGACAGAGAAACCTGACAACATCATGTCGACGAGACTCTGTTCTGAAGTGCGAATCAAAAGCAAACTTTTTTTTCCACTGCCCAGGGACAAGCATGTGAAGACTCAGTGGCTAGAGTTTATATTAATAAATGGAAGGTTCCCTACTGATATAGGAAGGTTCAATAATACCAAGTTTATTTAGATCAGCTTCCTCCTCCGAATCACAACCTGTAAGTACTATTAATAATTGTTGCTTTTATGTGTGTGTGTGTGTGTGTGTGTGTGTGCGTGCCCGTGCGTGCGTGTGTGTGTGTGTGTGTGTGTGTGTGTGTGTGTGTGTGTGTGTGTGTGTGTGTGTGTGAGAGTGAGAGTTACGCTCAGCAGCTTCTAGGTCTCCAATGTCATTTTTTTTGTTTTTTGAAATATGTGAAATTATGTGAAGCGTATTGTAGTACTGCAGTGCTTTATCAATATGTTTAAGCTTTGGGCTAACGCAAAATATAACTGACTGCGTCATCTGACCAATCACCGCCGATTAGCGTCACGCAAAGGAGGGGTTTGGACAAATGAGTCGTCAAACGAATCATTAGGGAGTCGGTGAGCAAATCAGGTAAAAATAAATGCATATTATAAGACAACAAAAGTGTTCTCTTACGAGAGTATCTCTCGTACTGCGTAATATCTTACGCTATGGGGAAAACTCTTTTCCACGAGATATTGAAGCCAAAAATTATCCTTAATTTTTTATTAATGTAAAACGCTTTGCAGCAGCAAGCAGACATAGGCGAGACAGCTCGCGCGCCTATTGGCTGCCCTGCGGCAATAGCAGCAGCCTATCGAGAGAGGCTCTGCGTGACATCACGACGAATGGGGGCCTTTCGCGCCCATATCGTCACGTCCCGCCAGAAAGGGCGTGGTCTCGCCCCATATCTAGGCTCGATAGCTGCTCTTACGTTGATTTTCATCTCTTCAGCGAAGCCTCCCGCATCGCTGGATCCAGAGTGAGAAGCCGCGCCGTCGACCTGTAGCCTTCAGCGGGACGTGCCATCGAGCCTGGAGTCGCTGGCCTCGCCGCCTTCAGCCGCCGTACCTGCTGCGCTTTCCGGCGTACATATCCTTTCCTCTGCTTAGATGTGTGTGATTGCATTATCTGCCTTTTTTTCCCACCCCTCTAAAAGAGCGGCGTCTTTTTAAAGATGCCTTCCTGTGGTTCTTGCCGAGCCCCACTCAGCGATGAGGACCGCCATGTCATCTGCGTGTCCTGCCTGGGTGAGGATCACGCGGCCATCGCGCTCGCTGACGGCGGATGCCATCATTGTGAACGTTTGCCTATGGTGACTCTGCGGACTCGCCTAGCTGCGTTATCCGAGCCCGCATCCCAGCCTGCCGTGACGCCGCGCCGCAAGAAGCGCCGCGCCCAGCGCGCGCCCGAGCTATTTACAGCCCGCCAAAGCTCGCCGGTTCGCCCGCCAGCTTCGCCGGCTTCGCTCGAGTCGCCCACGGACGGACAGTGGCCGCCGTCTGCCGCCGCGTCCGCACTTGAGCTCGACGAACTTACCGGAGACGGCATTGAAACTGAGCCGATGCGTCCGCTCTCTCAAGCCGTGGATTACATCGGCCTCGACTGAAAGGCGCTCGCGCAACTAACGCGCAATAGGCTGGACGGACGCTTTCTCGGGAAAGACGAAGCTCCGTCACAGTCGAGACCCGCGCCTTTCCCCCCTGAATGGTGAGAAACATTTGTGGCTAACTATCCGAGATGACGGAAGCTGAGCGCTCCGTGTTCCTCGACGTTCTCGCTCTGCTGGACGCCGCCCCCCTCAGCGCGGGCCCCGGCCGAGGATTGAGATAAAGCCCGAGGTCTCAAGGCCTTCCTAGTCTCTCTAGGAAAGCGACGGTGTTCAGTTCCCGCTGCGGCCGGATTTCCACCAAAACTTCTCGCTCGTTCAGTTCCAAGCAATGTGACTGTTCCAGTGTATTTCGCAGTGAGCAAGCTGGTTCCACAGCCCGCTTGCCTGCGCACAAAGGCCGTCGTTTCGGCTAACTAGCAGCGCCGCCAGGCCCGAGATCAAACACCGCGCTCTCGCTCTGCTGGACGCCGCCCCCCTCAGCGCGGGCCCCGGCCGAGGATTGAGGTAAAGCCCGAGGTCTCAAGGCCTTCCTAGTCTCTCTAGGAAAGTGACGGTGTTCAGATCCCGCTGCGGCCGGATTTCCACCAAAACTTCTCGCCTCGTTCAGTTCCATGCGTTGTGACTGTCCCAGTGTATTTCGCAGTGAAGCAGCCGGTGTCTCAGCCCGCTTGCCTGCGCACAAAAGCCGTTTCTATGGCTACCCAGATAAATCCAATAAAGAGTGCATTTTCTGGTGTCCCGGCCACGGCCGATGGTGTTACGAGTGTTGTAAGAATGCCCACGTCCCAGTGCCCATTCCCACACCCAGACACAGCCCGCCATGGTGCAGGGCTAGCACAAATAAAACCAACTCATGTTGGTTGTGCAGAAAATGTAGTGAACGCGCCCATACAATGCCCGCTTACACTACATGATGCGTGTCCCTTGGTTTCTGTAAAAACGAAACTAACACACATTTAGTCGGCGCGAGCCGACAGTGTTCTCAGTGCAGTAAATGTGCCCGCTGTCCCGCATTTCCTCACTGACACGCCGAATCCCACGGGATTCACCCCCGCTCGCTTTCTATGCACAACCCGTCACAGAGAAGCTGAGCGCGGCCAGGCTGCCCGCTGTGATTAGCGCGCACCTCGCACGCTGTGAACACAGCGTTGATTCAGTCGGCGCAAGCCGAGTGTTCTCCGTGCTGAAAATGTGCCCGCTGTCTCGCGCCCCGCATTTCTCACAGACACTCCGAATCTCACGGGATTCGCCCCCGCTCGTTTTCTCTGCACAACCTGTCACAGAGAAGCTGAGCGCGGCCAGGCTGCCAGCTGTGATCAGCGCGCGCCTCGCACGCTGTAAACACAGCAGTGATTTAGTCGGCGCGAGCTGACAGTATTCTCAGTGTAGTAAATGTGCCCGCATGTAGTAAATGTGCCCACATTCCCTCACACGCGCCGAATCCCACGGGATTCGCCCCGCTCGCTTTCTCTGCGCGTCCCGCCATAGAGAAGCTGAGCGCGGCCAGGCTGCCCGCTGTGATCAGCGCGCCCCCCGCCTCGAACGCTGTAAACACGGTGTTGTGTTCCCAGTACACAGGGGCTCTCGAGCCGCCGTCCTGCCGCGGCCAGAGCCCAGATTTCATTCTACCCCTAGCTATTCACGCAGATGCGTGGTCAAGGCTTCCCGGGGTATCAGAATGGGTGTTGAACACTATAACGAGAGGCTGTTCGCTACAGTTCGCTCGACGCCCCCGCCGTTATACGGCGCGAGTCGAAACTACGGTGTAAAGCGAAGTGTTTCATCTACTTCGAGCCGAGATAGCGAAACTACTGAGAGAAGGGGCTATAGAACCTCTATCTCAGGGCGAAGGGGGCTTATACAGCAGATATTTTCTGGTACCGAAAAAAGATGGTGGGCTCAGACCCATTCTAGATCTGCGACTGCTGAACAGAACGCTTGTGAAGCGCCAGTTCAGAATGCTTACGACCAGGAAAATCCTCGCGCAAGTGCGCCAAGGAGACTGGTTCATGTCAATAGATCTGAAAGACGCCTATTTTCAAATACAAATAGCGTCCCATCACAGGCGATTCTTGAGATTCGCCTTCGAGGGCCAGGCATATCAATACACAGTCCTGCCGTTCAGCCTGTCCCTAGCACCCCGTACGTTCACGAAGTGCATGGACGCGGCCCTCGCCCCCCCTGAGACTTCGGGGCATGCGAGTTTTTTGAACTACTTGGACGATTGGCTGATTCTAGCTCGTTCACGAACGGAGCTCATAGAACACAGGGCCGCATTACTCGAGCACCTCGAGGAGCTGGGCCTTACAGTCAGTTGGGCGAAAAGCTCACTGCTCCCCAGTCGGAGAATTTCCTTTCTGGGAACAGTGTTAGACTCGCTATCCATGACAGCACGCCTGTCACCGGAGCGCGGATTGAATATTCAGCACGTCGCGAGATCCTTCCGCCACGGCTCTATAGTCCCGCTCAGAAGGTTTCAGAAAATGCTGGGTCTGATGGCCTCAGCAGCCTCCGTACTCCAGTTGGGCCTGCTCCGCATGCGCCCACTGCAGCTATGGCTAAAAGCACGAGTTCCCCCCAGGGCGTGGACCGCAGGTCTATTTCGCCTCAGGGTCGACCTTCAGTGCATTTCGGCTCTGAAACCATGGAAAGCAACCGACTGGTATCAGTCAGGTGTGAGTCTGGGGATCCCCTCGAGTGTGAAGGTGGTGTCTACGGACGCCTCCACTTCGGGGCAGGGAGCGCTGCTCGAAGGCAGACCGCTAGCTGGCCTATGGTCAGTACGGGAGAAGCTCCTTCACATAAACTGCTTGGAATTAATAGCAGTCGACAAAGCGCTACGGCGCTTCTGTCCCCAGATAAAAGGCCACCACGTATTGGTCCGGTCGGACAACATGTCAGTGGTGGCGTACATAAATCACCAGGGCGGCGTCAGGTCCCGAAACCTTTACAGGCTGACGGAACGCCTCCTGGTCTGGGCTCAGCACAACCTGCTCTCGCTGAGAGCGGCGCATGTGCCTGGTCACCTAAATGTGGGGCCAGACAGGCTGTCCAGAAACAACGTCCCAGCAGGAGAATGGTCTCTGCACCCGCAGACGATCCAGCTGCTGTGGGAAACGTTTGGCAAAGCGCAGGTGGACCTGTTCGCGTCCCAAGAAAACGCTCACTGCCCGAGATTCTTCTCGAAATGCCGGGAGGCGCTGGCCCATGTTTGGCCCCGCCGCCCCCTATATGCTTTTCCCCCTGTCTCACTCCTGCCTCAGGTGTTGGAGCGAATCAGGAGGGAGGGATGCCCAGTGCTACTCATAGCTCCGCTCTGGACAAACCAGTCGTGGTTCCCTGTCCTGATGCAGCTGACCAGCGCTGCCCCATGGCCTTTACCGTTGAGGAGAGACCTCCTCTCTCAGGCGGGAGGCTCGATTTGGCATCCTCGCCCGGATTTGTGGTCCCTGCACGCAGGGGCCATCAACGGGTACCCGCTGACCTCCCAGAGGGAGTGTTAAACACGATCGCGCAGGCTAGAGCCCCGTCTACCAGACGGCTCTACACCTCGAAGTGGTCTGTGTTCTCTGCTTGGTGTCAAGCGCAGAGCTTTTCACCTGTAGACTGCGGGGTTACGGAAGTGCTTTCCTTCCTTCAGGAGCTACTGGATAAGGGCAGGACCCCTTCCACGCTCAAAGTATACGTGGCGGCCATAGCAACGTTTGTAAAACCGGTGTCTGGCCAGTCACTAGGAAAGAACGACTTAGTCGTGCGTTTCCTTAGAGGAGCTCGGAGGCTAAACCCTCCCAGGCCCCCTTCAGTCCCGACATGGGACCTTTCCACGGTCTTGGAGGCCATGAAAGGTGCCCCATTCGAGCCAATCCAGTCGTCAGACATGAAACACTTGTCTTCAGGACAGCGTTTCTTATGGCTCTCGCTTCAGTGAAGCGCGTAGGGACTTGCAAGCGCTCTCAGTGAGCGCGTCATGCATGGAGTTTGGACCTAATGACTCTAAGGTCATACTCAAACCGAAGCACGGCTACGTGCCAAAATCCCTCAACACACCGTTCAGGGCCCAGGTGATTTCCCTGTCTGCCCGTCCGGTTCTCAATGAGGAGAAGGACGCGAGTCTCCTTTGCCCTGTTAGGGCACTAAGGGCTTATGTGTCCCGCTCGTCTGGTTTCAGACAGACTGAGCAGCTTTTCGTTTCGTTTGGCGGCCGTGCTAAGGGACTTGCCGCTTCGAAACAGAGCCTATCCAGATGGATAGTTGGTGCCATAGCGCTGGCTTACACTTCTAAGGGCCTACAGTGCCCTTTGGGTGTTGGAGCGCACTCCACAAGAGGCATGGCCTCCTCGTGGGCATGGTCTAGCGGGGTTACCCTGCAAGATATTGTATGGCCGCGGGCTGGGCCTCGCCGTCTACATTTATAAAATACTATAACCTGGAGGTTCCCGCCTTGCAAGCTAAGCTTTTGGCGGTATAAAGTTCAGTGCTATCTGCCCGCTGTGCGGCTCAGATACTGAGTTTGACCTGCGTATTGCTCACTGACCGGTACAGCAGCTCATTAAAATGTCGACACACTTGTGGCCACCCAGTTCAGGCTGAATGTTCACCCTGACGGTATGGTCTATTTGTCACATGATCAGCTCCTTCGGATGCTATTTACAGGGAATGATGCTTCTAGCCTCTCTTCCCTCACTCTCTGTGAGTTTATGGTGATTATGCACTATATGCGCCCCGGGCTTCGGCCCCTGGGACTTTGGTGTTGGATCCCTACCAGCACGGCGTGTTGCATTGTGTTCCCCATAGCGTAAGATATTACGCAGTACGAGAGATACTCTCGTAAGAGAACGTACTCGGTTACTAACGTAACCTCGGTTCTCTCTAGAGAGGGAACGAGTACTGCGTATCTTGCCGTGCTTGGAATACGCTCTGGTTCGCTTCGGCGATGAAAACCAACGTAAGAGCAGCTATCGAGCCTAGATATGGGGCGAGACCACGCCCTTTCTGGCGGGACGTGACGATATGGGCGCGAAAGGCCCCCATTCGTCGTGATGTCACGCAGAGCCTCTCTCGATAGGCTGCTGCTATTGCCGCAGGGCAGCCAATAGGCGCGCGAGCTGTCTCGCCTATGTCTGCTTGCTGCTGCAAAGCGTTTTACATTAATAAAAAATTAAGGATAATTTTTGGCTTCAATATCTCGTGGAAAAGAGTTTTCCCCATAGCGTAAGATATTACGCAGTACTCGTTCCCTCTCTAGAGAGAACCGAGGTTACGTTAGTAACCGAGTACGTTTTTTGTCACTGCATGCATGTAAAACTGTTGTTGGGGACTCCCAGAACAATATTAGGAACATTTTAAATGCCATAATAGGTACCCTTTAAGTTAACCTACTTTATTTAAAAAAAAAAAACATACAAAAGCAAAAGAGCAGCTATAATTAGATTGAATACACGATTGTCATAAAATAAGCATGTAAAAACATAAGAACAAAAATGGACAACTTGTGTATGCAAAGGTGTGGGGATCCAATATTCTTAGAAAGAAAACCTGAAATCAACAACAATGAACTGAGCACAGAAATTGAGTGGTTAAAAAAACAATACAAGATACATAATGTCAAAGACGAAGTGTCCCAAGAACATGTTGAATTTTCTAAAAAAAATCCTTTAAAAATAACCTAAGTTGTCTTGCTATCTCAGATGGTTTTACCATGATATACATTAATAAAGTGTTTCTCAGTCCTCATGACCGACCTCCCAGAATGTCTAGATGTCTATTCAACACACTAAGAAGCAGATGAGCTGAATCAGGTGTTTTATTTAGTGCTATTTCATTTCAGTGCAATGGGATGTCATCATAATGTGAGCGACACTGAGGAGAATGAAGAAGCTCTGCTGAAAACAACAGGTGAGGTTGCAGCAGCGAAAGAAGCTCCACCTTCTGTGGACAGAGGACATTTTGGGAGTGTTGTTGGAGGTTGCTTTACTCACTATTCAGGGGTATGTTTACACGACAACGATGTATTAAAAACAGCAATGTTTAGCTGCAGCCTGGAGATCTTCAAAACAGGGTGTGACTTCCTCCTATAGCCTACAGACTGATAATGATACGCATGTGTGTGTTTCCCCCCCAAACCAGTTCAGTGCAATCTCGGCACCCTGCAGCCGATTCTGAAGAATTTTGGTCATGTCAATCACAGCAGGAACTATTGAAGATGCACAGTGTCTACATACACATACACACACATACACATACTCATGGGTGTTTTACAGTGAAAGTAATGCAATAAACATTTATTAACATACACTGTAACATAAAAACCTATTGTACATTACAAAAACTAAGAAACATGGTTATTTCAATGAAAATTCCCCACGCAGGGAATTCTGTGAATGTACATTTTTTGTTTTTTCACTGTAAATTATACAATGACTTTTTTACTTTCACTACAAACTATAAATTTAACAGTATTTTACTGTAAATGTAGGGTTAGATCCAATAAATTTTCTATATTTAATAAGGAAACTTACTGTTAACCAATTAACAGGTTTTTACTGTTTTTACACTCATGTAAGACATATATTTACTAGGATACTTGCCGAGATGGGAATTTTTTTTAAAATAATTTTGCTATACACAATATTATACACACTTATTCAATTGAGCGATATTACTTACTAATTCATTGATCAGAATTTCTTGTTAGTAAATAGTATTTACTAGAGTGTTAATAATGCGTTACTCATTTGTTCCTGTGTAGTTATTCATTAATGATGGAACAGTATTCTAAAGTGTTATCTTTATTATTATTATAATTTTTATGTGACACTGACATTTGTTCTGTACAACTGTATTTACATTTATTTGTTTTGCAGACACTTTAATCCAAAGCGACTTATGAATGAGGAATGCAGCAAGCGATTCATCGTGAAGAGGCAAACAATCACAAGAAGTGTTCAAAATACAGTTTAAGACATTGCTAGAGTAGCATAAGGTAGAATAGGGAGGGATTCAAGAAAAGTGAAAGCATATCATTTTTTATGGGGTTAAGTGCCATAAAAGCAAGAAACAGTGAATGAAAATGTTCTGGAGAGTGATTTTGTGCTTCGAGCCATTGCTCAATGACCAACCATAGGCTTCTGGGGGGGATGTAGACTCGTAAGAGAGAGTGGATGTAGGAGGATGCTGAGCCTGTGTTAGATCTGTAAGCAAGCGTCAATGCCTTGAACTTGATGTGAGCAGCGAGTGGTTGCCAGTGCAGGGAGATGAAGAGAGGTGTGACGTGGGCCCGTTTGGACTCGATGAAGACAAGACTTTCTGAATCAGTTTGATTGCACACGATGGAAGTCCAGCCAGAAGAGCATTGCAGTAATGCTCATGTTCTTGTTTAAAGACAACAACAATTTTTAAAAAAAAACTTTTTTTTTTGTATAATGTTACAGCAACAAGGGAAAAGGTTGGAACATTACTGTCTTACACATCACCATTCTTAGATTTGTCCTGGAACTGCGGGCCTATCCATTGTATATGGATGAACCACACTGAGGAGAATAAAAAACCTCTGCTGAAAACAACAGGTGAGGTTGCAGCAGTGAAAGGATCTCCACCTGGACTGAGGACATTTTGCGAGTGTTGTGAAAGATTGCTTAGGCGACCACAATTGACGACAGCATGTGCAATATGACAGAGATAAAGCTGCAAGAACAACACTGGTATCTGCAGTACAGCTTTACTCACTATTCACACAAAAACACAAAATGTGTATTTAATTTGTTAATTCCTTGTTGCAGTGGTGATCATGAATTATAAAAGTGAGCAAATGTGTCTCAAAAAAGTTCAAAGACTTACGAAGTCTGGCATTTTAAATGCCATCTAAAAGTTGAGACATGCAGAATTTGGACATCGCAGAAGATTTGAATTGCAGGTGTGTCAGTGACTTAATCACTGAAATTAAAGCCCTATTCGCACTGGATTAGTATTATCTGGGGACCTCGTGTGATTTAAAAATTACCCCGCCACATCTGAATTTCGTGTGGCGCATTCGCACGGGATAACCGAAGCCTGTGATTTTACTCAAATTTACTGACTTATCTCCCGGATATGGCGTCAGGCTATTGCTTGAAAATTTATTTTCGTTATAGGTCTAGCTGTATGATATATTATGACATAGCCTAAACAGAATAAAGTTCCTTACCGCATGCTGCTATACATGTCATTCATCTCCATCTAATCATTCTTTTTGTTTTGCTCTTCTGATGATCTTCAGCTTTCACTTTCTGCAAATTGTGTAGTTGTGTAAAGCGATATGACTCAGCACCCAAAATACTATCAAAACACTCCAAACCAGCTTCCATTATTCGCGAAAGATGGATAAAAAGGCGCACGTGAAACAAAAACCTTGAAAAAATGATATACGATCCAGCCAAAACACAGAGATGCCGATTCGCACGGGACTAATATTATCACAGGACCTCGGTGTTCGGCGAAATATAGTAGGCTAGGTAATTTGCGGGGGAATTTTTACTTTACAAATTACAGACATGGCCGATTCGCACGGGATTAAGATCTCAGACAAACTCCGCAATTATTACGAATTACTAGAGGTCACCAGGTAATACTAATCCCGTGCGAATTCAATAGGGCTTTAGTCAGTGATTTACTTAATCACACCCCCCCCCCCCCCCCCCCCCCCCCCCCCCCGCTCACTTATGGTGCGTTCTATTATTTATTTGTAGTCATAATATTTTTTTACACTGGTACTCGGCCAGTGCTACCATTACAACAGCTTTCCGGGTGGCGTCCATTTTTTTCTCCGACTCGGACACGCAAAACATAATAGAACGCTTGAAGTGTGGACGTGACGTCATATCCGAGGTCCGAGTCGGTTCGTTGGCTATAATAGAACGCACCATTACCCCCAGGGGCGTCGGACTGGGGGTAAAACCAGTACTGATTACCAGGGCCCCAAGGGGAGAGAGGGCCCTTGAAAAGTCTGATATATATTTTATTTTTCCTTGATATTTTCATTTCCTAATTAAATTTCATAATAAATGTCAGATGAAATATAAAGTTAGTGTATTAACTGAATAACTTGGTTGATTGATAGATTGACGGTCTTATGGTCCCACCCCTAGCTAATGCGCCAAATGGTTTAGTCCATCTGCACGCATTTTGTAATGTTAGTTGAGCTGCGTCTCGTTGAGCGCTGTAGAAATATCTTTCTCAAAGAAAGCTAAATCAGGGTCAGGGTTAGGGTTAGGGTTAGGGTTAGGGTTAGTCAAAACGTATGTCAAAAAGCTCTCGCGAGCGCAAGCCGCACGTGCCGTATTCTGCAGTCGCGCGCAGTTGCTCTCCACCGAGTGCGCTGATCAAAAGCATGATGGGAAACGACTTGCTGACGACACAGCTTAATGCTCATTGGTTTAAACAATCGTGATGTATTGTTCTCTATTAAAATGTTTGATTTAAAAACTCGGATATCATGTTTTATGTGTAGGCCTATATGTTAGGCTATGTGTGAATATTCCCAAACTTTCGGACAGTGCGATCTCTATGGGTTATGCAATGTCATTTTATTATATAAAAACACACACAGCCTATGTCTGTATTAAAGAACAAATGATTGATAAACACTCATTTGGAATGGAATTAAATAACAAGTACTTTGGGTGTCTTGTTCATTATATTTATTTTCATATAAAAGCAACAGAACTTAAATTACATCCAGTTTATTAGCAACACTGTGCACGAGCGTGAATCCCGTGAATCCCGCGATATCCGCCTTTGATCTCACAGGTGTCTGATGACTCAGATCCACTGCGAGAAGCGAAATCTGTCCGTCTTGCCTGGGCTTTTTTCACTCCTCCCCTCACTGCAGCCGCCTACTCTCGCCTACATTTCAGGCGAGGCGAGGCGCATCTCAAACAAGCCTACTGAACACAATGAACACAGAAGGAAGTCCAGAAACAGACAGACATGTAACACCAAGACAGGATTATAAATACCAGCAACTGAACAGGAAACTGGTAACCAAACTAAAAATATGTAACCATGGAAACTAACAAGACAATCAGAAACCAAGGGAACTAATGAGACAGGAACTAAGGGTACATTTACATGACAACAATGTAAAAAAAAGTAAAAAAGTTTGTCAAACCGATTCTGGTCACACAGATTCAAAATAAGATGCAGTTTGCGTAGTTGGCGATGTCACTTTATAAAGAAACACTACACGTTTATAGACTGAACGCGTAATACACATGTGCATGATGACACCGTTTTCACTCATTTGCATTTTTGTAGTTTACAATGAGACAATAATGAGATTGTTTTCAAAACCTTGCACTTTGAAACCCGTTTTCAAATATGTAACTTTTCAAAAAAATAATTGCATCATAACTTTACAAACAGTCCAACATATAATTAGCCACTGCACACGGATGTTACAAATGCAAAACACTATCTTGTGTATTTTCCATACTCAGAGTGCATGAAGTGCACTACAGTTTGTCATGTATGTGTAGTTATGACATGTACAAATACTGTATAAACAGTATGCATGCATATTCAGTATATATTTACACTATAAACAGAATTGAATGTAAGCAATCTGGTATGTGGCATTTAAGTTCTGTTTCCTTTGTTGCTTTGTTCACCTCATGTTTCCCGGCTGCTCTGTTCCCTTGTTTGTTGCTATGAACACTCATTTGACCACACCCATCTACTTATCAGTTTCCATGGTAACTCATTAGTTCATTGGTTCTGCTCAGCATTTGACCACAGAGCTTGACCGACCATGGATTTCAGTATGCCGTACACTGAGGGTCGCGAGCCTAGTGATTGTAGCTACTTCCACGCCAGAGCCACTTCACAACATGGTCGCCCCTACAGAGCTTTCAGACGTCATAAATGTCACGCCAAATTCTTCAGCCGTCGCGGACACCACACCAGTGTTCCCGATCATCGTGAACATCGCACTTGAAGACACCCAGGCATTTCAAGGGCATCTGAGGCTGATCTCTAGTTTGGGGGAGCCACCGCTGATTTCAGCAAGAGTGGCTGGCATTGCAAGGCCTAAACACTCAAGCCTGTCACCTGCAGCACTGTCAGTCTCAGAGACTGTTCCTCTATCTTCAGTGCTCCCTGTTATGGCAGTGTCCAATTTGTGTGTTTGGGCTACACACACACACTGACTCGGTTCTCATCGAGGCAGCGGTAACAGCTCCAGAACTTGTTCCAGTCCATGATTCCGCACCAGAGCCCGCTCCAGTACACGAGTCAACTCCAGAGCCCTCTCCAGTCCATGAGTCAACTCCAGAGCCAACTCCAGAGCCCTCTCCAGTCCATGAGTCAACTCCAGAGCCAACTCCAGAGCCCTCTCCAGTCCATGAGTCAACTCCAGAGCCCTCTCCAGTCTATGAGTCAACTCCAGAGCCAACTCCAGAGCCGTCTCCAGTGAGTCAACTCCAGAGCCCTCTCCAGTCTATGAGTCAACTCCAGAGCCAACTCCAGAGCCCTCTCCAGTCCATTAGTCAACTCTAGAGCCCTCTCCAGTCCATGAGTCAACTCCAGAGCCCTCTCCAGTCCATGAGTCAACTCCAGAGCCCTCTCCAGTCCATGAGTCAACTCCAGAGCCCTCTCCAGTCCATGAGTCAACTCCAGAGCCCTCTCCAGTCCACGAGTCAACTCCAGAGCCCTCTCCAGTCCATGAGTCAACTCCAGAGCCCTCTCCAGTCCATGAGTCAACTCTAGAGCCCTCTTCAGTCCATGAGTCAACTCCAGAGCCCTCTCCAGTCCATGAGTCAACTCCAGAGCCCTCTCCATTCCATGAGTCAACTCCAGAGCCCGCTCCAGTCCATGAGTCAACTCCAGAGCCCGCTCCAGTCCATGAGTTAACTCCAGAGCCCTCTCCAGTCCATGAGTCAACTCCAGAGCCCTCTTCAGTCCATGAGTCAACTCCAGAGCCCGCTTCAGTCCATGAGTCAACTCCAGAGCCCTCTCCAGTCCATGAAGTCAACTCCAGAGCCCTCTCCAGTCCATGAGTCAACTCCAGAGCCCACTTCAGTCCATGAGTCAACTCCAGAGCCCTCTCCAGTCCATGAGTCAACTCCAGAGCCCTCTCCAGTCCATGAGTCAACTCCAGAGCCCTCTCCAGTCCATGAGTCTACTCCAGAGCCCTCTCCAGTCCATGAGTCAACTCCAGAGCCCTCTCCAGTCCATGAGTCAACTCCAGAGCCCGCTCCAGTCCATGAGTCAACTCCAGAGCCCGCTTCAGTCCATGAGTCAACTCCAGAGCCCTCTCCAGTCCATGAAGTCAACTCCAGAGCCCTCTCCAGTCCATAAGTCAACTCCAGAGCCCTCTCCAGTCCATGAAGTCAACTCACTCAGAGCCCAGCTCTCCAGTCCATGAATCAACTCCAGAGCCCTCTCCAGTCCATGAGTCAACTCAGAGCCCTCTCCAGTCCATGAGTCAACTCCAGAGCCCCTTCAGTCCATGAGTCAACTCCAGAGCCCTCTCCAGTCCATGTAGAGTCAACTCCAGAGCCCTCTCAGTCCATGAGTCAACTCCAGAGCCCTCTCCAGTCCATGAAGTCAACTCCAGAAGCCCTCTCCAGTCCATGAGTCAACTCCAGAGCCCGCTCCAGTACATAAGTCAACTCCAGAGCCCGCTCCAGTACATAAGTCAACTCCAGAGCTCGCTCCAGTACACGAGTCAACTTCAGAGCCCGCTTCAGTCCATGAGTCAACTCCAGAGCCCGCTCCAGTACATAAGTCAACTCCAGAGCCCTCTCCAGTCCATGAAGTCAACTCCAGAGCCCTCTCCGGTCCATGAAGTCAACTCCAGAGCCCTCTCCAGTCCATGAAGTCAACTCCAGAGCCCTCTCCAGTCCATAAGTCAACTCCAGAGCCCTCTCCAGTCCATGAAGTCAACTCCAGAGCCCTCTCCAGTCCATGAGTCAACTCCAGACCCCGCTCCAGTACATAAGTCAACTCCAGAGCCCGCTCCAGTACATAAGTCAACTCCAGAGCCCTCAGAGTCCATGAATCCGCTCTAGAGCCCACTCCCAGTCTATGAGTTCGCTCCAGTGTTTAGTCAAGAACCCACTCCAACCCCTGAATACAGTCCTGTGTCGACTCAGTTTGTCCTGTTATGACGGTCATACCTTGCCAGTCCTGCTAAGACAATGGATGTCAAGTCATCCTCATTAATATAGCGCTTTTAACAATGTAGATTGTTTCAAAGCAGCTTTACAGAGACAAACCAAATTTAAGGTAACAAAGAATGGTTTGGTTTTATAGCGGTTCTTGAATATGTTGTTTCCAGCTAAAGTTAGTTTTGATTGGTTCACTTCCCTCGAAATGATCATTTGTTATTAAATTAGTGGCCGCTAAGACGACGCCGTTCTCTCCAAATAGACTTTAAACGCGAACCTGCGATAAACGTTGATGGCGTTCACATGCGCGTTGAGTTGATTCTATAGTTATGTGCGTTTGAATATATGTGCACAGGTTTGTAATTCGCTACAAACCATGCCTAAACAAACTGCTTGTCTTGCCTATAAATTTTGATGCAGAATTTTATTTTATTTTATTTTTTTCAATTCGGGGTAGGGACGTGAAACCGGAATTTCATAGCGCTTTATCTGTAGAGTGGATTAGGGATCCTCCATAGGGAGAGGCTAGTTGGCACTTCAGCACTGCGTTGTCATCGGGTCCAGGCGAAGGTCCTTCGTCAGATCTGGAAACGGCCTGGATCCGGCAGGCTGCAGGAAAACCTCGGGATAAACAAAGACACCAATATTAGCGTAGATGCCATTCTTCTTATGATGTAACGAGTACATCAGGATTTAAGGGAAGTGTTCCCGGTTCCGGCTGACCTAATCTATGCAGCCTAACATTTAATTATAGAAGTCGATAATGTATTATGTGAATGCTAGGTCAAAGAGATGTGTTTTTATGTCATTTCAGAATGTCATTTCAGAACCCCCTGCCAGTCCTGTTACGAAAGTGAATGCCAGTTCTGATCTGAGCTATGTCACGATCCCTGCCTGTGTCTCCTGTGTCAGTTGTCATTAGGGTTTGCACGACTACTGATTTCTGCTAGTCGATTTCTTATCAAAACAATACTTGAGTTACTCAACTACTCGTGGTTCATGCTACTGTAAATGAAAAGACATGAAATAGTTCTTATCAATAAATGTTTATTAAAGGGTACCTATTATGGATTTTAGAAAATTGCCCTTCATGTAGTGTGTAACATAGATCTAAGTGAACGAAAACATCCTGCAAAGTTTTAAACATGAAAGTTGACCGTATACAAAGTTATTGTCTCTCAAAAGTAAGAGTCGACTCTGAGTCGCTTATATGAATCGTTCGACGAACAATGCTTTTCCTTTGTCTAGATGACATCAACTTGACAAGTTATTTGAATAAGATACGCCCACTCATTGCGTTCGGAGACCAGTGTTGCCAGGTCCGTATGCCTGCACTGTTTCCGCGGGTTGTTTGTGTAGTGCACGGGTTGACGCGATTGTTTTACCCACTGGAACATGATTGTTATTGGGGAAACACCCGGGAACGCTATTTCACTATTTTTGGCCGTGATTGGGTTAGTTTTGATGAGCAATTGGGCTGGTTTTGTTGTGCAGACCTGGCAACCCTGTCGGAGGCGGCAGGGAAAACTAACATCATGTCGACGAGACGCTGTGTTTTGAAGTGCGACGCTAAAGCAAACTTTTTTCATCTGCCCAGTGAGGAGCATTTGAAGACTAAGTGGCTACAGTTCATATACAACTATACCACAGAAGTATAGCCTTGTTCTGTGTTCATATATACAACTATACCACAGAAGTATAGCCCAAACCTTGTTCTGTGTTCACGTCATTTTGAAGATGATTGCTTCACAAACCTAAATGCTATAAGTATGGATTTGCGAGCCGGCTGATAACGTTACTGAAGGAAGGTTCATTACCGAGTTTATTTGGATCAGCTTCCTTCTCCGAATCACAACCTGTAAGTATTATTAATATTAATTGTTACTTTTATGTTTTATGTATCCTGCTCAATAAGTATGTGTGTGTTGTGTACGCACAGTCTTCAATGTCAATTGTTTTGAAATATGTGAAGTGTTTGTCGTTGTTAATGGAGTTGTCATAAAGAATATAACTATAACGTTACCTCTTAGTACTGCATTATCAATATGTTTATGCGTTGGGCTAACGCAAACAAAGACTGAATGTGCTTTTACCAGTAAACTTTGGGATTGCCCTGTAACACCGCAGATTAGCGTCACGCAAAGGCGGGGTTTGGAAAAATGACTCGCTAAACGATTCATATGGGAGTCAGTGAGCAAATCAGGTAAAAATAAATGCATATAATAAGACAACAAAAGTGTTTTTTGTCATTGCATGCTTGTAAAACTGTTGTTGGGGACTCCCAGAACAATATTAGGAACATTTTAAATGCCATAATAGGTACCCTTTAATTTATAGCCTAATGCAACAATTACATAAGTAAACTCTCAAAACTAATTATGACATTATATATTTTTAAATTTTCATGTAACAGAATAAAGCCAAATAAATAGGCCTAGCTGTTCTTGCCTTTCATTTCAGATGCAATGTCCGCTATAGGGGCCGTTCACATTTGCGAGCTTAAATTGAGGCTGTAGGCTTTTGAAATAACTTTATTTCAAAGTTGAGATGAGAACATCTCAACTTTTCAGAACGCCGCAAGCGCACCGCAGGTCATGTGACAAAACCAACCGATCAGCTTCGGCCTTTCCGCAACAACATCGAAAGCTCAGCCGAACAGGTGATCATACTGTACAGGACGGGTTTTTATTTCTCATCTCCATAAATATATCTAGTAGTAAAGCTAATGCAAGGGGTAGAAATCAATTAATCCTTTGCTGATACTTGGCATGCACGCTGGAGTAGTCGATTGTTTCCGACAGCGCCGACTAGTGGTTGAAGTAGTCGATCTCTCGACTACTCGACTAGTCTGTGCAAGCCCTAGTTGTAATGGACTTTTACAGACTTTTCCATTGTTGCTTTGTTCACCTCATGTTTCCCGGCTGCTCTGTTCTCTTGATTGTTACTATGGACACTCATTTGACCACACCCATCTCCTCATCGGTTTCCATAGTAACTCATTAGTTCATTGGTTCTGCTCAGCATTTATAGCCCTGCTTGTCATTAGTTTGGTTGTCAGTCATTGATTTTACAGATTTTTTATTATCTTGTTTTCTCCTGTCCCATGTATCGTTTGCTCCAGTTACCTTGTTTTTATTGACCTTGTAGATTATTTTAATAAATCTCACTGTACGTTGATCTGCTTCCCAGCCTGCCTGAATGCCTCATCGTTAGACAATAAAAAATTTGCAACGGGAATGTTTTAAATTGTATTATTATTTCCTAAAAAGTATTGTTGTTGGAGGAATCTCACAATAATATATCCGTGTTATGTTTCCGCCGCAACATCAGAAGAATATGAAGCCCATTTTAAGACCTAATCCTGTCATTTTGTTATATCCTATGTTTTTGGGGTGTATTGTCCTGAGACGGTATAATCCCAAAAAACAAAACATAGACTTTTCATTTGAAAAATTCTATTCTAATTTTTTACCTTGAACGATGTTTGAAAAAAGGAAAACTCATTTATCCAACATGTAAGCTTTTTTCTAAATGGTTAAATGTACAGCTTCATATTTTATTTAGAGTCCTTAAATCAAAACATTTGTAGAAAATGGTATAGTAGCCTACATAAATGTATCCTTTTCCAAGACCTGTACGGTTTGCAGCAACGAGGAAACAGGATTTCTGTGCAGCATACTTTGTTAACAATAAACTTAAATTTACAGAAATGCTCAGGAGATTAAGAAACAAGGCCATTAACGACGACAGACGACTGAACAGGACAAAACACAGGGCTCAAATACACAAGAAAACAAGACGAACTAATGAGTCTAATTTAAGACAGACCTGAAACAAGGAACCTAATTAATTAGTAACCAAAGAGTCAAACAGGTATAGGGAACAGATGAGAATGATTAACTGACTAGAAGATCAACAAAAGAAACTCAAACATACACTGAACAGACAAGCAGGACAAAAACCTCTAAACATGACTAAATAAACCCAAAAACGTGACAAGAATTCCTGAAATTATTACTTGCCTAAGAACTCCTGACACATGCGTATTAAACTGTTTTTAATTCCTTTTCGTCATCTTCACATAATTACATACAGACACATCAGGAATACGACTGTCCTACAGCAATGAAAGGAAGAAGCGCAGCCACAGAGCTCTCACTCTCTTTCTCACTCACTCACTCACTAGGGAGACATTAGTGGGTCTTGTTTTCTCTGTGGAGAGTCTTTGGTGTATCCGGCTTCATGAAGCTCGTAGCCACATCATGTGTATCAGAACCCAGATATTGCTTGTGCTTCTAGTGCATGTGGTGTCCTCGATCCCTTCTGGCTGCCCAGAGCGCTGTGTGTGTGACGACCAGCATGTTGTCCAGTGCGCTGAACAAGATCTCTGCAGATTCCCAACAGGACTCCCGTTGACCACCCGCCAGCTCATCCTGTCCAACAACCGGATCTCTGATCTACCTGCGCTTGATCTCAATTTCCTCTCAGATCTTATGTTTCTGGACTGCAGCAATAACTCTCTCACACACATCTCTGAATCCACATTTGGAAACCTGAGGAAGTTGGCATATCTGGACCTGTCCTTGAATTCCTTGGGTAAGATTGAGGAGCAGACTTTCAGAGCGCTGGAGAGCCTGGTGATGTTGAGACTGACGGATAACCCCAGGCTGTCAGAGTTTCACCCTGAGGCTTTCTCGCACCGCAGTGCTCTTCAGGTGCTGGACATCAGCAGGAACAATCTGAGCAGACTCAATGTGAGCTCCCTCATGGCACTCGGCGGGCTCAGGTCTCTCGGGCTGAGCGGGAACCCGTGGCTGTGCGCCTGCGACACGGAAGAGCTCTGCTTATGGATGCACACCAACACAGTTACATTTCAAGGTAGGCTATAGATGTAGGTTACACCAGTTTGGGTCTAGGGTTTGTCGTTTTGCCTCTTTCGGCACATTGGGTCATTTTTTAAAATAACTTTATTTAATAGCTCTAGAATAATAGATAATTATAACAACATTATATAAAACTCAACATATTTTTACGTCAGGGAGATGGGCAGTGCTGGAACATTTGTTTTAGCATCTATAACTCACTGATTATGTGTGTGTGTGTGTGTGTGTGTGTGTGTGTGTGTGTGTGTGTGTGTGTGTGTGTGTGTGTGTGTGTGTGTGTGTGTGTGTGTGTGTGTGTGTGTGTGTGTGTGTGTCTGTGTGAGTGAGTTAGTCACACAGAGGTTTATAATACTGTCACCCAGGAAAGTAGTGGTCATGTCAGCCCTGTAGTTCATTTATGAAACTGGTGATGTTAAAATTCCTCAGACTCCTACATTAAAATATATTATTATGTAGTTATAGACCGATTAATCATCCAGGCTGATAATCTGCTGAATTTGAGATATATGCACACTTGGCAGATTTTATAGTTTGGGCACTTGATTTAAAATGAAATGCTGTACGGCTAGCTGATACCTTTTAATCCAGCTAATATTTCTTAAAGGGTACCTATTATGGCATTTAAAATGTTCCTAATATTGTTCTGGGAGTCCCCAACAACAGTTTTACAAGCATGAAATGACAAAAAACACTTTTGTTGTCTTATAATATACATTTATTTTTACCTGATTTGCTCAGCGATTCCCAAATGATTCGTTTGACGACTCATTTTTCAAACCCCGCCTTTGCGTGACGCTAATCTGCGGTGATTGGTCAGACGACCCAGTCAGTTATTTTTCCCGTTAACCCAAACCTTAAACATATTTGATAAAGCACTGCAGTACTACAATACGCTCTATTCTTTATGACAACTCCAATAACAACGACAAACATTTTACATATTTCAAAAAAACACACACACACAGCTTGGAGACCTAAGCGCTGAGCGTAACTGACACACCTGATACACAGACACACACACACTTATTGAGCATGCTACAAAACCCATAAAAGCAACAATTATTAATAGTACTTACAGATTGTGATTCGGAGGAGGAAGCCGATCCAAATAAACTTGGTATTGAACGTTCCTTCAGTATCAACCGACTCGCGAGTCCATGAAAGCATTTATGTTTGTAAAGGAATTCTCATTAAAATAACGCGAACACAGCTCAAGGTGGCTATACTTGTGTGGTATAGTTGTAAATATAAACTCTAGCCAGATTCTTCACATGCTCGTCCCTGGGCAGTGAAAAATTTTTTCGCTTTTAAATCGCACTTCAGAACAGCGTCTCGTCGACATGTTGTTTTCACTGTTTTCTGGCGCGCGCACTGAGTGGGCGTGTCTTATTCAAATAACTTGTCTAAGTGACGTCGGAAAGCTAGAGAAAAAGCATCGTTCGTCTATCGATTCATATCAGCGACTCAGAGTCGACTCTTACTTTTGAGAGACAATAACTTTGTATACGGTGAACTTTCATATTTAAAACTTTGCAGGATGTTTTCGTTCACTTAGATCTATGTTACACACTACATGAAAGGTATTTTTCAAAATTCCATAATAGGTACCCTTTAAAAACTTTTAGTTACTGACAGTGTTGGGGAAAGTTTTAAAAGCAATGTATTACAATATTGTGTTGCTCCCTAAAAAAGTAATTAATTGTGTTACTTAGTAACTTTTAATGAAAGTAATGCATTACTTTTTCTCACCCGAGCTGGGCTTGCTTGTAACCATCATGGTCACACAAGCACACAATGCTTGTTGTACATTTAAAAAAGTAATGCATTACTTTACTAGTTACTTGAAAAAAAAGTAATCCGATTACGTAACTCACATTACTTGTAATGTGTTACCCCTAAACACTGTAACCCGTGTTACTTGTAATGTAACTCACGTCACTTGTAATGTGTTACCCCTAAACACTGGTTACTGAAATGTAGTGTTTGTGTCAGCTTTACATATGTGATGATTATCAGTTGACCACTAGAAAAATAAAGTTTCATGACATTTCTAAACCATATTTCTAATCTGCTATTTGTTAATGTTAGTAATTATTGCTTGTAAGTCCTGCTAGTTATTGGACACTATTTTAGATTTAGGACAAAGAGAGTAGCCCACTGCTAACAATGAATGCATCAGCCAGTCCTGTTTTGTCTTTAGGGCTTGATGAAGGGGGGAAAATAGACTAACAGCTGGCAATGGATTTGTAAAGGCCATCTGATTGATACGCAAGAATGTGATGCTTAGTGGATGGAAGGATGACTAGATAGAGACATGGAGATAGACAAATAAATTTAGACATGCATACAGTACATACATACATATATAGTGTATACACACATTCCAGTTATAACCAGTTATGTTTAGGCTAAAGGCCTCTTAGTGTTCAAAGCCACACTGAACACTCAGACATGCACAAACACACATAGTGTGAGGAATAAGACATCTCCTGCTTTTAATTGGCACAGATGTATTCCCTCAAGTGCATCTAATTATTTTTCTCTACAAATTAACATGCAACTATTCACATAGAAATACAAGATCAAACGCAAACACAATCTCTCCCTCTGATATAAGCTTCTCTAGCCCCATATATGCTGGCCTATTTTTTACCTTTTACTGGCTATGTAGGGGCTTATTCGTAGGGGCCAGTGTAACATTAACTCAGTGGTTCTTAAAGCGTGGGGTGCGCCTACCAGGCATAGGTAGCATTATTATACATCTATACAGCTGTCAATACACATTGGCTCATAAGCATACCAACTATTTGAATATTTATTTCAATGAAAGTGAAAAGCTTTGAAGACATATTCAGAGTGAGGATAAGAAAATATGGCATAAGTACAAAGGGTATTGGATGACAGAGAGATAAAGGAAGAGACAGACCATACAAGTACTGCACGTCAGATGGGTTGTGGGTATTCAGTCACCACAAATAGGGAGAAAGTAATTGCAAGGATGGAGACAGTGGAAAATGGTGAGATTACTGTAAGGAGGTACATTATATTTCTCGAGCAAACACATTTATTAGTGGTGTTTGTTAAGGAGGGAAATCACTATTATTTTTACAATGATACAACTTCTATTCATAGAATAGTTAATGAAGGTAAAATAAAGAGAGAATTGGAGCAGAAGACATGTCTCCTTACAAAAGCACAAGTACAAAGACTAAATGACTCAGCGAGAGCAGAGGGCAACCATGGGTTTGAATTATTCAGTGTGTCAGTGTGTACGGTAACATAATATATATGTATGATGCCAAAAGGCACTGCTTTTGTTTACACCTAAATCGCAACATCAGCAATGTTCATTTCCAGTGCTACTCATAAAGTTAACCTTAAAGGAAGATATTAAAGTTGCAGTCCGTAACTTTTTTGGGTTAAAAACTTATCCAAAATATTTTTTTGAGCAAGTACATAAACAGCCAGTGTTCAAAACTCTCTGCTTGCCTTAGCTCGATTCAAAGCGGTAAGCTTGTAATAATTTTTTTAATTCCAGTGGTACTGGTGGATTTTCCCAGGAAATTCGAGCATGTGTTTGCGTCATTACGTCACATCTGTACACACAAAGAAGAGTCTCGGCTAGTAGACTATATTGCCTGTGAAGATGTTGGAGGTTGAGATTTATAGCCTTTTCTCACAGCACTTGATATAATTAAACTTATCAATTTGATGCCGGATCCAGAAAGGTTCAAACGACAATCGCAGTGACAACTGGAGACTCACCCGCTGTAAAATGCAAAAGACTTCGGAGTGGCTACAGAAAAAAAGAGACTGCAACCGGCCCGTGGGAAAACCGCAATGCTGATGTTGTTAACATTAACAATTTGAGAACAAAGTATAATTTGCACGGTTTGACATGATATGATAAGCAATAATGTATAATTTAATCATCACGATTTACTGCAATGTTTTCTTTTTACTTAGTTGGTCAGAACAAAAGTGGATGTTACTTGTTCAGAGGACATTTTCTGGTGAAAATAATCTGTGATTCTGAATGCCAGTCACAGTATCCACACTGGTGCGGTGATTGACAGCCGCACATTAATTTATTAATTATCAACACACGTAAAGTTGATAATTCCGCGGATAACTGCAATTGCAGATTTCGAACAGAGATGATGACAAAGAGGAAAAACTACGGACTGCAGCTTTAAATCAGAATCAGAAAGAGCTTTATTGCCAAGTGTGCTTGCACACACAAGGAATTTTCTTTGGTACTGAAGCTTCCAGTGCACATATACAGATACAAATACAACAAGAAACAGTAATACAAAATCTAAAAATAAAATTATAAAAAATATGAAAATACTATAAATATAAAATAAAAAATAAAATATAAGGCCACAGTTGGGTTTAGTCAGAATAAACATTTACGGATTATGAACATATTTACAGTATTTGAATAGTATGAATAAATATAAATAAAATCACCTGAGTTTAGGAGATATTGCATTAAACAGTGGAAGTATTGCACTTGGGTGGAGTATTGCACTTACAGTCTCATCTCATACAGCAAATATCATGTATAGTACATGGAACTGACTTGTATTTTAAAATACCAGCATGTAATTACACCTGTTTTTTCATCATTTGATTTCCAAATCATCAAAAACAAACAAAAGCAAAAATAACATTCACATTTATCAACTGATTTCATTGGTTTCTACGTGGTGTACAAAAAGTTCCATCTCCAGTAAAACTCGATAGTTAGACTTATAAAATATTTTTTAGGAATTGTCAAAGCTCAGGCTTGTCATGTATTTGGCTTTTTATTCTTGGATAAGAATTGTGAAGACCCCCATACTGAGATATAATTGTAGCTCTTTAATGTGTCTGACAGATCGCTGTAGAGCCTCAGTTAAAGCTGCTCGTGAACCGATTATCTCTTCCTTCTAGTTAATTTAAAGCATCAAATAAACATGAAAGAACATAAGAAGGAATGTTGTTTTAACCGTGGAAAGACGTCAGTACACTGTTTTTCGTTCAAATCCTCCAACGCTAATCTACTAACTCTCCTGACTGCTTTATTGGACAAAAATGGCAGATTATGATTGGTCAGATCGCCTGTCAATCAAACTCCCTGCGAAGGGTCAATTGTTTCCCCTTTATTCATTAAAGTATATTATTATATGCATACATGCAGTTATAAGAATAGTCATTACAATTCAAGTCTTATCATAACTGGTAAAACCTGAAAACCAAAGATAGAAAACATCTGTATTTTTTACTTTCTTTAGACCATATACAATATCACTCATTATTACTATTAAATACGGTAATGCCATAAATGAGTCCTGTCTGTCACAACATTCCCTTCTCTGCCTTCCCTTATGAAATAACCTTTTTATCATTGTAAAATCTACATATCGTTCCCAACAAAACTATTGTTTAGCGTAAAACGTTGAAGATTAGCGAACAGGCTTGTCATCTAGTGGCTTTGATACAGACCCTCTCATCTCCCTCTAGTTGAGCTTCTTGAGTCTGTTCAGTAAGGAGTGTTTTGATTGGTGGATTAAAAGCTCACAGCGATAGGCTAAACAGAACATCCTCCAAAAAAAAAAAAGAAGATATTTATGAAATTCAAAGCAGTCCACGCACATGTGAGGATTTGCAAATGCAGATTTGGCTATCCATAAATACATGTAACATCATTCATAAATGCGTGATTGTTACGTCCAAGGACGTATATTTTTGTGAAGTACATGGTACTGTGATCTGTGTGTGCTTTCTTTGTTGTTTTGTTGTCTCCTGCTCTCTTTTGGTTCCTTCGACTTTTTCACTCTGGCAGGTAGCTGATTACGTCTCCAGCTGAACCTGCTTATCAACCAGAAGGGACACAGCATAAAAGCCAGCAGAACTATCATTCAGAGAGAACCTTTCTCCAGAGCTTGGTCTGTGTCCTGCCCGGCCCTGTTGTTGAGAGCTGTTGTGTTCCTTGTTGTGGATCTGTTCAACACTGTGCTAGTTTTCTGTTGTTTTGGCCTAGAGAACTGTTGCTTATTGTGTATTACTGGAGCCACACACACCGTTGCTTATTTTTGAGACGATACCTTTTTGCTTTATCATTTAAGCTGTTATTTATCTGATTATTTGCTTTGTTTACTGTCTGTGAACTGTAGGGAGGTGGGTGCCATTTTTATTTTGCTATCCCCTGTTTTCTCCTGGTTTGTGGTATGGGAGGGAGAGAGTGTACATTTCTGTTATTTATTTGTATTTTCTTTGTGAGATTTAGTAAGAAATTGACTCCCCCAGGCAGATTAAACTTTTGTTTGTTATTTTGGCATTGCCCCCTCCTGAAGTCTTTGTTTCCTCCCCAATTTACTCTCGAAGTAAATGATTGTTAATCTTTTTGAATAAAATTGTTGAAAAGAACTCCGTTGTTGTGGTGCTGTGGCAGGGCCCTGACTATTGCTCTTTAAAATCTTAACTATGTTACATTCTGACCCCTAGACATACGTAGGACGTAACATATTTGGGGGCTCGTCCGGGATCTTTGAATTCCATTATTTGTAGAGTTAAGAGTTGTTCTTTACAAAACTATTTGTTGTTGAACTTATGCTTTGGGGTGAGGGCAGACTGCAGGCGTCAAAATGGAATTTGATCTATTGGCGTTTACACTTGCTCCAACTACGGAAGTTTTTAATCGGTGCAGGAAAAAAGATTTTTTTGTTAATAGCGGATTTCTTTAATGTCACTGTGTCCAGAGATGCTGCCAAACAAGTGATTAAGGAGGAACTGTATAGTGAGTTGGTGAGTACAGGCATTTTACCTGCTGAATCACCACTAGATGTGTTAGAGGAGAAGGTGGTAGAGGGAGAAACTTTAGCTTCAGTTTTACCCCTTTCCGCTGAATCTCGATTAGATCCAATGACGGCAGTTAAGTTAAAAGAGCTTGACTTGGAGATAAAAAGACAAGAGCATGATATTAAGGTAGTACAACTCCGTACTGTCGAGGTAGAAGCAGAGCGTGACATTAAGCTAAAAACTCTTGAATTAGAAGCTGAGGTTTTGCGCAGGAAGCCTGTTCCCCTTCCACGCCTGAGAGCTCCCTCCTCACCAACGTTTGAGAGTTCACCTTCACGATCCAACTTATTCAGCGATGATGATCAAGTAGGCAATACCCAGCCGAACTTTGATGTTGTGAGGTATGTAAAGCTGGTACCACCTTTTAGAGAAGCTGAGGTAGATTGTTACTTCACCACTTTTGAACGTATTGCTGCAAAGTTAGGATGGCCAAAAGACATGTGGGGGCTCCTTCTGCAGTGCAATTTCGTAGGTAAGGCACAGGAAGTTTGTTCTTCACTTCCGATTGAGCAATCTCTCGATTACAATATTGTAAAAGCGGCAGTAGAGAGCGTATGAATTGGTTCCTGAAGCCTACCGTCAGTGCTTCCGACACCTAGTGAAGACAGGCAAACAAACCAGTGGCGGCTGCTGGTCTTTCAAAGAGGGGAAGCTCATTTTTTTAAACTCGACTGTCAGGTGTGGGGATGGTGAAAAGAGCGAGGACTCAGGTGCAGAGTTGATGGGCTTTATTTTAATAATAAAATAAAATAAAAAATACAAACAAAACCTACGAACCAGCACAGGACTGCAAACACAAGGAGAATAAATAGGGAGCAAACAAGGCAGGTAAAAAGGGAGGACAAGTGGGGCAAAATAACTAATAATCAGGAAACAAGATGGGAGTCGAAACAATCGACAGGAGAGCACATGGCAAAGGAAAACACATGACAACAAGCCATGTGCTCACACCAAACATGACAAAAAAAACACAAGCACATGGCCAGTAAAATAAATTACAAGCAATGTGCTCACACAAAACGAGACATGAACACTCATAAGCCAAGTGTTCACACAGAACATGACAACATGAAAGCACACAGCTAATGTAAAACACAAGCTGTGTGCTACACACAGCACAAGACAAAACATGACATAAAAGCACGCGGCCGATGTAAACACGAACCGCATGCTACACAAAAAACAACACACTGAACAGAGTGAACACGAAACCGCACGCGAACACGACAAGACAGAACGTCATGCACGAACGAGTGGAAGTCATGCACGAACGAGATGTGCGCTCACAACAGAAAACAAACACGAGGAGCATGAATGTCCAAATCCCGACACAAAACCGAAACCAAACTAGACAGATGTGCCGTGATTCAAACATCACCACGCCCCGCACATGTAACAAGGCACCTGACATCGACGGAGGAAATGTGGGATGGTTAAACTGTGAAATGTATGATGAAAATTGCAAATACCAAGAAATATGTTACAGCAGCCAGTTTGTCTTTCGAGTACACTTTTAAAATCCGCGATGGGACTGAGCTCGAAATCTCGAATAGCTTCCTAACTTTTTATTGTACGAAATCGCTGTCAATCAAAAGGAGATGTAGTCCTCCAATCATCACGCAGACGCCCGGACTCCAGGACCGCCCACTTCTCTATTCACCCCAGAGACGCCGGGCGTCCGTGGGGGGGACATAATCGCAGCATTTATCCAATGACCGTCTAGTTTCGAAGCACTGAAAAAAACTGTTCAAAGCAGCCCCATTGAAGTCAATGGACGCCCGGCTTCAACGGGGAAATGCACTGTGATGCAACGGGAACGTATGAGAAGGAAATCGAGTCAGCCAACCTATGAAGCTGATTCTGAACTAACTCGTCTTCGAGATGAACGTGTTCTAACGCATTTTTAGTCAATAAAAAATGTTAACACAATAGTACACATTTGACCATTCATTTTTTGACATTATAGGGGAAGCTGAGCTTCCCTTGCAGTCTTAAAGAAATCGCCACTGAAACAAAAATATGTAGAGTTTGCGAGAGAGAAAAAAACACTCTTTGAGAAGTGGTGTCTCTCTAATAAAGTCACCAGTTTTGAGCAGTTGCAGGAACTTATCTTGTTGGAAGAGTTTAAAAATTGTCTCCCTGAGCTGGTAGTAGTTCATCTGAATGAACAGAAGGTAAACACGCTCTCTGAAGCTGCTGTGGTAGCAGACGAGTTTGTGCTCACCCATAAGACGGTATTTCCATCTTCACGTCAGCCCAAACGTCAGTTTTTTAATACTGAGCAGGTAGAGAAGGAAACTTCCCATGCTGTGAGGGAGATGGCAGATAAGAGTCGTAAAGCTGATGTAAAACCTTCCGGTAACAAACGTTCTTGCTTCTACTGTTTGGATCCAGGCCACTTGATTAATGATTGTAAGGCATGGAAACAGAAAAATGCTGCTGGGAAATCCAAAAGTGTAGCTTTTGCTCAGGCTGTGGCAATCCCTAAAAATGTTTCGATGCCGGTTCAAGGTACTGGGTATGAACCCTTTCTCTTTAGTGGTTCTGTTTCTTCTGTACTGAGACTCTGGGAAAGTCTATCTCAATTCTGAGGGATATGGGTGCAACACAGTCATTTATTTTAGCAGATGTTTTACCATTTTCTGCTGAAACGTATTCTGGCTCTGATGTGTTGGTGCGTGGAATTGAGTTAGGATGTGTGAGAGTGCCAGTGCATATGGCTTACCTTAAGTCTGATCTAGTTACAGGTGTGGTTCCTCTTGGTGTGCGAACCGAGCTGCCTGTAGATGGTGTAAGCCTTATATTGGGGAATGACTTGGCAGGTGGTAAGGTTTTCCCCTCTCCAGTTGTTGTTGATACACCAGCGATATTGTCTGACTCTGATATTGCTGTTTGTTTCCCCTCTGTATTTCCTGCTTGTGCAGTAACTCGTGCTCAGGCACGGAAGTGGGAAGGAACAGTGAATCTTGCTGAATCATTTTTGAATCCAGTAAATAGTCCTCTGGAGTGTACTCTATCTGTTAAACCACAGTTAGTTCCTAATGATTCTATGAACTCTGACTTAGAAGCATCAGCGCTGAAATTTGAAAGAGAACACTTAATTGCTGCTCAAAAGTCTGACCAATCTCTAACCCCCTGCATTGTTGCTGCTGGTCAGGTAGAGGACTCGCACGATGATAGAATAGCTTTTATTTGGGAAGATGGTGTCCTAATGCGTTGCTGGAAGCCACAGAAGGATGGGGATGCTTTAAATGTCTATCAAATTGTCTTGCCTTCTGATTATCGTTCTCAGGTATTGCAGCTTGCTCATGAGCATCCACTCTCTGGCCATCTGGGGGTTAATAAAACCTACAAGCGCATACTACGGTACTTCTTTTGGCCAGGATTGAAGTCTAGTGTTTCCAAATTTTGCAAGAGTTGCCATGTCTGCTTACGGGTAAACCGAACCAGACTTTACCTCCTGCTCCCCTCCATCCGATTCCAATAGTGGGTGAGCCGTTTGAACGGTTAATTTTGGATTGTGTTGGGCCGTTACCAAAATCAAAATCAGGGCATCAATATATTTTGACTTTGATGTGTGCTGCAACTCGGTTCCCAGAAGCTGTTCCGCTCCGTACTCTCAAAGCTAAGGCGGTGGTGAAGGAGATAGTTAAGTTCTGCTCAACGTTTGGATTGCCTAAAATTATCCAGACTGATCAAGGTACTAACTTCACTTCCAAAGTGTTTGCTCAAGTATTGAAGGAGTTAGGAGTTGATCATAAACTCTCCAGCGCATACCATCCAGAGTCCCAGGGTGCGCTGGAACACTTTCACCAAACCCTGAAATCAATGCTACGTGCATATTGTCTTAGTACTGGCAAAGACTGGGTTGAGGGTTTGCCGTTGTTAATGTTCGCAGCTAGAGAAACTGTGCAGGAGTCGTTTGGTTTCAGCCCTGCAGAACTTGTTTTTGGACACACTGTTCGTGGGCCCTTGAAACTTCTAAGTGAGCAGTTATTATCAAAGAACCCAGTGTCTAGTAATGTATTGGACTACGTGAGTGACTTTCGTGAACGCCTTAATAAGGTCTGTGATATAGCCAAAGCCCATCTGGTATCTACACAATCCAAGATGAAATTGCGTTATGACAGGAGATGTGTAGAGCACAGTTTTCGACCCAACGATTTAGTTTTGGTTCTACTTCCGGTCCCAGGGACAGCATTACAGGCTAAATTCACAGGTCCTTATGCAGTTGAGAAAAGGCTTACTGACACTGATTATGTAATTTCAAC
The DNA here is from genome assembly GCA_036326025.1 of Chrosomus eos. Taxonomy (NCBI): domain Eukaryota; kingdom Metazoa; phylum Chordata; class Actinopteri; order Cypriniformes; family Leuciscidae; genus Chrosomus; species Chrosomus eos. Next base: position 36,015,407 of record CM070823.1, on the reverse strand, counting down.
CCCAGACCGTAGAAGAAAAAGTCGAGAGGATAATCTGATTGAAATGGAAGACCGAATGTCTTGTACGCGTCTAAACAATTCTGCGGTACTGAGTACCTTGGACTCGTATCTTGCTCACTTACCTCAGGACCAACACACAGATATAGTGGAGTTAATTCAATTCAATTCAATTCAAGTTTATTTGTATAGCGCTTTTCACAATACACATTGTCTCAAAGCAGCTTTACAGAAAGTGCATTTCAGAAATGGACAAAGAAAAATACAGTTAGTTAATCATGTATAAATTTAGGCATAACATATCGCCGGTGTTTAGTCGTCTCTTCACAGGCGTCGAGTCGTCTCTCCACAGGCGTTTAGTCGTCTCATCACAGGTGTTGGGGCATCTGAAGTCTTCGTGAGAGGCTGGATACAAACTGGAGCTGACGAACGCTATTTACAGCTGTCTAACAGCAGAAAGACAGATGGGAAATAATTAGCATAGCTGATGTTCATAATATTAATGCATTCAAACTGATTCAGAAGTAGTATAAAAGGTAAACATTAAGTGAATTAAGTGAATGCTTGGTTAAAGAGATGCGTCTTTAATCTAGTTTTAAACTGGGACAGCGAGTCTGAGTCTCGAACAATATCAGGAAGGCTATTCCAGAGTTTAGGAGATAAATGTGAGAACGACCTCCCTCTTTTAGTAGACTTAGATATCCTAGGAATGACCAGAAGCCTCGAATTTTGTGATCTTAAAGAGCGCGATGGATTGTAGGGCGATAGAAGGTCTGTTAAATACACAGGAGCTAAACCATTTAGAGCTTTATAAGTCAGTAGTAATACTTTGTAATTGATACGGAACTTAATAGGTAACCACCCATACGGAAATGTAATATATGACATATATGTCCCTATATCGCAAGTGATGCTGTCATATATGCTAAATATAAGACAATATATTACTATCACATATATAATTATATCTAGATATATGTTGATATAGGTTTATAACATATATAAATTGTCCATATTAAATGAGTATATTGACATATATTAATACAATATATATGATTATTGTTTATATAATATTGTATGTTATAACCATATATTTCACCAATATGTTTAATTTATATATGCCAATTTATTTAAACAACATACATACATTTTACATGCTTATGGTTCCTTATTAATTCATTCCTTGTTTTCCTTATTTGAACATCTTGAACTTTGAACAAGTAATTCAAACGCAATCAAAAGACCGCCAAATTACGCGCATTCAGAGACCAACGGATGAAGAATGTTCGCTCTTGTCGAGTGGAAAGAAGAAACGGATAATGAAAGTTGGAGCATTGTTCCAATATCACACATAAAAGACTGTATTATACATGCATAAAATATATGGGCTAGTTTTATATGTCAATATATGAAATTGTTCCATTTTCTAATAGGTTTTATATATGGCCAGATATATGTAGGCTACATATATGTTTTCACTTTCTATGTGGATATATGTAATATATGTATATTTCATATGTGTACATATATTACATTTCTGTATGGGCAGTGTAGAGATGATAAAATTGGTGTTATATGATCATATTTTCTTGATCTAGTAAGAACTCTAGCGGCTGCATTTTGCACTAACTGTAGCTTGTTTATTGAGGATGCAGGACAACCAGCTACACTGTAAAAAAATTCTGTAAAAAAACATACTAAAATAGTTGTAATTTTACAGTAACATACTGTTTTCCATTAAAACAGTAATATACCGTAGAAAAAATGCATTCGGGGTGATGTTTGTCGTTTTCGAGAAAGTAGCCTACAGTAGTATACTGTGAATTAACAGTGCTCGAAGTCGACACTCAGAGGCTGTGTTCCAAATCAAACCTTCATTCACTATTCCCTACATTAGTTCACTTATATAGTCCACTTGACTGAGTGAATAATTCAGTTAATTTTTTTAAGTTAATTGAGAACCCTGGTGAACACCTGCTGATGACAATCAGAATCACTAAAGGAGAGAGGAACAAGAAGAACAGAAAAAAGATGAAATCAAGATAAAAGACATTAAATCTGAAGATCTCAGCAGAGGAGAATTAAACATCTCCACAAACAGCATTACCAGCTTCACTTATTACTAACCAGACTGACTTTATTTCTGTCAGACGTCTACAGAAGTTCTTATTAAAAGGTGACAGAGGTTTATATGTTATTTTATTTTCATTTGATGTTACCATGATGGTGATCAGTGATTGCTTTAAATGGGCTCTTGACCCTTGACTTTTGAACTTTCGGTAATTTTTGGCTGCTGTAGCTGTGACTTATAAAATACATTAGCTATGGCACAAAGCTGAAGAGAACAGGATGACAAACGCTGTTTGTCTCCAGTCACAATCATCATATAATGGCCTGATTTACTCACTGATCTCATTTATTGCCGGAAATTGTTAAATGGTTGATGATTTGTGTTTTTAATTTTGATGGCACTGTGGATTTATAGATTGAGATTTATCGTGGATTTGACGTCCTGAAAATATTAATGATTTTAAGAAGTTTACACTCAGAACATTTTAAATTTCTTGATCAGCCAGATACACACACGTACAGGCATCAAGAATTGGCGTATGAATCTCAACAATGGTGACAATCATAAGTTGTATGCTGCAATGCATGTTGGGTACCAAAAAAAAGCCTAAACTCCCAGCATGCATTGCAGCATGAATAAATTATGCAGCTGAATTGTCTGGTTATTTGCTTTGATTTTTACTTTTTGCTTTTATTTTTGCTGTTGGTTTTGTGTTTACTTTAAATAGTGTGTTTTGTGATGTTCAGATTTGATGTTATCTTTTTTGATGATTGTCATCATTGTTGAGATTCATTGACTGATTATTTATGTTTGTGTGTGTCGAAGTGCAGCCATAGTTCAATTTTTTTTAGTGAATTATGAGTAAAGGAATCCTTCATAACAGATTACGCATGCACTGCTTGTTCTTTTGCTGTAGTTGCAAAGTCTAGTAATATAATCTACACATTATTAATAAGGAATAGACACATGCTGTGATCCATACATTATATAACGACATTATGATCTTTAACAACTGATCTCATTTTTGTTGCCTTTGTTTTTGCCAAAACAAATGTGTCTTTAAAAAAACACAGTTAGGGCAGTCAAAGTAAAATTAAGATTAAAGTCAAGGGTCAAGAGCCCAACTAAAGCAAACACTGATCTCCATAATGGTAACGTCAAATGAAACAAAACAACATCTAACCCAACGGGCACCATGATATCAATTTGACGTCAAAAGTTGGTCAAGACTTGATCAAGATATTGTATATCATTTTAAGGTCAGTTTGAAAAGAAAATGTCTTCCAGTGGTAATTAGATGAAAAGAGTACCCACACTGAAATTGGTTTATGTATATGCAGGTCAATATGTTTGACATTCAGTTTACATCAAATCAATGTCAAGGATTGGTTTTGACGTCAATTTGATTTGCATATTTGACCTGTTCCTTGACGTTGATTTTGACATCAATTTGATGTCTTTTCAACATCAATTGCCCAATGGGAAACCTCTGTTAAAACTCACTAGGAATTTATGTAGACGTATCTGTCAATTTGTCAGTCTGGTTAGTAATAAGTGAAGCTGGTAATGCTGTTTGTGGAGTTGTTTAATCCTCTGCTGAGATCTTCAGATTTAATGTATTCTGTGGCTGAAGTCAGTTGTAGTTCTTGTTTCGCTTTTTTATCTTCTTGTTTCTCTGTCCTTCAGTGATTCTGCTTGTTAACATCAGGTGTGCATCACTAATGCTCAATCATCAGTTAATTAATCACTGAATTATATCATTAACTTCAACACTGCTTCAGTATTACTCCAACACTCTGTAGTGTGGACACACAAGTGTTCATTTAAAACTGAAGATTTTGCAGTGGGGTTGAAATGGTTAAATGTGTATAAAAAAACAGAGTGAAGCGTATTTTAACAGTAATCAACTGTAAAATAAATGTACGCCATAAAACTGTAGAAAAACAGCAATATAATGGCACCCCAGCTGCCGGTAGATTACTGTAAAATCAAGGAAAACAGTAAATTACTGTAAAATGTTAGTCAGATGTATTAAACAAAATAAGTTAATTTCACTGAAATATTAGTGAAAGTTCATAGAAAAAAGTAATGTGAAGTCAATAACTGATAAGGAGAGGAAATATTAAACTGAAGTGTTTTATGTATTGTGTACAGGATGATATAGGAGAGATATGTTAGTTTAATTAATTAGTTTTGTGAGTCACCATTGTGCTGGAGAGTAGAGTCTGTGCTTCATTCAGAGATGAGCAGAGGAACACTGTTATGCTGCCTGTTGCTTTATTTAAAAGCAGTAACTGTGTATTGCTGATCCAGTGACAATCTCCTTGCTAAGTACTTTAGCACATACATGTATGCTAATGTTTGTTAAATGCGAACTGCAAAGATTTGAGTTAAAGTCATGTTTTTAATTAATTCACTATTACATATAAGGTGTTTCAGTTTAATATTAAGAGATATACATTTTCAGTGGACTCAAATGAAGTAACTTCACACGTGCCACCTCTGTCACAGTACTATCAGTAGTTTTTAAACTCGAACTGTTTGAAGCAATCGGTTTCCCAAATTATGAGTTACCTTCCATTGTATTTTTACAGTAAAATACTGTAAAAAAAGGAGAGGTGTATATTAACGGTAGAGGACTGTAAATTAACAGTACATTGCTGGCAACCCCAGCTGCCGAATTTTTACTGTTTTTTTTACGGGGATTTAAATAAAGGAAAATTACTGTAATTTTACGCATTGGTTATTTTCTGTAATTTAAAAAAAAAATTCTGGCACCCCAGCTGCCGGAATATTACCGTTTTTTTACGGGGATTTTTTTTACAGTGTAATAAAGCATGACAGTAATCTAGTCTCGAGGTCATGAATGCATGAACTAACTTTTCTGCATCTGAAACAGATAGCATGTTACGTAGCTTAGCAATGTTTCTAAGGTGGAAAAAGGCTGTTCTTGTAACATATGAAATATGATTTTCGAAAGTCAAGTTGCGGTCTAGCATAACACCCAGGTCTTTTACTGTAGTGGATAAAGTAACAGGACATCCTTCTAAATTAAAGTTGTATTGTAAGGGATTTTGTGGGTATTTTTTTGGACCAATAAGTAATACCTCCGTTTTATCTGAATTTAATAGCAGGAAATTACACGTCATCCAGCATTTTATATCTTTTAGACACTCTGTCAAGTTAGATAAGTTAGTGTTTTCATCTGGTCGTGATGAGATATATAATTGAGTGTCATCAGCATAACAGTATTAATTAATTCAATGTTTTCTTATAATATTACCAAGTGGCAGCATATATATTGAGAATAGCAGAGGGCCTAGGACAGATCCTTGCGGCACTCCATAGTCTACTGATGTTATCTTCGATTTTTCCCCATTTAAACAGACAAAATGGTAACGGTCTGATAAGTACGATCTAAACCAGCTTAATGCCTGTCCCTGAACACAAGTGTAGTTTTGTAGTCGATCTAAGAGTATTTTATGATCTATAGTGTCGAACGCAGCACTAAGATCAAGTAGAACTAGTATTGAGATACAGCCTTGGTCAGAGGCTAAGAGTAAATCATTTGTAATTTTAACTAGCGCAGTTTCTGTGCTATGATGCGGTCTGAATCCCGACTGAAATTTTTCATAGATATCATTTTCTTGCAAGAAAGAGCACAATTGAGCGGACACAATTTTTTCTAGTATTTTAGACATAAATGGAAGATTTGAGATGGGTCTGTAATTTGCTAGGTTATTTGGATCTAATTGCGGTTTCTTAATGAGAGGTTTTATTACTGCCAGCTTGAATATTTTTGGAACATGACCTAAAAATAAAGACGAGTTAATAATATTGAGAAGAGGCTCTTCCACTACAGGTAACACTTCTTTAAGTAGTTTAGTGGGTATTGGATCTAATAAACATGTTGTTGGTTTAGATGCAATGATAAGTTTATTTAGTTCTTCCTGTCCTATAGTTGTAAAGCGGTTTAGTTGTTCTAGAGGGGCCATAATTGAGGCTGAGTCATAAGACACCATAGAGGATTGTACATTTACAATAGTGTTTCGGATGCTTTCTATTTTCTCATTGAAGTAATTCATAAAATCATTACTACTATATTGTAACGGAATATTTTGCTCTGGAGATGTCTGATTATTTGTTAGTCTAGCCACGGTGTTAAATAAAAACCTTGGATTATTTTGGTTATTTTCAATTAGTTTGCGGATATGCTCAGCCCTGGCTGATTTTAGAGCCCTTTTATAACGTGACATACTGTCTTTCCACGCGATTCTGAAGACCTCTAAATTAGTTCGTTTCCATTTACGCTCTAAGTTACGACTTTCTCTCTTGATAGCATGCGTAGCACTGTTGTACCATGGTGTTTTAGTTTTCTCTCTAACCTTTTTTAATCTAATTGGTGCAACAATATCTAGTGTACTAGAGAAAATGTTGCTCATACTGCTAGTAATTTCCTCTAGTTCATCTGTTTGTTTGGGTTTACTGAGCAGCTGGGATAGATCAGGTAAGCTATTTGAGAATCTATCTATAGTGGTTGGAAGGATTGTTCTGCCTGGTCTATAACGTGGTGCAACATGACAAATTTCAGCAGTGCGTATTATGCAAGTTACCATGTAATGATCAGTGAGATCGTCACTTTGCGGTATAATATCTATATCGGTTGGATCGGTTCCATATGATATAATTAAATCTAGTGTATGATTTAGATGATGAGTGGGACCACTGACGTTTTGCTTCACCCCAAAAGAGTTTAATAGATCTGTAAACGCAGCCCCTAACGCATCATTTGTATTATCTACGTGTATGTTAAAGTCACGTGTATGTTAATAAATGGGTATCCCATCTTGTTTTCTGATGTTCCCAGTCAAACTACTGTTCTCTCACACGACATCGACATAGGTGACGCGGTGCCCATTAAGCAACATCCTTACCGTGTTAATCCACATAAACGGGAAGTAATGAAATCAGAGGTTGAATATTTGTTGCAACATGGTTTTGCTACTCCCAGCCAAAGCCCCTGGAGTTCACCATGTTTGCTGGTTCCTAAATATGACTCGTCCTTTCGCTTTTGCACTGACTACCGCAAGGTTAATAACGTTACCAAGCCAGACTCTTTTCCTCTACCTCGAATAGAAGACTGTGTTGACAGAGTTGGTTCTGCACGTTATGTCACCAAGTTGGATCTTTTAAAATGATACTGGCAAGTGCCACTCACGCCTCGAGCCTCAGAAATCTCTGCTTTTGTTACCCCTGACAACTTCCTACAGTATTCTGTTATGGCATTCGGGATGCGAAATGCGCCTGCGACCTTCCAACGCCTAATGCAGCATGTGTTGTCAGGAGTGACCAACTGTGAGGCCTATTTGGATGATGTGGTGATCTATTCAGATAGTTGGGAAAGCCATTTAAACAGTCTTAACCAAGTTTTTAGTAGGTTGTCCCAGGCGTCATTGATGTTAAACTTGATGAAATGTGAATTTGCGAAGGCTGTAGTTACCTATTTGGGTAAAAAGGTGGGCCAAGGACAAGTGAGGCCAGTTGAAGAAAAAGTTGCTGCCATACTGAATTTTCCCATTCCTAGTAACAAAAAAGAACTTCTGGATTTCTGGGTATGACTGGTTACTACAGGAGCTTCTGTAAGAACTTTGCTTCTGTGGTTGCCCCGTTGACAGATCTCCTGAGTACCTCCAGAAAATTTGTGTGGAGTCATGTTTGTAACAATGCCTTTAATGCTGCAAAAGACCTGTTATGCCATGCCCCCGTCCTTTCTGCTCCAAGTTTTACTCTGCCCTTCAAGTTGTAGGTGGATGCGAGTTCTGCAGGGGCAGGTGCTGTTCTGCTACAAGAAGACTCAGCCGGTATAGAGCATCCTGTGAGTTACTACTCCAAGAAGTTTACCAAATGTCAACAGAAGTACAGTACTATTGAGAAAGAGGCTTTAGCCTTACTCTTAGCATTGCAACACTTCGAAGTTTACTTGGAAGGTAATTGTAATCCTGTGGTGGTTTACACTGATCACAACCCCTTAGTATTCCTTGGGAGAATGTGTAACTCAAACCAACGTCTAATGCGCTGGTCTTTAATCATTCAAGAATACAACCTTGACATTCAACATCTAAAAGGTTCAGAAAATATTGTAGCCGATGCACTTTCCAGAGTATATAGTGTGGATAACTAGGATGATGTGAATAACAAGTATGAAACTGTTATTGGAAATTACTAATTCATGAGTTTACAAACATTTCTTTGAGGGTATTTTTTGTAACTGATGGGTGGGGGTGTTACATGGTACTGTGATCTGTGTGTGCTTTCTTTGTTGTTTTGGTGTCTCCTGCTCTCTTTTGGCTCCTCCCACTTTTTCACTCTGGCAGGTAGCTGATTACATCTCCAGCTGAACCTGCTTATCAACCAGGAGGGACACAGCATAAAAGCCAGCAGAACTATCATTCAGAGAGAACCTTTCTCCAGAGCTTGGTCTGTGTCCTGCCCGGCCCTGTTGTTGAGAGCTGTTCTGTTCCTTGTTGTGGATCTGTTCAACACTGTGCTAGTTTTCTGTAGTGGTGGGCAGATCGAGGCTTCGTGAAGCAATGAAACAGTTGAAGCAAATGTGCCATTTTGTTTCGAGGCTTCGAATCAATCCGAAACCCGTCTCCACGGTGACACCTAGTGGTCACTTGCAGGTGTTGATCTGAAACAAACTTTACAAAGAGCTAATAAAAAAATGTGTTGTGTTTTTTTATTATTATTGTATTTTTGTAATATATGAAGCTTGTAACCTGTAGTCTCTTCACATTCCATTATGTGATTTTGGTCATGAAAAATGAATATTAATAAAAATAAATCAAGCCACAATGTCTCACTTTCTTATAGATTTTTATTCAAAAATATTAATTTCTCTGCTGTTGAAGGACTCAGCTTACTTCTTTTTTTACAGATAATTTCTCCAGCCTTTGAAAAAATTCTCTCACAAGGGACACTTGTTGCTGGCATACAAAGATATTTTTTTAGCTAGGACATACAAATGAGGAAAGATTACTGCTCTCTCTTTCCAGTAAGTTAGAGGATCATGAGTTCTGGGCAAAAACGCATCGCTGAGGTATTTTTTCACTTCCACTGTGGCATCAGCTGTAAGATTGTGTATCATCTGGGTCTCACGGATACGATTGTCAAAATGTTCCCATACACTGTCCTGTGTTTCAACTGGTGTTGATGATGATGATGATGGGCCTGATGTTGACATTTGTGGTTCTGAATTAAAAGAAAACGGCAATTTATTATCCTAATCCTAAGTCCTAAGACTTATCCTAAATCAAAATAAAGAGTTATTATATTTCACTTATAATTAGCCTATATTTCAAACAATGCATATTACCTTGCTTAGATGGCCCAGCAGTGTCAGTAGCAGGCCTTGGTACAGGGGGAACACTACCATCCTCTGCACCCTGCACCCTCTATCTATCTATCTATCTATCTATCTATCTATCTATCTATCTATCTATCTATCTATCTATCTATCTATCTATCTATCTATCTATCTATCTATCTATCTATCTATCTATCTATCTATCTATCTATCTATCTATCTATCTATCTAATAATCTACTGTAATATGTATCTATCTATTAATCTATATGTCTATATATATATATATATATTTCTATCAATGCATATATTAATGTGTCACTATATGTACTCTGTGTGTCTCTAAGTCAATGTGTAAATGTAAATTAAATCCTAAATATAACTAAACAAATCGCACTATAAATGTCACTATATCACCAAAAATCCGCTATCTCAAAACCAAACTCCTCTCACAAAAACCCACGATATGAAAATGCGTTAACATAACTTTTATACTGTGTGATTGTGTGATTTGTTCCCGAATCGACCAATCAATGAAACCCCGGAGCACGCCAATCAATGAAACCCCGATTCGGCGGAGCACGCCACCTGATGAAACACTTAGAAGCTTAATTTAGCTGTTGTCACGTGACGTGGGTGTTTTGAATCACGCTTCGGATCAGTGTTTCGAATCATCTTTGCTTCGGGATCTCGCAAAGCTTCGGAACGTCTGTTTCGCGCCAGCCATCCTTAGTTTTCTGGTGTTTTGGCCTAGAGAACTGTTGCTTATTGTGTATTACTGGAGCCACACACACCGTTGCTTATTTTTGAGACGATACCTTTTTGCTTTATCATTTAAGCTGTTATTTATCTGATTATTTGCTTTGTTTACTGTCTGGGAACTGTAGGGAGGTGGGTGCCATTTTTATTTTGCTATCCCCTGTTTTCTCCTGGTTTGTGGTCAGGGAGGGAGAGAGTGTACATTTCTGTTATTTATTTGTATTTTCTTTGTGAGATTTAGTAAGAAATTGACTCCCCCAGGCAGATTAAACTTTTGTTTGTTATTTTGGCATTGCCCCCTCCTGAAGTCTTTGTTTCCTTCCCAATTTACTCTCGAAGTAAATGATTGTTAATCTTTTTGAATAAAATTGTTGAAAAGAACTTCGTTGTTGTGGTGCTGTGGCAGGGCCCTGACTATTGCTCTTTAAAATCTTAACTATGTTACATTCTGACCCCTAGACATACGTAGGACGTAACAGTGATGAAAATTAATTCAAGAACTTGATATATACATATTTGTGTAAACATTTATTTATTTAGGTGAGATGCATTTTGTTTTGTAAATGTATTATTTTCCAGGCTGATCTGGCTCTATAAGGAAAGAAAACAAGGATGCACAAAATTAGAAATGAGAAGCACCCAGGGTGAACACTGATCCTCTCTTACTTCTGTTTTAGAGCAGTGGTTTGCTATTGGTCAATCTCAAATGAGTGACAGGTTGTCCCGCCCTCGCACCAGTAAACACCATCAGAGAAGAGATGAGTCATGATTAGTTTTGGGTTTTGTTCATGTTCTCGTTTTCAGGTATATTATTTTTAAGTTTAGCCATGGTCATGTTTGACCCAGGCTCAGTCGGGGGCCAGTTCTCCTCCTGCCAACGAATGAACAGTGTATGATTATGATTCAGGCAGCATTACAGGTCAGAGGTCAGATTAGATCAGAACTTTCACAATATTATCCAGCTCATCTGGTTGAAGATCTCGGAGTCATCACGCAGGTATGGAGACGAGTTTGTTGAGGATCAGTGCCGATGGCTGTCGTGTCGATGAGGCCTTCACCGGGAAGAGTCTAGATAATCTCTGCTGACACTTCAGGGATGCGTTGTGGTCTTGTCTAGGAGCAGGTCCTCCATCTGATCTGGATCCGGCCCGGATCCGGCTGACTACATCATGCATTGTGGTCATGTCTAGGTGCAGGTCCAACATCTGATCTGGATCCGGCTGACTACATCATGCGTTGTGGTCATGTCTAGGCGCAGGTCCAACATCTGATCTGGATCCGGCCCGGATCCGGCTGACTACATCATGCGTTGTGGTCGTGTCTAGGTGCAGGTCCAACATCTGATCTGGATCCGGCTGACTACATCATGCGTTGTGGTCTTGTCTAGGCGCAGGTCCAACATCTGATCTGGATCCGGCCCGGATCCGGCTGACTACATCATGCGTTGTGGTCGTGTCTAGGTGCAGGTCCAACATCTGATCTGGATCCGGCTGACTACGGCAAACCTTGGAATAAACAGAAAGACTAACATTAGCGTAGATGTCATTCTTCTTATGTAACAAGTGAATGCATATTCACTTAGTGCATTTTTACATGTTCATAATATGCATCAAACACCAATACACAAATTTAAACAGTACACCATATCCAGGCACTTTACTATATAGTCCATTACTTACTTACATAGTCTCTTATTCAGTTCTGAAAAATGGATGACATCCCTGGGTGAAGTCGAAGGAGCAGCCATAATGTTGCTGTGGCTGAAGACATCCTGGTGACAACCGACGGAGAAGGAGCCAATGGAGGAGCCGGAGGGAAGGAGGAACTCACTGCAGCTGTAAGGGTGGAGGGACTGAGCGCCGCGGAAGGCTCGCAAGTCCGTGGCAGAAGTAGAGTGAAGTGAGTGAGACTGGTGGTTGCACGACCTGAGGATTCACGTCACAGCAAGGCATTCCCGGGGAAGGTGAAGCAGACAAAGCTTGAAAACCAATCCAACTGCATAGCATGTCACATGTTTTGATAATTTTTTCATCAGATTCACTCAGAATTAACAGCTTCTTTAAAAGTTTTATCGTTTCACTTAACCCATCTGTAATGATAAAACCCTCATTCCAGAGGTTAGTGACACTATGTCCACAAAATCTCGAAATAATAGTACCCCAAACAAACACATATAAGACATACAGTGCAGCCACTATCACACAAACTCATACTAGACACACATGACTATAAACTGCACATAATTAAGTTTTTTTTTTTTTTGGCTCTAAAATTATTTACTTCACAATATTCTCTTTTTATGTTTTACCTACTTTTACATGGTCTCCCAGTTCAAATCATGTCTGTTCATTATTCAGTTGTTTTTAGAAAAGTCGTCTGGGATGTTTTGGTTCTAAAATCATTGCTTTTTGTTCAACCTTTAGCAGATGATAGTCAGACATAGCACCATCCCTACAGTCTCTCTGACTTGGAATTATCCTATGCCATAAAACTATGATATAGACATATTAGTACAATATCAAGTCAAGTCAAGTCACCTTTATTTATATAGCACTTTTTACAATACAAATTGTTTCAAAGCAGCTTTACAGAGATAACAGGAAAACAATGTTGTAATAGTATTGTTCAATTGAAAATTAAATGTACCCAACTAAGCAAGCCAAAAGGTGAAGGCAACAGTGGCAAGGAACCAAAACTCCATCAGGTGACAGAATGGAGAAAAAACCTTGGGAGAACCCAGGCTCAGTCGGGGGGCCAGTCCTCCTTTGGCCAACGAATGAACAGTGTATGATTATGAGTTAGGCAGCATAATATCAGGAGTCAGATGGGATCAGAACTTTCACGATATTATCCAGTTCATCTGGTTGGGTTGGGTCATCCGGCCGGTGAGGAGATGAGTGTGGTGAGGTGTCCATGGGCCTTAACAGCCCTGATAATGCGTGTCATCGTGTCCATGTGATGGTCCTTCATCAGATCTGGATATGCCCTGGATCCGGCGGTCTGCGGTAAACCTCGGGATAAACAGAGAGACTAATATTAGCGTAGAAGCGATCCTTCTTATGATGTACAAAGTACATCAGGAATTATGGGAAGTGTTCCCGGTTCCGGCTGATCTAATCTATGCAGCCTAATATTGAATTATAGAAATCTATAATGTGTTATGTGTATGCTAAGCCAAAGAGATGTGTTTTTAGTCTAGATTTAAACTGACAGACTGTATCTGCTTCCCGGACCGTGTTAGGAAGATTGTTCCAAAGTTTTGGTGCTAAATAGGAAAAGGATCTACCGCCAGCAGTCGATTTTGATATTCTAGGTATTATCAACTGGCCAGAATTTTGAGATCGCAATAGACGTGAAGGACTATAATGCGTTAAGAGCTCGCTCAAGTACTGGGGAGCTAAACCATTTAGTGCTTTGTAAGTAATCAGCAATATTTTAAAATTTATACGATGTTTAATAGGCAGCCAATGCAGTGTTGACAGAACCGGGCTAATATGGTCATACTTCCTGGTTCTGGTAAGAACTCTAGCGGCTGCGTTTTGGACCAGCTGTAGTTTGTTTAATAAGCGTGCAGGGCAACCACCCAGTAGAGCATTACAATAATCTAGCCTTGAGGTCATGAAAGCATGAACTAATTGTTCCGCATTTGTCAGTGAGAGCATATGACGTAATTTAGATATATTTTTAAGATGGAAAAATGCGGTTTTACAGATACTAGACACGTGACTTTCAAATGAAAGATTGGTATCAAAGAGCACACCCAGGTTCCTGACTGACGTCGAAGACTTAACAGAGCAGCCATCAAGTGTTAGACAGTATTCTAGGTTATTAGGTGAGGAAGTTTTTTGTCCAATGATTAGAATCTCTGTTTTTTCAGAATTTAGTAATAGGAAATTACTGGTCATCCAATTCTTTATATCAGCTATGCATTCCGTTAATTTTGTGAATTGGTAAGTTTCGTTAGGTTTCGTATCATCACTTTCATACATTTTTCTTCTTGCCCATAAGCCAACCAACATCATGTTCCTTATACAAGTTAAGAAGTTTTGCTCCTGTCTCCACAACAAATATTGTGACAATCACCTCATGGTCTCAGCTGGCTCTTGAAAGCCCATTCCCATCAGTTCTTTATCTATAATGACTGGACTCAGAGTCATCGGCTGCACTCTCATACCCATCTCACATAACACACCTTCCTTCATGTAGATGCCCAGTGGTGGCGTGACCCCCGACCTTAGGTTGCCCTCTGTATGGCCAAATAGGATCTTACCCATCATTTAGAAATAACCACTCTTTCCCATTACGAAATCTGACAGTTTTCAACAGAATCAGGTATTTCCTGGAGCTTACGGAAATGCACATTCAAGACTCACCAGAGCTGTCAGCGCAGCAACCTAGCACTGCTCAGATTACACTCAGTGAATTTAAATCAACAGTCCATTCAATGTAATGTTACATCTGTAACTAGAGCCATCAGTCCTGTATCATGGCGCAGACTAAGGTTAGACAAAGAAGTTACTGGTCCTAAATAAACTAGTCAAAAATGTAATATCGTTTTAAAATCTGTATCGTTATTGTTACGACTTCTTTAAAGTCATTCAGTTTTACTTTTAAAAAATATTTAAATACAAATTGCCCTCTGAATGGCAATGATTTCTTTTAACATCTCTGTTAATTTTCATCTGAAACACTGTGCTGTACTATAAATAGCTTATCATCACTTATGAAACAGGCTCAGATAGCAGCTTTTAGCTGACTTTGAATGAGATATAGGCATTCAGGACTGGTACTCTGCAATTTCCTAAACTTGTAACATCAGGCATTATCTACTATTTTTTAACTCTAAGCCCAGCTTAAATCATCTTTGCCAGAAATGACATGCGTTTTCAAATAAACATGTGTTGGAGTCATCATCTGTAATTTTACATCCACCTGTATTTATCCATTCACTTATAAAAAATATTATTATACTTCTTTCCTTCAAAATTATTTCCTTAAGACTTTAATCTTTTGAAATTATTTTGATCTCGTTCTTTCTCAGATGAAAAACTTTAATATCGTAGTATTAAACACTGATCTACTTTCAAACCCACAATAACACTGGTGAATTCGTGTCAGCCTCAACTACAGCTTCAGACACCTTGCCTAGTTTGATCATGAGCATGCAAACGGATCCAACTTACTTCACACCATTGAAGCAGTGTGTCCCAATCAGAAATAAACAGAGCCACTGATAAGCAGTTCTCTGTATTTCTTTACCAGTGGCGGATTCAATCACACTAGCCGAATCATAAACTTTATCATTATCATTGGCAGCACATTCATTTTCATAAGGTTCACTGAAACGCTCAACATATTTTAAGGGGTTTTCACAAAGATCTGTTTAACTTTAGTCACACTTGTCCAGGAAATTATCCCAGACCCATAATTCCCTTTACTTGCCTAAAGCACAGGTATTCATACAGACAGTGAAGTCTGTATGCACACCTGTGTATGAATACCTGTGCAAACTTTGTTGCATATTCCATTTTAGGTCGGTTGGAAATTCAAACAAAGGAACACATGTGACTAAAGAAAACAAACTCCATGAAAACTGAAACTAACTGAACATAAGTGTGACACAATGCAGGGGACGGCAACCTCATGTATGGCACGCGGAGGGATAATCACAGAAGCGCGCACCTCCGGTCGCATGAATGTTTTTTGGGGATCTGCATGCTGATCCAGGTTAAAATCTCACAATTTAATAGCATTTGTAGCTCATAACTTATTAAAACAGGCTGTGTGACTACCCCAAAATGCATGTCTGTGTGCAAGTTTGAGGGACTTTTTAGCAGTTTGTCACATGAAGTTCCCCACAATTGTACAAAAAAAACAACAACTTTGGTTGATATTTGTAATGTTTTCATTCATTATTAATTAAACGCATTGCATTGTGGGATATAGTATTCTTTCCAGTATGATGCTGCTAGGAAATGAGGACCCAAATGAAGAGATGCACATACATTTTTTTTTTAGTAAATGAAACAAAAGGTAAACTGAAACTACCCCGTAGGAGAAAAAGGAGAGCACAGCAGTGGCATTAGAGTCATCTCCGCTCTGTCAACTGTGTTCAGAGGGCAGTATATATGTACTTTTCTACACATGTTCTGGGAATGCTCTGAAGTACAGTCCTTTTGGTTACAAGTTACTAAATCTTTATCTGAAATCCTCATTAAAGAAATTCCTTCTTGTCCCGTATTATGTTTGTTAAATGATAACTCTTGAGTTCTGATGTTTGTGCATGAAAAAAAAAATTGGCTTTCTGGCCTAACTGCTGCAAAGAAAATCCTGATTATACGGTGGAAACCACCACATATTCTTTCACTACATCATTGCATTGGTGGAACTTGCTGTTATTGTGTTAATTTTGTTTGTATTTTTGTTTGTGTATGTGTGTGTGTACGTCGTTTTTTGGGTTGAGCGAGTGAGGGAATGAGGGTGTGTATAATGTATTTTTGCACACGTGCCCTGTTAATTCCATTTTTTGTCTGTTAGTATGAAACTAAATAAAAATTGTTCACAAAAAGGAGAGCACATGGCACATTAAAACATACATGTGTAAAGATTCTGGGGATCTAATCCCTGGGGAATTTGCATATCATAATTAATAATTGGTAATTAATAATTATTCATACATGTTTGGATTAGATCAGTCTTACATGTTAATAAATCTCCCTCTAAGGGAGAATCTGTCATTTTACCTGTATGCATACATGTGAAATCCTTTCATTTTAACGACAAGTTGATTGCAGTTAATTACACAGATCACGTCTTACAAAGCAGGCAAAATTAATTTAGCTCAATTGTCAGAAGAATATTGTGGGGTTTTCCCCAATATCATCTTACTTTATAGGATTGCAGGAAACGCAATTCTCTGGCCAGAAGAATTGGGCTTCCTGCCCCATAACGAGTACTCTTTAAAATATTAATTATTTAAATAATTAATTCGTAAAGCTTGTAGCATAAAGATCTTCTTGGCACTTAAGGGACTTGAGAATGAGCAAAGAGATTGAATCAATCAGTCAAGTGAATATGATGATTTAATAAGGCATGTCTACTTGGGGGCGGCAGTGGCTCAGTGGTTCATGTAGATTGTCTACAAACCGAAAGGTTGGTGGTTCGATCCCCGGTTCCACCTGACCAAGTGTCGAGGTGTCCATGAGCAAGACACCTAACCCCAACTGCTCCCGACGAGCTGGATGGCGCCTTGTACGGCTGACACCGCCGTCGTTGTATGAATGTGTGAGTGAATGGGTGAATGAGAGGCAAAATGTAAAGCGCTTTGGTGGCCATTGGGTCTATGAAAGCGCTATATAAATGCAGTCCATTTACCATTTACCATACTTATACATTTACTACGTTTACACGGGAGATATATGTATTTACAAACACATAGAAGTACACAACAATAAGACATCAATGAACGAGTGAGTGTGTGAGATATAGAGATAGGGATAACTTACACGCGTGAGAGCGAGTAAGAGAGAGAGAAAGGGAGTTACATTCACCTAGACAGACAACCCCTCCGAAACAACACAAAACACATTCTTAATGCTCTGAAAACAGGGTAACCTAATTTTACTTGCATGTGGAATGGTTCTCTCAGGTGTTGCTGTGTTACTTAAGCGGCTTGCCTGGTCTAGCCGCGTTTTGGACGGCAGATCTTTTGTTCTCCGTGCGCGTGCGTGAGCTGAATCCTTGGTTCCTTGGATAGTCACGTGATGCGGCGCGAGTCTTTGAACAGCGGTTGGAAGTCTTTGAGTTAACATTACCAACGGAAAATAGTTCGACTGAGTCCGTTTCACTTTGTGGAAGTGAACAGAGTCGACTACGAAAACAAAACTTTGACTAACAAAGAAAAGATATAAGGATCGGATCGGGTCTCCGAAGGAGGCCACGAGATCGGGTTGCATGGTGCAGCCTGGTGAAGAAGCGCGTGTCTCGGTTCCGCGCGTCACGTGCGCGCGTTCCTCCTTTCAGAACGAGCGCGCGCGTTTAAAAGTCCTTGGTAGGTGGATTTGCTGAAGAGATATGCCACGCAGTGTTCCTTTCCTTCGTCGAGGGGAATTAAACACGGAGGCTTCTCTAGACTGAAAACACAAACTAAGCTAGCAACACATAAAAGAAAGGCGAAAAGCTCGCCTAGAGACGAGACGTTACATTCTGACACCAGGACGAGCACGTAAGAGAGTGTTTAAACTGGTGTTCAGTCCTTTTGAAGACCTGACTTTTCCGCCTTCTTTTGGAAGAGGGTCCAATCAGGAGCTTTCTCTTTGGAGGGAGGTTTTATGGCCCATTGTGTTCTAACCAGGCATTTGACTCCCTAATTTCATTGGGTGTTTAAGGGAAGAAACTTCACAATTTTTATAATACTAGTGTGTCACCAAGTTTAGCTAAATGTAATGTCAATTAACAAATGGGGAACGAAGATTGGAGTTTATCAAGACCAAACTTGCCAAAAATGGATTTGGTTAAACCTAGTTTGCAAGGTTTAAGACCTTATACCATTAGTTTCCCAACACATAGATCAAACCCCTAAAAGACAAATCGTAAGATGAGATTAGATACATTGTTCGTACAATTCAAAAGGGGAAGTATAATAGAATATATATGAATGCAGAATTCATTTCTCCTTCGTTAGAATTCTAGGGAATACGCAGTTACATGTAAAAATACATAATGGTAAACTCAGTTATTTCAATGTAACATGAACAAACAAACACATAAAACACATTGAATATTTCTGTTTAAAATGTCTTTTAAAAAGAGAAGTTTCTTTTCTCTGTAGCATTCACTTCCTGTGGAACATTCCACATTCCAGTCTTGGTGTCTTGTAAGCTGAAACCACGCTGGGGGATGTGTGTGTGGTGGAATGTGTCTGTGTTGATTTGGAGTTCAGGATCTAATGGTTCACCCCAAATACTCTACAATCCCCCTTTTTGTCTGGTGAAGTCCCTGTGTGGACTTAATTGGACAACAATAATCACAATGGACGGGTGACAGGTGAATCATGATTGGGTAGCAGGTTCTGTTAGCCTGAGGCTGAGGGCTCAGCTTGATAAAGTTCGACGCAGCCTCCAGCGTGGTACCCTCTTCCTGAGGGTCCCGTGGGCTTGGCTGTAGATGTTCGCATCTCGTTGAGCCTCCTGTGCAGGATGACTGTCGAGTGTCAGGGTGTGGTTGATAGATGTACCCTGTGTAGGATCGGCTGCAGTCCAGGATTGGACAGCAGGTGAAGCAGTTAAGGCGGGCAGTTGAGACAAAGCTCGGAAGGCTGTGTTGATAGAAACAATGTCAATTAGCTGGGATCCCCCTTTTGCAAACCACAATTCCCTATCTGGAGTTAGGGTGAAAGTGTGGTTCTTGAAGAAGGATGGGGCTTTTTGGTACTTGGATGCGCTGCTCTGGCTGAGCAAGGTGACACAGATCACTTACAATCTCTGCTTGGGTCTCGGTGACTTGAGTGCGAGGCTTGGCTTTAGCAGGGCAGCTTGTGCCACTGATCTGCAGCCCGCAGGTTCCGTCAGGGTTGTCTCTGAGGGAAGATTTGTTAGGGCAGCGATAGTAAATGTCTTTGGTCAATGTGCACATGTGTGGATTCGGAGCTGGGGACAGCTTGGTGTCGCTGTCATGCAAGGCAACCACGTACGGCATGCGGATCTTGATGTGAGTGCTGCCTTTCAAAATCTGACATGGACAATGTTCTTGAGCCGGTGGATTCGGCTTGACTGTGATGGGTAAGTTCAGGGGAACGTCCCCTTTTCTCTGCTTGTGGTGATGCAGAGTGGGATGGCACTACCATGAGAGTAGGCAAGGTGTATTTTCAAAGAGTCAGTTGGCGTGGCTATGGCGGACGCCAGCACGGTTTGCATGAGGCCTAAGAGTATCCGATGCGGTGGGATTCTACCCCTGGCGAGGCTGTCGATGGAGGAGTTCACCCCCCTTAGCAGGTTTGTCATCAGGGCTGTTACCAGCTGAGTTTGAGCAAAGTCATTCTGGAAGACAGTAAACAGCTGTTTCATGGAGTTTACTGTCGGGGTCAGCAGAACGCTGTGAGTGTTGAAAGTTACCACAGTTCCCTATTGTCTTGTCGATGGGCTGCAGGGATGCACTCTGTTGTGAGTGGCTCTGTTATCTGTGGAATCTTAGTTTGAATTTCGGCTACATGCCGTCCAACGTTGGCAAGGTTTACTGCATTCATGCTGGACATACAGGTGTTAAACAGAGTTCTGACGAGAGTGCGGCGGCGGTTGTGGCCACCTGGCTCCGCTAGTGTGACAGTCATTTTCTCAAGTTGGTCGAGCATGTGTTCGACATCGGCCTCCGTGTGCATGAGGGCCTCCTCTGTCCGGTGGCACCTACCCAGCTGTATTGTGTCGTTACGCCGGGGTAGTGCGTTCTGTAGGCGTTGCGAGGATCAGGTGGCAAAGACCTGAGTGCGGGTCCGGCAGAAAAGGGAGTCCTGGTTGTTCCCTTAGGACGATGCTTGGTGCCGGACCTGGTGAGATGTCCGATTGCGGCTGTCCTCTGGTTGGCTGGAGGCACAGCAGCATCCTGGTAAAAGTGAAAGGGAGAGAGAAGAGTGAAAGGGAGGAAAAATTTCAGCGAGTGTCGTCCTTGGTTGGCTAGGACAGTCTTTTCGCTTTGAGGACGCCGGTATGCCACTTGCTTCGGTGTCTTGCAAGTGTCTCTGGTGCTGCGGTGTGCAGCACACGGTGCATCATGGGCATAGGGCATACATTGGCATTACCCCCCTTTTGCACTGTGGCACCACAAGCTGTGGCGCGGTGATGGCAACAGGTGCAGAACGCTAAATGTTTGTCTAGTGCACGTGGCATGTGCTTGTTGACTTGGGTTGTCTGGGGCACCGGCTGTCGGTGGGTGCAGACGGCGTTCGTGGGTGGTAGGAGGGGTATGAGAGGTGGTTTCTCATAGTGTCCGTTGTTTTGTCGTCAGTCTTTGGTAAGCTGGAAGGTTAAGGTCAGGTGAAGCAGGGGCTCTGTGACATTTTTGTCTTGTGGTGAGAGCCTAATGCATGACCCTAAAAGTTCAGAACCATGGTTTAATTGGTTCGCTAGGTATGTAGCATAAAGCTAGGTGTTTCACATGTAGCTAGCTAGTGAAGTGTGTCTTGTATCTTATCTTAGCTGTGGATGTTAGGAGGCTAAGAGGTATGTGGTTCCGAGATTATTCAATGGAAAGGGCATAGCCGAGATTAAATAAATGCCTTAAGAGGGTTCTTATGACTAAATTATTTCTCTGGACTTAACTAGTGGTTCACTACGGCTTGACGAAGTGAATGATGGGGGAAAAAGGACAGCTTACCTATTCAAATTATGCTTATTATCAATCCTCTGGACTATAGTTGTGCCCTAGTAAATTGTTGAAGTTACTTGTGTTGCAGGGTCACAAAAATGAGTACACTTGTTGAAAATAAAACAAAATCACAAATAAAGGTGTCTCTGTTTCCTTTCTGGGCCCTATGGGAAATGGAACCACATTTGAACAAGAGAGGAAATAAAATAAATTTTAAATCATATAGATGACCGAAAAGTAAAGGGAATAGCTGAGTGCTATTAATATCAAGGTCAAAGAATAAAATAAAATAAAAATTAAAGAGCCAAAAGCAAAAAAAAAAAAATAGAATTAAAAGCAGAAACAAAGTGATCAAAACAACGGGAACGATCTGAAGGCGAGAATAATCAGTGGCATTAGTGACTAAACTTTGGATTTGCCTGGGCCAACACTTTATAGTGGGTTATAACGGTTGCTTGTTCGAGGCCACATCGTGTGTGTCCCATCAAAGGATTAGTCACCTGCCGATGAAGATTCCTATTGCTATATGAATTCTTCTCTAGCTACACAGTTTACATGTAGTTAACTTAAGTTTAATTAACAGGGTATCTTCAAAGTTAGCAAGACGGTTAGCAAGAGCTATGCCTCAACTAGTGAAGGTGAACTTTAGCTAAGAAGAATTGCAAACACGGAATGTGAATAATTAGGAACCCTAACTGGTGTTAAGGAAAGTATTTTAGAATACTGTGCACTGTGTAAACACAAGCGGTGATTAAGGGTTCAAGTAAATTATGCTAACTGCTAATTGTAGAAGTTATTATTTAGCTTAGCCTAAGCTGGATGGATGTTGGGTTAGGTTAGCGTAGCGTAAGCTGGAAGGATGCTAGGTTAGCTTAGCGTAGCGTAAGCTAGCTGGATGCCATGTTAGTTTAGCTTAGCGTGAGCTGGAAGGATGCTAGGTTAGCTTAGCGTAGCGTAAGCTAGCTGGATGCTATGTTAGTGTAGCCTAGCGTGAGCTGGAAGGATGCTAGGTTAGCGTAGCCACCTAGGCTGGTTTGTTTACAAAGTGACATCACAAGTTAGCACTTCCTGTGACAAGTCGTTGTCATGGAAACTAGAGCATGTCAGACAATTCAAACAGTCCCTAAAGGCTGTCTGTACATTTTACATGAATTATGCATGTTTAAAACGGGTTTAACAGGTAACCAGTTCTAGGACTCGGTGTTACATGAAGTAAAATGCAGATGTGTTTTGGCATTAGCTAATTTTACTCATGGAACTCTTCTCTTTATTTTAAGCAACTTATTCTATTTGTTTACAGAGTAAGGAAATAGATTTGCTGGGAGTCAAAGCTTGTCTAAGCATATATGGTTACGTCCCTCTTGTGCACTACTGCTGACTTTTCAGCGATTAAAACAGTTTTGATCACTAGGTAGCTCTCTGTTTGTAGATGCAGCTAAAGTTTAGGTGAATTACATCAATCAAACAATAATTTGTAAGGCCTTTACATTTGTAGAAAGGGGAGCGTCGCCCAGATCTACCTAGATATAACTTTGTCCTGAGCTTTCTTTGTTAGACACAGGTTTAGTCATACTGCAATTTGGATTTCTTTTAAGCAAAGCAGAATAAACATCGGTACAGTTTACAGGCTGCTGAGATGAGGTTTCTTCATCAAACAGACTTACGCTTTACTGCTTAACATGCTAATTTTAGTTGGAAATCTAAGGCTATTTTACTTAAAGTAGAGATGTCAATTCCAGCAATCGTTTATCTGCATTTAGACAAGCCAGCGATCAAAAATGCGTACTGCACATTGTGTTTTAGTTGGATCGTAACGATTAAATGCACGCCCATAGGTTAACTGTAGTTTAAAGCTCAGGTGGTTTCACTCAACTCTGACGTCGCAGTGACGTATGCCCTATTTGGAGCTAGCGTTTCCTGTAACCCTTCATTGTCATAGAAACTAATGTTTAGCAGTGTCATTTCAACCAGCATGTTGCAAATGCTTGGTTCGAAAGAGTCGTGCATAGTCTGTTGGCAGGTGAGGCTTACACGTCCATACAAGATTTTCTTTAAGTCAGTAAAATTCTACTTTTACGAATGCAGAGTCTTGCAACTCTTTGAGCAGACCTTTTCATCTACTTTTCAAGATTTTCTTTAAGTCAGTAAAATTCTAATTTTACGAATGCAGAGTCTTGCAACTCTTTGAGCAGACATTTTCATCTACTTTTAAAAGTTCTATGTTCTATGCTGATCAGGGACCCTTTTAGCAGAGTCTTGCACTGTGTTCGTGCAGTGTCTTCTGGTTTTGCAGTTCAAAGTCAGTGGGGTTTTAGGAATTCTTTCTGAGGAGCCTTTCTGTGTTAGAGGCCTTCTGCATTAGGTCACGCATCGTTGAGTAAGCATTGCGTGGTCTTTGGCGAGCTGGAAGGTGCAGGTTAGCGAACTGGAACCTTGACTTGGTGCTGAGGCTGTGTACCCCTGGATGGCTGCTGGAGTTCTTGGGAACTCTGACCTTGGAGTCTGGCTCTGGTGACCAGTGTGACTGGAGGGCCCAGACGGTCAGGTGTTTGAAGTCTAATAAAGCTCAGAGCATTCTAGCAGGTCTTTGCCAATCAGAAAGGGGTGCGTGCTCATTTGTGAGATGTACACTGGGTGGGTAGGCCTCAAAAGGACCAATTGTCAGGTAAGTGGGAGCTCTCTGTTCTAGCCGGAGGTCGTTCTGGTTGTACGACTGCACGTTCAGCTCACACATGTGGGGTATAAGAGTTCGATCTTCGCTCTTAGCTTTAGTACTGAGTCTTTCAAAGAGTTGAGCTGACATTAAAGTGAGGTCTGAGCCGGGTTTCAACCAGGGTTTCAAGGCTCACCTCATTGTCTAGAGTGATGGGTAGGTAAAGTTCCCTTTCGTCCTGGGAACTACGACGTGTCGTCGGGGGAGTTCCCTGACGAATTGGGATCACGCTAGGGAGACCAATCGACTTCGAGTGAAACTAAAACGAGCCAATGAAAATTGGCATGCAAGATTTGCATTCCGCGACCCGCCTACCAGTGCGGGTATAAAAGCCGGAAGCAAACGCATCCAAAATGCTTTTTGCTTCGGAGCCGACCAGTTGTGTCCTCTGAGTGTTATGAGCTTAGGATTGTGCTTTCTGAACGCTCAACGAGTCTGCTGTTTCCTGAGATCTCTCTGTGCTGGTGTGACGGCGCTTCAGCGGTCTTCGCGATCTCCCGTCTGCCTGTTTGTTACTACACGCGCTGTATTTACAAAGAGCTGTTTTAACAGCTGGTATTCGGTTGAGTGCACACAGCGGGCTTGCAGTTTCCCCGCTGTGTTGCCGCGTTGATCCCTGTGTGCTTCAGCACAACTAAAGAGTATTTCTCTGAAAGAGCAACATGGGTGAAGATCGCGTCCTTTTAAGGATGACGTTTCATCCGTGTGTTTCTGGATGCGGTCAGATTCTGCCTCCGGTTGATGGTCACGATCGCTGTCTCTCGTGCTTGGGCCTCGCGCACGCTGAGGCAGCTTTCGTGAACGAGTCATGTTCCCATTGCGGGAATATGACCGTCGCAGTGTTAAGATCGAGACTAAGATCCCTCTCACGAGGGGGAGTCCCTTTGGAGATTCCCCGATCTAGTTCGTCTTCTGGTTAATTTCAGAAGACGGCTACTTCGGCTAATCCCATTGGTGGTCTGAGGGTTACAGTGAGGAATAATCCGCCGGGTGAAAGACCCCCACGGACCCCTCACTCCTGCACACTGCTGCCATTGGAGCCCTTGGAGGAGCGCGCTGGGCCATCTCGTATGGTCCCGGTCGTTTCCTTCGGGGCTCCGCCGGAGGATCAGATGTCGATCGCTGCATCGGAGGGAGAGCGGTCTTCTTCTGGGAATGACGACTTGGCTGCGTTGCCCCCTTCTGGTGTGGTAGCGTTGTCCGAGCCGGACCCGGAAATGGCCGCTATGCTTTCCCGAGCGGCCGCAAGCGTAGGGCTCGTGTGGAACCCTCCACCGTGTCCCGAACCTTCGCGGCTCGATGATTGGTTTCTCGGGGCGGCCCGTGCTGGTTCTCAGCGCCCCGCCCCGGTGCCTTTCTTCCCGGAAGTGCATGAGGAGGTGACGAAATCATGGAAGGCCCCTCTGGCGGCCCGACATAGATCGACTCCCTCCTCCTCCCTTACCACCCTCGATGGCGGGGCAGTGAAGGGTTATGAGGGCATTCCCCCGGTGGAGCGGTCGGTTGCTTTACAGCTGTGCCCTAAATCCGCTTCCACCTGGAGGGGTGACCCTACTCTCCCCTCTCGCGCCTGTAGGTTCTCCTCCGGTCTGACTGGTAAGGCCTATAGTGCGTGTGGAGAAGCTGCTTCTGCCCTGCATGCCATGGCGCTCCTCCAGGTCCATCAGGCGAGAGCGCTTTGCGACATGCAGGAGGGTGGTACCGACCCAGGTTTGCTCCAAGAGCTACGCACGGCGACGGACCTTGCCCTCCGGGCGACGAAAGTCACCGTGCGTTCCCTGGGCCGAGCGATGTCCACACTCGTGGTCCAGGAGCGACATCTCAGGCTCACCCTGGCCGATATGACGGACTCAGACAAGTCCAGGTTTCTGAACTCCCCCATATCCCAGGGTGGCCTATTCGGCGACGCGGTCGAGGACTACGCCCAACAGTTCTCCCCCGCCCAGAAGCAGTCCGAGGTGATTAAGCACATCATGCCCCGGAGACAGGCTGCTGCTGGCCCGTCCCCTCCGGCTCCACCTCGCGCTGCTCGTCGCCGAGGGCGCCCTCCTGCCGCCGCCTCCGCCCCTGCTCCGCCTAAGCAGCAGCCTCCTAGGCAGCAGCCGGCCGACCGCAAGAGAGCTCCCCAGCCCGCCCGGGGCTCGTCGAAACCCCCTGGTAAAAGGAGAGGTAAGCGGCCCTGAGACGGGCGACCCAGAGGACCTGACTGCTGCTCTTCAGGAGGGTGCTACTGCACCCCTCCTTCCCCCGGAGGAGGGCCGGGTGGAGAATCCTTTGTTTCGTTTTGTTTTTCTTCCGCCGCTTCCTTCAGCGGTACCCACTTTATCAATAAAAGAGCAGTTTCCAATTCCTCTGGGTCTATCTCGGTCGAGACTGACTTCTCAGTCTCCCCCATCCGAGGGGGTCAGAATGACAGTGTGCGCCGCCTCGTTGCCTCGCCGCTCTCGTTCCCCTCTCCCCAGCGCTCAGATGACAGCTACGCCGCCTCGGCCTCGTCGCTCTCGTCTCCCGCTGGGCAAGGAGGCGCGGAAACCTGGATTCGACGCCCCCGAGCCTCATTCCTCGTTTCCCCTCCTTCCTTCGCCTCCGTGGAAACAGGTAGGTGTTGCCTCGCACACTCAGACCTCTCTCTCGGCCGCAGTAATGCCTCCGGAGTCCGGTCCCTGTCTTCCACCTCGCTGCCCCTCCGCGGGTACGCCGGTGGTCCGAGTGGGCTCCTTGGCACGGTTCCTCGAAGCCTGGCTAGCGCTTCCGAGGCCGTCCCGCTGGCTCACCCGCACTATCCGGCTCGGCTATGCAATTCAGTTTGCCCGCCGGCCTCCCAGGTTCAGAGGCGTCCACTTCACCCGGGTGCGGAGTGTCGATGCCCCTGTCCTGAGGAAAGAAATCGACGTCCTGCTGGCGAAGGACGCGATCGAGCTGGTCCCTCCAGCCGAGATGAGGTCGGGGTTTTACAGCCCTTACTTCATTGTACCCAAGAAAGGCGGGGGGTTACGACCAATCCTGGACCTGCAAGTTTTGAATCGGGCCCTGCACAAGCTCCCGTTCAAAATGCTCACGCAGAAACGCATCTTCGAGTGCATCCGTCCCCGGGATTGGTTTGCAGCGATCGACCTGAAGGACGCGTACTTTCATGTCTCGATTCTCCTTCGACACCGACCTTTTCTTCGGTTCGCGTTCGAAGGTCGAGAATACCAGTACAAAGTCTTACCCTTCGGCCTAGCCCTCTCGCCCCGCGTCTTCACGAAAGTCGCAGAGGCGGCCATTGTTCCCATGAGAGAACATGGCGTTTGCATTCTCAACTATCTCGACGACTGGCTCATAATAGCTCACTCGCGAGATCTGTTGTGCGAACACAGGGACCTGGTGCTCCAGCACCTCAGCCGCTTGGGTCTTCGGGTCAACTGGGACAAGAGCAAACTCTGCCCAGTGCAGAGGATCTCTTATCTCGGTATGGAGTTGGACTCGGTCGCTCAGACTGCGCGCCTCACCGAGGAGCTTGTCCAGTCAGTGCTCAACTGCCTCAAGTCCTTTCAAGGCAGGTCAGCGGTCCCACTGAAACAGTTTCAGAGGCTCCTGGGGCATATGGCAGCCGCAGCCGCAGTAACGCCGCTCGGCCTGCTTCATATGAGACCGCTTCAGCGCTGGCTTCACGATCGAGTCCCGAGATGGGCGTGGCAGAGCGGCACGTTCCGGGTCAACATTACCCCGCACTGTCGCCAAACCTTCAGTCCTTGGTCAGACCCTGCGTTTCTACGGGCCGGAGTGCCCTTAGTCCAGGTCTCCAGGCATGCTGTGGTTTTCACAGATGCCTCTGCCAACGGATGGGGGGCCACGTACAACGGGCATGCAGTTTCAGGTCTGTGGACGGGGCCTCAACTGCATTGGCACATCAACTGCCTAGAGATGCAAGCAGTACGCTTAGCCTTGTCTCGCCTCAAGGGGCTGCTTTTGCACAAGCACGTACAGGTCCGTACGGACAGCACTGCGACCGTTGCGTACATCAACCGTCAGGGTGGTCTACGCTCCCGTCGTATGTCGCGACTCGCCCGCCATCTCCTCCTGTGGAGTCAGAAGCATCTGACGCTTCGAGCCATTCACATCCCTGGTGTGCTCAACCGTACAGCCGACGAGCTTTCACGGCAGCCACCTCTTCCGGGAGAATGGCGACTCCACCCCCAGACGGTTCAGCTGATATGGGAAGTCTTCGGAGCCGCTCAGGTAGACCTGTTTGCCTCTCCGGACACGACTCATTGCCGGTTGTTTTACTCCCTGACCGAGGGTCCTCTCGGCACGGATGCACTGGCGTACAGCTGGCCCCTGGGTCTTCGCAAATATGCGTTTCCCCCAGTGAGCCTTCTTGCACAGATTTTGTGCAAAGTCAGGGAGGACGAGGAGCAGGTCCTGCTCGTTGCGCCGTATTGGCCCAACCGGACATGGTTCGCGGAACTCATGCTCCTCGCGACAGCCCGTCCTTGGCCGATTCCTCTGAGGAAGGACCTCCTTTCCCAGAGACGGGGCACCTTGTGGCACCCGCGTCCAGACCTCTGGAGACTCCATGTGTGGTTCCTGGACGGGACGCGGAGGTTCTAGGTGGCCTACCGCAGGGTGTGGTAGACACCATCACTTCCGCCAGAGCCCCCTCTACGAGGCGCCTCTATGCGTTGAAGTGGAACCTGTTCGTCGAGTGGTGTTCTTCCCACCGGGAAGACCCCCGAACTTGCCCGATCAGAGTCGTGCCTTCCTTCCTGCAAGATGGGTTGGAGCGAAGGCTGTCTCCCTCCACCCTCAAAGTGTATGTTGCCGCAATAGCCGCTCATCACGATGCAGTAGAAGGTAAGTCATTGGGAAAGCACGACCTGATCATCAGATTCCTTAAGGGTGCCAGGAGGCTGAATCCACCTCGTAGTGTGCACCCCTTACCCTCTTGGGACTTGTCTCTAGTGCTTAGTGCACTCCAGAGGCCCCCGTTCGAGCCCTTGCCTTCAGTCGAGTTAAATATCTTGTCTATGAAGACAGCTCTCCTGTTGGCTTTGGCTTCTTTTAAGAGGGTAGGGGATCTGCAGGCATTTTCGGTCGACGAATCGTGCCTAGAGTTCGGACCGGGCCTTTTTCACGCTGTGTTGAGACCCCGGCTCGGATACGTGCCCAAGGTTCCTACCACCCCGTTTGTGGATCAGGTAGTGAACCTGCAAGCGCTGCCCCTGGAGGAGGCAGACCCAGCCCTAGCTTTTCTCTGTCCCGTCCGCGCCCTGCGCTGTTACGTGGACAGAACGCAAAGCTTCAGGACCTCAGATCAGCTCTTTGTTTGTTACGGAGGCCAGCAGAAGGGGAAGGCTGTCTCCAAGCAGAGGTTGTCCCACTGGCTAGTGGATGCTATCGCCCGGGCTTATGAGTCCCAGGGCGTGCCTTGCCCACCTAGGTTGACGGCACACTCTACTAGGAGTGTTGCCTCCTCCTGGGCTTTGGCGCAAGGCGCCTCACTGACAGACATCTGCAGAGCTGCAGGCTGGGCGACACCTAACACGTTCGCTAGGTTTTATAGCCTTCGTGTTGAACCAGCTTCCTCCCGTGTACTCGCTACGGCCGGTAGCGCGAGGAATTAGGTTATGTCGGCTTGCTACGCCATTCCCGCCCCGTGGGCCGGATACGTGCGTCTTTTACTCCGTTGGTTCCCCAACATACGGCTAACCTCGTGAGTTCCTCAATCACCCCTTCGGCATCAGGCGAGGCGGATCGCCGGTGCCAGGTCTATTACCTCTCGTAGGAGTTGCTATTAGACTGGGTGGCCTTGACAGTGGTCCCTTCGGCGACCCAATTTTTCCACGTTCCAGCTACCCTCCGGGTTAGCTCCGTGTCTTCCTCTCGACAGATCCCTCTGTCGTCCTTGCTGAGTACGCTCCCACCCCTCGGGCTGGGACTACCTCAAGGACTTCCGTATGTTTCACTACCCCACGGGTTAGTACATACGTGTATTCCAGTGCCTCCCTTCGGGCGGGCAGGGGCTCCGTAGCGTTCCCTCCTACGGGTTGGGCACGCTTTCCCAGTGTTATCCAAATCCACTGAGTGGGTCTTGCGGAACAGCAGTGTGATTTTTCCCTAGCTAGCTCCCGCATCTTGTTCAAGAAACTGCTGCAGGGTAGCTTAGCTGGGCACTGGAAGGGGTCAGCACCATGGCGTGTTTGTAGGGATCCCAATTCGTCAGGGAACTCCCCCGACGACACGTCGGAGTTCCCAGGACGAAAGGGAACGTCTCGGTTACATATGTAACCCTCGTTCCCTGAGTACAGGGAACGGAGACGTGTCGTCCCTTCGCCATGTTGCTGTACCTTCGCGGAGGGCTGGACACTGTTCGGCTCCTCAGCGAAAAAGCATTTTGGATGCGTTTGCTTCCGGCTTTTATACCCGCACTGGTAGGCGGGTCGCGGAATGCAAATCTTGCATGCCAATTTTCATTGGCTCGTTTTAGTTTCACTCGAAGTCGATTGGTCTCCCTAGCATGATCCCAATTCGTCAGGGAACTCCCCCGACGACACGTCTCCGTTCCCTGTACTCAGTAACCGAGACGTTTCCGGGCCCACCCCCTTTTGGTCTTTTGGGGTTTTGGACTTAGCTGTGGGAAACTGTGCGGTTTCGCTCAGGCTGTGCAGCTGTCAGCTGTGGTGGCTGTGTGCCAGGGCCGGAGTGGGACTCATTTTCAGCCCTGGAGTTTCATGCCTTAGACCGGCCCACTTTAGTTCCCGACTGACTATCTTAAAATAATGTAATTAAAACCTCAGTTTATAAGTCTGCAATAGTGCACTGTTTTCTATTCAGTGCAATAGCCGTACACAGGGTTTTATAAATACAGAGGTCAAACAAGTGATCTTACAAGGGGGTTCGAGGAATATTATTTTTGCACTGTCATTGGCAAAGAACTTATGTATATCTGTGTTAAAAATCCATTGTAATAAAGTTATTCTCATTCTGGGCACAGTATGCAATAGGCTATTGCTCTACCTGCTCTCCTCTCTTATCTCCATCTCCTTCTCTCGTCCTCCTTCTCTCAGTCTCTTTATCTGGTAACACTTTACAATAAGGTTAATTTATTAAACATTAGTTCATTTATTAACTAACATGAACTAACCACGAGCAATACATTTGTTACTGTTTTTATTCATCTTTATTAATGTTAGTTAATACAAATACAGCTGTTCATTGTTTGTTCGTGTTAGTTCACAGTGCATTAACTAATGTTAACAAGATTTTAATAAAATATTAATAAATGTTGAAATTAATATTAACAAAGATTAACAAATGCTGAAGAAGTATTGTTCATTCTTAGTTAACGTTAACTAATGTAGTAAACTAATGAACCTTATTGTAAAGTGTTACCTTTTATCTTTACCTGTAAATGTCCCCTTCCCGAAGCTGAACTTTGATTGATACAGTTTTTGCATTTCTGATTATTTATGTCTGTCGTTCAAAACTTCTATCGTAAAACAGCTGTTTAGTTTAGCCACTTGAATCTTATCTCGTGAAGCGTCGCATTGGGATCCGCGCGCGGCCGCGGCTCGCGCTTCTGTGAACATAAATCCTGCTTTGATCGGTCATCTCAAACATTTTGCCATTGCCGACGAGCGGCGTTTGAGTGCTGATGATGAGGTCGGTTATCGTCGCGAATTGTTGGGTGGGCCCTGAGGCGCTTCTATTATCCATGTTTTGTATCTCTTATTTTTTGTTCACACATCAACAACTGACTTTTTTTTTTGTGGGGCTGCGAGAAAATAATCATAAAAAATAGCGGGGCTGCGCTGTGACTTGGAAAGCATTCAACCCAGTGACATGTCAACACGGACCGGCCCTCCTGGCCAATAAAACAGACCGGCCCACCGGGAATTCTCCCGGTGCTCCCGATTAGCCAATCCGGGCCTGCTGTGTGCTGCTGTCACTTTGTGATGTGACAGTTTGCTCTGTGTCTGTGGCTGACGAGCAGTGTTCTGTGTGCCTGTAGGTCTTACGCTCAGGTATAGGATGTAAAGCTCGTACCTCTTGAATTTTTGGAAAGTCTTTTGTGAAGAAGCTTTTCAGCGACTTCAGGGTCTCGGCTTTCTCAGACGTGGCGGCACTGTGTTTGGCTGATGCAAGCTCAGATTTGGGCTTACCAGTGGCCTGGAACGGACTCGACTTTCTGTGAACAGGGCTATGGTCGTGGGGCGCCCTCTGGAGGCATCTCTGAGTAGTGTTCAGAGACAGAGTAGATCGTGGGGTTTTCCAAAGTCTTTCCGGATTCTGGATCAGAGAATTCTTTAAAGAAAGCCTGCCGCAGCGGCTGGTAGTCTCTAAGAGTGTTTCAACTCTGTGGGAAAAATGTCAAGTTCGGCTTTGAGATCGTGTCTCTGTTGAGTAAGTTCATGGATTTCAGCTCGGCCCGTGTGTAAGTGGTTTCAAAGGCCTTGGCTTTAGTGTCTCTTTCTTTGAGTTCAGTCTCTGCTGAACGAGCTTGTGGCTGGTAGCACGGGCCTCTTGCAAGTTTTTTCTTTTTCAGGCCGTGGCTTTCGAGTCTCTTTAAGTTCGGCCTCTGCTCTTTGCAAAAAGGGCTTCACTTTTGTCGGAGTTTCTCGTTGAGTTCCTCTCTGGTTCTTTTCTCTGACTGGTCTCTTCGGTCTTTGTGCCGATGAAGGTCAGACAGGGCAGTTTGAAGTATTTCCACTTCCTTCTGTAGCTCGGGGTCGTTGTCGTCCTCGGCTTGCATCCTTAGCGTTGCAACTTCGTGCTCCAGGGCGATGCGGCTCCTTTCGTGGAGACGTGCTTGTGCGATGAGCTGGCGAGCGAGGTTTTGGACGTGCCTGGCCGGTCTTTGTCGTGGGGGCTTTGGCTTGGTTTGTGCGCCATCAGCTTGTCCACGCCGGCGCTGCTCTTGGCTTTGGAGCTCTGAGTCACTGGCGACCTTGGGCAGGAATGGAGGTCTGTGAATCTCTGCCATGTCTCCAGGTTGTCCCAGCGGGTTGTGGGACTGTAGGACCGGACATACTGGTTTCAACTGTGGGCGAGAGGAACACAACACACACAGAGAGACCAAGCAAATTTGTTCTACGTTTAACGAGCTATAATACGGGCTAGGCCGCGTATGCAAATTGTGGTTAACTGATGCAGACAGTTAAATCATTCGGTGGGACAATTTGGTTAGGTCAGCATGGGCCTGAATAAAATTTAACAGGGCGGTAGCTTAGGGGGGGTCACCTGTTGATGCTAGCGGCTTGTTGTCTAATTATTATTCAGCGTTCCTTGTTGTCTCAGATAGGTTCTGTCTTCGAGGTGAACTGAAAGGAACAGAGCACGACAGAAAAGAGCAATGGCAAGATAGCAGAGTTTGAAGTAACATGCAACCATCAAAAGATGGAAAGGTCTGTAATGAAATGGCGTTAAGAGTACACAGGAAGTGTTATAGGGGGGAAGGAGGCTTAAGCCTGTGGTTTGTGGCTCGGAGAGGAGGAGGGAGCCAAACACTTCAATGACCGGGGGAATCTCTAGATTCTGTGGTCAATACTAAGTGGATGGGTTTAATACCTTCCCTAGTTCGCCTGGGGTGGAATGAGGTAATTTGGGTTGGAGCCAGCATCGTGGTTGGTCTTTCTGTCGTCCCCAAACGCTTGACAGCAGTGTCCCGGGACTTTCGTGTATCTGTACCGATGTGCTCCCTCTCACGCAACCTGACTTTGAATCACAACCGGCAGTGCCAAATTGGTGATGTCGTGTTGCGGGCTGCACTAACGGAGAGATACAGGAAAGTCCGCGACTCGCGCTCAGTCAGTGCTGGTGACGCAGGTCAGATGAACCAGCGTGCTGGACTCCAAGCAGAGATGACTGTCAAATCACCACAGCTATTTAGTGGATTCTACCTATAAATACAGAACAGTGTGAAGCTTAACAGTGAATGAAAGCTTTCTTGTTTAAACTGAATTGAGTAATTATGTATGTAGAAAATAGAAGCAAAGGTTTTCCTAAATAATGGTAAAAAGGAAATTATGAAAATGAGGTTAATTATCAAAATAACTTAACCCCAAAAAAAAAAAAAAAAAAATTTCTTAAAAGAAAATTTTTTTTTATTAATTTTTTTATTTATTATTATTACTTTTATTATTAATAAAAATTAATAATCAAAGGTAATAAAGTAGGATGGAACCCGGGAGAAGACAGGCAGTAGTGGCGCGTTTGGGCCACAAAGGGTTTGGGTCACTTCCTCCTAGTGGTCAACCTGGCTGACCGAGAACTTGATTCGAATTGCATTCAAACTGGTTTAAATACACTTCAAATCGAGCGTATGCATAGATGTTAAGTAACTTCTAGAATTGTTGTCATAACATATCAAATCAAAATTATTAAAAATAATTTGAGACCGGAAATATAGAAGTAAAGCCATAAAACTCTTCCCCACAGGGAAGGAGACTTAATTCACATTAATCTTGAAATTTGTTTGTTTCAAATCAAATTTGAATAAGTGTAGGAAATTTAAGGTTGGCATTATGTATGATGAGGATAATATCCAACATAAAATCAACTGAGAGAACGCCACTTCAAAGCAGAAAGAGTAGAAATAAAAGATGAGCTGACTTAGCAGGGGAGGGCCACAAGGGGCCGCACTACTAAGTGTTCATCAGGGACTGTTAATACTTACTTTTGAATTTTTTTTTTTTTAATTCAAATGTGGTTTGAACTAAATTCAAAATAAGTGTACACAGTCAAGAGTGGAAAATCATGTTAGTAACACTGGAACTTGCACATGCATTGAAAGTTGGAAACACAATTTCAGGAATTCACTGGAAAAATCTGAAATTGTGATGAGAGAAAATGTTTAGGAAAGGATGACCTTGTTACTAGTGTCCACACGATGGCGACATTTCGCTCATGCAGGATGAAGTCAGGGGGCGGTACATAATTCGAGAACTGTCAAGCACTTAGGCCTAAGGGTTGCCCCAAACTTGGCTTGGTAAGTGTTTGTCAGCGGAATAAAAACCGGCCTGCTTCCATGTGTGATTCAAATTTGAGCGTGCAGACGCTTTGCTTTCTGTAGCGATCACACTTATCAAAATTAAATCTCAGCGGATTTTTGGTGCTATGTTTTAACAAACGGCGTGGCAGAATTTTTTTTCTACAAACACACATAGGGACACAGGAATTATACGTCTGTCGTTCAGATCCAAATAC
Organism: Chrosomus eos; assembly: GCA_036326025.1. Lineage (NCBI taxonomy): Eukaryota > Metazoa > Chordata > Actinopteri > Cypriniformes > Leuciscidae > Chrosomus > Chrosomus eos. The sequence goes on along the minus strand of CM070823.1, from coordinate 35,979,957 downwards.
GTTTATCAAATAGCATTTATGACTAAAATGTTTTTAGGTTTTGGATTTGTCGGTGCTATATTTCAACAACCGGCGTGGCAGGATTTTTTTCTCTACACACACACATAGGGATAACAGGAATTAGGCATCTGTTTTTCGCTTCCCACCAACAATTAGCACTATGATTCATACGTGTTCGCTTATAAGTTTTAAACCTCAGCGGGTTTTCCCTATTTCGACACGTGTGCACGGAAGGATTTCTTCGCTTCCCCACATTAATAGGAATTATACGGACAACAGGAATTATACATCTGTCATTCGAATCCAAATAACATTTATCAAATAGCATTTAATGATTAAAATGTTTTAAGGTTTTGGATTTTTCTGTGCTATATTCTAACAAACACGTCTGGCATGGCTTCTGCGCTGCGCATAAATAAAACAGGAATTATTCGTCTGTTTTTTCGACTCCCATAACATATTATCAAATAGCACTTATGATTAGATATGCTTTAGGTTTTACAATTGAGTAGCTAAGTCAATTTTTAACCAGGAGATATATCGTTAATCTAACGACTATAATTATCAGGCCTTTTAGGTTGAATACAGGAGCATCGCTGTATCCAGGTCCTCTCTCGCTCTGTTCAAAAGATTCTCGTTTTGAAACAGGCTGATCAAAAGAAAAATATATTAACATGTAAACGTCTTTACAGAGGTAATATCTCTTTTGCTACGAACTACAGTTTACATTCAATACTTAACCGTTAATATCAGTATTACGAACTGCAATTCATTTTAGCAATTACAACGACTAAAACGTTTAGGCGAATTTAGCAGTTTGTAATGTGCTCCGCTGACATGGACTGGCTTTGTGCCTTCTCAGTCAGCTGGTGAGTTCGCATTGCGTTCACTCACCCGAGGTGCGCGTACAATATTAAATCACATTATAGACAGACTGAAACCTGATCTCTTTTGCTCAAAACAAGTTTAAAGTGTGCCTAGCATTTTTCCACCAATTTATGTAAAGATTCTGGGGATCTAATCCCTGGGGAATTTGCATATCATAATTAATAATTGGTAATTAATAATTATTCATACATGTTTGGATTAGATCAGTCTTACATGTTAATAAATCTCCCTCTAAGGGAGAATCTGTCATTTTACCTGTATGCATACATGTGAAATCCTTTCATTTTAACGACAAGTTGATTGCAGTTAATTACACAGATCACGTCTTACAAAGCAGGCAAAATTAATTTAGCTCAATTGTCAGAAGAATATTGTGGGGTTTTCCCCAATATCATCTTACTTTATAGGATTGCAGGAAACGCAATTCTCTGGCCAGAAGAATTGGGCTTCCTGCCCCATAACGAGTACTCTTTAAAATATTAATTATTTAAATAATTAATTCGTAAAGCTTGTAGCATAAAGATCTTCTTGGCACTTAAGGGACTTGAGAATGAGCAAAGAGATTGAATCAATCAGTCAAGTGAATATGATGATTTAATAAGGCATGTCTACTTATACATTTACTACGTTTACACGGGAGATATATGTATTTACAAACACATAGAAGTACACAACAATAAGACATCAATGAACGAGTGAGTGTGTGAGATATAGAGATAGGGATAACTTACACGCGTGAGAGCGAGTAAGAGAGAGAGAAAGGGAGTTACATTCACCTAGACAGACAACCCCTCCGAAACAACACAAAACACATTCTTAATGCTCTGAAAACAGGGTAACCTAATTTTACTTGCATGTGGAATGGTTCTCTCAGGTGTTGCTGTGTTCCTTGAGCGGCTTGCCTGGTCTAGCCGCGTTTTGGACGGCAGATCTTTTGTTCTCCGTGCGCGTGCGTGAGCTGAATCCTTGGTTCTTTGGATAGTCACGTGATGCGGCGCGAGTCTTTGAACAGCGGTTGGAAGTCTTTGAGTTAACATTACCAACGGAAAATAGTTCGACTGAGTCCGTTTCACTTTGTGGAAGTGAACAGAGTCGACTACGAAAACAAAACTTTGACTAACAAAGAAAAGATATAAGGATCGGATCGGGTCTCCGAAGGAGGCCACGAGATCGGGTTGCATGGTGCAGCCTGGTGAAGAAGCGCGTGTCTCGGTTCCGCGCGTCACGTGTGCGCGTTCCTCCTTTCAGAACGAGCGCGCGCGTTTAAAAGTCCTTGGTAGGTGGATTTGCTGAAGAGATATGCCACGCAGTGTTCCTTTCCTTCGTCGAGGGGAATTAAACACGGAGGCTTCTCTAGACTGAAAACACAAACTAAGCTAGCAACACATAAAAGAAAGGCGAAAAGCTCGCCTAGAGACGAGACGTTACATTCTGACACCAGGACGAGCACGTAAGAGAGTGTTTAAACTGGTGTTCAGTCCTTTTGAAGCCCTGACTTTTCCGCCTTCTTTTGGAAGAAGGTCCAATCAGGAGCTTTCTCTTTGGAGGGAGGTTTTATGGCCCATTGTGTTCTAACCAGGCATTTGACTCCCTAATTTCATTGGGTGTTTAAGGGAAGAAACTTCACAATTTTTATAATACTAGTGTGTCACCAAGTTTAGCAAAATGTAATGTCAATTAACAAATGGGGAACGAAGATTGGAGTTTATCAAGACCAAACTTGCCAAAAATGGATTTGGTTAAACCTAGTTTGCAAGGTTTAAGACCTTATACCATTAGTTTCCCAACACATTGATCAAACCCCTAAAAGACAAATCGTAAGATGAGATTAGATACATTGTTTGTATAATTCAAAAGGGGAAGTATAATAGAATATATATAAAGGCAGAATTCATTTCTCCTTCGTTAGAATTCTAGGGAATACGCAGTTACATGTAAAAATACATAATGGTAAACTCAGTTATTTCAATGTAACATGAACAAACAAACACATAAAACACATTGAATATTTCTGTTTAAAATGTCTTTTAAAAAGAGAAGTTTCTTTTCTCTGTAGCATTCACTTCCTGTGGCACATTCCACATTCCAGTCTTGGTGTCTTGTAAGCTGAAACCACGCTGGGGGATGTGTGTGTGGTGGAATGTGTGTGTGTTGATTTGGAGTTCAGGATCTAATGGTTCACCCCAAATACTCTACACATGACACAAGAATGCCTGGCAAATGAAAATGTATACCAGGCTGTGACGAGTTCAGTAATCAACTCGTTATCTCTTGAGTTACAGGTGATTGGCTGAAGTGAGTGGTTGTACACCTGAACTTAATCATGAGCTCTACAAAAGATTGTGACAGAGGAGAGCGTGTGTTGGGGGCCGAGCTTGTGCAGAGCTTGGGCTGGTTTCGTCTGCGCTGTACGTTTCGGACTTTTGTCGACTTGGAGAACTCATGAGATGTGAGGGATATGGGAGATCACCGCCGCCCTTTGATCCATCTCCGTTGGGATGGTTGGACTGTTGACTTTCATGAGTGATATACATTTGCACCCAACTACTGACACACTGATTGTCATTTACACTGATCTTTAATGTTGTTTTGTCTCACACAAATTAATAAATTCTTTTATTAATTGGAAGTGGTGTGTGGTGGCTCCCTTATTTTGTTGCGACTCAGAGAAGATCGTAACAAATGGGGGCTCGTCCTAAAATTTGATTCATATTTATTATGATTTCGATTAGAGACAAATAAATCAAATCTTGAGCTTTCGGTATTGCGCGTTGTTTTGAGACACATACATAGCTATTGTGTTTAAACCATCTCATGAGTTTGAAAGTCGTTAAAGGTAAGCAAGTGCATTTTTCTTTTTACGGGTGATGCATTGTTCATTTTCTCCCGGGTAGGAATTAGCAACGCTTGGCGTTGATTTGTTATTTTGCCTTTTTTATTTTTGTGCAGGCTTCTGGGCGAAGTACACCGCCGTGGTTTCTGATTGAGCTGTTTTGTTCAATTTTTAAACCATCGGTATATTGGTGTTTAATGTCGCTTTGCTCTTGGAAGTTGCATGAAGACTAGGCATAGGTTAGTTTAGTGGTTGGGTAGGCAGTTTAGAAGGGGGAGAGTGAATAATTTTCACCTGTTTTGTTCCGAAAAGGAAATAAATGCACTGGCTTTTCGTTCTGTGTAATATTTGGAGAACAGAATGGCATCGATAGAAGAATTTATTAAAGCTCCTTCAGAGGAGAAATTAAATTCGTTTGTAAAACAACAATTATGGGACCTTGTAGATCATTTTAAAATCAGTGAGGTCGATAAGAAGATAAAGAAAAAGGAATTACGTTCTGTTGTGAAAGATTGGTTATGCGAAAATAGCATTATGGTGGCTTCTCCGCAGAAAAAACGTGACATTGACGTAAAGGGTTCTTTAGACATTTTCTCCGGGTTATCTTTTGAGGAAAAAAAAGAGATTTTACAAATGCAGCAGCTTCACGATAAAGAGTTGTTTAAAGAAACTAAACTTTATGAATTGGAGATTGAAAGATTGAGAAATGAGAGTGTGATCAGACAAAGCGAGCTTGATTTTGAACAAATTAAAATAGATGCTGAGAAGTCTACACGAGATCATGAGCTTCAGGTGGAGCGATTGAGATTAGGAAAGGAAGGGAGAATGTCAGATGTCGTGGAAAGAGGTTTAGGTTTATCTGAAGGATTTGACTTGGCAAGCAATCTAAGACTGCTTCCCAAATTTAATGATCATGACCCTGATGTTTTTTTTTCTCTGTTCGAGACTATGGCAGAGGAAAGAAATTGGCCGAGGTCTATCCGAATTGTCATGCTCCAAACGGTAATCACAGGCAAGGCACAGGAGGCATATGCAGCACTCTCAATGGAGGACCGAAGGGATTATGACAAGGTAAAAGTTGCTATTTTGAAGGCTTACGAACTGGTTCCTGAAGCCTATCGCCAGCGATTTCGAAGCTGGAGAAAAGGTGATCGTCAGACTCACTCTGAGGTGGTAAGAGACCTGGTTTCTTATTTTGATCGTTGGTGTGTTGCGTCTGCTGTTGATGACTTTGAAAAACTGCGCGATTTGGTCATTTTAGAACAATTTAAAAATATTGTCCCTAATGACATTGCTGTTTATATAAACGAAAAGAAGCCAAAAGACGCAATGGAAGCAGCTGTCTTGGCAGATGATTATGTGTTAACGCATAGAAAATTATACAGAGAAGACGGGTCAAGTCAACAGAGTGGTAACTTTAACCGAGTTGGAGCAAAGAAATTTGAACCAACGTTTACTTCAAAATCAGAGAACAGTGGTCGGAAGAGATCTGACAGAGACTTGGTGTGTAATTATTGTTTTAATCTGGGACATTGGAAAAATAAATGCCCAGTGTTAGCTGCTAAGTGGAAGTCAGGAAAAAGTAGATCACCTGTTAATCCTGTGTTAGTGACTGAGGTTACTGGAACTACCAGTGACTTTAATCAGGGTGCTTCCATAGAGGTGGGGGAGGAAGTATGTGATTCCAAATTGGTAGCCATGAAGAGCTTTGTACCGTTTATTACGGAGGGTTGTGTGTCGTTGCCAAACTCTGAGAGTAAAATACCAGTTACAATTTTGAGAGATACAGGCTCATCAGAATCTTTCATTCTTGAGTCGGTATTGCCCTTTTCTCAGGTATCAAGTGAAGGGAGAAGTGTTCTGATTAGAGGAATTGGATTAAACACGCTTTCTGTTCCTCTTCATAGAGTACACTTGACTTCCGACCTGATTTGTGGAGAAGTATCTTTGGGAGTTCGTCCGTCTTTGCCAGTGGACGGGGTGACTGTCATTCTGGGTAACAATTTGGCTGGAGGTAGAGTCTGGCGAGAGGTGATTCCACCTCCTGAGGTAGTGTCTATTCCAGTCACAGAGAACTCCGACGCTTTGCATACATCTTTTCCTGAAGTATTTACAGCTTGTGTTGTGACTCGGGCAAGGAGTCGTGAGATGGCCTTAGAGAAACAAGAAGTGTCAAAATATGTTGTGCCTGGTTTATCCACCCTTTCACCTATTTCTCATAGGGAGTTGGTAGATGCGCAGCAGAAGGACCCTGAGTTACAGAAGTTGTTTGATGCTGCTATTTCGCCTCAGGAGGTAAGAAGTGCTGTTAGTGGATGTTTTATCCAAGATGAGGTGCTTCTAAGAAAGTACGTTCCCTGTAAAAAGTTTGTACTGGAGGAGTGTGTAATTCAAGTGGTGGTGCCGAAACAATTGAGAGACATAATATTACAACATGCACATGGTGAAGTTGCTGGACATTTAGGAGTAAAAAAGACTTATGACCGCATTTTACAACAGTTTTACTGGCCCCGTGTGAAAAAGGATATTGCGTCTTTCATCAGAACGTGTCACACTTGCCAGGTAACCGGGAAGCCAAATCAGCTGTTGAAACCAGTGCCTTTGAGTCCCATAGTGGTTACAAGTAAACCATTTGAACACTTAATAATTGATTGTGTGGGACCACTGCATCCATCGAAATCAGGGAATGCATATGTTGACCGTTATGTGTCAGGCAACTCGCTATCCAGCAGCCTATGCAATACGAAGAATTACCACCAAAGCGGTTGTCAAGGCTTTAACCCAGTTTATATCTATTTTCGGGATACCGAAGATTATTCAAAGTGATAACGGCACTAATTTTACATCTCGTATGTTTGCTGAGGTTCTGAAAGTACTTAAAGTGAAACACAATCAGTCGAGCGTATATCATCCTCAAAGTCAGGGTGCGATTGAACGGTTTCACCAGACTTTGAAGTCGCTTTTGCGCGCTTACTGTGTGGAGCTAAACCGTGACTGGGAGGAGGGTTTACCCTGGCTATTACTTGCTGCTAGGGAGGTACAGCAAGAGAGCTTGGGATTTAGCCCAAATGATTTAGTTTTCGGTCATCGTGTACGTGGACCTCTTTCTGTTTTGCGTGAGGGACTAGGTGAGGGGGATCCTCCGCAAAATTTGGTAGAGTATGTGAATGGTTTTCGTCGACGTTTGTTCTTGGCCGGATTGAGTGCACAGAAGAATCTTGCTGTTGCGCAAGAGAAGATGAAGAATCACTTTGATAAGCATGCTGAAAGTCGTGTCTTTACACCAGGTGATCAGGTGTTAATTTTGTTGCCATCTTCTGGCTCTACTTTTTGTGCTATGTTTACTGGGCCGTATACTGTTCTTCGGAAACTGTCTGACGAAAATTATCAAGTTGCAACTCCCGATAGGCGCAAATCTAAGCAGTGTTTCCATGTCAATTTGCTTAAGGCTTATCGTTCTCGAAATTCTGAGGTTCAACCAACTAACTCAGTTGCTCCTGTTTTCACTGCTTCTTTTGAGTCTTACCAACCTGTTGTTGAGGGAGGAGATATAGTGAAAGAGGATACAGTTGTTCCTGAAGACTGTGTTTTGCTGCCTCGATTAAAGAATTCAGAGACTCTTCAGAATTTAGATGCTCTGTTTTCACATTTGACCGAGGTTCAAAATAAAGATCTAACCCAGATGTTATGGGAGTTTTCTGGCTTGTTTTCAGATATACCCACTCGTACCCATCTGATAGAGCATGATGTTGATGTGGGAGAGGCACAACCTATTCATCAACGTTTCTATAGGGCTCCAGTCAGTAAGAGAGACGCATTGGAATCTGAAATTCAATATATGCTTGAGAACGGAATAGCTGTTCCGTCATGCTCAAGTTGGGCTTCACCTTGCTTGTTAGTAAGGAAAGCAGATTCAACGTATAGATTTTGTACTGACTATCGCAAGCTAAACGCCATCACTAAGCCCGATGTTTTTCCACTTCCTCAAATGGAGGATTGTGTAGATCAGGTGGGTACAGCTAATTTTGTGAGCAAGCTAGACCTTCTTAAGGGGTATTGGCAAGTGCCGTTAACTCCTAGAGCTAGAGAAGTAACATCCTTTATTACATCGTCTGGATTATACTCGTACTCAGTTATGAGTTATTTTGTTACCCTTATTTTGTTGCGACTCAGAGAAGATCGTAACACAGGCACTCTAAAAAACACACACACGAGACAAGAGCGTATGGCAAACTAGACAGGAGTGCCAGTATTTGAGCTCCATGCTCCGCAGATGTACCGCAGAAAGAGAGCGACAGACAGACAGTATTTTTCCATGTGAAGTGCTCTGGATCTACTGTACACTGCACATTTTCTGAAATGTATCTTGTGTGTTTTAAACATGAAGAAAATGCTTTTTTTGTGCATAGTAGGCACACTATAAATGTAAGTCACTTTAAGTCATTTCACCCGGCAGTCATCTTTGAAACACCTCTCGGGCATGCAAGAGGAAAAAAAAGGGAAACATCAAACTGTCCAAAACAGTTCGCCAAGCTTACGATTAAATTTCATATTTGAAATCCCCAATGGATCATACATTTTGTTTCTACATGCTCAAATCATTAATTTTTCAGGCTGGATCAAGCTAATGTGCAGTGGAAGTGCGCACCTGACTTTTTTTATAGGAACCCACCTGAGCCTCTAACGGCAGCAGTGACGCGATAACTTTACCAATCGTCGATTGGCTCTAATTTAGAGGGCGGGAATTATTCCGCCATATTGAGTACTTTTTTCCCATTCAAAACTATACGAGTGATGCATCTTGTGTTATTCTATAGTCTTTAAAGTAGTGTGCTCCCTACAATGCCATACTTCTTAAATCGTTTTACCTGTGACAAATGTTATGTCTGTGGTTATCATGTTAGACTGTCATGTTTATTAAGTTGCAAAATATATACCAACAATAAAAATGTTTATGGAGTTAATGGAATCTTTTTTTTCTTGTGTTTTATGTGACTAGAAGTGGGACAGACAGTGTGTGAAGGTCCTTCATACTTACGGGGTCAGCATCTCTCGGAGTTGGGCCTTTGGCTGAGAGGACAATGCCATCCAGGACTGGGTCACCAGGACTACCTGTTCTTTGTGGCCATTGGTTTTGTCATCTTTGGAGTAGGCACTGTACTGGCTTGGGTAGCTGGCATGGTCATAGTGCTTTGCCAACGCTGTGTCAGATGGAGGAAGGCTAGACCAAATGTTGACGCCAACGAAGGGGAAAATAAAAGTGGCATAACAGGGAAAAGTGGTTAAGCGGACTTGAGAAATACCCGAACTAGCATTAACCTGAGTCCGGTCCTGTAACGAGTGTTGACTAGGAACTACGAAAGAAAGTGAGGTGAAAATAATTTTGCTCATGATTATGAGCCAGTTGACATAGGGCTGTGTGTGAAAGCTGAAAAATGCTGCCTCACAGGCAACATAAGTAAAACAGGAAGGCATCAAGGCACATCTAAATTGTATCACATCCTATCTACTGAGATAACTTCATCTGCTGGATTTCTGAAGGCAGCATAGATGTATCCTTCACTGCCTTTGATATCCCACAATCCTGTGCGTTTGATTCTGTGACAGCTGAGCTAAAAAATAAAATGGCATCTAAAAGTTGCGGATGGTGGTCAATCTGTGTGTAAATATTTGTGTGTATGTTTTTTAACAACTTTTTTAACATTTGATTTCAGTTCTAGAGAGAAATTAGTATTGTACTTTTGGGCACTGCTATTGCAAAATATTAATTTATGGGCCATTCTACAGAATTGGTGCAAACCGCTGTCCCACAACCAAAAAACACATTTAAAAAGCATTTAACTACACAATAATATTTAAAATACCAGTAAGCTTCTTTAGTTCAGTAAAAAATCTTTTTTTTTAAAGTTAAGTTAAAAATATATATTTATTTTGTATTTTTCTTTGTAAATTATGAAACTTTATGTAAAAAAATGTGTCCCGCATTTTCATGTCACTACTGAAACAGTTTAGGGTGATTTGACAAATTGATATTGATAATGCAAATTGATAATGGCCATCAGGTAAAATGGGCCACTTAAGGTTTGAGTGTCTTATCTCTTTAAAAGTTAACAGCCAATGACTGCAAAGAATTTCAAACTACTGCTATAACAGTACTTGACATTTAGCAAATTATTTTATTAGTCTGAGGTTGCTAAGGGGGGCAGGGCAATGCCTCATAATAAGACCATCCAATCCATTCCATCCATCCATCCATCCATCCATCCATCCATCCATCTTCCGCTTATCCGGGGCTGGGTCGCTTGGGCAGCAGTCTAAGCAGAGATGCCCAAACTTCCCTCTCCCCAGACACTTCTTCCAGCTCTTCCGGGGGACACTGAGGCGTTCCCAGGCCAACCGGGAGACATAATCCCTCCAGCGTGTCCTAGGTCTTCCCTGGGGTCTCCTCCCAGTGGGACGCATCCGGAACACCTTTCCGGGAAAATGTCCAGTAAGCATCCGGAACAGATGCCCGAGCCACCTCAGCTGACCCTCTCGATGTGGAGGAGCAGCGGCTCTACTCTGAGCTCCTCCCGAGTGGCCGAGCTCCTCACCCTATCTCTAAAGGATCGCCCAGCCACCCTGCAACGAAAGCTCATTTTGGCCGCCTGTATTAAGGATCTTGTCCTTTCGGTCATGACCCACAGCTCATGACCATAGGTGAGAGTAGGAACGTAGATTGACCGGTAAAACGAGAGTTCAGCTCCTTCTTCACCACGACAGACTGGTACATCTACAGCATTACTGCAGAAGCTGCACCGATCTGTCTGTCAATCTCTAGTTCCATCCTTTCCTCACTCGTGAACAAGACCCCAAGATACTTGAACTCCTCCACTTGAGGCAGGAACTCTCCACCAACCTGAAGTGGCAAGCCACCCTTTTCCGACGGAGAACCATGGCCTCAGATTTGGAGGTGCTGATTCTCATCCCAGCCGCTTCACACTTGGCTGCAAACAGTCCCAGCGCATGCTGAAGGTCCTGTTCTAATAGGGCCAGCACGACAACATCATCCACAAAAAGCAGAGACGAAATCGTGTGGTCCCCAAACCGGACACCCTCCGCCCCCTGGCAGCACCTAGATATTCTGTCCATAATACTTATGAACAGAACCGGTGACAAAGGTCAGCCCTGCTGGAGACCAACATGCACCGGGAACAAATCTGACTTACTGCCGGCAATGCGAACCAAGCCTCTGCTCCCGTCGTACAGGGCCAAGGGCCCTGGACCCCATACTCCCAGAGCACCCTCCACAGGACGCAGCGAGGGACATCGTCGAATCCTTCTCCAAATGCACAGGCAACAACCGACAAATGAAGGAACCCCACTATGAACCATAATGTCCCAGATAGCATGGTGACATTAATGCAATGTTGAGTTTTGATCTAAACCATCATTTTGGTTGAGATTGACATTTCAATGTTTAAAGTGTGCTGGATCAGTATTGAAATTTTGATGAAAGCCAAAAAACACACATGGGTGGAGACAGTGACATTGAACTAACAGTGATTTGTAGTTGATGAGCAAGTGAGTAAGGCTGCATTTACACTGCAGGTCTTGATGGCCAAATCCGATTTTCTGACTATATCCGTTTTTTTTGACGACCCGCTTACATCATCTTTTTAAAGTGACCCGTATCCGATTTTTGCATTTACACTATACACTGCTGAAACTACCAAATGTAGAAGTTCTGACCCGGAAAAGGAAGCAAAACAGCACGAAGTACAATGGATGCAGATGCGAATAAAATTATCCAGTGTTTTTCTTTCGTTTTGTATATTTGTTTTTTAAGCTTTGTATCTTATGGTGGCACTGTAGCCACGAGTGCTTAAAACCGTGCCTCCCCATATCTCGTGAAATGTCTTCAAACACGGATTTATATCTGTAACAACCCTGCATTTTTGCGTGCACTGTCTCTTCCCCCCAAACACTTAAAAGCCTCTGCATCGCTCCACTGTGTGTGTCCTTCTCCCTCGTGCCTATAATAAGAATGTGATCGCGCAGTTGTGGTGTCCCCCTGAGTTGACGTCATTTTTTTAATGACGTACGACTCGCATTTACTGGGGAATATCAGATTTGTCTGCTTACATGGCACACGCAAATGCACAGATTCATATCCGATTTATTACCACATATGAGTGAGGCCTGGATCCGATCTGAGAAAATCGGAATCCATGCGTTTTTTTCCTGCTTACACGTTCATGGGTCATATCCGATCTGTGCCACATGAGAGGAAAAAATCGGATTTGGGTCACTTGAACCATGCAGTGTAAATGGGGCCTTAATGATTACAGAATTTTCATTTCGGGCTGAACTATCTCTTTAAAGAAATTTTCATTGAAAAAACTAAGATCTTTTTTATTCTACAAGATAAAAGTGTTATTTGAATGCTGTAGATTCACAGAAAATGAAACGAGATGTAGTTAATGGCTATAGCTCAGAGGTGTTTGCTCCTCTTCATGAAGAGTTTAGCTCCAGCACCTGCATAGATATATACACTAGATGTCGCCTTGGCTACAGCGGTTCATTGGAACAAAGCCGTCATCTTGGAACAGGGGAGCCCCTCCTCTTTATGCATCAGCGTCAATGTATAGGCAAAGGTCTAACGGAAATAAAATCACCATAAATCGTCATGAATGTGATTTTCTAGTTTTTTGGTTCGTTCCAACAGTCAGACATGTATCGAGTCCAGAGAAATTTATTTAAAACATTTTTTTTTTTTTAAAACATTCTTCCTAGTTCAGATTTCGTTCGTGAACATCCATACGCAGCACAAAGTCCGGCATCATCCATGAATTTGAAGTACAGGCGGAGATAGCAGCGTTACCTAGATCAGTGGTTCCCAAACCTGTCCTGGCGACCCACCAACACTGCACGTTTTCTCTGTCTCCCTAATCAAACACACCTGATTCAAATCATCAGCTCATAATCACATGGGTTAATGAGCTGATGAGTTGAATCAGGTGTGTTTGATTAGGTAGACAGAGAAAACGTGCAGTGTTGGTGGGTCGCCAGGACAGGTTTGGGAACCACTGACCTAGATACTTCCTATGACAAGACCCCTGTTCCAAGATGGCGGCGGTTTTCACGCATGCTTAGAACCCCAAGGTGACGTCTAGTGTATATGTCTATGCAGCACCTGCTGGAAGTGTTCAGTGATCTGATGACCTCGATTAGCTGCCTCAGGTGTGTTTAATTAGGGCTGGGGCCTGTTTCAGTAAGGAGGTTCAACCAACTCTGAGTTAAAACTTGAACTCTGAGTTAACTTACCCTGAGATGGGAAACTCTGAGTTTTCGGTTACAGAACACCTGAAATGAGTTGGTTCAATCAACTCTGAGTTGACTGACTCTGAGTTAAGCGCGTGCACCACAACTATAAAAAGCCCTTATCAATGGAGCGCAGATATTATGAGTCACCATGGCAACAGCACCAGACAAAAAGAGGTGTTGGGTGTAATTAATTACCAAGTAATCTAAATATTGTAATTTAATTAAAGGAATTACTCTTAATTCTTCTGTAATTTAAAATAAAATATGATGCAATTACATTAAATAGGCTATAGACTATAGTCCAATTCAGTATAAAACAATAGTGGATTCAACATACATTTTTAAACGGTATATTTTTTATGTAACCTTCTCCCACTACACACTTTGATCAATTTAAGAATAATTCATGCAATTGTATATTGTTAATTTGAAAGCATTAAAAGTGCAGTTTCTTGTCTCTCCTTGTATTGTTGATGAAGTGGTTGAGGTTGATATAGGATTTAGTAATTAGTAATATGTAGACCAATACTTTCTAAAGATAGTAATTATCACATTAATCTAATTACACTGTTGAAGATGTCATTTGTAGTTCATAATTCATAACTATTTTAGAGTAACTTACCCAACTGTTATAATATCAGCGGTGAAACTGGAAGAACGTTATTCAACCTAAAGTAGGCTACTATTACTTCAATAAAATTTTACTTAAGTAGGCTACAAGTAAAAGTACTGGTCTAAAAATCTACTCAAGTAAAAGTAAAAAGTAGCTAATTTAAAATGTGAGTAAAAGTTGCTGAGTTTAACAGCGGGGGTGGGGGACTCTCCCATGTAGGGTTGTAACGTAAGAGAGTTTCACAGTATGATAACCGTCTCAGAAAATATCACAGTTTATTATTATCATCAGTTAAAATGACATTTAAATAAATGAAACATTTGTTCAATAAAACATATCTAATCAACTAATTTCAATAATTGATTATGAATTAGATTAACAACTTATTTTTTATCATTAATAACTTATTAATTTGTTTAAATAATAATTGAGTTCTATGAAATGTTTTTTATTCCGATTTTTTTTATTTTATTTAAAACAAATATATTATCAAAAACGGTGGTAATTAAATAAAAGTTTAGCAAATGTTTTAATCCTTTTTTATTTTTTGGCAAAGTGCTGCAAAACATTTTTTAAAACAAATTTAGTCAATTAAACCATGGACAAACAATATATATTCCTTAAAGAATGTTTAAATACATTTTAGTATTATTGTTGGTGTTTAAACACCACTTTCTCTTTAAAAAAGGGGAGGAGACCGAAATAAACTCTGGGTTTACTGAAGAAAACCTGCTCCTGACCAGGTTAGGGTCACAGAGTAAGTTACCATGGCAACTGACTCTGAGTATAAGTTACCTCTCTTTCAGAAACGGGCTTGACTTACTCTGCTTTCTCAGGTTTGACTTACCTCCCTTTCTGAAACGGAAAACCCAGAGTTTCCCTCATTTCAGGGTTAACATACTCAGAGTTTTCACTTAACCTCCTTTCTGAAACAGGCCCCTGGAGATATATCCGACACCACTGCTAGTGCTTTCTTTTGATATTAAAGCATTCATAGAAATAAATAAACAGAATTTTACGATATTATAATCGTAGTTAGAATATTTTGTTTTCAGTGACTTTAAAAAAAAAGTGAATCATATTGTGTTTAGTATGTTAACATTATTGAATGTGACTATATGTATGACAACTGAATTGATTCGTGATGTGGTCGTTACCAAAACATTACTGTCACTACCGAAAATGTGCAGTCACGACCGAAACATGGGATGTTTTGTCAAAAATAAAGTATATTGAAGATGTTATTATAGTGTTTAGTTCAATGTATGTTCAAACTAATGAATCCTTAACTTTGATGTTGATTCAATGCAAAAACACATTAACATTTATTTAACATTGTTTCAATGGTGGCCGTGGCTTGCTATCTGGGTTGTTTTCTTTTTTTCTTTTTATTTTTTTTATTTAACAGTCAGACATACATACAAACCAACATAGTACAGTAGTGAGCAATCTTGTAAATCCATAATTCCAGAAGTGACATAAAAGTGGTATAATTGTTTGATCTAAGTGTGTATGTGAGCGGGTGTGAGAGTGTGGGTATGTGTATGTGTGTGTATGCGTAAACAAAGTAACCATTTATTATTTATTACCATTGTCATTACCATCACCACCCCACTCCCCACTACCACCATATTGCCAATATTGTGTTGGTCGATTTTTATCTGGGTTGTTTTCTAAGGTCAATGTTTACCAGCTCTTAGAAGTTAAAAATCTGACTCTTGAGTACTGAAATTGTGGATGTGTGGAAGTAATGTATAATAAGTTAATAAATATTGATGTAATGAAAATTATGATGTCTTTTTTTTAGATTCTTACGGTGGCCGATAGAGCTCAACGCGCTGCAAACTAAAGAAGACGCATGCAAATAGAAAAAAACGCATGCAAATAGAAAAATGCATGCAAATAGAAAAAAACGAATGCAAATAGAAAAAAACATCTGCAAATTAAGAAAAACATCTTCATCAGTTCCACAACACACGTGTGCTCCAAGTACTCACAACACAACCAAATACAGAAACGCGCTGCAAACGTTCACAACACAACCAAATACAGAAACGCGCTGCAAACGTTCACAACACAACCAAATACAAAAACGCGCTGCAATTAACACAGACCACAACGGAAATGTTTCCGGGGAACCAAATAAGTGACGGACCCGGCTGGGACGTGCTTATTGCTCGCGAGCATCCCTATGCCCTACTCCATTCGAAGGGCAGACGGCAGAGCTCTTCAAGTGGGACTTTGGAGTGAGCAGGGCACTAGTGTGTCATTTATGTAGCCGTTTGGAACACACTTTATGAAGGGAGCGAGGAAAGACAACTCCAATGTAATTATTTTTACCTAGGATGTTCCTATGACAACGCAGCACATTGTCCATCAGCTGAACTGCTGTTTTACTGACGACAGAAATATAATGCTGTTAACATAACGGTTGCAAATATATATATATATATATTTGCAACCGTTATGTTATATATATTTATATTATATTTTTTTTTTACTTTACAAAAAAACTGTTAATATAGGCGTTTTATATATCCGTTATATCTGTGTCAGTGTCTCAACTTTAAACTTTGGACCAAACATTACCTAACATTTCTTATGAATATTTTCTTTATGAAACTTTAAACATAACATGAAACTATTTGTATAGTGTGACTGATGTATAGATTAATATCTTGCCTTCATGTTCTTCTTCTCTTTCTTTTTTATTTATTTATTTTTAAATAAATAAAAAAGATTTAAATAAAGATCATTGTTCTTTTCTCATTTGTATTCTGATGACATTGAACAAATTGTTAACACATATTGTATACTGTATACAAGTTGT
This sequence comes from Chrosomus eos, assembly GCA_036326025.1. NCBI lineage: Eukaryota > Metazoa > Chordata > Actinopteri > Cypriniformes > Leuciscidae > Chrosomus > Chrosomus eos. The sequence continues at coordinate 35,963,487 of CM070823.1, read as the reverse complement.
ATGTCATAATAAATTGAATCTCTGTGTTTTGTGGGGAAAAAGTTCAAAGAAATAAAATAAAGTAGAATTTTGAGCTGTAAGCAAGGAGTATAGAAGAACTATAAAAAAATTTAATATTATAATATTATTTATATACAATATTATTTTAATATTATAGTTTATTTATAAAAATAATATAGGCTTTCACTTCGTCAATAAATGTTTTTTTTTTTTTTTTTTGCTGTAAGCACGCACGTCCCAGCCGGGTCCGTCACTTATTTGGTTCCCCGGAAACATTTCCGTTGTGGTCTGTGTTACTTGCAGCGCGTTTCTGTATTTGGTTGTGTTGTGAACGTTTGCAGCGCGTTTCTGTATTTGGTTGTGTTGTGAGTATTTGGAGCTCGTATGTTGTGAAACTGATGCAGATGTTTTCTTAATTTGCGGTGTTTTTTTCTATTTGCATGCATTTTTTTCTATTTGCATGCGGTTTTTTATATTTGCATGCGTTTTTTTCTATTTGCATGCGTCTTCTTTAGGTTGCAACTCGTTGAGCTCTCACGGCCACCGTAGATTCTGGATAAAATATTAAGCAATGTTTCTGAAAAGTAGGGTAGGTAGGTTTGAGAAACTAGCAGAAAACTGCTGGATTTTGAAAGCATCCAACAGAGAAACTCCCAGCCCCTCCCTTCTGGGGTGTATTCCAGAAAGCAGGTTATGTGACATACCCGGGTATGTTTAAGAGTAAGTAAGCGGATAACCTCAACTTTCGGTTCCAAAAACGGAGGTAACTTTCAGGGTATGTTAGTAGTCATAGCAACTCACTCTCTGAACATAACCTGCTCCGGAGCAGGTTATGTTGCAGAGTTAGTTTGTTTCAGAGAGGTGACAGAGCAAGGCGTGCCCTGACCATTTTAATTAGCACTATATATCCCTACTTTATACAGTCACGATAATTTTTAATTATTAAATAATTTTTTAATAATTATGTGCACATTAGACTACTGACTGCCTACTGAGAATTGTTGCTTGCTAGCAGATTGTCTTGTGTCAAACTTGGTTATCTATCATTTTTTAGCCTATGTTGTGTGATGATGTTGCTCGTTACTTATTGTTGTGTGTTGTATCTGTCTTATCATTACTTTTTTATGCTGTTATTATTTGTGGACTGTAAAAAGTCATTTTTTGTTTTTATATCTTGATTTTAGGTTGCCCTCATAATAACTGGCCAGGGACAACAGATGAAAATTAGCCTGTTGAGCTAACTCTGGCTCATTTACAGTTATTTTACTGTTAATTAATGAGCACTGTCCCTGTAAAATAAACATATAAATGAAAACGAAAAAAATGAAATGTTTCTAATGATATAACTCCTCATATAACATCATTACTGGTCCCCACTAACTAGTTAATATGTGGCAAAGAGGAACCCCCCCAGTGAACCCAGTAGACCAAAGAGATGGCAGGGTGGTACAAGACATGATTTGCCAAAATCACTTTAATTAAAACAGTTAACAGTCAAGTGTTGTTCATTGTTTCTTTATTTCTTGTAACAAAAGACACTTGTATTTATTGCTTTAGATTTCATTCAACAACAAATGACAGATTAATGTTCACATACTGTTTCCCACCTTAAGCTGGTGCTCCAGCAATTCAATTTCAAGTCTGGCCTTTTTTAGGTTAAGCCTTTTCTCCTCCATTTGAAGCTGTATAAGGTCCATCTCCATGTCACTTTTTCTGATTTGCTTTTAAGGGGGACCTTATACAGCTCTTTGGCAGGCAACTAGAAAGACTGAAAAAGACTGTAATACAAACACAGACCAAATATTTAAATGAGGAAGGAGAACTGCAGAACATTTCTTACACTGCTAAGATTCTGTGTGGAGGTAGATGGACCCTCATTTGTATTAAAATCTCCTGCCATATTCTGTAAAATGACAATGGCAATTTATTTATTCTCTTATGTAAAAAAGGGGGAATGCATTGTATATATCATACCTCTATGGGCCTCCCCACATTTTCTGTTTCTGTCACAGCAGAAGTGGTCTCTTCATCGTCATCCTACAGTGAAAATAATGAAGGATGCTTGGTCTAGCTAGCAAACAGAAACCTAAAGACGATCATCACTTACAACTGTGACTGAGTGTGGTGTTGCAGGATGATCCAATAATACAATGTGGCCATCAGCAACTGCAAGATAATTAAACCAAGATAATCATGCATATTCAATACTCAATGTATATTCTTAAACAAATACAACTAATAAAGAAGGGCATTAGGAACATCTAAGAGTACTAGTAATAAGATTACAGTATACAGCATATGCAGTCAAAGCAGCATGCACACTGCACAATGAATCAATGACTGTAAAATGCATTCAAAATGCCTTTTTAAAATGGTGACAGTGATGATGATTTTCTTTATTAAAATACTGACAAAAACAGTGAAAACATCAATAAATCAATAAGTATTAATATGGCTCAACTACATTTTACTAAGCCACCTGTCTTGGTAGCTGAGTCTGATGAACGGCCCCTTGGAATCCCATCGCCCACAGGTCACCCTTTATTCAGGGTCAGTGCCAGCTCCTCAGCTGGGGTGAGGGGAGGTGGAGGACCCCCACCTGTTTTACGGGCCTCGGCCTTCTTTCTATTGGCTACATAGAACACTAAATTACATTAGATACTAAATTACATGGCGTCACTAACAAGTTTAGTAAGTTTAGAAAATATTACCTTGCTGGAGAATGTTTTTGACTTTCATTTCATTTTGACTTGGCTCACACTTCTTCTGGCTCCAGAAGGATTACACCTTATAGAACCTAACATATAACTAGCCAATTATGTGCATTACTACTGTAATATTAAGAAATGTATGGAGGCCAACAAGTAAATAGGCTATTTGTCTATTTTTACATGCCCCAAATAATTTTTGGCTAATGACAGGGGAAAATAGCCCGTTTATAATTTTCTAAACTCACGCATTTACTCTGTCCGTTTTTTTATTTATTATTTTTTTATTATTATTATTTGTATCTGTTTATCAGTATTGCTTTTTTTAGTTTTAACGGGCTTGTAGTCTTCATAAGCCAGCATTAAAACCTCCAACTCAGTTTCACCGAAGTATGTCGCTCACTTTTTTTGTCCCTTGGTTTCCATGGTGACTCCTGAAATCTGCGATCCATTGAAAATGTCTTTATGTACTCGCCGTGTGCGCGCATTAACTCTGGGTTACCAATAGGAGGTTGATTAAACTAACTCCTCACAGGTGTTTTGGAACCGACATACCCAGAGTAAGCAAGTTTGGGGTTAATCAACCAAGAGTTCAAGGTTTATCTGACGGTAAGTTAACCTTGCTTTCTGGAATACACCCCTGGGCTCCTTCCAAAGCCACACCCCCAAAACACATGAACGCGTGATGGCGACCGCTCAGCTGGAGGACTATGGCATTATATATGTGCCTCATTCCTTTCGCGCTGGATATTGGACGCTATCGCACTGGCTTATGAAGGGCCTGCATTACCCCTTAGGCGTCAGAGCTCATTCTACGAGAGGCATGGCCTGTTATTGAACCAGGGTGGTATATATGTAAATTTTTATGTAAATTTTACTCCTCCCAACAATGGAAAAAAATAAGCGTGTCATAGCGTGTTATAGGCTTTATGACATGGTATAGCCAGATATGAGGCGCTTCTGCAACACACATCACATCAGATGATCAGCTGAGAATCTCTTCATCAAGCCAACGCGCAAACTACCGCAAATAAAACTGAAAGTAAAGCTAACACGGACGAAAATGAGTCATAAAAACTGAATTTACTGCACTGTAAAAAAATTCCGTAAAACTACGGTCCAATGTACCATATAAATTTGAAGGATTTTTCCGTATTTGTCTTTTACAGGCCATTTACCCGTATTTTGAATTACACGCGTTGCATTGTGGGAACAAAAACCTGGCGGCGCTTAAAGTTTAAGACGCAACCGCCATTACACACGCAGATGACCGCGGCCAAAGTTGTTTATTAAAGTCGGATTTCGGGTGTGTGGAAGCCATTCTGACACTTCTATGGTGAAATAAGAAATTTATGTTCAAATAAGCTGTTAACGTAACGTTATTTAGTTGCCATCTGGGATGTTAGGCAAATGAATGTCGGAGCCGTCGCATTTATCATTTTATGCATATCGTCACACATTAAAAGATTTAGTTTACACTCGTGGAAGTTCCCTGATATATGTGTTATAGTGTGCCCTCGTTGTAATTTGGTTTATTTACTTTTACTTGTCGGTGATACGGTTTATTTCTTGACGAGCGCATCCGTTAACCAGTTGTGATAAAATGCAGTAACGTTACTAACGTTAGTGTTTTTGGAGCAATTTAATGCCTTCAAACATAAGCTACCAGAGGAATCGTCAAGAAAAGTAAAGGCCATTAAGACTTGCTTGATTTAAAAGGCATGAAGATACAACGTGAAGATACTGTGTGTGAAGATGCAGTGTGTGAAGATGCAGTGTGTGAAGATGCAGTAACATTTACAGCTGGATCAAGAAAAACACCACCTTTTCTGCCAAATGAGGTAAGTTAACGTTATGTTTTTACGTTAGACTTGTTTTTGTTTTAGACGAGAGACACACACACACAAACACACACACACACACACACACACACACACACACACACACACACACACACACACACACACACACACACACACACACACACACACACACATAATGACCACGAAATATTAATTTACATTTAACATGACTGCTATTATCTGTTACTCTTCTTCCTGTAACGTTGGTCTTTACCAGATCCCTCCTCAGTTTGTTTAATAGTTTTTCTGTTGTTTTCGTATCTAAATTGACAGGACTTTGCTGCTGTAGTTTGCATCCCAAGCACCACCTGCATGCTGCTTACAGGTTTGTATTTTTTTATTAGCATTTTTGTATTATTAATCACAATTCACTATGAGTGTTCAAGACTGGCAAGACACAATTAAATTTAAAGTCTGAGGAAAAATGTTGATAGAAAAAGTTGGTTGCTGAATACCCCCTTCAAAGATGTGTATGCTTACATGGTCAACAGAAATACAAATTGTATAGGGAAAATTTAAACAACTATGTTTAAAGGAATAGTTCACTTTAAAATGAAAATTCTGTCATCATTTACTCACCCTCAAGTTGTTTCAAACCTGTATGAATTAATTTCTTCTGCTGAACACAAAGATATTTTGAAGAATGTCGGTAACCAAACCATTAACTGAAGCCATTGACTTCCATACTATTTTTTTTTTCCTACTATGGAAGTCAATGGCTTCAGTTAATGGTTTGGTTACCGACATTCTTCAAAATATCTTTGTGTTCAGCAGAAGAAATTAATTCATACAGGTTTGAAACAACTTGAGGGTGAGTAAATGATGACAGAATTTTCATTTTAAAGTGAACTACCCCTTTAAAGCGGTTTTCTGAAGTGATCGTGTAATGTAATATCTTTATGATTATAATATCATTTTGTAATATCTTTTTTGTTTAGGGTGGTGGACATTCAGGATTGCTGTCATTCAAGAAGTTATTATTGACCACATCACTACCCCATTGAGGCAGTGAGCTACAAAATACCTGAAGAAAATGGCACTTATCCTGCCTGGACTTCATATAAAGGTAAGCAACACATTTTTAATTAAATGATTTATAGATTATCTTATTGTGTTTCTGTTTATTTAGTTGAAAATAATTAAACATATTATAATGTATAGTTGAGCAGACAAGCTAACATGATATCCAATTGGACTCCTCTTAGCATTTTATATACAGTGTTTGAATTTGAAAGAATTAGGGATGGCTGATTATTTATAGTTGATAATTTAACGAACGTAAAATACTGTACAATTGTTTTTAAACCTCAACCTGGTCTGCATGATATTTTGTAGTTCATTTTCCTTCATTTAATTTCTTGCGTAGCTATAATATATCTATTTTTTTTCTTCATATCCAACTTTTCTGTGCAGAAATCCTGAACGAATGTTGAAAAGGCTGAGATGAAGGAAACCAAACGTCTACACATTCCTCCAAGACTGCTGAAGTTCCTGCATGAACAACTTCGAAAAACCATGTAAAGATTTAGCTTTTATCAAATCTCAAAATGAGACTTTAACTGAACATACCGATCACTCCTTCATCTAGGCGATAGACGGGGATCGACACTTCCTCATCAAACAGATCCAGTATAATCTACCTGATGAACATCTACGTCCAGCCCTGAACCCTCTACCTGTGTCGGCACGGAGAGAACAACGACAACCTGGAGGGACAGCTGGGTCGTAATGCAGGCCTCTCGCCGCGAGACAGACAGGTACGGTAAACCGCAGACAGAACCATTACAGTCACTGCAACTAAATTTGAAACATCATGATGGATAGGCCACATACTGTTCTCTCCCCTCTGTAGCTTTTGGAGGCTAAACCCGAGTCTGCAGTCCTACCAGGACCTGGTCCAATCAGTCCGGTGGCTCTGAAGAATTTACTACACATTTCTTGGTGAGTGATGCGTTTCCCCACCTAGAATCTTTGTTTTGGCACATTCTGTATGTCAGTAATAATGTTTTGTATTTCTTTTACAGCCTTCATCTTACCTGAAGACAAGAACAGTACCCCCCCAGCCAATCCATGTTCCTCTGAAACACCTTTCCCCCCTCACACATTTTAAAATAATTTATTCAGTGGATGCGATTGTTGTAATGTTAACAAAGTGTCATCAATTGGCAGACTTGATACAATTTAGAGATGAGAAACTATATATACTTTTCCCTTTTGTGTTTTTTCCCTTTATATTCTAGTTTTCTTGGAATTGTTGTAGATCTATAAGTAAATAAAAATATTTTTTAATCACAGAAGATTTGTTTGAAATGTTTTTGATGAAAATGAAATTACGGGACAAAGTCCGGGTAATGAGCTGCCAGTACTTTTTCTGTTATTTTACGGATTTATTTCTTAGAGTGTGTATAACACAGAATTTAATGGATTGAAATGTTCATGTTCTCGTAACTCGTAATTATGATGTTTTTGACTCCACTAGGGCACATAAACACAGCAGTAAAGTGACTCTCCTTGACCAGGAATGAGGAAGCTGCTTTACAGACACTCCTGTTTTACACACGTCACTCAAACACACAAGCAGGAAACCATTTCAACTCCTCAGTTCAGGGAAACAGAAACTGAAGTATTGTTGAGCTGTTGTGTGTTTGTGTCTCTGTATTCATGCGGTAAAATGGCAGAAGCCAGATTTTCTCAGGATGAGTTCATGTGTCCAGTGTGTCTGGATCTCCTGAAGGATCCAGTGACTCTCCACTGTGGACACAGTTACTGTAAGATCTGTATTACAGACTGCTGGGATCAGGAGGATGAGAAGAGAGTCTACAGCTGTCCTCAGTGCAGACAGACCTTCAGTCCAAGACCTGCTTTGGGTAAAAACACCATTCTGGCTGAACTGGTGGAGAAACTGAAGAAGACTAAACTTCCTGCTGACTGTTACGCTGGATCTGGAGACGTGGAGTGTGACGTCTGTACTGGAAGAAAACACAAAGCCGTCAAGTCCTGTCTGGTGTGTCAGGAATCTTACTGTCAAACTCATTTAGATCGTCATGAGGAATTTCACTCTCGTAAACCACACAAAGTGATTGATGCCACTGGACGACTGCAGGACATGATCTGCCGTAAACATGACAAAGAGCTAGAAATGTTCTGTATTACTGATCAACAGAGCATTTGTGTGCGGTGTAAAGAGTATGAACATAAAAACCACAACACTGTATCAACTGCAGCACAGAGGACAGAGAAACAGGTATGAACTGAGAGGGATTGATCACGCAGAAGTGAAAGTGTCTTCATTTACTCACTCATTTACTCATGTTGTTCCAAACCGGTTTGACTGAGTTTCTTATGTGGAATGTAAAAGATGATATTTTGAAATATATTTAAAGTCTATATATTGATAGTCAGTGAGGTACAAAAGTTTCAAGCTCCAAAAAAGAGCAAAAGCATAAAAGTAATCTAAACAACTAGTGGTTAAAAAAAGAAGTACGCTTAAGTGTATTGACATGCACTTGTACTGTAACTCAAATTAAAAGTATATTTTAAAAAAACTGCACTTGCATATAATGTTAAATTAAATGAAAGGCCACTTAAGTGCACTTAAAGAGTCAATTTTCATAACTGTTTCATAATTACACTTTACAAAGTACACTTTTGATAATATAAAATTAAAAGTTTTACGTACATTTTAATATTTAATATTTCAATTTAACTCAATATAATTATGAAATTACATTGTATACTTAAATACTATTTAAGTGGATCAAAATGTCACTCTTAATTTCAGATAATTGCTTTAAATTTAAACTAATATTTTTTTTATTTAATAGCGATTAACATGCAATTACGTGTCTGAAAACATTACGTTCAGTTCACACTTATTTCATCATTATATTAGTATATTATTTCCAAAATAAGTACTCTTTTTAAAAAATATTTTAAAAGGGCCAAAGTTTGATTTGCAAATTAAATCAAATCATTGATGAACGTGGATCCCAAATCAAATATGATGACATCAAAAACATCAAACTTCACTGGTGTTTGTGTCAAGGCATCATGATGTTTAGTCATGTGACTGTGATGTGCAAGAACAAATGAGGTTTGATGTTATTGACGTGTCACCATATTTTATTTGGCCTCTGTAAACATCTGAGACATTCTTCAAAATATCTTCTGTTGTGTCTCACAATAGACAGAAAGTCCTACAGGTTTGGAACAACGTGAGGGAGAGTAAATGATGACAGAATTAAAACTTTAGGGTGAAGTATTCATATAAAACTGGGCACTGATGAAATAATGTTGTCATGTCCTGTGTCCTCCAGAAACAGCTGAAGGAGACACAGATGAAGATCCGTCAGAGAATCCAGCAGAGACAGAAAGATCTTCAGCATCTGAGAGAGGCTGTGAAGTCTCATAAGGTGAGTCTGGAGAAGAAGAGAAGTTTGAGACGTCTCAGTTTGGACTCTGTCAGTCCTGCTAAAGCAAACGTGTGATTGTGATGTGTGTGTGACAGCGCTCTGCACAGACAGCAGTGGAGGACAGTGAGAAGATCTTCACTGAGATCATCCGCTCCATTGAGAGAAGCCGCTCTGAGGTCACACAGCGGATCAGAGATCAGGAAAAGACTGCAGTGAGTCGAGCTGAAGGACGACTGGAGCGACTGGAGCAGGAGATCAATGATCTGAGGAGGAGAGACGCTGAGCTGGAGCAGCTTTCACACACACAAGATCACATCCAGTTCCTGCAGGTAACACAGATCTAGGAGAACAGGATCATAGTGGACTTGAGCAAGATCCTGCTATGACAGAGAAACATTTCATGACAGCAGAATGAGCCGTTGACTGAGATGTTGTCAGAGATTCAGTCAGATTCAGTCGAGTGTTGTGTTATCATATAATCATCAGTCAGACGCTCATCTGATCATCTTCTGTTTAAAGGGGGGGGGGGGGGTTAAAGGGGGGGGTGAAACACTCAGTTTCACTCAATCTCATGTTAACCTTGAGTACCTATAGAGTAGTATTGCATCCTTCATATCTCAAAAAAGTCTTTAGTTTTATTATATTTATAAAAGAAATATAGGCTGTACCGAGTCTTTCCGGAAAAACCCGAGCGGGTGGAGGCGTGCCGTGTGAACGGGAGCGCGCGAAGCTTTTGCGTGTGTTGTAAACAGACAGACTCGTGGTTTATGAGGACATGATTTAGTTTTACAATAAACAAACTGACACAGTTCCTGTCTGGAACAGAAATACTCCATCAAACTTACAACTTCATTTTTGAAACTTTGTCCATGTTTAGCATGGGAACCCAACTCTTTAGCAGTGTAAAAAACTCACTATGCATGAAACAGCATTTCACCCCCCCCTATTTAATTAAATATTTTATTTCTACTAAAATATTTTTAGTAATTGGCACCAAAATTGAGTCAGGTGATCATAAATATTGATTTTTATTTACATACCCGTTTATCTGTAAAACATTGATGGATTTGTTCACAAAGACTCCAGACAGGAAGTGAGGCTGTATATTAGCAATGCTTATAAAAGCCAAACAAAACCTGACCTTGAGATCCTTAAGAGTCCTTGTGAAGTTTCAGTGTCACTAACAGCCAAAAGTTACATATGATAGTCAATCTACTCGTAGCCTTTGAGCTGCTTTTCCTCAAATCTTCTCAACATGCAGATGTTTTATCATCCAAACACCTGGAAAGTTCACACATAGTCCTCGGGAAAAAGAAGTGGCATTAATTGAATTTGCACTTGTAGTTAATTTCTTCAAATCTTTCAAATATATATTTTTTAAAACTCCACTTGCAGATAATATAATATTATTGAAATAAAAGAGACACTGTCATGACTATTGTCACAGTTTAGCAGCGGTAGACGACAAGACGAAGAAGATAAATACAAAAGACTTTATTGACAAAGGATTAACCATAACCAAACACAGAACGTTAATGAGAACCGACTAATGAGAACTGAAACACAGGCTTATAAACACTAGGAGCAAACTAAGATAATCGGATAAACACACACTGTAAAAAATAAAATCTTAAAAAACTCTCAATGACTGTCAGCTACGGCTGCCAAACAAAAACTGTACAAATAAAGTAAAATATCCTAATTTAAATAAAGTGCAAAAAACTTTTACAGAAATTTTCCTTAAATGTTTTACAGGAAAATCCTGTTATTTTACAGCTATTTCCTGAATTATTGCAATCAAACACATTCAAGGTAAAAAAACCCTTTAAAAACAGTCAAATGACTGTCAATGGCCGCCATACAAAACCATCAAATGAATGTAAAATATCATAATTTAAATAAGTGCAAAATACTTTTACAGATATATTTAATAAACTTTGTAACAGAAACAGTTATTTCACATATTTCCTGAATATTTACTAAAAAACACATTCATTGTAAAAAGTGAATATCTTGCAGTTACTGTGACTACATGCATGATTTTATTTCATTAGCATATTTTACTTTAATTTTATGGTTTTTGTTTATTATTATTATTATTTTTTTTACAAAAAATCAGTTATTTTCTGTAAAATTAGTATTTTTTTACAGTGCAGGTGAAGCAAAGAGGGAACTAATGAGTAACTATAGTAACAAACAAGAGGATAATGAGTAACTATAGTAACAAACAAGAGGATAATGAGTAACTATAGTAACAAACAAGAGGATAATGAGTAACTATAGAAACAAACAAGAGGATAATGAGTAACTATAGTAACAAACAAGAGGATAATGAGTAACTATAGAAACAAACAAGAGGTTAATGAGTAACTATAGAAACAAACAAGAGGATAATGAGTAACTATAGTAACAAACAAGAGGATAATGAGTAACTATAGTAACAAACAAGAGGTTAATGAGTAACTATAGTAACAAACAAGAGGATAATGAGTAACTATAGTAACAAACAAGAGGATAATGAGTAACTATAGTAACAAACAAGAGGATAATGAGTAACTATAGTAACAAACAAGAGGATAATGAGTAACTATAGTAACAAACAAGAGGATAATGAGTAACTATAGTAACAAACAAGAGGATAATGAGTAACTATAGAAACAAACAAGAGGATAATGAGTAACTATAGTAACAAACAAGAGGATAATGAGTAACTAGAAGACAAATGAGAACAAAACCAAAATTAACTAAAGTGTCCATGTGACAACTGTTTCTTAACACACTATAAGTAGACTTTTTAAAATAGCACGTTTTAACAATGTCAAATTAAAAGTTTTAATTTGTAAGAAGTTTTAATTTTGTAAAGTTTTTTGAAATCTTTATTTTTTAATAATCTTTTGTCACGCTTTAAAGAAGTGCACTTATTTTGATGCGTTAACTAACATACTAAATCACATGTAAAGTAGGCTACTTGATTATAATTAAAACTCTAGTGCGTTATTCAATATTATATTTAAAATTAAACAATTTTCAATAGAAATTACATTGAAATAAAGTAATGAAATAATAATGTCTTTGAAATATGGTTAAAGTCACTGCTGAATGAACTGACACACATTTATGATAAACTAAAATATGCTCAAAGACAATAGTAGTAATTATGACATTACATATACAGATACTTAAATATTTGTTGGTCAAAAAGCTCTCTAAATATTAGCTAATAAATTTAATATAAATTTAGACTATATGTGATTCTTTGACTGCTTGGTCCCTCACACTATACAACATTAATTTAATTAAAATAAATATTTTAATTATAATTTTAAACATAATTGAAAAATAATGAAGTGTCTGAAAGCATTACATTCATCTTAAGTCTATATATTTAAGTGATATTATTATGAAGTGTGAAATACTAGAGTTTTTAGCATTAAATGCTGAATCTGAGAAGAATGAGCTGATTGTGTGAAAGTGCTGGATTGAAGCGAGTCACTGAAGAGAAGTCAAGTCTACAAGAGCCGCACAGATCTGATATAGTGCAGGTTATTGGCTGAAGTGTGGAGATGATGAGTTTTGATTTGTGTTTTCTGTAGAGTTTCCAGTCTCTCTCAGCTCCTCCTGAATCTACAGACGAACCCGGCGTTCCCTTCGCTTCTCTCTCCTCTTTTGATGGCATGAGAGAATCTGTCCGTCAGCTGAGAGACAAACTGGAGGATTTCTGCAAAGAGGAGATCAAGAAGATCTCAGACGGAGGTAAAGTCCTGCGCCTCGTTTATACACACGTGTGTAGAAAGATCCTGAATCTGAACGTACAACCGTTTCACAAATGTTGCTATGATTTATTAAACGTCCATAAATTCTTAAATGCATCACAGTTTATAAATCACAGTTCATCTTAAATTCAAACGCAATGTGAACAAGTGCATCAAATCCACAGAACGGCCACAAATATCCCTTGTGTATACATGACCTGGATGATATTCATGGAGTTCAGGATCAATCCGATGCGTGTGTTTTATAAATGAAGCCGCTGGAGATTATCATCTAATATCATAGAGCATCATATTAGAAATGTCTCAGAAATGAATGTATTTTATCTGGTCATTTCTCTTCACACTGTTCATGTCTGTTTATTTCCACAGTCACATTCACCAACATGAATCCCAAGACCAGAAACGACTTCCTACAATGTGAGTCACTAGAAAACAAGCGGAAAAACTCACTGAATGTGTTCATGTTCTTCCTGGAGAAGGAGAAATAAATCATGATAGAAGAGTTTTATAATTGATCATGTAAATGAGGATTTGCTCAGGATATTTGGTCATCTGTACTGAAACACTGATGATACATTGAACATTGATTCATGAAGAGTTCAGATACATTAAAAGATCAGACAGATTCATAATTCCTGTTTCTGATGTGTTTTCTCTCCATCAGATTCCCATCAGCTGACTCTGGATCTGAACACATGAATGAACCCTCAGTCTCTCTGAGAGGAACAGAGTTATTACTGTACACTGGCACACAGCCGTATCCTGATCATCCAGACAGATTTGATCTTATCTTCAGGTGTTGTGTAGAGAGAGTGTGTGTGGACGCTGTTACTGGGAGATTGAGTGGACTGGAGATTATGGTGTGTTTATATCAGTGTCATATAAGAGCATCAGCAGGAAGGGATTGGGTCATGAGTGTGTGTTTGGATATAATGATCAGTCCTGGAGTTTGTTCTGCTTTCCTCCAGTTACTCATTCAGACACAATAACACACACACTGATCTCCCTGTAAAGTCCATCATCAGCAGAAGAATAGGAGTGTATGTGGATCACAGTGCAGGAACTCTGTCCTTCTACAGCGTCTCTGACACAATGAGCCTCATCCACACAGTCCAGACCACATTCACTCAGCCGCTCTATCCTGGGTTTATGTTAATTCTGGATCATCAGTGAAACTGTGTTGATGTTTCAGAACAGATATAGAGAGATTTTACCCATAATACTTTGAGCTGCACAATAAATCAGTAACAGTGAGATGTTATAGAGACTCTTATTTCCTCTTCATTACATTAATACTGATGAACTTCACTGAAATAAAACGAATAAATGTAACAAATCCTCAGACAGTAAGAGCAGTGTGTGTGCTTTTCTCAAACTCTGTTTTGGTGAAAATCTCATCTCTATTAATTTTTTTTTTGTAGTGACACCTGATAAATTATTTTTATTATTACTATCAAAAAGTAGGCCTATCAGTTGAAATAATAAAACAGAAGATTCATTCACTTTCTGAGATTTCAGATATTGGGTCACAAGGGATTGAAATCATGAACTCTAGAAGAAATAAATGACATTCACAAGTGTGATAAAGTTGTTGATGTAAAATCTCTTTCCAGATATGGAGAACTGTATCAGTGTTGTTGTAGAAAAAGCAGTGAGCTCTAGTTCTCTAGTGCTTCCCTCCACTCCCTGACTAACCAAAAACAGGGATACATGTATTATAAAAGAAAAAGAGGCACAATTTTTACACAATACGTCCTCAGGACGTAACACACAATAACACATTTTTACAATTACATAAAAAAGTATAATAATCACAACTGAGGTTGTATACTGTATGTACTGTATATATGTAGTACTGTATTGAATATAGTATATTAATATCTAACTTTTACTTTATCTAAATCTAACTTTAAAATCAGAATTAAGCAGGAATCAGAAACTCAACATTATTTGAGTATTTGCCATCTTAAAATTAAATGCAGCCAAATGTCAACCAGACAAGAAAATAAATATTCATATTAGAATAGTTTCGAATACAAAAAGCATCAGAAAATCATAACTTGAAAACACACATAATTATTTCTCCCAACTGGATATGAATATAAAAGGTTAGATCAGATGTTTTATCAGGCTATTTTTATGTAGTAGTTTATTTATGTTACATTTAGACATATGTTCTGGCACACAGAATGTCTTGGCACTGAGAAAATTGTGGAAGTGCAGGTTTACCTTCATATCTAAATAATTTTTCAAATTATAACATTGTTTATTATGAAATGTTCTTATTATGCAGATTGTTATGCCTGCTTTTATTGAAACTTGCCTTGCAAAGAGACATTTCGAACATTTGACCGGTACTTTCACTTTCACAGAGACCATATGACACATGGAATGTGTCGTATTTTTGATAATCCCGCAGATTTCAGTTGATTCCGTTTAAAATATTAGTAGCAAAACATGAAGTAATGAGAAAAAAAAAGAAATATAAAAACGCGATAAGTCGCGAAAGAGAATGGAATGCCAGGATGCTGTGCGCGCGATCCGAGCGCAACACGGACAAGCATTGTCTTTGTCTTCGGTTAGAAATATATCAAAATATGCCAAGTCGAGTATTCACGTAAACACAGTAGATGTAAGTAGGCTACTGTTCGTTCTCTCTCCCCTCTCTCTCTCTCTCTCTCTCTCTCTCTACTCTCTCTCTCTCTCTCTTCTCTCTCTCTCTCTCTCTCTCTCTCACATCTCATCACACACACACACACACACACACACACACACACACACACACACACACACACACACACACACACACAACACAACACAAGAGAGAGAGGATTCATCAGTTGGTCACAGGAAAGCCCTGCTGCACAATTATTGAAACTTTATTATTTGCTGAATTGCCTATGTTTTTGTTTTTATTTGTCTATGGACCTAATAATTACTGCTGTTGAAATTGTATTACTTTGGTTGGTTGTTGTTGGTTACTTTTATTACTTACCGAAACAGGCCAACTTGGCCAAGGATGCTCTCGGTCTTACATGCGCTTCATGAGGCACACACGCAAGGTCTCTCGCGCTCTCTCCCTCTTTGCCGTGCGCGCTACACGGTTTGGAGCACCGTTCTGTCTCGCGCTCTAGATACCGGGAGATTTGAACTAATTTTTATAGATTAATTTTTTAGGCCAATTCAGGGCAACTCCAAAAAGGAGGACAAATATGAGTCGGCTTGAGGCCAAAAGAGTTACTGACAACGGAACAAGCATGAAAATGAATTAATACTTTCTACAGAATACAGTGAACTAATTTATCATTTAAAGTAACACTAAGTAACACTTTTCAACCTTCATAATATATTTCCAAGATGGTACATCGGTCTGCCATAGCCTGACGGGGTCTGTATCGCTTTTGCTGGCACTATGTAACTTCGGGTTTCGGGTAGGAACCCGTGCACAAAAAAGAACTACAAAATTCGACTGCTGTACGTCAAGCGCTACAATAGTCATTATTTCGTTTTTCTTCGTTTCTGATGTCGCAATACATCATCCTTTCATGAAATCATGTAACATACTCTACCTTGTCTGTGGACATCGTTCATTCTAGAGCCGGTGCTGGATAAACAGCGAGCGTGCGTGCGATGGTAGGCTAAATTATTTACGACAGCGGCAATGGACAATTTCGTTTCCAACCAGTAGGGCGACCGAAGAGGAAAATCTTTCTCACTTTATTGAAGCTTGAATTTGTTTTCTTTATTGTTCAGATTTTTTTCTGTATCTATCAGTTCGATTTTTTTAAATGGGCTTTGCAAGTCACTCTATGTGTATTACTTAAATATAATTATGAATGCTGAGAACACCTTTTTTTCCTTTTCATTTGCCAAAGTAGAAAGTATTAATTCATTTTCAGGGATGACATTGAGGTCTTTCTGCAGGAATTTCATGATAAAATTGGCTTAAGAGCAGACCTTATTCGCAAATATTCTAATATCAGTCATATGTGAAAATAGATAATAAAAGAAAATGACGCCTATAGGTGGCGTAAATGAACGGTTATTGAACAGAAGCTCTTCCGGTCTGTGAGTGTGACTCTGTGGCTGCTGGACTGAAACTGCAGTGCAGAAATCACGCGTGTGTTACACAGGGACAATATTTTGAAAGCTCGCTTCGGATTGGGGTTTGTGTTTCAGTGGGAGTGTCTTTAATTCTTCACATCCCTCCCGTGGACACAAGTACACCTCAGATGACGACGCATTTGATGATTGTATAATAAACTTCAGGTGAGAAGGAGAATCCTAATGCAGAAAACAATTCAGCATATTCTCAAGATCGCAGTATAATACATCAAATACATGTAGTATAATTAAACTAGTGTTGTTCATAGTATAAGTTTGAATAATTGTAGCAGTTG
This sequence comes from Chrosomus eos, assembly GCA_036326025.1. Taxonomy (NCBI): domain Eukaryota; kingdom Metazoa; phylum Chordata; class Actinopteri; order Cypriniformes; family Leuciscidae; genus Chrosomus; species Chrosomus eos. The sequence continues at coordinate 35,946,332 of CM070823.1, read as the reverse complement.
TTTCCTGATTCATCGTAAACTACTCAGGTTTTTACTTAAGCTGAGGTTCATATCTGTCTGCGTATGTTATTTTATTATGTCGCGTTTGTTAATGTATCGGTTAAGTTACTATAAATTGTGATTTAGATTTTGTTGTTATTGAGAACAAGGTGTTGGATCTGTGCACAAACATCCAGTGAAATGAACCGAAAACAAAACTAGATTCTAGTGAAAACACCTAGTTGGACAGAATTTATTTCCTTGTTTGATCTAACCTTACAGCTTAACTAACCATTATAAACTCTTTACTTAATTGTGCCTATAATCATTTTAAAAACCACGAAAACTCATTTTAAAAGAGCCTGCCACATTGCTATTGATTGTGCGGAAAAGTACGAAAATTAACCATAGTTTTATTATAATAAAAGTGTAGAAAGCATGTTTTATTGGTGGATTGATTATCATTTTTATAACCACAGATTTAACACAAAAACCATGGTTAATTTGTGGTTACCATAGTTTAACTATAATAACCATTAGGTTTCATTTGCAGTAAAACCTGGTTCATTTTCATAAGGGAGGGATTAACATGCTTACTACGTTTTACAACTAAAGATTTGTGACAAGCTTGTTTGTCTTTCTCCAGGGCAGAAATGAGTGATCCTCTCCTTAACCCACTGACCGTCATATGTGCAGGATCCTGCTTTGCCTTCTCTGGACTGTTTTATAAACTGTACTGCGAAAAAAGACAAGAAATACAGAAGCTGAAGGTAATGATTTCCCCATCACTGCTTGCTAAGTAACAGCATTTTATTAAACACTGTTGTAGTGTAGCCTAGATCATCATTGTGTCTTTGTTGAATACACATATCCTCAGTTTACTCTTTATATGAAGTTTACTGCAAGTCACTTTGGCTGAAAGTGGAACAGAATGAGTCAGCTAAATTGTAATATTTTTTATAAAAGCTTGCACGTCCAATCATTGGCCTGTTTCCTTCACTTTGCAGGAGATACCAAACTTTCAAGCAGACCATCACCTGCTCAGGATTCTGAACGCATCGTCCAACAAGAGACTTAACTATGTTGCTGTAGAAGGTAGATAGATACAATACTAAACATCACCTCATACTTTGAAAAGTCTTAGTTTCTGCATCTTTATTTTGCCTCCATTGCAGGATTGGTGCAGGCCATCGGAGAGCCCATTTCCAGCAGGAACGTGCCACAGTGTTATGGTGTGGTTCAGAAGATAACCGTGCAGGAGCACTGGAAATTCTGGAACTCTGTTCTCAAGTCATGGTAAATGCTCCTCTGCTAATCATTTAGCTTGTTTGAAGGATTAGCTCACTTCAGAATTAAAAATTTCCTGATATTTTACTCTTCCCCCACTTAATTAAGGAAAACATTTGAGGATTTCCATATAGTGATTCAATGGGGTTCAACGGGTTGAAGGTCCAAATTGCAGTTTCAGTGACGCTTCAAAGTCTCGACACGATCCCAGGCGAGAAATAAGAGTCTTATCTAGACAAACCATCTAAAAAAATCAACATTTATATAGTTTTAAACCACAATGCTCATCTTGCACGAGCTGCGATGCGCTACACATTACGTAATCACATTGAAAGGTCACATGTGACGCAGGCGTAAATACCGACCTAGTGTTTACAAAGCAAATGTGCAAAGACTAAATTAAACGCATTAACAAAATAAATAAATAAACGGTAAAACAACGAGTCGGATGATTTCAGTTGAAGGAGAAAATGAGATGAAGTTTTTCACCCTACTCTACATTTTCCGCCTACATCAGGTTACCGGCTGACCTTTCCAATGAGATTACGTAATGCGTGAAGCCGTGGACGTGCAAGATGAGCATGTGTTTTTTTTAAATGACGATGGTTTAGCTAGATAAAACTCGGCTGGGATCGTGTCGAGACTTTGAAGCTTCACTGAAACTGCAATTTGGATCTTTAACTCATTGAAGTCACTATTGGAGAAAAATCCTGGAATGTTTTCCTCAAAAACCTTCATTTCTTTTCAACTGAAAGAAAGAAACACTGAACATCTTGGATGAAGTGGGGGTGAGTAAATTATTTCTGAAGTGAACTAATCCTTTAAGCAATTGGATATGAGAAGTCGAGCTGTATTGAGAGTTGAACCAAGGATATAAGGCACGTTATAAAGTGAATTCTCAATAAATAGCAGATATAGTCCCTGGCATATACAGTACTAGTCAACATTTGAAGTGGATCAAAACCTTTCATCAAAGTTATACATGAATTTTGAACAATACCCATTCTGGCTTAGGACAACTTTGATTAACTGTTTTGATCCACTTCAAATGTTGACTACTGTAGTGACTACTCTTCATACTGCAATAGTGTCCCAAATGTTCGTATGCGTTTTTTCGTATTCGTCATTCGGGGTCTCTGAATTGTCAAAACACCTCTCTAAAATGCTTGCTACGGATGCGGAAAACGCAGAAAATCGAACCCGATCCGAATTTTTTTATGAAGGACGAAAGTTTTGAAGGCGTAAGCGTGATTGACATAACGTGAGGTCGTATTTATTTTTTAAAGTGACGAGAATTTCAGACTCGTGTGCAAGGACCTTTACTCGGTGTAGCTGAAACACAGTATTGCTTCATCATCTTCCGCACAGGGTCTCCAAAAAAGTGAACAAGAAGCAGACCACCAACACGGTGCCCTTCAGCCTGATCCAGCCCGGGTCCTTCATGAGTGAGGTTTCGGTGCGCGTGGACTCGCCTCTGGAGGCGTCCGGTGATTACCTGGAGCAGGTGCACAAGCGCCTCAGGACTGCCAAAGAGGGGCTGGTGGACGTCGTCCTGCATGAACTGAGCGGAGAGAAGCCTGTGGCCCAAGAGGAGTGCGAGGAGCTGCTGCGTGTGGGGGCGTCCCTCACGGGATTCGGGGAGCTGGTGCTGGAGCAGGATAAGACCATGAGGCTGCAGACGCCCAGAGATGGACGCAGCTTTGTCCTGATCCCCGGAGATCACAGGAGCTTCATGCAGAGACACGAGAACAGCGCTAGCATGTGGAAAGGGCTGACGGCTCTGTTTGGAATAACAGGCTCTACATTATTAGCGGGGTTTATCCATAGTAGTCTTAAGGATAAAAAGAACTAGCGCACTGTGTTATGAAATTAAATCGTGCACATAATTATTAAACTAACTCATGACTTTGATTTTGTTTCAGAATTTTGATAGTGAAAATATTTTTTCAAGCCTAGTACACTCCAAGTGATTCAAACTATCTTTAAATCAGCGTTTCTCTTTTTTTATATGAATTTCAGATACCTTGTGTTCGACTGTGTCAACAATATTAAAAGCTATTCACAACACACGGGTGATCACGATGACTTTAATCACTATAATTCTGTTGTGGACAATGAGGTCCAATGAGTTTGTTCTTAAAAATACCTCCCGAAGAAGAGAGAAATGCATGAGTGTAAATAACAGTCTGTAAATTTTCACTTTTGGCAGCAAAACAGAGTCATCACATGGAGAAGATACCATGACGTGTAGGTTTGTAAAGTATGAGTCGCACTCGAGATGGTTTACGTTCATTCATCTTCCTCTGAAGACTCTTCGGCCTCCTCTAGCCACTGAATGAACTTCAAGAGCTGTGGAGAGACAACACATAAGCTTAAACCAGTCCTCTTTCACACACAGACTCCAGTCAATTACCAGAAACACGGATTTTCATCATTCACACTTTCCCATGTTCTGTGCTTTCATTCACACGTCATTGATATTTCATAAAGAGGTAACACTTTACAATAAGGTTCATTAGTTAACATGAACAAAGAATGAACTATACTACTTAATTTAGTTAACTTAGTTAATATTAATTTCAACAATTACTAATACGTTATTAAAATCAAAGGTGTTTTTTGTTAACAGTGGCACTATGAACTAACAATGAACTACTGTATTTTTATTTACTAACATTAACAGATTAATAAATACTGCAACAAATTAATTTCTCAGTTAGTATATACCATAGACTTAAAAAATATGGACAAAGCGTCTATGAGTGACCCATAAACTTTCTGAAGAACGGTTTTGAGGGCGTTTATGGGGGGTATGGGCGACACCATCTTGGAAAATCTTTTCAGAAAGGATACAGAGGTGGTATGATGTGTTGGGTCAGATCATGGGTGAGACGTCAAATTTCAGGAATTCCACTCGACGCAGCCTGTTATTATCTGTCAATCAAACTGTCAATCAAAGTTAACCACGCCCTTATTTGTCATACATTTTAGATCTAAATACGATCTAAACTAACGAGTTAGAAAAAAATTCACCCCCCTCACAGTTGTCAGGCACTCGGTCGGAACCTATCGAAAAATACAATAAAAGTCCATGGGACCAACCTGTAAAAACATGAATTTATGCTGTGAAAACTGACATTTTAACATGGGGTCTATGGACATTTGCTCCCTTTTGGGACCTGCCCCTAGCGGATTTTTGATGCATTACAGTTTTTCGCACTTCCGGGTAGGCTTCATTTTTCAGATTAGAATGTTGCCGCTTGGTTAATACATTAGCTAATGAACCTTAAAGTGTTACCCATAAAGACAACTATGCGCCATCTAATGTAGAACTCATCAAGAAGCTACACTGCCTCAGCTCCGGCTCTGCTCACACATGGGATTATTCCCATCCCAGGAATATTACTAGGGCCTGATACTGGGATTGTATTTTCCGTCATTCTGGCTCTGGTTTGCGTTCACGCACACAGCTTTCCGGCAATTTGAAAGCAATTTTCACAAATCAATGTACAGTAGCTATCAGTTTAATTTTCCAGCAGATAAAGCTAGAGAAACCCACCCCTTGATTCTGGCGGAGCTGTTGGCTCTTCTCTGTGGAGACCCCTGAGTGAACCAGCGCATGATGACGTCCTCCTCCAAGATCTCCAGCTGGTACATGCTCATCAGCACCTGAAGAGGACACACATTACACACAGTCAGCCAGATACAGACACAGCTCGTGCTGTGGTCGACTGCAGGAAGAGAGGCGGCTCACTTTGACCATAACTGCCCAATGAGTGTCACACTCAAGGAAAACCTCCTCCATGGATGTCAGACAGTCCATTTGGTCTTGAGCTCTCTTCACATAGTTCTTGAAGACTGGCGCCCACTTCTTTAACAACTGAGGAAAAAATACAGGGAGTGTTTTCAGTATCTTCTGCTATAGTCAAATAACTGAATGTACAGGAAACAAGCATCCGATTTAAGATTATACACATCCAGAGATTCAAGTTTTCCATTAATTGGATTGCAGAGAAGCCATGTATGAGATCAGTGCAGATCTAGATTGGATATTAACAGGGGCTTGTGGGGAAAGTGCCGCCCGAACTAATTCTTACCGTATAAAATTATGACATGACAATAACAATTTGTCCCCATGACTCACTAATACATCAGCATGTTTATAAACGTGGCCACGATTTAGTAAAATGAGGGAACAAATTAAGACATGGGAACAAATTCTTACCAAAAATAAATCTTAATTTGTGGCTACGATTTTACAAAAACGAGAACGAATTCCTAAATCGAGGCCACGATTTGACAAAAAGGAGAACAAATTCTTGATTCATGGCCAAGATTTAACGATGACGAAAACAAATTAATTCGAGGCCATGATTTAACAAAATCGAGAATTGAATTCTTAATTCAAGCCACAATTTAATGAAACATTTACGATTTAACCAAAACAAATTCCTAATTCGAGGCCACGATTTAACAAACACAAGAACAAATTCTTAAATTTAGCAAAAACGAGAAAGGGAAATTACCTTTTAATCCGTGGCCAATATATATTTCTGTCTGCAGAGGGGCTGATTTACATCAGTAAATAGCTGATCATTTGTATAACTAAAGTGTGTCAAGCATTGCACACAAAAGTATCAGGTTTATTTAATAGATTAAAAACTTTGAAATTATGAAATAGCGGTTCTAAAACATCATATTCCATTAAAATGTTATTGGTCACGAGTATTTAAATTGATGGTTAAAGGAATGTGATACAGCCTGAAAAAAAACGTAAAAACTGAATCCTTGTGCATAGACATACTCACAGGGAGCAGGTGTGATGAATACTGAGCTGTGCTTATATGTGCCCCCTGCTGCTGGAAAGGAAACTCGAGCACAACTCTCATCAAGATCTGCATCACTTCCTTCAGAGTGATGTTGTAGGCATACCTGAGAAGTGACAATGACATTAACCTACAGCAGAGCATCTCCTCTTGTGTGCCATAGAGAAATGATCAGCATTTGGATTTGCAACACGGGATCAGTAATTTATCTCTCATTCTTGGGTGAACAAATGTTTATAAATAACTGGATCTTCGTAACTTTAACTTACTTGAGGAGTTAATCTCAAGAACCAGATTGTCACAGCCTATGTTCTCATCCAAGCCTCTCTGTAACGTACCCTGAACCTCGTTCTGAAACACTGAGGGGAAAAGAAAGGCTGGTATTAAACTGGGAGTTCTGGAAAATATGCATGCGACATAAATGGATTCAACAATGTGGTATTTCACGTGTACAATTCTCACCTGTGACATCATCCAATTCAGGTGACGCACTGTGGCTTCCCAGGTCATGTGATCCCTCACTGACCTCACTTTCACTGTCACTCTCTGGGTCGGGATTCAACACTAGGCCTGGAAACATGACATCACCATCAATGCCTGCATAATTCCCTTTTTTTAAATGAAAGTTTACCCAAAATTTAAAATGGTCCTAATGCAGACTCTCACCCCAAATGCCATCCGCAAGCTCATCTTCCTCGGTGTCATCAAGACTGCTGGTTTTCCATCGGTACCCTTTACCCTCTGAACCCACCTCTGCTGGGTTAAACACTGACAAAACACAGTTTGCTCATGTCAATCATTTTTATGTTTTTACATTTTTAGTGGCAATAACGTTCCTTGTCGATATAGAATGACATATAAGAACACGCTTTATTTTCATGTGTCTTTGTTACGGTGTAATTCCTCAAGAACTGAGTAATATTGACACAAATGCACGTTCAGTGTTAGCTGCTTGTAATTATGCATAATTTACTGTTCCTGCTATAATAAATACATGTAACATATGACAAGGACACATTCAAATAAAATCACATCAGATTTTCAAAATCTACGGCCCACAAATTACGATCATCCCAGTGACCTCCAGCATTTAAAATCACTGTCAATGTGAACGACAGTCAGTTATTTGCATTTCACAGAACCACATAAAGAAATAAAAAGAGCACGGACCTTTCTGTTTGATTTTGTCTTTATTGTAGCCAACATCATGGTCATCACTCAAGAACTCATCCTCATCTTCCTCATCCTCTTCATCTGGATGGTGCATGGACAGAACTGTGCCTTCTTGAAGAGTAATATCTGGACCCACCACAACCTGCATATCAACATTTGCTTAGAAAACAAGGCAACTAGCGGACTTACACCAGACGGAGAAGATTCAGCCGCTGTAAAATTAACTAGGACCACGTCAGGTGTAGAGACTAAATAAAAAAATGTGACCTCCTTTATCTTCAATAAACATATTTAAAATATATTAAAGCTGAAAGCAGCGATGGGCGGGTCCTCGCACATGTAGCGCGTCGGGGAGTGATGCGGCCGCATATTCTGTTGCATATTCTGGAGCTCTGCCAGTGCGGCTGTGAATTTGCTACGCTTTTCAGACACTGCATGAAGGTGTTATACGTCACTTCCTGTTACCAGCGGGTGGCGCTATGACTGTGGGTGAATGTGGGCATGTACATGAGTTCAGGGCGGGACTCTTATCCTACATGTAAAGTTTGGTGCAGCTGTGAGCATGTACACTGAAGTTACAACCACTTCCTGTGTCGTGGCGAAGACTTGATGTTTGATGCCATGCCACGGACACACCGATTGACGTAAACTCGCAGATAGCACAACTTTTCATCGTCAATGCCTTTAGTAGGCACAGCAGAAATTTCAAGTCGATCGGACTAAATCCCTAGGAGGAGTTCGTTAAAGTACGGAGTGTGTAAATCAGTCAAAATTTGACAAAAAATTCAAAATGTCCGACTTCCTGTTGGGTTTAGGGCATCGCTCCAAGAGGCTTTTTTGTGCGTGTGGACATGGTTGATGTGCCACAGAAATTTCGTACATGTAGGTCAAACGTGCAGCGGGGCTGCTTCGTTAAATGTCACTTCCTGTTGCCAGCAGGTGGCGCTATGACGGGGGGGTGAATGTCGGCATGTACATGTGTTCAGGGCGGGACTCTTGTCAAGAGTGCAAAATTTGGCGGAGATCTGAGCATGTACAGCAAAGTTACTCCAACTTCCTGTTTCATGGCGAATCATCGATGCCACGGACACGCCCATTGACGTAAACTCGCAGATAGCACAACTTTTCATCGTCAATGCCTTTAGAAGGCACAGCAGAAATTTGAAGTCGATCCGACTAAATCCCTAGGAGGAGTTCGTCAAAGTACGGAGTGTGTAAATCGTCCCAAAATGGCCGCCAAATTCAAAATGGCGGACTTCCTGTCGAGTTTAGGGTATGGGTTCTAGAGGCTTTTTTGTGCGTCTTGATATGATACACGTCCCCACCAAATTTCGTGCATGTAGGTCGAACATGGACGAGGGGCTAATTTTTTCTAATTTTCTAGGTGGCGCTAGCAAGCCATTTTGCCACGCCCATCCGCGAAACCCACAAAATACAAAATTTTTCACCAGTCCTGACATGTGTGCAAAATTTGGTGACTTTTTGAGCATGTTGCGGCCTTGAAAATCAGTAGCACCTCATTGCAGTACACGAGATCCGGGGGCGGAGTCGGATCCAGATTAAGGGGTGGGGTTGGGTAGGTTTAGGGGTGGGTTTAGGAATAAGGGGTGGAGCTGGGTAGGTTTCCCATGGATTTCATGTTCTGCAGTGAGGACCATCTCTCGAAAATGGGGCTTACTTTGCAAAAAAAAAAAAAAAGAAAAAAAAAAGAAAAAAAATAATCCTAACAGTTTCAAGAGGGTCCTCGCACGGTGGCTCGGGCCCTAATTAAGTGTATACACTGGCCGGCCAAAAAATAGCCAACAGTTGCTGTTTGGATTAAAATAGACAAATGCTTAAGAGTCTATGACTGGATCATTATTGCATTATTGATGATTATTGTGTTTATAGCATGTTATATGTTTTGCAACAGTTCTTCTAACCCTAATTGACGGAGTGTGTAGCTTTTTATTTCCTAAACAACCGTGTATGAAGACACATCATGGCCATATTCCAGGATGAAGAATCATTTCCACACATGAATCTGCTCCTCTAAGTCCAGATCTTAAACTCAATGACAGTGTTGGGGATGTGCTGGAGGAGACTTTACAGAGTGCTGGACTCTTGCATTGACAACAAGATCTGGACCAAATATTGATACACCTCTTAATGGAAACAACATTTATGCTCTTTCTGCATGGTCGTTTAAGAAACGAAAGCTACACACTCCATCAATTAGGCTTAGAAGAACTGTTGACATAACTGTTACGATTTCCTGATTGGTCTAGAGGAGGAAACCAACAGCAAAAATGGATGGTGGTGAAATTAATGTGCAACCCCGTCTCTAGACCCAGAATTGTTTCACAACAACCCAAAAAAAGAAAGAAAGAAATTTTTATTTACAAATCAAGCAAAAGAAAAAGAGGGCTATCAGATTCAGAAGTGGGTATTGCCAAAACAACAAACATAATCAGTCTAACTCCTTATTAACCAAACTACTTAAAGGTGCTCTATGTATTTTTTAGCGGCCTCTAGTGGTGAAGTTTCAGATTGCAACAAGAGCGCTCGTGCTCGAGTGCGTGCTCGATCTCAAAAGCGAGCGAGCATTCACTACCGGCCACACGGAGACTTCAAAGCTGTTGCACACAGTCAAGCCAGCGCCAACACAGCTCTGATGATGGTTTCAGTTTAAATACAAGAAACATGATAATCACTGGAATAATGATCCAATCATAGACTCTTAAGCATTTACCTATTTAAATCCAAACAGTGACTTTTTTGGCGACAAACAGTGAATATTAAATGCATATGATGCAAGAAATGAGTGGTTTCTTACATTGTAGGCGAGCACACACTGATCATTCAAAACGACTCCATGTTTCACCTCCACACAATCACAGATAACCGACTGCTTGACCTTCACATCGTTGGCTATGTGGACTTTATTCCAGATATACGCTCTTTCCAGAGTCACATTGTCTCCTAAGTAGACAAAACAGCAGTTAGCAGGGTGTCAATCAAATAGATTTTCACCTTGTCACAAGGCATTTCCAACAATTTCAACTATTAAGACAGTACCGATGACACAGTTTGCTCCAATCACAGTGTTTGATATGGTGCAGTTTGCTCCAATCACTGTATTTCGGCCAATGAGCACGTTTTCCTCCATCTGGCTGCCGTGACCCAGACTGACCCCGGGCTCACGGTACACGTTATGTCGAGAGTGTGTGCAGCTCTGGCCTTCTTGGTCCACAAAGTTGGCCTCGGGCGTGATGGGATAGATCCAGCGTCGGATCATGTCGGAAGAGACCGTGTCGTACATGAGGAGGTTGGACACACGAGCCCCATACCCATCTTTAGTGACATGCATGTGGATCTGGTTTCCCAGGATCTATGGAAAAAGAAACGCTTGATAAGATCATATAGGAATTCTTCAATAAGCAAGTCGTTTGATTGTGTGTTTCATACCTCCTCATTGACTAGAAGCCCACGGACAAAGTCGTTTTTTGTCTGGTAGTCAAAGTTGTCTGTGAAAAGCTCCGCAACCTAAGTTACACGAAGCATCAAGCAATATGTTTATGAGTTAAACAAACAAACAAGAGCTGTAAAAACAAAAAAAGCCACACTCACCTGTGGAGAACAGATGCTAATATGACAATCCAAAAGATCAAACCGAATTTCAAATTCGTCACTTCCACTATGGAAAATATTCTGTGTGGAAAGAAAGAACAACTTTCACAACAAAGAACAAGAGTCAACATGCACCAATGCTACATTTTCCTAAATCTCATAATCATTTGATAACAAACATTTATTCATTACTTTGATGAGCCTTAAATTAATACATTTTTAGCTAACCGTGTAATTTGTATATGTACATTTCTGAAATACATAACTAAGAGAGTTACCTACAGATCACTCTAAATTGTAATGTAGAAAAGCTGTAAAGCTGCTTTGAAACAATATGTATTGTAAAAAGCGCTATACAAATAAATGTGAATTGATTTGAACAACTACAACATTTGAAGTGGATCAAATCCTTTCATACATGAATTTCATACACGAACAATACCCGTTCTTGTCTTAGGACAACTTTGAAGAACTTTTTTGATCCACTTCAAATTTTGCCTACTGTATAATCACTGCAATGATTGATATTTGCTTTGTCGAGCGGATTGAGAATTTATTAAAGTAACACCAAGTAACTTTTCCTCTTCGGTCGCCCTACTGGTTGGAAACGAAATTGTCCATTGCCGCTGTCGTAAATAATTTACCCTACCGTCGCACGCACACTCGCTGTTTATCCAGCACCAGCTTTAGAATGAACGATGTCCACAGACAAGGTAGAGTATGTTACATGATTTCATGAAAGGATGATGTATTGCGACATCAGAAACGAAGAAAAACGAAATAATGACTATTGTAGCGCTTGACGTAAAGCAGTCGAATTTTGTAGTTCTTTTTGTGGTCGGGTTCCTACCCGAACCCCGAAGTTACATAGTGCCAGTAAAAGCGATACAGACCATGTCAGGCTTTGTAAGTGTTGCATTAATACATTATAATTGTATTTGTTGGACTGCCCGATTTTCAATGAGAACGAGTACGCACGGTTAGAATATTTTGAATAGTACTTCGAATAAGTCTGAATATTTTTTGCCGTACGCCCTTTATGGCTTTCAGAAGCATGTACACTTTTAGTAAGGATCTCACCATAGGGAACTGAAGTCTCTTCAGCGCATGAGCTCTCTGGTAATGGAGAATACGCTTGCTCTTGCTGTCCATGGCCACTATAATGTCATCGTCTTCAGAGCGAGTCTTGTGGCCGGGCGAGGACTCTTTGAAGATCATGGTCATCACTGACACATTCTTGTCCATTTTGCGCCGCTGTCTTTCAAAAAACAACAAGAAAAAAAACAGGTTTAATGATATATAAATGCGAAACGATGGGCTGTTTCCAGTGCAGATTAAACACTCACCTGTGTTCCTGTAAAGCCTGGGAAACATCAATGTTGGACACCACGTCCCCATAAACCAGCAGAAAGTCAGAGCGGACTAGAGATTTGGCGTCCACGTCCCGTAAAACATCTCCGAGAGAACGGTACAGATCCGAGGTGATGATGTGGACTATATTGGGAGATGTGGGGCGACACCATTTCGACTTTCTGTAAAACAAGACAGCAAATACAAAAACCGAGTCATCAAGATCACATTCGTTCTCCAATATCATCATACAATTGTCACAGTGTCTCACTGTAAGTGTTCCTTGATTTTGCTGGACATCCAACAACAGAAGACAAACGTCTCTTGCACTCCAGTGGATGTGAGAAACTCGAGTGTGTAGTCGATCATGGAGACGTTAGCCAGAGGCAGAAGGGCCTGATGGGAGAACGCAAGATTTAGTCTAGAAATCAACATGTCAACGTCTCTTAAGAACGAAATCAACAACTCGTCTGAATCTAAAATCTTCTGGTGATACCATGGTAAATTATCAGGGGCTAATAGCATGATACTTTTATACATTCAATGTTACTAAATAATTACCATATTCACAATCTGAATTAAGCAGGAAAAATTAACATACGGTTTATTTTATTATATTTTTTTATATTGACATGACAACAACCGCATTCTCTAACCGAACTCACACTTTTTTTTCAGGACACATAATCATTCATCTGTGTGAACGATTAAAAATCTTGATTCATATGGATTACATTTACAATTGATGTACTTCTTTAAACGTTCAATGGATGGAAAACAATTATGACATAATATTAACCAATTCTCAAACAAGACAATTAGAAATATTTTTGATTATTTTGTACTCTCTATAAAAACTTGATTTCACACACACACACAAAAAAAATCACATTTAAAATTTGCTATTCTCAAAGCAATCCATTTTTTTTTAAACAGAACATTTTTAAGGCAAAGATTTGGATCTGAAGCCAGTAGATATGAATTTTATGACAACATTGAAATTTCTTTCATCATTATAATGTATCGTTTGCTAGAATGCATGCAGATATCAATGTTTATGGACTTCTAATGAACAATAACAACGACTTTCTTAATAACATACTTATTCTGGTCAAATTTTATACAAATCAAAGTAGCTTTTTTGAAGGTGAAACCTAGGTTTTGTCTTTCACAGAGTTCTAAAACGTGATGAAAAACAGAAAAGCAATACTTTTCATGAGTATTTCAACATGATCGACAAAAAAACACACACACTGATCCTACTGTTCTAATGCAAAGATGTATCTAGTTGTTTCCATGTTAATTATTTTTGTACATGACAAGTTGTTTAATAAAAAAACAAACAAATCAAATTTAAAGTAAATATTGGATGCTTAATAGCAGAGCTCTTTCTATTATCGTAGTGCATATAACATATATGGCAACATGTTTTTTGTACCACGAGCTATTTCTTGTAGAATGTGTTTGTACAGTATTGTAGTGATGAGTTAGTAAGACAGAACTGGATCCAGATCCACACACCACACACACACACACACACACACACACACACACACACACACACACACACACACACACACATGTGCTTCACTCACCCGCGGCTGGTCTTTGCTGATGGGGAAGAACCTGCGGTTGAAGCTGTCGGCTATGAGAACAGCCTGTAATGGCTGCTCCTCTTCTTCCTTATCCGACACTGGCTTTCTGGGCCGATTCTGTTTCCCTGCTTTGCCTGCCATGTTTGTGTCAACTGGGTCTGCAGTGTGTGTGTGTCAAGGAAACGCAATACAACGGCAACAAGCTCGAGTTTAGTGACCCGGAAGTTGTCTCTAGTAACTCGGTATGATGTTTCTAATATTAATTAGCTTCAGTTTTAATCCTTAACTGCGTAACATCAGTTTAATGTCGTAGTTATAGTTTGTCATTGTCATTTCTAAGTTTTAAATTATTATCCTGTTTGCGGCTGAAGAGCAACCAAGAGCAACGTAAACGGCGTTGTCATGTGACACAAGTTACTTTTCTCAGCGATGAATCAAAATGACAGGACCAATCCATGGACCAATCACAAAAAAAAATAAAAAATTAGTAATTTCATTTAGCAAGGATGCATTTAATTTATTTTAAAAAAATACGGCAATACTTTACAATAATGTTCGTTAGTTAACAGTTGACATGAACTAATAATGAACTTATTAATGTTATTCAACATTTACTAATAATTTATTCAAATCTTGTTAACATTAGCTTAATGCACTTGAACTAACATGAACAAACAATGAACAGCTGTATTTTTATCTAACGTTTACCAAGATTAACAAATGTATTTCTCATTAGTTAATTAGCTAATGTTAACTAATGAACCTTATTGTAAAGTGTTACCATTTTTATTGTGAAAGACATGTACTCTATTTGTTATTTTCCGTGTTATAGCCTTGGTTTCAGTATGAGTCTGCCATATCCTGTTACCCCTGAGGTTAAAGGGATAGTTCACACAGAAATGTAAATTCTGTCATTAATTACTCACCCTCATGTCATGTCGTCCCAAACTCGACACACTTTCGTTCATCTTCGGAACAGACGGATGGAGATGTTTTTAATGAAATCTGGAGAACTCTATTTATTCTACTAACTATAGCAATAAGATGGACTCATTGAATCATGTTACATTTTGTGCTATGATGACGATTAAATTAGCAAATGTTTCTAATTATTTCACAATGCCAAACTATCTAAACATGTTACAATTTAAAAGTAAATATAGATTTTTCTTAAGAGGGGCATCTTCCTCAATATTTTTATTACTAATATGAGGATCTGTAGAAAATTGTGTCTTACATCATCAGCAGTTCAGTGTTCGTGATTCATTTACACCAAAACAAAAGATAACATTTTTTTTCTCTTAAATTTCCTAATTAACTCAGATAAGCTCAGTGACGACTCGTTTTCAGTCAGTCATTTTTTTCGTGAATTGGAATGTGTGCAAAGGATTGTGGGTGATTGAAGGACATGAAGGATACACTTGATGCATCCTTCAAAGTGAGCTGAACGAAGGACAGAAAAGGAAGGCTGCCTTCCAAGGATTCATCATTGAGACGGCACTATAGACGGGCTTGATGACATTGCAGATATTCAGATATTCTGGGAAGTGGCCGTGACCAGAGGGATGAGGGATGAAGGACCAGGACGGAGCAGGGGAACACCAGCGAGGACTAGGACAGCTCTGGAAGAGGGGAATGGGTGGGTGACCTCTGGAGTGCTGTGCCGAATCCTGACCCTAGGTATGTTTAGGATCAGGTGCGGGACGGGATTAGGCTATCAGGTAGTGGCTTCAGCGTGGGTGGGGTAATAATTAGGCAGGGAATCGAAATTAAGCACAACACCGGCACAGCGGGAGACCTCTCCATGGAGGAGGCGAGGGAGCCAGGAGCCACAGTGATGTGTCCATGACTATTGCTATAATCCTATTATATAATTAACCCTCATTCTTACCTCGCGGCTGTGAGGTAAAAATGACCCGAAGCCCAAAAATTATACTTCATTTTTTTTTCAGAAAGCTTATTTTATTTCATTTTGATAATATTTTTCTATTTTTTTAATTATTTTTTTTCTCCATTTTATTCATTTACCTTTAAATTACTAGATTTGATCAATAAACAATAAATAGTCATTTCAGCACATTCCTCACATTCTTTCATCTTAAATTCAAAATAACTTACTATTTCATAACCCTTTTAATTCAGCTCAAAATATCTTACATTGGGCGTGTTTTCCAACATCTTGTGGAAAAAATAATAATATAAAATGATATTTCATGGCTCTTGCCACTAGATGGTCTTATAGCTCTATATGGAGTAAATGAGTTGTTTCCGCTGGGTCCTAAAGTCATTTATCTTCAGTATGCACTCAGATACACATGTATACATTATAAAATATTTTTTTTGGTATTTTTAGTTAGAATTTCGAGCACTTTTAGGTTTTTCTATGTGTACTGAAGCATTCCTTGCATTCTATTCAGCAGCCACATCACCCTGTAGCCCAAGACTGGTCGCCCGCTGAAGCTGAGCAGGGTTGAGCCGGGTCAGTGTCTGGATGGGAGACTCCTGGGAAAACTGTGTTGCTGCTGGAAGAGGTGTTAGTGAGGCCAGCAGGGGTACGGCTCACCCTGGGGTCTGTGTGGGTCCTAACGCCCTAGTCTATAGTCTCCCTGTCGGACACTACACTGAAACAAGCACCGTCCTCCGGATGAGACGTTAAACAGTGGTCCTGACTCTCTGTGGTCATTAAAAATCCCATGGCACTTCTCGTAAAGAGTAGGGGTGTAACCCCGGTGTCCTGACCACATTTACTCCATTGGCCTCTGTCCATCATGGCCTCCCCATCCACTGAATTGGCTCTATCACTCTCTCTCCTCTCCACCTATAGCTGGTGTGTGTGTGAGCGCGCTGGTGCCGTTCTGTGGATGCTCACACTGGTGCCGGTTGAGGAGAGACCCCCACACCACATGATTGTAAAGAGCTTTGGGTGTACAGTAGTACATATGAAAATGCTATATAAAAGCCATTCATTTATACATATGGGGGTCAATTTGACCCATTTGGGAAGGATTTGTTACTTTTTTAAATTTCAACCACAAAACTCCTTGAATCCATTCAATTTTATTTGTGGTTCAAGTGTGAGAAAAGTCCTGGGGTCTTGGCCACTTTTGATGAACACTCAATTTTTCAAAATGACCCAAGGGAAGGATGAGGGAAAACATGCAATTGAATGCCAAATAAATAATAGGTTTGATATATAACCTGTATTGTAACCTAATATTGATTTATATAGGTTTTCATAACGTACAATGCAATATATTATATACCGGTAAAACCAAAGATAAAATGCATTATTTGTAGATTCCTTATTATATCTCAAAACTGGTAGTTTGTCATGTTGGTGCAACAATAAATAGATAAGTATTATAATGTATGTGGTAACAATTATCCATGATAATATATAAAGAAGGCTTCAAGTTACATTTGTAAGTTATAGCACCACTGGATTTGATTTTCTTAGTCACTCACACACACACCTGTAAACTTTTTAAAAAGTATATCCCATATGTCATGATTATTAGCCATTCACATTTGAAATGCATTATGTCTGACATCAACTCTACATATAAACTGCACTGTGTTTTAGGTCAGCTTGAGTTGTGACGGCACCACCTGACAACACATCAAAAATGATTAGGTAAGAACAGGTAAAACACACTCAGGCGATAGATAAAGATATGTTTATTGACACATATCCATCAGTGCGGCCTCCAATGCAATTTAACATGCAATACATCCACATCAAAACAGATCATTGTTCCAGTGCTTATTTTACTGAACACATTTGTAAAAACCACGTTGGATTATTGAGGAGGTATTCATCATCTTGAATCATGAGTATGTACACTGACGGAAACCGTTTTGATGAGGAGCTGGGGATGTTAACGGTCTTTTTTATTGATATTATAAAAGAAAAAAAAGCAGGACATGTTGCCTTCATCATGGTCCCACACACAGAACTTCTGAACTTTGGTTGACAACATTGAAGACATGCAATAGATTCAGTCCGCTCTGTTTCAAACCCTTTAGGTTCTGGTAAAAATCACACTGTAATAGATATGTTTGTTTTCAAAGTATGATAATAATAAAGATTTGTTTGGAGAGGAGCGCAAAAAGATATGGCAGTAAAATTGTTATCCAAAAGGCACTAGGTGAGCCAAACGCTACAGATGTTTAGTTCTACAAATAAATTACAATTCAAACAGTGCAGTTACATTTGTTAACTTAATGTTTTCCTTTTTGAAACATTTATCTATGAATCAAATGTAAGGCAACACATTACAAAAAAAGAAAAAAGATAAACAAAATAATATTACAGAAACAATGTACCCAATGAACACACACACAGACACTATTTCTTTTCAATGGTTTCTGTGACATTTTATGTCTCCTGATGCCAATTTTGATGGTATCCTATGGCTTGGAGCCTCCAAAAACAATAATAATGATAATGACAATTATGATAATATTATGCATAGACTGTAATGATCTTCCATGCTCCATAAAAAAACCTCAAAATCTCCTCAGAAACTCTCAGTACCCAATACTTTGCAACCAAACCCGGTTCATTTTGAGGCATAGAATAAGGCAACCAGAGTCCATCAGAAGGCGGCATCGAAGTGGAAATGGTTTGCAAACAAAAAGACTGTCCCAGAGACCCTTTTACGGTAAATTCCCCAAATTTCCCCATTTGCCATGGTGCCAAGCTATAGTCCCAATCCCAGAGGTTTCAGAGTCCAAACAGAAAGACATGGCCATGAGAACAGCCTATAGTTTCCTTCCCAAGCTGTGAAAAGATGTCAAAGCTTTCCTCTGGACAGTTGGATATATGGTCTGAGAAAAACCGTGTTATGGGGAGAAGAGGGCAGAAAAGATGATGCCAAACAGTCTCCATGATGCCTTGCGGTAGGTAAATCCTGAATTTCAGCACCAATTACTGTCTGTTTTTTCAGTTGTGAAATGCAACTTTAAAAAGGTTAATTACATGTTTGTTACAGATTTTTTGTATACTTTTTTTTTTCTTAAAGAGGAAAGTACAAAAATCCCAATTTAATCCAGAGGTTCAGATGGTTAGCTGGAAGAAAGAAGAAAAGAAAATGTCCAGTGTTTGAAAGAAAGATTAAACGCAGGATCACTCTTACTGAAATTCCATGTTAAACAGAATTTTTCAGTCATCATCATAATACGATTCACACACATCTCTAAACGTGCACTGTAAAAAAAAAAGTTGGATTAACTTAAAAAAGTAAGTTACCTGGTTGCCTTAAAATTTTTAGTGAATTGAAATTAAAACTTTGAGTTAATACAACAAAGAAGATTGGTTTAATAAATAGAAACTCAAAATATTATGTTATCTGAACTACATTAATTATCTAAGTTGATTTGACAAAATATAAAAAGTTGTGATAACAAATCATGAAAATAATTTTTTACAGTGTGGGTGAATCGAACAAAAAACTGCAACATTTGACTGCAGAAAGCAGAGAACAACAACAGTAGTTTGTTATATTTTACATGAAGGAAATAAAGCTTGAAGATATTTGTATGCATTATGACATTATTTTTATGATAAGGACATTTATCCTTAAAATTACTACAAAGCATTTGGATGTCATATTTGAAATCTCAATGGTAATTATTCTTGTTTATTTTAAATTAACAATAATAAGAAGAGCTAACTGTCATCACAATACAGTGTATTGCAATATAAATGGGTTTAGTATAACAGCTGGTTACTGAACACTGTAACAGTACAGGTAGTGGTGAAGGAGAACAACAACATTCTGCAATGTTTGTCTTATTTTATTGGATAGTAGTGTACGTATTCTAATAAATTTAAAATTAGAAAAGTTTATAGCTATTCAAATAAACGCCCACTCTACATTAACTGAAACTGAATGTTTCGGCCCATGTACTGCCTAATCAATCCAAAGCAGCTTTAATGATACTCAATGTCAATAATGAGACCATACAAAAAACATCCTCAAAATAAGCTTCATTTTCTTCAAGCAAAATATAATCACTTCCTTTGTCAGGTTTGTGTGATTGACATTTTTTTTTACCATCATAGAAATTAAAAAAAACAGAAAAACGACATCCAGCTCCCCCTCTCTGGACATAATGGGTGGAGTTTAGAGTTGTCAAAAGTACGACTTCGGTACTAAAAATTTAATTTCAATTTGATGATACCAGCACTTCCCTCTAGCAATTTGAGCGTTGTTAAAACCGATTCTTAAACACCTCTGATTGGCCATTGTGGTCACAGGCTCAACATACGTGTCTCTGATTGGCCATTGTGTTCATGCGCTCAACATACACTACATTCCCAAAAGTTTTGGGACGTCTGCGTTTACATGCAGATGAACTTTAATGACATCCCATTCTTAATCCGAAGGGTTTA
The DNA here is from genome assembly GCA_036326025.1 of Chrosomus eos. NCBI lineage: Eukaryota > Metazoa > Chordata > Actinopteri > Cypriniformes > Leuciscidae > Chrosomus > Chrosomus eos. The sequence continues at coordinate 35,926,116 of CM070823.1, read as the reverse complement.
ATATGGAGTTGGCCCACCCTTCGCAGATATAACAGCTTCAACTCTTCTGGAAAGGTTTTCCACAAGGATTAGGAGTGTGTTTATGGGAATTTTTGACCATTCTTCTAGAAGCGCATTAGTGAGGTCAGGCACTGATGTTGGACGAGAAGGCCTGGCTCGCAGTGTCCGCTCTAATTCATCCCAAAGCTGTTCTATCGGGTCAGTGCAGGCCAGTCAAGTTCCTCCACACTAAACTCACTCATTCATGTCTTTATGGACCTTACTTTGTGCACTGGTGCTAGTTTTAATTTCGTCAGCTATTAACTTCAGCAGTTCAGCAGTTAAGACTAAATGTCTTAAACCTATGTCAAATGTACTTTTATCTGCTTTTATCATATTTAGTCAACCTTGCCCTGTTTTCAGTCAGTCAAGTTTTAGTCGACATCAATGAAAACTTAGTCATATTTTTGTCATGCTGCATAATGGTTAATTTGATAATAGGCTAACGATTAATTAGCGTAAAGTGGTCATGAAATGAGAAATCCTGCAAGTTTCAGAACTCAAAACCTTCTTGTTAGTCTAAAAACAGCTTATATTGAAGCCAATCCATCTGAGCGCATGAACACAATGGCCAATCAGAGGCGTTTATGAATCCATTCAACAGCGCTCAAAATGCTGGTACCGTCACATTTTATCAGTACCAACTTAGTACCGAAGTCGGTACTTTTGACAACACCAGTGGGGTGTTCAGTGATAGGGTAATGGGTGTGGTTGGACCGTCTAGCTCAGGGCTGTCCAAACTCGGTCCTGGAGGGCCACTGTCCTGCAGAGTTTAGCTCCAGCATTCCTCAATACGTTTCTAGTATGCCTAGTGAGACCTTGGTCAGCTGGTTCAGGTGTGTTTGATTGGGGTTGGAGCTGAACTCTACAGGACAGTGGCCCGCAGGAGCAGGACAGGACACCCCTGGTCTAGATGCACCAATTACGCCCAGCGAGGGGGAGCTGGACGTCAATCTCCACCCATTGTCTCCTGCAGTGGATACAAGATATAAATGGCAGAATATAGGGGGAAATTTCAAGTTTTAAAGCCAAGACCGTAGAGAGCCTCCGTCCAGATTAAGGAAATTCCTTTTTAATTGGTTAAGTTTGTAACAGAAAGAATTTGCAATTCTAGTAAACAAAAACCCAGAGTAAACAGAAAAGGACAGGCCTCTAAAGAGCAACTGACCCCAGTTAACCTCGACCTTTAAACCTGTGAATGAGGCACTGAACAAACACAGGAGCAGTGGACTACACCATTAGACATATAAGCTGTGGAGAAGCTGTGTGATGTTGTCAGCATGTACTGGATGTTGTGTCTGCCGCTTGGAGACTGGACTGCGCCCTGCTACAAGACAACAGCAAATAAACAGCCCGTCACGAGACTACCCTGCCTCTACGGCCAGGATCTTATGGCCTTCATTAGCAATAATTACAGCTCTTTATATCTCAATCTTGTCCCAGTCACATTTCACCCCAAATGTAGTATATATAAAAAAAATGTAATAAGGAATTTTGCTAGTATGAAGTTTATTTTTTTAGGACCATAGTTTTTTTTTTTTTTTTACTTAGACATTATTTTCATGACAATCAAGCACTTCCCTCACCCATTCTAAATACCATACTGTTTCTCAAGACAAGTTTATTTATATAATGCTTTATACAATACGGATTATGCTTTAAAAGCGGCTTTACAGTGGCAACCACATAAACATAAACCTTGAAAGCAATCATTTCAGCTTGGTGTGTGTGTGTGTGGTGGCAACTAGCTTGCCCAGAGTTATTTAAAGGGTACCTATCATGGAATTTTGAAAATTGCCCTTCATGTAGTGTGTAACATAGATCTAAGTGAACAAAAACATCCTGCAAAGTTTTAAATATGAAAGTTCACCGTATACAAAGTTATTGTCTCTCAAAAGTAAGAGTCGACTCTGAGTCGCTGATATGAATCGATAGACGAACGATGCATTTTCTCTATTTTTCGTACATCACTTGTACAAGTTATTTGAATTCGACACGCCCACTCAGTGCGCGCGCCGAGCAGACAGAGAAACCTGACAACATCATGTCGACGAGACTCTGTTCTGAAGTGCGAATCAAAAGCAAACTTTTTTTTTCACTGCCCAGGGACAAGCATGTGAAGACTCAGTGGCTAGAGTTTATATTTACAACTATACCACACAAGTATAGCCACCTTGAGCTGTGTTCGCGTTATTTTAATGACGATCGCTTCACAAACACAAATGCTTTCAAGTGTGGATTCGCGAGTCGGCTGATACTGAAGGAACGTTCAATACCAAGTTTATTTGGATCAGCTTCCTCCTCCGAATCACAACCTGTAAGTACTATTAATAATTGTTGCTTTTATGTGTGTGTGTGTGTGTGTGTGTGTGTGTGTGTGTGTGTGTGTGTGTGTGTGTGTGTGTGTGTGTGTGTGTGTGTGTGTGTGTGTGTGTTGTGTGTGTGTGTGTGTGTGTGCGTGTGCGTGTGTGTGTGAGAGAGTGAGAGTTACGCTCAGCAGCTTCTAGGTCTCCATGTCATTTTTTTTGTTTTTTAAAATATATGTGAAATTATGTGAAGCGTATTGTAGAACTGCAGTGCTTTATCAATATGTTTAAGCTTTGGGCTAACGCAAAATATAACTGACTGCGTCATCTGACCAATCACCGCCGATTAGCGTCACGCAAAGGAGGGGTTTGGACAAATGAGTCGTCAAACGAATCATTAGGGAGTCGGTGAGCAAATCAGGTAAAAATAAATGCATATTATAAGACAACAAAAGTGTTTTTTGTCATTGCATGCATGTAAAACTGTTGTTGGGGACTCCCAGAACATTATTAGGAACATTTTAAATGCCATAATAGGTACCCTTTAACTAGTTGCTATTGTTAGCTAGTTAACTACAGTTCCCCTTCAGTTACTGACGTAATGTCAAGTGAACGTCTTTAGCTACATGCATATCCTCGATTCCCTGAGATGAAGGAACATGATATTGCGTAAGCTGGCTGCATTTCTAATTCTTGAATTTATGAGAACTGGAATTCGGCACTGCTTTTTATTGGCGTTGAGTCAGTTTTGTCATTTTCTTTTTTTATCTAGCAGTTTCATTTTATTTACCACTATTTCCTACAATGAAGAAAAAAAATCTAATTTAAATCAACAAAGTCAGCACCGCAAATAATATGAAATAAATGCATTTTAAATACATATTTTTTAACGCTACAATAAAGTTATTTCGGTTATTTTGTCACAATACCAAATTTCAGTAGTCTTTACCAATACGATTGAACACTCCTTTAAACCGTTTATCTACTTGAGATATTTATTTATACATTTTTAATTAAAGCAAAGATATCAACTGATTTAAAGATTAGTATTTTTCTTTTTCTCTCAGCATTATTTATTTTTGATTGTTACTAATGATAGCACAGACAGTAGGGATGTGAGTGTGGCAATATTTCCCTTATCTTTTCCTTTAAAAAATAAAATAAAAACACTGCTGTGGTGAAGGGCCATCGACCACATACACTATATTGCTCACATACACTATATTGGTATCAACCACCCTCAAACACTATAGACGAACACAAGACGCCTCACTCGTATTGTTTTGAATGGGGAAAAGTGCTACGCTCAATATGGCGGAATAAGTCCCGCCTTCTAAATAAGAGCTAATCGCCGATTGGTAAAGTCATCTCGTCACTGCAGCCGTTAGAGGCTCCGGTTCCTATAAAAAAAAAGACAAGACGCGCACTTCCACAGTGCATGAGCTTGATCCAGCATGAAAATTTTTGTTTTCTGTCATACTTCGAGCATTTAGAAACAAAATCTATGGGATCATTTTTTGTCAGATTTCATTGGTGATTTCAAATATGAAATTTAATCGTAAGCTTGGCGAACAGATTTTGGAGAATTTGATGTTTCCCCAGTCAAAGAGATAGGAGCTGTACTTGCATGCCTGAGAGGTGTTTCAAAATGGTCGCTGAGTGAAATGACCTGTCTTAAAGGGACTTTGATAGTATAAATGATCACTACTAAATGGAACGACCAGAATCTGCCAGTGCTGCAGAAAGATAATAGCATAACGTTTTTTATTTCATCACTACATTACAGTAATGAGAAATGGGAGAAATTTTTGCTTTTTATTGTCCTGAAGACATTTTATTATTTCTTTTGGAGTGAAATGTGACTTGCAATCAAATCCAGAGAAAATGCTTTGTGGTTAAAACTATACTGCACTGAAAATCCTATTCTCTGCTCCAAATGCATAATGTGCTATAAGATTGGTGTGACACTGTATGGTTGTAGTTACCTTGGCTTTCCTGGCAAGTTTTTGGGGTTCTTGCGGAAGGACTGGTTTGCTACGGAGCGAGTGGACATTCCGCGTGGAGACGCCCTTGAGAAGGTAGAAGGAGGGGTCTTGGGAATCTTCTTGCCGAGATGACCAATCCATTTCTTCTGCTCATCTTGGGACAAGGCCAGAAGCAGCATGTCTCGAGCTGATGTCACATCGTAATTAACTGAGGGACAAGAACAAAATGAGTGTTGCTGTGAGATGTCTTGTCATTAGCCATTTTCACACATACAGTCTTTGCTGTAGATTAAATGTAACTTTCTGATTAGATGGACTGTTACCTACATTTTTTTAAATCAGCATTTACAGGTAAAATTCACTGTCAATCAAACAATCAAATGTGGTGGAACAAAGAAGTGCACCAGAAGGGGCAAACAACATCTCGTGCCTTACCAAGTCATGCCACCGTTCGACCCAAGATATCGGTCACATCATGAAAATCGTATAGCCTGCAACCAGATCTTGCGAAACTCTGATTTACTTGCCTGCATGAACGATTACCGCTACCGCTAATATCAAGCCCACCTTTGGACCCGCATCACTGATTTCAACTATGGAGGTGAAGTCGTCCAGTGAGATGTAGAATGGGAAGCGGACTGGCCACAGTGACATACCAGCCGAGATTTGGAAGATGCTTGGAGAGTGTGAAGCAGCAGTTTTGAGGTACTCATTGCTGAGAACAAGCCCCCCCACCCCTGAACAACCAGCACAACTGTGCCAATCAGGAAAGGCAAGGGCAACTACCACCCAAATTCGGTTGCTCAAAAGGTATTTCAGGGGGTACTGGACCAACACCTCCAAAACATCACTACCATCACATCCAATCAGTGTGGCATCAAAGGATGTGGCACCATGATGGACCCTATTCTTGCCACCCGGTTGCTGACGGAGAAGCACCAGGAGAAGAACGGTGCGCATGGCATTCCTGGACCTGGAAAAGGCATTTGATTGAGTTTCACGCAACCTTATCTGGTGAGGACTGCAATCTCATGACATCCCCGAGGTGTATGTGGTCTAATTTCTTTACTGTAATTTCACAAGCATGGTTTCACGCCCAATTGGGATTTCACCACCTTTCAACATCTGTCAACACTGTCGCTGTTCACCAAGGCTCAGCCCTCTTGCCCCTTCTGTTCATCCTTTGCATAGACACAGTGACAGCAGACGTCCAATCATCGCACCCCTGGACACAATTGTACGCAAAGCATTGCTTTTGCAGGAGCACCTGCTCTGTGCTTCAACATCCAACGGCTTAGAACAGGATCACATCAAAAGATTGAGTACCTGGAGTTTGCCCCCCAAACCAATGGCACCATCAACATTGACGGACAAGATTTGAAGAAGATCATCTAGTTTAAATACCTCAGATCCTTGGTTATATCAGATGGCGACACCATCCTCATGCCGGGGAAGAATCGATTGTCAGCATCGCTCAACTGGAGACAGGTCAAACTCTTAAGACCGTAGTGCATTGAGAGCCCCTTTATGGGGCAGAGTGCTGGGCCACAACAAAGCAGCACGAGCAAGCCCTCCACACCAACGTAAAGAATGTGCTCCAGGGGACACTTGGCCTGACCCATCTCAAAGGATTGGAATCACCTTGATCATGGAGAATATGCGGGAAGCATTGTATACGGCTATATAATGAGCACTAACAAGAGCTCTGTGTCAAGAACAGCCCTCTGTTTCAACCCAGGAGGCCACTGACAGCATGGAAGACCAAAGAAACGGTGGATGGACAGTGTAACAGAATATATGTGGGCCATGGACCTTGCCCAGAAGATGCTAAGGACTGGTTAAAATGGAGAAGATAAAGCTGAATAGCAAAAACCTTGTAAAACTATGGGATAAACAGTAGAAAAAAGAGATACATCATTATTAAAGTAATGGATTCAAGGATTTAAAATTTTTGTAGTTCTACAATTTATCTATATTTCAGTCAAACCTTATAAATGTAAAAAAAATAATAATAAAAGAGTAAACACACAGAGGCATTTTCTGCTTGTGGCTCACCTTTGCAAGGGGTGATAACGTCCTCCTTCTTGTCAGATGGTCCTTGTGGCACTTGACGTGGCAGCGGCGGCACTCCAGGGCTGGCGGGGGCTTGAACACGTGCCACAGGGGTTTGGAGCAAGCCTCACAGTTAGAAGGGAAATGGTAGAGGGTGGGGATGAACTCGTGGCCTTTGTGGGGCAAGCAGTTGGCCTTATCACCCTGAGGAACACTCTCCATTTCCGCTTCCTTCCTACACTCACCCTCATTAGCATAAAGTATCTGAGGAACAAAAACATATTTTTCAAATTGTACATTTAAGTAAAGGTTAGAGCGTCATGAAACATTTTTGAGACATCAACATACATGCACATATCGACATGTATTGTTCATCTTCAACAGGGTTTTTCCACACTGCAATTAACCCCGGGTTATCGTTGAAAATCTTTTAACTCCGGGTAAACGCGTGTAATTTAGAAGCAGGGTTAACACTTCTTACCTGGGTTTATGAACCCCTGCTCTGGAGGTGTTAACCCTGCATTAGGGTACCAAATGTGTCCCGTGTGAAATTATACGGTGTAAGAATGATGGGGCTAGAGGCTAAGCAAAGGACACCCAATCATGTGCCTCGTATTCACATGCTTTGGTTAGTCGCAGATTTGCCGCGTGTTGTACAAAAAGTAGGCTATGTTTCAGCGTTTGAGGGAAAAAAAGTCAAATGGTTACAGAAAACGTGACATTTACAGTCTGAAAAGTCCACTCAGTATAAACTTGATAGTACAGTCTTCAATATATTATATGATGATGCACAATGCTAACAGGTCGTGAGCTGCGTTCATCCAATCAAAGACACTGACATTTCACACATGCAAATAAGGACATTATCCGAGGGTTTAGGAAAGTACAGTGTGAAACGTCTGCTTATGAATACCTTGCAACAAACTTGGAATTATTTCAGCTTCCCTACAGTAGTTTCCCAAACATGATCCAGTCTATTTATAGTAACAGAATTGATATGGTGATTACAGGGAATTTCATGACTATTTTTAAATTAAAAAATGTAACTGACCTGGAATATTCGTGGAATTTCATCCGTCTCAGCTCGATAAACGTCGCCTTGTGTGACGGGACGTACATGGAAAAGTTTGCTGTTTTGAAATAATACATTTTTGTTATTTGGCCGAAAAGTGTAATCATTCAATTTTACATACAAGAATGAATCAAGTGGCCAGTTAACATGGATAAAGCGATCCATGGAGAGTTATTCATCAGAATACTTACTCAATATCTAGTACCATAGAGGGGTTGGACTGCTCTTTGTCCTGCTCATCATTGTAGAAGAGAATCTTTTTACTGCTCACCACAACATACTGAGGGAAACAAAAACAAATATTAAAAAAGATAGAAAAGAGCAGGTCATGCACGTCTAAATGCATGGACAATAATAGTTTAACACACAATTCTTCATGCAAGTCTTACCTGCTTTTTCCAGCCATATCTTTTTATATTAGCCCTATTAGGTATTGCGAGCCATCCTTCGAGCCTTGATTCTGAAAACAAAGATATTTCATTATATCCAAGTCAGAATTTGAACAAGCAATAGAAATAGACATGCGGTAAAACAACTGGGAACACAAACCAAGGTTGTGACACAATCTTTGGCAAACCGATTGGCTTTTACTAACATGCGTAAACCAGGTACACTTTAAAACAACTGCCCACATCACAGGGTTGTAGTTGTAAAATCCCATGCTGTTTTGTTAACAATGAAAAAAGGGCAAGCCTTTATTTTAGCGATCAAGGATTAGTAAAATGGTGAAAATGAATGACCCATACGTAAACAGATCTTGATGTTATTGTGAATGTGAGAAAACAATGGCTAAATAGATATTTGACTGGTTAACCAATCAATTTTGACTATAATAGCTCACATGGACCACAGCCTTAGTGATGTCAGTGGAAGAAGAACACCAAGTTATTACTTTTTCATTAACAATTATAAAGAATTGTATTTCTATTTGGAATAATGGGCACGATCGCTCAAAACAATAACAGCAGCAACAGTACTAGCTATCTGGCCTGATAAACATGAACAAATAGGCCAATAGGAGATGCTCATTTATTACAGTACTATATCTGTATGTTTTTCTGAATGACGTAGACTACAATTTTGCATAATAGACCCAGAAATGTGCATCACGTTTATCGCAGTATTAGTAACTGGCTCAATACAGCAGTTTGTTACAAAGTACATTTTATCATCAAAGCATGTAATTCTGCCCCTTTTCTGGAAATATAAACCCGAACTAAGATGCAATTAAATTAAAATGTTACTGGTTTAAAGGCATATGTTCACGCAGTGGTTGTGAGGAAGACAGGTAGGTCACATAAGAATTGTTTAAAAAATTCATGCAAAAACTGTGTGACCACAACTGAGTGTGAAAGTCATTCATTCTGTGGTGAGCATGCTTCCAGTGCAATAGATAAACCAGCCGTACACAGTCAACATACAGGAACACGTGTGCTTCACAGCGCTGGGTACTGACGCTGATTTCCCAATGTGATTAGATTCTTTTGGGAATATGTTATTTTCAATTAAATTTTCAAGTCACTTTGGATCAATTTTAGGGTTGGATAACTTAAATCATTTGGATAAATTAAAGGGGTCATGACATGAGAGATCAAATTTTCCTTGATCTTTTGACATTTAAGAGGTCTTTCTACCATTAAAATAGCCAACAAGTTTCGGGCTTAAAATGTTTCCCTCATTATACACTTAGGCATTTATTTAATCAAACTCCAAAAAATGCTTGTTTTGATATTGCGGGATCTGTTACGTCACATGGGCAAATACATTTGCATATGAGCAAGACATCGACGAATAGCACCATAGACCTCTCAATGTAATGATTACGTAATGTGTGGCGCATCACAGCTAGTCAGTGGTGGAAAGTAACTAATTACAAATACTTTCGTTACAGTACTTGAGTAGATTCTTCGATTTTTTTATATACGAAGCAAACTTTGTACAAAGCTGATAAAACAGTGATATAAGAACGCATGATTTCTGTCAATCAGATGCATGTAAAAGTGTAGTTCGTTCCTATAGGAACAGTGGGCTCCCAGCACATTTTCAGTAGGCTACAACGAAAAAAAGATAATTTAATTTAACATGTTTTAAGCACTTTTATCATGGATGGATGCATTTTTTGGGCTTCAAATTTTCTCCAGTCATTCACTGCCATTATAAAGCTTGGAAGAGCCAGGCCATTTTCTAATATAACTTAGATTGTATTCGACTGAAAGCAGAAAGTCATATCTTCTAGGATGTCTTGAGGGAGAGTAAATCATGGGCTAATTTTCATTTTTGGGTGAACTATCCCTTTAAAGACATACATCATTCTTTTGAAAATACCTGATAGTTTGATGAACACAGATATATTATAGCTATAATGTTTTTGTCTTCATGTTTCATCAGTCAAAACATCACTATTTGCATGTTATTATATCAATATAAGGCATTTCCTGAAATGTGTAAGTTTAATACTTCTATGCATCAGTACTGGGCCTTCAGTATGAATGAAACAGATGACATGAGAGTGTTTTAGCGCTCCATTTCACTATCATCTCCCCATTTTGGGTAAAAATAGAAAAATACTAAAGTACTTTGTAACGTAATTAACTTGAGTAGTTTTTAAGCAAACTACTTATTTACTCTTACTTGAGTCATATTATATTTCAGTACTTCTACTTGTACTCAAGTAAATTATTACTTAAGTAGCAATACTTTTACTTAAGTACAATTTGTCAGTACTCTTTCCACCACTGCAGCTAGTGCAAGACAAGCATTTGTGGTTAAAAAGTATATAAATGTTTTTTTGTTTTAATGACCAACGGTTTGTCTAGATAAGACTCTTATTCCTCGGCTGGGATCGTGTCGAGACTTTGAAGCTTCACTGAAACTGCAATTTGGACCTTTAACCCGTTGGATTGAAGTCACTATATGGAGAAAATCCTGGAATGTTTTCCTCAAGAGTAATGAAAAAAGAAAGACATGGACATCTTGTATGATGTGGGGGTGAGTAAATTATTTGGAAATTTTAATTCTGAAGTGAACTAATCCTTTAATAGAGACACTCCTTAAAAACAGATCATTTCAGACAAAGGGTCAGAATGAGGGTTAAAATATATTTTTTTTCTGCATATATATATATATATACATTATAAGTGATCCCCAAGGAACACATTAAAATATATATAAATATAAAAAAAAAACATGTCATGACCACTTTAAGGGTTTTCAAACTCTACAGAGCAAGGGAGGGACAAGCCATGCTAAATGAAGACACTTTTACTTTTGTAATTATTACATGATCCTCTGTGCATAACTTGCAATTTAAAAAAGGCAACGCCAACTTCTATATCACATTCACATATTAATATTTTAACCCAGGCCAATAGGAATAAAAAAAGAGGAAAGCTATCACACACACACACACATTAAACGAGTGTGACTTGACCTAAAACACCTCTGAAAGGTGCTCAGAGTATGATTTTAATAAGCAAAATAAGTTTCACTAATTTCAGCAATTTGGTTTAAAGTCTATTTTAGCATTGCTCTATCTGTAAAATCACTCTGAGAAGCTTATTTCTGAGGTATCACCAAAACACATTTGACATTCAGTAAGTAAAAAATAATAAAAGTAATGAGAAGAGACAAAATGCCACCCAAGAGCACAATCCAGGCATAACGGGATCCCAATCTTAAAGTTACTCACAGAGGAAAAAGAATAGAAGATACACAGATAAGGAGAGCAAGAAGAACTGACTATATATGAGGGAGAACAAGAGATTAGACTTTAAACACAGACATTGGAAGATGATGATTACGTACACCACCTAGCAACATGAAACATCATCACCTTCATCCTATCATCACAACATTACACGTCATAAGGACAATTTGTGTGCTAAATCTAATTAACCTCATAAATACACCCTAACAAAATGACATTCATTAGCCAAATAATATAGCCAAGATCAAGGATTTTTTCTTAAGTGGCTGTCTAATATAAGCAGAACATAGGCATACAAATATTTATTCATGTCTAGTTAAAAAAATGCATTCCAAAGTATCCCCTCTCACTAAGTATTTTTTCCTGAAATGCTGACCAGCATTGTGGTAATAAATTAAAATTTCAATTTGTCTATACAGTAAATTTTACTTTCATAGTTTTAGAAGAGTTTTACCAGTGGCTTTCATATTAATTTTGCGTTATATCATGCAATTATATGTAGTGATGGAAGACTTTTGACTATAGGTGTCATAACTGCTTTCAGAGAATGGAATCAAACTCAGTTTACAGTTTACAATGATACATTTACTCCTGGTTGGCTTAGCGTTCACAGTGTCATTTTGTATCAAGATATATAGAATGAAAAAAACCTAACTGCTTTTATGGCGTATATTTTGCAACAAAACTTACCGAACATCCAAACCAATGCTGTGTGCTGGACTAAATGCGCTCGTTGTGTGTGTGGACATATGATGGTGTTTTTATCACCTGAGAACTTGTGAAGAGCTTATAAAAACTGTAAAGGAGTCAAAACAGCGTCAGGATTTCCTCCATTGCACATAAAATCTGCTGCGAGGAGACGCGGTTCTGAACTGTGATGAGCAACACAAGTCCTATGACAACAAAAACCAGGTGTGCTTAAGCATTCTGTCCTTTTTAAGGTCCCATCTTGTGCCATAACGTCCTGTCTTTGGTCTGTGTTGAGTTCATAAATCTCAGCTAGGGATACAGGATATATTGGCCACCATATCGGTATGGATTTTAATGGTGAGACTTTTGTTTTTGAAATCAGGCTCTCAAAAATTCTATTAAAACAATATTTGGATTTATCGGTCAATATATTGATTATAGGCTTTCAAATATAAAGAATTATCAGTAATTGGTATAGACCAAAATTTTCGTATCGGTGCATTCCTAATGTCAGCTGAAAAAAAACATCATATGTATGCGTACATAGTTTTGGATGTTTGGTAAGTTCCGTCGCAAAATATACACTATAAAAGCAGTTTTTTTGTATCTTTAAGTTCGGTCTTAAAAATAGCAACGCCAAGCGAATCAGGGCAAAATGTATTATTTTCTTTTTTGGTCCAAGAATCGAACTACAAATTTGAACACACCCTTAGTCACACCAAACTTGATGCAAACAGGCCCGTACTAACTAAGGTGATGATACACAGGGCAACTTTTTGAGCAATGTTGCTGGGCAATGTTGTCGTCTACGGGCAACCAGATGAGACACAGGGCCCACAACCGATCTAAATTATCCACATAGAAATGTATTGCCCATTTTCAATGAGAAAGTGCCCAAGCAACAATCGCTCAGCAAGATTGCCCAGCAACATTGCTCAAAAAGTTGCCCCGTGTATCATCACCTATTCAAGTGCTGCATTTGTTGCATGCTGGTTAGATAAATCAGCTAAAATACAAATGAGCATTGAGAAATGTAGGTAACTTGCTGCTTCTTTTTTGCATTTCATCTGCTCTGTGTTTTTTTAAAGTTTTTTTTTTTATTAAATCCATTCCTAGCTGACTTTAAAATATGGACAGGGATGATAGCAAGACATGTAGTCAAAGCTTCAGAATTATCTGGCTATTGTGGGCTTTCCAATCCCTACAAATGCTAACCAAATAACTCGATTCCTTAATTTACCTGACATTTCTATAACAGAAATATTTATACTTTGTGAACGTTCCCTTACCAGCCATACTGTCCAGCTCGTCCGTCTGCAGGCTGGTGACGCTGGAGTTTTCCACGCGCAGCTGCAAGTCGTTCAGCTTCTCGCGGAGCTGCTCGATGTCACTTTCTTTGCTGTCTAGTTGCATCTGCAGCTCGTTGCGATACGTGCACTCCTCAGCCAATTGCTGCAAATACACACAACATCATCATCATGCTGATGTGGCTTGCTGGAGTGTACAGTCATGAATTGTAATACATTTCATGAGCATTCTTGTTGAAACATCAGTTTTGTCCCTGTGAAAAGGATTAAATGTGAACTTGCCGCTTGCATCTCGTTGAGCTCCTTCTGGTACTTGATGGCCATGTGGTTGAACTTCTCCTTCTCCTGGTTGAGCTCCAGCTGCAGTTTGCGATTCTCCTTCTCTTTCTTGCGCAGGTCAGTGGTGCTGGCTTTCTTCTTCTGGTCCAACTTCATATCCTTACGGTTCATAATCTCAGCCAGCTTATTCACCGCCTGCAGGGACAAATTGAAGATGGTAGAATGACCAACAAGTTTGAGCGAAGAGCAAAAGATTATTTTCATTTCAGGCACAAACAAATCTGGTTGTAAACCGAGTGAACTGCTTTGTTGTCAGCTGCCTACACATACATAAACCTAACTGAAATGGATCCTCATAATTGAATGATAAGGAACGCTCTTCATGGGCACCACGCAAATAGAGACTAAACACATCATTGATTTTGATGGTAATATTAGTGCTGATTTAATGCTTTAATTTAATTAACTATGAGGGGATATTACTTATAAACGCATTTAAAGCAACACTATGTAACATTTTTTACCTTAAACTAATGTTTCCAAAATCTTATCAGTGGTTCATCAAGTCGTAACAGGGTGAAAGGCACTTCTGCCATAGCCTGACGGGGTCTGTATCGCTTTTACTGGCACTATGTAACTTCGGGGTTCGAGTAGTAACCCGACCACAAAAAGAACTACAAAATTCGACTGCTTTACGTCAAGCGCTACAATAGTCATTATTTCGTTTTTCTTCGTTTCTGATGTCGCAATACATCATCCTTTCATGAAATCATGTAACATACTCTACCTTGTCTGTGGACATCGTTCATTCTAAAGCCGGTGCTGGATAAACAGCGAGCGTGCGTGCGACGGTAGGCTAAATTATTTACTACAGCGGCAATGGACAATTTTGTTTTCAACCAGTAGGGCGACCGAAGAGGAAAAGTTACATGGTGTTGCTTTAATGCAGTAGCCCAGACCAATGTAGGTCATCTTACATGTCACAGTTGATTGGTGACGAACATGAATCATGGAGCCAATAGAACGCAGTTAGAATGGACCCTGCAGTAAAATTCAAGATATCAGGGCAATTTTGCTGTTTTTGCTCAATTTTGCCAATGAAAATATTACCTGTGAAGCCAGAGCAGAACTGTTGTGTGTCTCAGAGAAACACACAGTGGTGTTTCATTCTGAATGAATCAGCGTTTTGTCTCAAAAACAGGTTTGAAATCGCTGGTGTTTCTGACGTAAGGCATGATTTTTTTTTTTTTGATACATCATTTTGGTGATCAAAGATGAGTTTTAAGGAATAAAATTATTGACTACAGGGGGACTTTAAATTTAGTCTATGTTTGCATATGACTCTCAAAAGTTCTCATATTCTGTTCACTTTCACACATTCAAATTTATGGTGATGATGACATTGGCTGTTTCACTATTAAAACATACATTATTTACACAAAGCTGCTGCATGGTGGTCATACCTGGATCTTCAGAGTTCTTTCTATATTAAGGATCTTCTCGTAGTTCACCTTTACTGAGTTTTCCACCTCCTCCTTCTCTGCTGCAAACTCTACAGGAAGACATTAGAAGAGTCGTGTTAATGCGTAAAGATAAACTGTAGTTAACCCGTTGGAATTGAGATTACCTTCTTCTTGTGCTCGGAGCCTTTTATCCAACTCGGTCTTCTCCTTACTGAGGATCTCCACATCTTTGGTAAGGGTTTTAATGGATTCCTCAAGCTAAACGAAAATGCATTATACTCCAATTAAAAGCCACTAATATAACCATAAAGTTGACAATAATGACAAAGTGAAATTGCAGGTGGTATAGAGTTCTAAGCCTGAAAATGTGCTGGAAAACAAGCGGACTATATGAATGAAATGGTCAGATTGAGAGGAGGATGCCCGTCCTTCGCTAATAACAGACCTGTGTGATGCTGGAGTCTTTCTCTGAGATCTCCTGTTTGTAACGTGACACAGCCTTCTTGTTCTCCTGAGAGAGTTCAAAATACTGTTCTTCCTGAAGCGCACGGGCCAACTGCTCCGACTCGGCTTTCGTCATGGTGAGGTCCAACTGAGCAGAGAGCGACTCCCTACAAAAAACATTTATGGAGGAGGAGTTCACAAGAACGTTCAACGGTATTTCCAAGTCACAAGACACTCTTTAGTTCCTTTAACATTTTTCTAAAAGCTACAGATTCATGAAGAGGACTTTTACTTCTCTGAGTACATGTCCTGGACTTTTTTGAGAGCGTCTTGAGTTTGTCGATTCTTCTCCTCTATCTCCTCCTTTAGCTCCTTCACCTGAGTTTTATAGAGTGTCTGAAAACAGGAAAAAATGGCTTGAGAATATATAAACAATGCTGATTTCCTCTCACGAATATGACCACACACAATACTTATACCATGTGCTTATACCTTATACCATGGCATTGTCGATTATTATTTGTTGATTGATGTTTTCAAAATGTTAGGTCGTTTTTATACAATTTCCAATAAGTTGCATTTCCATATCACTTTGTCAAACTCCATCAATTCCCTCCTAAGCCAAGGCTAGTGCCAAGTTAATCAAAAGTGTAAAACAATACAGTACTAAACAAAAAAGTGGCTCAAGGCCAAAATGTATTAATCGTGATATTGTTAGTATCACAATTATTGTTAGGTTACATTTTTTTTTACACATAAGATATTATGGAAACGCATCAAAAAATGTCATGTGACTTTGCCTAAAGTCATGTGACTGAATTATTTGCTGAGAGAAGACAATATATAATACGCATATATATAAGCATCTGCCTCGGTTGTGAATTGTGTTGCTTTGTCTGCTTGCACTAAGCTGCAAGTCAATTATTACGAGAAAAAAAGAAGCCAAGCTAGCTTCTGTATCTACAATTTCCATTTCCATTGATATACTGAAGCATTTCTTTTGAACATACTAACGAAAATGCAGCTTTCTTTACAATCAGTTTTTTCAAGATTTTTACATAAATTGAATTCGCAACTTGAATAGGAAACCTGGCACATATGAACATGCCTTGAACCCAGCAAGTTTTATGGGACTTTATAGGCGCTTTATACGTTATATAAAAGGTTACAAAACAAAGCATTGCTAAAGTTGAGAGTCACGGTTACATTTTTCCCTTTATGTTACCGTGATACTACAATATCAGGATTAGGAAGTATTTTACCTCTGTGAGGCAAGAATTGCCAACGACACAACACTAAGTAAATAATGTAATGAGCAAGATGATGATCACACACGAGGAACGATCGCTCAAAGCGCTTGATACAGTGTTTCACCTCATTAAGAAAAAGGAAAAATGTTCCGCAGTGTGTGATACTCACTGAGAAATACTGCTCAGCCTCCAGCTGGTCCTGAAGTTCCCTCATCTGACCCTCGTTTCCTCTGTACTGCCTGAGGAGACACGCTTGCATCAGTCACAGTCATATTTACTCAGAATAAATGAGTGTAAACCTGGCAGGTCCACCCAATAGGTCTTTAGTAACAGTAGGGCAAGTTGTCTGAAGCAAAAGTCATTTGAGAGATAAACCAAGTAATTATATTTTGATAAAATATTAGGTTATTTTCTTGGAATAATGTAAAGTGATGCATAACCCACAATAAGGTCAGGAACCTACGGAAGCTTGTTCTGCCAAGCAATGTCTTTTTGACTCACAATCCTGACTTTTTTTCTTACAATTGTGTGATATAAACTCAAAATCCTGACTTTTTTGCTCCAATATAAATGATACTATGGAAGCTTGTTTCTGCCACAGAAAAGATAATTGCGACTTTTCATCTTGCAACGACAAAATCTCGCAATTATGAGAAATAAACTCAGAATTGAGAGATAATTTTATATTTTTTTATTCCGTGGCAGAAACAATCTTCCATAGGAGCCTGTTTAATATTTTATTACAGTTAATACGAAACAGTCCGACAGAGGGGAAGTTAAAAGATTAACTGGATTTTGACCAGACGGAGGTCAATTCTTAATCCACCCATGTTAAATACTGGCAGCTAATAGTTTTGGCCAGGTTTAAACATAATCTGCAATAATAGCCTTCTACGACAGAAAAGCCTTCTAAATATTCAGTAATGTAAAAGCTGTTGCCAGTAAGCCATTTTATATGGACATAACAGCTGGTCCAACATGACCAATAGAAATGCTTGTACTAAAAAAAAAACACAAATAAATAACTTAAAAGGATGGATCACCCAAAAAGGAGAATTCTGTCATAATTTACGCACCTTCATGTCATTCAAACCCTTAAGACTTTAGTTAGTCTTCGAAACATACATTAAGATACTTTAAATGAATGAGAGGTTTCTGTCCCTTCATTTAAAGTCCAGGTTATCAAAACTTAGAAGGGACCATAAAAACATTACATATGAATTGAACGCTTTAATCCAAGTCTTGTTAAGAGATATGATTGCTTTATATTAGGAATGCACCGATATGAAAATTTTGGCTAGTACTGATTACTGATAATATTTGAAAGCCAATGCCCGATATATTGGCCGTTAAAAATCTAAATCCAAATTTTTATATAATTTTTGAGAGTCTCATTACAAAAGCAAAAGTCTCACCATTAAAAGCATGTCCCAAGCACACAATTATAATGTTCTCATTTAATTTTATGAAGCAAAAAGAGCGTACTTGGTGAGCTGTGCCAACTGGAACTCGACGGAGCGCTTGTTCTCGAGGGCCGCGTTGATCTCCTGTTTGAGCTGCTTCTCTGACCCTTTCAGGCGTTCAGCCTCCATCGTCCAGCTTTTCAGCTCGTTCTGGGACACCGAGCCTTCCCAGACTCATGCTCCAACTGCACCCGCAGCTCCTTGACCTGGTGGGGTGGAGAGAAGACGAAAGATGCTGAATCATAACACTTTTAACAGTCTGTAATCGTTTCAAGCCAAGCCGTCTGGTGTGTGGACACTCACCTCGTCCTCCAGCCTCTCCTTCTGCTTCATCAGCTGCTCCATCTTCTGCACGGACTGTTTGAGGTCGAACTCCAGCATGGAGCACTGCTTCTCCACCTCCACCACCCTGCTCTCCGATCGCATCCGCAGCGTGGTCTCCTCCGACACCTTCTGCTCCACCGCTGCCAGAGAAACAGAAAGAGTAGAGAAAGACTGAACACCTTGGACAAGAGCAGTCGATCAATTTAAAAATGTCGACAAATATGCAATTCATTGTATCACGGTTAATTAGATCAGGCAAAGTATCATAAAAAGTGTACTTTGAGTCTCTGAATTATGAATGTTTTGTGAATAAAATGTATTTTGTCCCTGGACATGCAGGAGAGAGCAACTTTAATTGTAGATGTTTTGCTCATCAGCAACTGTGGCTAGTGGTTCTCCAAACTTACTAGCCACTCAGCATTTTCACTGCATCGATACGATGGGGAAAATGGCTTTATAGATATTTTTTATATTATCTCATAATTTGGCAGCAGGTTTATCAGGCTGCTGTCACTTTAAGACCTGACACACGGTTTACGTTCAGTAAAAACATAACTATATTTATGTGAATACTCACAACGACCAGCATTTTGACATTATTTAATTTGACTGTTTAAGCACAATAAGCAGCAAAAAGAAGTCAATTTAGTAGTGTGAGGAGGCTTTATGTGTGCGCACTTTGGGTTTGAGCACAAAATCTGCAGAAATGAGTTAAATTATGCACAATAAATGCAATCCCACACCGAAATTCCAGCCCTGTAACACCAACAAGAGAGTGAGGGGGTGGTGTCCGGACATGCAGCCAAACACGCCGCGCAGTTCTGGACACGCAGTAAGATGGCATTGGTGCGTCTTGCGCACACACACATACCGTGCATAGCAGCTGACTTGGCTTCCTCGATAGACTCATATTTGTCTGTGAGTTGAGCCTTCGTGATGCGGTGCTCGGTCAATTCCTGGTCTAGCCGCTGCTGGAGAGTCTTCAGCTTGTAGTTTAGGTCGATTTCCAGACTGTTCTTCTCCTGAGGACACAGAGAACATAGAAACACCGGTTACACAGTTACTTCACACAGCCTACACACAAAGAACATATAGGCAGCCTAGTGGGCAAATTGTACCAGTGGGTCTCAAATAAAATGTATGTGGGTGGATTCTTGGTAAACACTTTCAGTTATACTTAAGTGAGACTATGGCATGAGACTATAATTTCAAAATGATTTATCTCGGTGCAATTCTAAGTGAAACTGTGAACCAGTCTCATTCTACTGTGTATAAAATGGTTATGCATTTGAAACAGAAATGTGGACACTAATGGTGAGACAGTTGCAAACAGTGAGAAATTTTAAATCCTAACGTTGCTGTCTAGGTTTCCACTCTAAGAGCATTGCTGAAAATGACTAGTTCAGTCATGAAACTCTGCAAGGCACAGGCTGATACTTTACATACAATCTGCTAGCAATCACATTGTTTACTTCATGGTACAAGCTGATTGGCCTCTGCTGTAATGCAGCCAATGAGCTTGCTTGTTCAACATTTGAATAGTCTGGTTCAGTGTTTGCTGTAAGCCGGTCTATCAGAGTGTCTGAGACCCTCCACCTCCCCCAGCTCCACTTGTTTAGGCCTGCTATGGGATTTAAAGTGTGCCTATTTATGTAGCCGTCTTTAATTTTCCCGCCCAAACTCTATTACCAAAATAGTGCTGACTGACCAACAAACCATGTCAAGAGAATGGTCAAAGACAAAATGAAGTCCATTTTAGGACCATTCTTTTTTCCATTACATTTACTTTCCAGCAAAAATGTGAACCAAAAATTTACTTGAGGCATAAAAGAGCTTGCCACTGGAGCTGTAACCTTATAAGGACAAGTTTCAATCAAAAGTAAATCAAAAAAGTCACAATGCAAAAATATCTTAATAGCCCCTAATAGAGTGCAATTATTATGCAAGATATATTTAAAAAATTGCATTTTAAAATATGTTTTTAGTCATTTTAAAATAATATAAAACGCCAAACCTTTTCAAGAACGTTACATCTGTCTTGGACTTGTTTCCTCTCCAGCTCCACTTTAGACAAACTCTGCTTCAAGTTCTTGTTGTCCTCCTGTAGACTATTGATACGAGCTGCAAAGAGACAGAGAACAGACTTAGATCCCACTGGATTATCACAATAGTTGAAAAGGGAATGTTTTGAAATTTTAAATGAATATTATCTACACTATTTTCACACCATAGCATTTTTTTTATTAATAAAGAATTCAGACCTTCACTTTTTCACATTGTTTTGTTGCAGCCTTTTGCTAAAATGCATCAAATTATTTTTTCCCACATCAAACTACACCCCATAATTACACCCCATAAAAAAAACCTTGATTTGTGATAACTTAAAAAAACTGAAATATCACACCGACATAAGTATTTAAATCCTTTGCTATGACGTTTGAAATGTATCTCAGGTGCATCCCATTTCTCTTTGAGATGTTTCTACACGTTGATTAGAATAAATCTGTGGAAAATTCAATTAGTCGATTTGTGTGGAATGTGTTAATTCGTTGCGCTGTTTATGTTCCCCTGAAAATCAGCAGTTATTACAAAAATATCTGGCCCGATCTAAAGTGCATCTTAATGTAATGAAAATGGAAAAAGGAAAATGCTGTTCAATGTGTCTGCAGAATGCTGCTATGTTCAACTGTTAAATGAAATAGTAATGAAAAGGCAAACATTGTATGTTTAAGTGATTAATGAAATGAAAATGAAAAAGGAAAATGCTGTTATGTCCAAGCGTTTAATGCATTAGTATTGAAAATATTAATATGATGGTTATGTGTCAAATGAAATAGTGAGGAAACTGTTAATGTTATGAAATGTGTCAAATCTCAGGCTCTCTATCATAAGCTTTCGATAGCTTCTCTGGGAGACCTGATTCACACATTGACTGTATTTGCCATTTGATCTGTGCCATTTGTCTTGAATTCATGTGTGGGTGAAATAAATGAAATGAAATGAAATGGATATGCTGATTCTTCATAAAATTTCATTAATTGGTTTTAACTATCAAAATCATTGAATAGTATTAATTGCCTGCTGTTTTTCATCATGTGGGGCGACCACTTGTCATGTGGGGTAACCAACCATATTCAATTCTGTAGTAAATTCAAAAAATAATGTCTGTCCATTTTGGTGGAAATATAATTCATTGGTATAACATAAATAAGTGGATACTATATCTACACATTTTAAATCAGTTTTATGGATTATATGAGTAAAAAAAAAATATGTAATTGCTTTATGAGGGTGACACTGCCATAATAGATAAAAATGTATTTAACATCATTTGCAATAAATGAAAGGACACATGAGTATATCTTTCTTAAACAGTTCAATTAATTACTGATACTTCTTACAATATAACTTATGTAAAGGAAATCTATTAATTTTAAGATAAATTACGGTCGCCCCAAATGACTTTTTTAAGGTCGTTGCCCTGAGTTTAAAAGCACTAAAATATCTTTGTTTGAAGTTTTCACACACATACATGTGTAGACTACACTCCAAATGTTTAGAAAATAGCCAAATATATTATTATTTCAAGTATTTTAAAAATGGGCCTCTCAAAGGACTTATACGTCATTGACCCAAGTGGAAATGTTTTAAACAGAGACTGAATAAAATAGTGCTCTGCATTATAAAACTGTGGCAACTTCTGTGCAAGAGAATCTGAAAAGAAAGAAACAAAACTATGAGACGGCAGCGTAAGGATTTGGACTATTAAAGTGAAGTTTTACACAGTACTAGAATATTGTTGTCATTTGTCAGTCCCATATTTTGTGCTTGATACGGCTGTGTTTATACAAAACTCTGTCTCTATGAGCTGCCGTGCGTGCGAGGCGTACTGTCTGCAACCAGTTACAAAGATTTTAATGTTGTTGGTTATTCAAAATACCTAATGGATGAGCTCTAGCCTTGATTGGACTCATTTATTTAAGTACGCACTGTCAATCGTGGTCAGATTTCACAGTTTTATGGGCAACCATGTTTGATACTGTTGCCGTGGTTACCGCTATGGCAGAATCATAGACTGTGGTCAGAATGTGGTTATGGCTTCAGCTGTTTGATCATGCAGATGAATGAACATATTCAAGCAGGTACTTTAGATTATTCGATTAAAATAAGAATAAAAACTCATAAAACTACATTCCGTGACACAACACAGTGGTATTTGTAAAATGATGGTGTTTGCTCGTCTGCCATGACACTATCTGTGAGAGAAATGCTGCAAGCCGAGAGAATGCTACAAACAGTGATACGGTTTCCCGTGATGATACTGAATATTTTCTGTAA
Source organism: Chrosomus eos (assembly GCA_036326025.1). NCBI lineage: Eukaryota > Metazoa > Chordata > Actinopteri > Cypriniformes > Leuciscidae > Chrosomus > Chrosomus eos. The sequence continues at coordinate 35,903,398 of CM070823.1, read as the reverse complement.
TCGCACATTCAGGTTTTTAAAATATTTTTATATTGTAATATACAGTGCATCCGGAAAGTATTCACAGCACTTTACTTTTTTCACATTTTGTTATAAAATGGATTCTATTCATTATTTTCCTCAATATTATACAAACAACACCCCATAAAATGACAATGTGAAAGAAGTTTTTTTGAAATCTTGGCAAATTTATTAAAAATAAAAAAATAAAATAAAATCAGGTGTGTGCTTTGAATTTGTGCCTTTCCATTGAACTGAATTTACCACTGGTGGACTGTAGAAACATCTCAAGATTGATCAGTGGAAACAGGATTGTGTCTGAGCTTAATTTTAAATGTCAAAGGCTGTGAATCCTTATGTACATGTGATTTTTTTGTTTTTTATTTTGAATAAATTTGTAAAGATTTCAAACAAACTTCTTTCACGTTGTCATTATGGGGTGTTTGTAGAATTTTAAGAAACGTAATAAATTTAATCCATTTTGGAATAAGGCTGTACACAACAAAATGTGTAAAAAAAGTGAAGCTCTGTGAATACCTTCCGGATGCACTGTATACACAATATATATAGTGTTACTATAATCTGCCTGTGTCTCTGTCTTCCCCGCTCTCACCTTGCAGTTCCCGGATCTCCTCTGAGCCCTGGCTGCAGGAGCGTCTCTCGGTGTCCAGCGTGGTCTGCAGTTGCAGAAGCTCTTTCTCCAGCTGCTGTTTGACGCTCTCTGCAGCGCGGCTCTTCTCCTGCAGCTCTCGGTTCACTCCCTCCAGCTGGCTCATGGACTTCCCCATCTCCGTGTGGCTCTTCCTCAAACGCACCACCGTGTCCGACTCAGCCCGCAGGAGGTCGTTGGCTTCCCCCAGCTGTGTGAGATGATGTTTCTTAATTATCATGTGGTGTAAACACCTTTCGAAGAACCACAGAGCCACACTCGCTGGATGATTGTCTGAGGAAATCATCCCACAAATGGCTTCCAAAACAATTACACAATTTCGATACCATAGCAAAAGCTATTGGAACACTTTCCTTTAAATATTTAAATATATGAAATAAAAATACTTAAATTAAATACAGCTAGTAAGTCAATTATTAATGCTAATAATAATTATAAGTTAATAATACATTGAAGCATTGGCATGTAGCCTTCAAACATTGCTTTAAAAAGAAGAAAGTCAACTGTAAAGGCTTGAAGCTACTAAATGTATTTGTTTTCTTTTTTTTGTCAGTGTTGCAGCAACAGGATTATAAGTCTGCATTTACACGACACAAATTTATCTGGACACTTTGTTGGTAATCTTTATTGTCAATCGTCGCAATTTGGGGAGCGGGGCTCAACGCTAAATCGTTTTTCTAGTGCCCCGGTGAGGCCAGTGGTTCCCATTTTTACTTGCCCTAAAAACATATTCACTGGCCCAACCTCAAAAAAACAGGAGGGAATAAATAAATATATATATATATATAAATATTATCACCACCTTGTCTAACTGTTAATATATTTAAATTCGAGAAGTGTTCTTGATAAGCTTACTTGGTTCTGTAGCTGGGCGATCTTGTCATTGTTTTGACTCATTTTCCTCAAGTCTTCCAGTTGCTCCTTCAAAGTAGACACTAGAGAAAAGGAAATTGACAACACACATAAAAAAGGATTAATATGGGGAGGGGGGATGCTTCATCTTTCCTGATAACAAGTTAACAGAGCAATGAAATGTGTATTATACGGACCTATATGGCACTTGGGTGAACTACATTCATGTCAGGACTATTGTCCTGCTTCCATTAGCTAATTCACAGACTGTCATAGTCATAGATCAGACATATAACTGCTCTTTGCTGGATGTGGTTTTCCAGAACAATTAATGAACTGCAGTGCCCAACTCAAAAGCCTGTTCAAGGCTGAGCAGTATGAATGAATATGCCATGAAAATGTAGACATTTTTCACATGATAGAGGTTCTGCCATGGGGCAAACTCCAGAAAGCAGGGAAAGTCCAGTCTTCAAAGAGCACAAGTCTGTTCTTTACATTGAGAAACTTATCTTGGAAACACGTCTACTCTGATTATCTTCACTGTATACATATTTATAACACAATTAAATATAATATAAAACACAACCCTGCCTCTATTGGGTTTTATTTTTAAACTATTAAACCTATGAATCCTCAATAGGAACGGAGCAAAAACGCATGCAGGGATTTGAACATGTGAACAGTACTTGGGCAGAGACTGATGAGGTTTCACGAGTACAAGAATGCATATTGAGAAATGGATCAAGATCACCAGAGGAAAAGGATGGTAAAAGAAACATGCCTACATTTACTAGTTGTGCAATCATTTTTTTTCTTCTTCTTCTTTAAAGAAACTCTTCTTCTATATCATACTTTATTGACATTGTTTGATGTTTTGAAACAATGTGTTTTTGCATTACTGTGAACAAGAATATATTTAGGGTTTAGGGTATATTGTAGGGTTAAATTTAAGTTTGAAGCTAAATAAATCTTTTTAAAAAACTGAATGATTGAATTAAAAACAGTCTGTGCTTGCAAAGATAATATGGCTCTGTGAGTCTTTTTTATGAATAGCTGTTTTACTTCCACATTTGTGGTGAGATGCATCTCATTTATTTTATTGTTTTGTATTATAGAAATGCATAACAATTTGGGGATTTTTTTCTAAAAATGCAAATCCAAATAATTTAAATTTGTTTTATGTTGTTATATTAAATTCATTTTTAAAATGAGTTATATAAATGTATTATTGAGCGAAACCTGAAGCTTTATCAAAATTAGAATGAGACCTGACGACTCCTCACCCTCATTCTCCAGATTTCTCCGTTTCTCAGCCTCCTGGTCAGCCTTCCTCTGATGTTCTGTTGCTCGGTGCTGGATCATGATCTTGTCTTTCTCCAGTAAAGACATGTTAGTCTCCACACTCTTCCTTAGGTTACTCTGAAACACGTCAAGACAACAGAATTACTAGAAACCGAGAATTAAACACAATATAAAATATAAAAGTTTCACCAGATATTCATTCAATTTAACTTTATCTATTGAAGCCTTGCATACAAAAATACATATCCTCTGTATTCATTTAGATACATGATTTAGAGATAAATCATTTCACTCACCTCCTCATCTAACTCTTTCATTATCTTGTCTAGCTTTGTATTGGATGCCCTGAGGGGGAAACGAATCAAAGAACAGATTTCAGAGATTTTTGAATTTAAATATAGGTTTGGATATAGGAATGAGGTTATTAAATTGGGGAAAGATGGATTGATTGTTGGGGATAGATGGATCTTCACTTGGATGGCTGAGGGTTTGATTTGAGATTGAAGATGCTGATTTGGGATAGGTAGATGATGTATTGTGGCTGGATGGATGAAGTGTTTGGTTTGGTTGGATGGATGTATGATGGATAGATGAGGCGTTTGATTGGTTTGGATCGGGTGTTTGGTTCTGGATGGATGATGGATGAAGTGTTTGATTGGTTTAAATGAGGTGTTGGGCTCTGATGGATGGATTTATGATGGATGGATAAAGTGTTTGGTTTATCTTTATTGGGTGTATGGTTTGGTTGGATGGATGGATGGATGTATGATGGATATATGAGGCGTTTGATTGGTTTGGATCAGGTGTTGGGTTGTAAGTGGATAGATGAAGTGTTTGGTTTGTTTGGATCGGGTGTTCGGTTCTGGATGAATGATGGATGAAGTGTTTGATTGGTTTGGATGGATGATGTATGGATAAAGTGTTTGGTTTATCTTTATTGGGTGTTTGGTTTTGGATGGATGAATAGGGTATTTGATTGTTTTGGATAGGGTGTTTGGTTCTGGATGGGTGATGAGATGTTTGATTGTTTTGGATGAGATGTTTGGTTCTGGTGGATGAATGGATTAGGTGTTTTATTTATTTGGATAGGGTGTTTGGTTCTGGGTGGATGTGAGGTGTTTGGTTCTGGGTGGATGTGAGGTGTTTGGTTCTGGGTGGATGTGAGGTGTTTGGTTCTGGGTGGATAGATGGATGAAATGTTTGGAAATGGTGTTCGGTTTTGGATGGGTGGATGATGGATGGATGGATGAGGTGTTTAATTTGTTTTGGATAGATGGATGAGGTGTTGATTGGTTTGGATGAAGTGTTTGTTTCTGGATGGATGGATGAGGTGTTTGTTTCTGGACGGATGGATGAGGTGTTTGTTTCTGGACGGATGGATGAAGTGTTTGTTTCTGGACAGATGGATGAAGTGTTTGTTTCTGGACGGATCGATGAAGTGTTTGGTTTGTTTGGATCGGGTGTTTGGTTCTGGATGGATGGATGAAGTGTTTGATTGGTTTGGATGAGGAGTTTGGTTCTGGATGGATGGATGAGGTGTTTGTTTCTGGACGGATGGATGAGGTGTTTGGTTCTGGATGAATGGATGGATGAGTGTTTGTTTCTGGATGGATGGATGAGGTGTTTGGTTTGTTTGGATCGGGTGTTTTGGTTATGGATGGATGGATGAGGTGTTTGTTTCTGGACGGATGAAGTGTTTGCTTCTGGACGGATGGATGAAGTGTTTGGTTTGTTTGGATCGGGTGTTTGGTTATGGATGGATGGATGAAGTGTTTGATTGGTTTGGATGAGGAGTTTGGTTCTGGATGGATGGATGAGGTGTTTGTTTCTGGACGGATGGATGAGGTGTTTGTTTCTGGACGGATGGATGAGGTGTTTGTTTTCTGGACGGATGGATGAAGTGTTTGGTTTGTTTGGATCGGGTGTTTGGTTCTGGATGGATGGATGAAGTGTTTGTTTCTGGATGGATGGATGGATGAGGTGTTTGGTTCTGGATGGATGGATGAGGTGTTTGGTTCTGGATGGATGGATGGATGAGGTGTTTGGTTCTGGATGGATGGATGGATGAGGTGTTTGGTTCTGGATGGATGGATGAGGTGTTTGGGAGGTTTTGAATGATTGCGTGGTGTGGATGAGGTGTTACATTGGGTTAGATGGACAGATAAATGGTTGGATAATGTTATTTGGGTGGATGGGCAAACAGAAAGATAAACACCTGCACTTCTGCTCCATCTCGTCTCTCAGCTGCATCTCACTGTGAAGTTTTTCTTCTAAATGATAAATTCTCTTCTGAAGATTCTCCAGCTAAGAGATCAGAAAAACACAGTCAATCATCCTCAGTTTAAGACACAGATTCACTATTATAATGCTATAAACTCTTTCATTTAAAGTCTCTGTTTAGAGGTTCTTACGTGACTCTTATCTTCCTTTGTTGAGCTGCGTTTGTCACTCTTTACAGTTGATTCCCGAGGAAACCTGAAAAGGAGTAAATAATTAATCATTTTTTTCTCACTTTTACCAATCTAACACAAACACGTGGGATCTAAGCACTGACTGCGTGCACTCACTGGTTATTGCTGTAGTAGGTGAAGCCCACAAACGAAGCTGGTTGCCTACAAACGCTTTAGGAATGGGGAATGTCTCCTCCTCCCCTCGATCTTCCTCAATGTCGTCAAAGTTGCTTGTGTCTACGTCACTGCTTAACTCCGGCACCACTGGAGCAGCCGCTACATGCAACAATAAAGTAGTACATTTTAATGAGAACAAACAAAGAATACTAAAAATGCAAAAAGTAAAGTCTGATGAAAGGAAGGTACAATTTCAGTTCAGTTGTTCTTGGTATATTTGTGTATACAGGGTGATATGGCTGTGGCATTTGTGACTGCTCTGTTTATAACACTTCCTGCTGCCAGTTGGTGGTGCTACGACTGTGACTCACTCACAATAGCCACATCCGTGCGACGAACCATCATTACCAAACCTACAGCTCAAGTTTGATGTAAATCACTCAATCCATGCAGAATATTTCAGACACTCCAACAGGATTTCTTTTGTAATTTTGTCTGGCTCAGTTAGACAATTATGGGTGGAGTTAGTGTAAATAGCCTCTGCCAACAAGGCAAGCTATTTGCACTTGGTGTGAATAGATACAGTTGAATCTTAACCCTCTGGGGTCTGAGCTGTTTTCGGGCTCTTTCTGTGTTTTGGTATGCCCTGACATTTGTGCTTATTTCAGCTACTTAAAACATTCCATTTGCCAACATATAAATTTGCTGTATTCAGCACAAACTCTGCTACAATAATATGTGAGCAAAATGGATGTACATGTTTGCATTTTATAGAAAAAAAATAATATGCGTGGTTTGTACGTTTTGGGAAAAAAAATGTCACCGCAATAAGGCCATTTAACACATACTGAATAGTTGAAAACAATACTGTTGAGTTACTATTCTTGTAGGCTAGAATTTTTTACTTCAAAATGAAGTGAAAATCATTCTGACCACTCTTTCAGAAAGATCAATATAACGATTTGAATTTCTTACATCAGTTTTTGGGTCATTACTGCTGTATGCGTGGGAGTGTTAATGCCCATGAATATTAATGTGATTTACACCTGGGAAGACTAAAGACACTCCCCCAATGTGCTAATGCCCCATCAAGGTGCTGTGAGGCAGCCTGAACTATAATGATTCACTGATGAATAAAAAGTTAAAAAGAACAGCATTTATTCAAAATAGAAATCTTTCCTAAGAACATAAAGACTTAAAGTCATTCATATCACTTAACACTTCCTTTCAAAAAAAAAAAACATAAAAAACCAAACTTGTTTTTTTTATATAAAAAAATATATAAAATATTGCTTATATAGTGCTTATATAAATAAAAAAAAGTGCATTCAAAGAATCCTAAAAAAACTATCACAGGTTAAAAAAAATTAAGCAGCATAACTGTTTACAACATTGATTTAAAAAAAAAATGATATCAGAATGATTTCTGAAGGCTGATGCTGACGATGTAAAACACAACAAAACAAAAGCAAAAAACTGTTAGCACATTATCCAAAGTAAACTGATGGACTATTATGATTATAGATGCACAATGTATCTGTTGATGGACAGAGAAACATCTATTGATTGGTACAGTGGTGTAGTCTAGTTTTTTGTAGTGAGTATACTGTGATATACCAGTCCCCCCCCCCCCCCCCCCCCCCCCCCCCCCCCCCCAAAAAAAAAAAAAAAACTAAAAAACATATAGCCTTAGATGTTATATGAATATGGTCCCTGAAGCACGGGTTTTAGCAGCTGACAATTACAATACTTAAACATTGTAAGCACAAATAAAAATTTACTTTTTAAAAACTTGTGTGATATTCCTTTAAAATTGTGTTTTAATAGATTTGATTATTATTATTTTAAAAAGTACATCTTACTATGCAATTTCTTTCATAATTCCCTCGAGTTACTTAATTTATCTACAAACTTTATTTTGGTGGGTTGTAAATTAAAGACATTTGAGCTTCTGTGTTTTAATAAACTATTATTATTATTAGGCCTACTTGAAGTATACTCTACTGTGCAATAATAAAATATTTCTGTTATATTTTATATTTTAAGTTATACAAAACTTTGATTTTGACAGGTTGTCATGAAGACTTTAAAGTTTGTGAGTGTGAATATGATACGAATGAACGACGGTAGTTTTATCAAATGAAATGGTAAAATTCTTGTGAAGTGACTCTCATAAAAGCTCTGCAATGAAGTTCAAATGTGTGCATGTCCTCCTCATAGACGCTGAAAACACCACGAGTGTCACGCGCGCGTCAGTGTGTAGTGTTCAGTGTGTAGTGTTCAGTGTGTAGTAGGCTAGAGCACACATTGAGCGCTCATTCACAGAAACACGCAGAACATTCAGAGTTTATTTCAATAGCAGTCTTTTTGAGCTTTAATATTCATAGACACTTAAATATCGAGATTTGATTCTATCATTAGCCTACTTTTGATTTATTCATTCAAAAATGGCTAAATTGCGTGGCGTTCCGCTTTAGAGTAGCCTAGGTTATTTGTTACATTTGTTGCTGGCTTCCGCGATTCGATCCGTGTCGCTGCGCAAACACAGACGTCACTGCGGGGTGAATTTATGAATGAAAATTCTTTCACAAAACGATGTTGTTGCGAAACCTCACGCGTTTTAAAGTGGGTATACGGAGATCTTTGACATTTCCTAGTGGGTATAACGGAAATCCTTGACATTTTATAGTGGGTATACGGCGTATACCTGCGTATCACGTAGACTACACCACTGGATTGGTAGACTGCGTAACCGCGAGTATCTGTTTATGGCTCATCGACCGCACGCATTTACTGATACACTCAATGAACGGCTGTACCTAATACAAATAAAACATCTCTAGTTAACTAGTAGATCATTCATTTAGTCCGCTCTTAAATAAGAGATCTAGAGCTAAAATGTTTTGTTTTTGAACATAAGCTGAGCGCTCGTGTCCTGCTATCAGTGTCATGGATACAGTGAGTCTCTTGTGGCGGCGCGCGCACAGAACGTGCTTTTCAATCTATTGCCATTGCGGACACTATTCATTCCGGTGAAATCACAAAATAAAATGCACACAAACGTGTGTCCTATATACGTGTGTGTTTGATATAGACTGTAACCACTGATGAACATATTCGGTTTTGATGAGAGAAAAAAAATATGCTAGTGGTGGATTCGAACCTGTAACCTCTAACACGCTTGGCAATTCATCTAACCACTAGACCACAGGAGAACTCAAACAAAACTTGCAGATCAATATATTTCACTAAATCATTACAAACTAAGCAGTTATTTAAAAAGTTTACACGAGCGTATAGGCCTACACGAACGTTGTGAGTTAATATTTACTATAGTCTGAAAATGCATTTGAGCTCTATGATCAGAAAAGGAATTATAAAACACTAAACTTACTCCGAACTTGTATCCTCGGGTCAATCCGTTCTTCAAAATGCAACCGCTCGTCTGAGTTTCAAATTCCACTGAGGAAAAGGTTAATTATTCCCAGCTGTCCATAATCCTCTGAAGGAGTAACGTTAGCGTGCTTCCATCCCTAAAACGCGATGAACTATCAGTGAATCTCTGATGAAGAATCTTCATGTTGTTATGCAGTGATCGGGGCGTGCCGCGTGTGGGATGCATATCGCCTATTTACCATGTCAAAAGCGCTGGGGGTGTGGCGGGCTCACCTAATTATTTTTAATGAAGGGAGAGCGAAAAAACTGTAACTCTCCTTGGTTTCAAACGGATTACATAAACTGGAAATATTAAAAAAAAAAAAAAATACTTCATTTGAAAGAAGAGAATCTCAGCTTCATAAAGAGACATCTCTCGTATCTCTGTGACAAGTATTGACAGAGTTAAAGTGAATGTTTCGGACGCGTTTCAGAACGGACCTCAAAGACAGAGAGAAGGGAAAACGCGCATCATGTTTATTTTTCTTTGTTTGACGAAAAGCACAACACTTTGTTTTTATTGTGAGTATCCACAAAAAAAATAGAAATTTAACAGGATCTAATGATGTACAACACTTATATTTAAGATCAAAATTAACAGAGTAATTTGATTCTCTTTTGCACTGATAAGGAAAAAATCCAGCAAAACGCGGGCACGCGGTTTTCGACCCCAGAGGGTTAATATAGAGAAGCACACTAGACAATACACAATGGATTCTACTGCACACGTGTTTATATTTTCTAAAGGAAATGTGAGTGTTTGCCATGGACTTATTATGCAGTTGCTAAAAGGCTCCCAGGGGGTTTTAGTGCATTGGTGTTTTGGGTGTTTGCATTAAAACTCAACTTCAGTGATTTTTGTGGCCAGATTTACTAACAGCTAACAGATTTACCAGCGCAAACCCTTTTTGGGTGTTAAAAAACTACTGTCAGGATTTACTAAAGACAAAAATGAGTGCTGAAAAGGCACGGGACATGGTTATTTTTGCGACTGACCTTATTGCATATATGCATTTGTAAGAGTTTCTCTTTCAGATACAAAATCTATGGGTGGAGAGTATATAAAGTAATGATGCAAGGTAATTTACTAAGGTCTGCGCCAGTCAATTCACTGGTATTTGCGCCATTATTTATCGCCCCAACAAGCATGTCTTTTACGTTTACATGACAACAATATGCTTAAAATGGAGACATTTTTCCTTTGAGTTTTCCGCGTACATACGACACCATTGTCAAAACAATCCCCATTCACACGGATCTGCAAAAACGCTGTATTTGCTGCCAGGCCATTAGATGGCAATGAAACACTAGACTGAACACGTAACACGCATGTGCATAACGTCATCGCCTTCAGAGATTCATGTTTTTGTTGTTAAAATGGAGACCATTTTGTGGAGACCTCGTGTTTTCAGGCAGTCAAAACTGTTGTCGTGTAAACGGACGACCAAAATGCATTAAAAGTTTTACGTTTTTAGTTGAAAATGGTGTCGTGTAAAACAGGCACTGGCCAATATGGAAATGATCCATTAACTGTTCTTTAAAATGAACTCTACTGGACAGTGGCCCTCAAAAAACTGAGTTTGACACCCCTGGTCTAGATGGTTAATTTCTTTATTTGATAGTATTGTGCACTAGAGTGCATTTGAACCCTCAACTCAACAGCTCAACCCTCATATTCTTTCAACCTGTGTGCATTTCTTTTTCTGTGGAAAATGAAAGAAGATACTTTAAAATGTAAAATTAGTTGGGTTTTGTTGGGTCCATATAACTAAAGTCTATGTATCCAGTGTTGTTTTGGACCCCAGTGTCTTTCATACCGTAGATGGTTTCAAAGATAAAAGACAAGAATCAAAAAGGTCATAATTTTGAAAAGGTAACTAAGCTGTCGGATCTGAGGTTCAGAAACTCACTCTCTCGGATGTTCTCCCATGCCCACTGGTCGTTCTTGAAGAAACCGTGTCGCTTGATTTCATCGACTCCATTGCGTCCTAACCGCACTTCCCTAGTGAGAGATGAGATGAGATCAGCACAGTATATTTGGAGTTAACATGCTTTCGTTCAATCCCTGATATGCAACTCATCGGAGCTGAAAACACTTACTATATATTATTTGTAGTTTAAACGTATTTTTTGTATGCAAACCTGTCGGTGAGGAAAGCACAGATGAGGTTTTTGGCATCCTTTGAGATGTCGCTGTCCTCGGGGAAGGTCAGGGCATTCTTGTGATTCATGATCTTGCTGTAGGTGCCCACCAGAGAGTCAGCATAGAATGGCGTGTCACCTGAGGACACATTGAACACCACACAACACTTATTCTTCTGAATGCTTCCTCTATCCCAAGCTTTGTGACCTTTTCTCTTGATGTAGGGATCTATGCTCAGAAGTGTAGCTTTTAATAGACAACTTTTATGGTAATTTGCAACATGAGGATTCTAAACAAAGCTTGAAATGTGACGAGATAAAAAGACTGTGCGCCACAAAATAATACGAATAATAAGAGAACATGTCTTTCTAATGAGCTGTCCTTGCACAAACACTATGGACTCCTATTCACCAACAAATGGCTTATAACCTGGTTATTTCATTAAATCATACAAGTTATCGATTTATACATAAATCAAGAAAAGAACCCTCTTTTTAAGCAGCGGATTCTGAATAACTTAAACACCTCTGATTGGCCATTATGTTTAGGCGCACAAGGTAAACATTAACCCTTAATGCTCTTCAAAGAGCAAACTCAAATATACTCTGGAACTAAATACGAAAACTAAATTTTGTGATGTTTGTAGAGCTGTGAAACGATTAATCGCGATTAATCACATCCAAAATAAAAGTTTGTTTACACATATATGTGTGTTTACTGTGTAAAATTATTTCGTGAATATATATAAATAAACACATGCATGTATATATTTAAGAATTTTTTTATTTATATATAAAATATTTAAATGTATATATATTATAATTTATATATAAATATATATACATGCAAATATTTCTTACATATTTTTTTATTAAATGTACACTATGTAACTTTTGACCTTCTAGCGGTTAAAAAGCAAAACTGCATGCATTTTGTGGAAGAATATTGTTTTGGTTGTGCTTTGGCTCTGCTGATGAATATGACCCTTCACGTTAGATAAAGTTTTACAATGAACTCTTTTTGAGAGTTACATATGGCACTTTATCAGTGCAATAAAACACCTCACTCACCACTAAAATACAACATCAGATCTCGCCATATACAAAAGCCAAGCCAATGTTGATTCTTGTTTTATTACGAACTCTTTCTCGCTCGTTGTGACGAGTAACCTCTGCCACACCAAACGCACGCTACTACTCTCTATTTACAGATATGACGAGACGCATGTACGCAGTTTCCCACGAAAACCATCCCGACAGGTCTAAAATATAAATACTTAAAATAGACTTAACATAGTGAATCAGGGTAAACACATTTTGGGAGAAGGACTGATGATGTAATGACTTTAAATCGTGTTAATTTTGAACCAAAAAAGGTGGACCTTTACATAGTGCACCTTTAAATAATAGAAACCAATTAATACATTTTAGTATTAATAAACAGTTCTCAGTCCCTTAATTCGTAGACAAATATATTGGGCTATCTTTTTTCTGCATGTCATGTGCATAAAACAAACAAAGGTGATGACATTAAATAATGTGGTGACAATATTGACATTTAGCATATAAATGCTCCCATGCAAATCAAACCTTTCGTAACACAGGAATCATCTATAATACAGTGTATTACAGTGTAGCCTGTAGTAAAACACAAGCACATGACATTTATTATGCTGCTTGAATTTGTCCTGAATAACAAACATATTCACATAAGCTAAATTTGCTCCTGTGAATATGAATTCTTTTACCTAAAGAGTTTTTCTTCCGTCAAGTCTAGCCCACTGGCACAGCAAGGTTGACTGATACTCGTGGCAATGAAACGTTCCCCTGATAATCTATGGGCAAAAGCTGCAAATCCGAGACTGACGCTAAACTCACCGACGAGCATCTCATAGAGGAAGACCCCCACAGACCACCAGTCACACTCTCGGCCATAGTAGCCGTCTCCTCCCTGCGACTTCAGTACCTCTGGAGAAATATAGTCTGGAGTTCCTACTGCGGTGTCACATCGTACCATCCCATCCTGAGGAGAAGAGGAAAAGAACACAATATGTGACCCTGGATCACAAAACCAGTCTTAAGTAGCACGGGTATATTTGTGGCAATAGCCAACAAAACACTGTATGAGTCAAAATTATCGATTTTTCTTTTATGCCAAAAATCATTAAGATATTAAGTAAAGATCATGATCCATGAAGATATTTAGTAAATTTCATACCTTAAATATATCTAAATTGTATTTTTGTAAGTGAATGCAGCACAATCACTAACAGAAATGGAAACCTTTAAAGGCGATTTTCTCAATATTTAGATTTTTTTTGCACCCTCAGTCTCAATTTCAAATAGTGGTATCTCGGCCAAATATTGTCCTATCCTAACAAACCATACACCAATGGAAAGCTTATTTGTTCAGCTTTCAGGCGATGTATAAATCTCAATTTTAGAAAATGAACACATAAGACTGCTTTTGTGGTCCAGGGTCACATATAGTCTACGGCAGAACTCAAAAAACACTGTGACTCAAGCACTTCGTAGGAATGGTTCAGGATGTCATTCACCAACTGACTTGTTCATTTCTGAGGTTGAATAGCTTTTGATGTAGATATTCTTTAGAATATTGTTTTGATTTTAATATTTTTTAGTAATGGTGCTTTAAAGGTATGCGCTGTGAGACAGTCAGATGTCATTTCATCCAGTAAAAATGATCATTTGCATTTTTTAAATGTTGACTGGGTTTTTCTTGGGTAATAGCCAAGTAGAGAAGCTAAAAACACTTTTTATTACATCATATGACGAATGACAATTATTGTTACTTCGTCTGTATGTCAAATGCAGATTCTTGAACACAGCGCTCCTGACTTTATAACTGTCTACTTAAGTTGAGAATATGATAATAGTTTTGTTTTGCCCTTAAGCAATTGCTGAATTTCTTAATTTCCATTAAACATCAAGTTAGAACAGTATGGGGTTATATTGATGTCATATTTCCAAATAAATAAATATATATATCAGGTGAAATTGTATCATACAGTAGCGGCCAGAAGTGATGTCCAGCATAGGAAAATTAACATCTTCAAACATTAATTAAATATTATAAAAAATGTGTTAAAGATTTTTTTGAAGCATATTGCATAGCTGTGCTTTGAGTCAATTGTTTTATTTGTGATAATGCAATGAAACATGCCAAATTGTGCAGACAATGTTTTTGACAAGGCTGTCATACAAAGAAATTATGAACACACATGCAAACACAAGAGAGCTTTTCGTTGTTCTATGCAGTTTTTTTCCTGTAGCTGTAGCTTGCCAGTCAGACAAATACCTTAACCAAATTTTGCGTTTTGTTTTTCCTTCATATTTAAAATACTTAAAAAATATATATAAAAAATTGTCCTCATATTTTGATGGTTTAATAATTGAACTTGTCGGTCATTAAAAACAGATATCCTCCGGACAACACAGTATTATGGGAATATATATACCGTACAGTACTGTGCTAAAAAGGTACAATCAGATGCTTCACAAAAACATTAGTTTTGAGACGATTATTTATATATGTGAAATAAATATTATTAGGTAAAACTTTAAAATTTGTTAACATTAGTTAACATGAACTAACAATTGAATACACTTATAAAGTATTTATTAATCTTAATTCATGTTAATTTTTACATTTACTACTACATTATTAAAATCAAAAGTAGTATCTGTTAATATTATTATTTAATGGACTTGAGCTGACATGAACTAACAATGAACAGCTGTATTTTTATTACCCAATGTTACCAAAGACTAACTATACTCATTGTAGTTAATGTTAGATAATGCATTAACCTACATTAAGTAATGGGAACTTATTGTTAAGTGTTACTGTTTATTATACAACAATATGGTTATCAGATCTAGGAAAGGAATAGGAATTCTACGCTGAGCATACACACACACACACGACAATGACTTTTATGAAAATGTGTAGTTTCACTCATCTCTAGTACCTTGTTCATTTTCATGCAGGTCCCAAAGTCTGCCAGCTTCAAGTGGCCTGCCTTGTCTAGCAACATGTTGTCAGGTTTCACGTCCCTAAGACAAATGTCAACACACGCATATCGGTTATCTTCAAGATTTCAAGCAAGCAAGCACAACCAAAACAAGTGAAAGTGGCGTTTGCTGTGTGAGTGAGACCTGTGAATGAAGCCCATGGAGTGGATGCCGTCCAGTGCCAGCACAACCTCAGCAGTGTAGAAGCGTGCCCACTTCTCAGGCACATCATAGTTGCTCATCAGGTTGACCAGGTCTCCGCCTGGCATATACTCCATCACCATGTAGAGGTAGCGGTTGTCTTGGAATGCATAAAACAGCTGGATGACATAGAAAAGAATGATATACAAACATCTTAATGAACATCTCAACTGTTTAAGTTTAAGACACATCTGACTGTTTACAAGGATACTTCCCAATATGGGCATTTTCAAGTGCAAGACGACGTGAAAGAGTTCAACTCAGTATTCACACGGATTCTGCACAGAAAACTTCCCACCCAGCGAGTAACTGAGTTCTCTTTCTCGTCATCTTACGACATTTCATGTGGCGAGGCTTAATGATTCTAATTATATTTGAATTTTAAAGGCCATACTTCATGTTAGAGGAAAAAAGTACTGTTTTGTGTCCTATGCCCACAAGACGGCGCAAACGAGCGCAATAACCATCAAGCATCGGATCTTTTATTGAAATTAAATGACGTTCACTTTTTAAAGTGCACTAACTTTTGAAACAACTGTTCTTAAATAAAATAGATTAGGAAAATTAGGTCACAGTAGTGCATAACACTGTGTTTGTGCATCAGTAACCTGAAAAACGCACTTCAACACACAGCGTAGTGAACTACATGAACACAAAATAGCAAACTGCCATTCATTCAGAAACATTCCTCTTCTACTCGCTACATCTACATATTGTTCGTCAAAAACAGCAGATGGTCAACTTGCTAATAAGCGCTTTTTGATGACAAACACGCGCTCTTTAACGTTGTGCTCAGCCTTGACCGATGTGCATGATTTTTGCCACCAACTGAGTGTTTTCGTCATCAGGAAGCTTTTTCCCGCCCTTTGCTGTTTACTAGATAAGCGAACAAAAACCAACCGCGTCAGTTACATCATCACCATGTCACGCGCGCCTCGTGACACCAAAAATTGGTTAAAAAAATGTTAGTTAAAAAAATACAGCCGTTTATTGTTTGTTCATGTTATCACAGTGCATTAACTAATGTTGACAAGCACAACCTTTGACAAATAATGTGTAAGTAAATGTTATAATTAATATGAACTAAGATTAATAAATGCTGAAGTATTGTTCATTCTTCGTTCATGTTAACTAAGATAGTTAATTAATGTTAACTAATGAAGCGTATTGTAAAGTGTTATCACAATATGTTCTAAGAAAGCATAAAAAAATAAACTTAACATGATCAATGACATATGTACTGACGGCGATATGCATTTTTAAGCTAATCAGCTAACCTAGCTAGCTATTTTTATTAACTTAAATACCCACATTTTAATGGGAAGAAGAAAAAAAACATTTATATTTTACTTTCTTTACTTCATATGCGATGGACAGCGGTTATGGCTCCATCATTTGTAGCTGCCTTGAAGACATCTTGAGCAAAACGTTATATTTAACAAAGCGCATACAAAAGACCTGAAGCTTGTTGCACATAACCTGAATATAATGTACTCAGTTTTTAAATCTGTTTTTATATTAACTTAGAGACCAACTAGACATCCATCCACATATGATTAATAATCATAATTAATCAATTGATTCATACCTGTACTACCCAATTACTGTTGGCAAAGGCCATAATATCTCTCTCTTCCCAGAAGAAAGCCGAGTCCGACCTCTTGATCATCTCAAACTTGCTGAGCAGCTTCATGGCGTACACTTTCCTTGTGGCTTTGTGCCGAACCTACAGAACAGGAAGACAGGGAACATGAATATAGCTTGTTATGTACTCTACCTTCACTCAACTATGACACACTAAGGAAACAATACAGAAAATAACACTCACATGATTTCTACTGCATTCACACTGACGGAAAGTTAAAAATGTAAGGCAAAAACAAACTGCACGTGTAGAAGTGCTGGGCAGTGTGACCAACCATAAATCTGGATTCTTGCAGTCCCACTGGATTTTTATTCTGTATATAGACTGGGCATTTACTTATAGTAGTTTTCTGTCAGCAATGGTGCACGAAGTAGTACACAAATAAAGTAAAAGAACAAATAGACTACCTGATAAAATATTACTCCAGTAAAAGTATAAAAGTACTTTGTTTTTAATGTACTTAAGTATTGAAAGTAAATACTGACAGATGAACCGTGATTATTTACACTAGTAAATTAGTGCAGACAATTTGCAAAAGACAATCTAACCCTAATCTGCAAAAAAGCTAAAGTTTGATTGTATTAGCAAAACTTAAAACAAAATAAAAATCTACATATTAAGCTTATTATACTAAAATATCAATTTAAGATACTCAAGTTATTTAAGTGTACAAACAAGCAGGGCTGTGAAACGATTAATCGCATCCAAAATAAAAGTTTGTGTTTAAATAATATATGTGTCCATATATATATATATATATATATATATATATATATATATATATAAAAAATGTCCTAAATATATACATGCATGGCATGTGTGTGTGTGTTAATAATATATATATATATATATATATATATTATACATCCAAACACAACCTTTTATTTTGGAAGCCATTTCACAGCCCTACAAACAAGTATAAAGAATATACCATATTGTATTTTAACAAATGTTTGGGAACCACGGCTACCAGTGATTTTAACGGGACTTTTTTTTCATCGATTTTTTCACAGATGTCGTATGGGGCAAAATACGACGTTAACAAAAACGCTATACTGTTTTATACTGTGTAATTTGACATTTGCAGGATCTGAGCACTTTTCATTCAAGAATGGTTGTCTTCATGCCTTCAGTCAGCTGCGAGTCATTTTCTCCCTCAGCAAGAACGCTTTCATTGAAGAGATGGAGACACTAACACAGTGTTCACCAGACAAGGCACCAGTGAGCTCCTGAGGTGTCCTCAACAACATGTTCACGGTCTCCAGCAAACGCATGTCCTGCCAGCTTTCAACACCTGACTTATTTGATGTGCTAGCGACTGAGCGTCTCCCAGCTGTTAACAGACTGTTATGCTAGCAATACCCAACATGTAATTCTGGAAACGTACACTTTTTATAATAAGCTAAACGCTACACCTGCTCAGCATTTCTCATGTAAACATGCTTTATTGTAATGTACTCTATGTAATCATAATCATATATTTATTTGCTTCATGTTTAGTGTTCTGCACATGTCAGAACATGGATGTTTATGTTGAATCTTTGTCATCAGAAGACAGAAGTATATGATCACGCATGTTCATCATAGTAATAAGAGGATTATTCTTTCTAAAGAAATATGAAGCAAACAGCATTATTTTTCCTAATATGCAGACTTTTGGGCTAAATGCCCCAATGGTTTTTTGTGTTCACAAAAAAACATCAATATCTATCAATTGGTTTAGCATGTTGATAACTGTCACTGTAATAGTTTTATCATAAATGGAACTCATAAAATGTCCAAAATCCTTCTAATGATAGACAGTTTGTCAAGATGAATTAAGAACGCCATGGTAAAAGCTCTTCATGATGAGCAGCGTCTCAGTTTCAGCTACGCATCCAGTATGGTAGTATATAAAAAATACATATCATGTGTGGAATTAAAACCGGCACTAATGTATTATGTAAAATAAAAATAAAAATTAAAAAAAAGAAACTAAGAGGTACAGTTTCTACGCAAATGTTAAAGGTACTGGTAAAAAGTAAAAAAAAAAATGTATGTAATTTTAGTTAATGTTATATACAGTATGACAGCATTAAAACCAACCAGTAATGGCAGTGACTAGTGGCCAAGGCCGATATATCAGCCGATATTTGGCATTTTTTAAATGTCCGCTTCTCTGTTTGGCCGATGTGTTGGAAGTGGGACTTTTATTTTGCCGGTGCTGAGAACGTGCGGCAGTCGGTCCGTGTGAATTCAAGCTGACTGGTTCAGCTTCAGCTGCACTGGAGACGCAAGATCGACAAACCTGACACTGTGTCATATTTATGTCATTAGCACTGTGAGCTATAAGTAAAATTAGTGTTACCTTGTCTTTATTTGATTTTTTTGGGGATTCCCAGAGTGCACAAATTTACCATATTACTGAGTGTTCTGTTACTTACATTTTTTCCAACAACTTCTTTATTTGTGTAATACAGAATCAAGAAGTTGTGATTTATAACACTTATCTAAAGTAAGTGTTTAGATTAGATTTTTTTTTATTAATTAAAAAATATATATATCTGCTTTATATCGGCTATCCAGCTCTCTAAGATATCGGCATAAAAACAATGATATCGGTCCACCATTGCAGTGACAACAGCATAAAAGACGCCAATACGCGATACACTTACCAGTTGTACTTCTCCAAATGCCCCTCTTCCTATGACCTTTACCACTTCATAGTCCTCTGCTCTCATACGCAGCTCCCGAATCTTGCTGATCGTGTCCTTATCTAGAAAAAACACACACATATGTACAATATAACCCAGAGAAGCAAGAGGCAATCAAGGGGACAATTTTAAAAAGCACTTTTGGAGATTCATATTCTGTGAATAAAGTGATAAGCACTCATGTCGCTTCATAAAATTGAGGTTAAACCACTGGAGTGAACTATCGCTTTAATGCTACACCTCTTGCCACCTTTCTGTTTGCTTTGTTTTGCATCACAGGCCATATCATTTCTGTGCTTCAGTAGAGCAAATCACAGTCCTAAACCCTGGACGCACTGATGACAGCGCACTCTCAGTGTTGTTCACACACAGCAACAGCTGCAGTTGGTCCAGCTCCACACCGATGGCATGTTTTGCCACAAGGATTGTTGAGTCCAGTAATCTCCCCCTCCACTCTGATAACCCATTTAATCATATGCACTTCTGGCTGTGCCTTTAGACACGCATCTGCATATTGTTAAGAATCCATTAACAAAAGAGAGGAAGGAATTAGACGAGGAAGTGAAAAGGAATCCATTTAGGTGAGTGTGTGTGTAGCAGCGAGGGCCCTTGAGGCTTTATCTAACACAACGGCTCTGCTTCCCTAGGGGACAGATAACATTCAGACACGTTTAGTCATCGCAGAGCAAGAGCCATTCTTGTCTTGTACGAGTCACGTTTGGCACACGTATGCATGGACGAGGCGGAGGGGCATCCAGCAGATTTAAAAATACAGCAGAGAAACAATATGTTTTGAATCATATTCGTTAAATGTATTGATTCGTTCAAGCTTGAAAACGTTAGAACAAATAGGGCAATTGCATGTGCGGCTCATTACAAAATGTTTAATTAATAGTAAAGAAATTATACAAAGTAAATGTATAATGTGAATTGATACAGATTTATGGTTTATGTATTTGTAAACATTTTTGGAATACTTACATTTAATTAAATTAATTGTTAATAAAGGAAAGTTAAAGGCACAATATGTAATTTTTCGCCGCTAGAGGTTGTTTATTCTAAACAAAGGCGTAGTTTGATGATGCCCTGATTTCGCTGAATCATGGCAATTGTGCGTTCGCTCGGCGGCTACTATATTAGAGACTTGTTGCACACGGCAGGAAGCTAGATCGATATTAGGCATGGTAAAACATGGTACTCACGGTAAACTAAGAAAACGAGATTTCAACATTAAAGGGATACTTTGGCACCATTGACTTCCATAGTAGTTTTTTTTTTTCTACTATGGAAGTCAATGGTGCCAAAGTTCCAATCGTTCTTCAAAATATCTTCCTTTGTGTTCAGCAGAAGAAAGAAACTCATACAGGTTTGCAACAACTTGAGGGTGAGTAAATGATGACAGAATTTTCATTTTTGGGTGGAGTATCCCTTTAAGACTAAGTGTGTTAAGCTGTATATATTTTCTGTCGATAAACATATCCATCAACCGTTGCTCACCTGTCCAATAAAACACATTATATATTAAAGCGTCTTTGGTGTCCTGGCTAAAACTTTGTCCTGGCGGTTTGGAGATTCAGATTTTGTGAATAATGTCCAGTAAAACGGCTTATTTCTCTGGATTTAAACATTCTTAGAAACACTTGGGATAATGTAACTACACAAATCAACAAAATATATAACATTGTTTTTAGTGGTTTTTGGATTTTTTTATTTTATTTTACAAAACCTATTTTAAGTGAGAACTTTACAGAACACTTATTAACTCCTTTACTATTGGTTTACAATCCTGTGCATCATTTAGGTATGGTTAACAAGCTTTCAACAAAGGATAAAAACAATCTAACTCTTTACATGAGCTAATTAAACAATAATAACTTGTTCACTGCAGTGACAATGAACGAAGAACTTGCTATTTGTATATAAAACTATATTAATTACAAACGAATAGTTTGAAAATGATTTATAAGTGCTTTGTTACTGTACTAAAGTGTTAACCATTATTGT
The DNA here is from genome assembly GCA_036326025.1 of Chrosomus eos. Taxonomy (NCBI): domain Eukaryota; kingdom Metazoa; phylum Chordata; class Actinopteri; order Cypriniformes; family Leuciscidae; genus Chrosomus; species Chrosomus eos. The sequence continues at coordinate 35,881,852 of CM070823.1, read as the reverse complement.
GACTGTACTTGTATCCGCCTGTTATGCTTTTTACATCGTTTAGGTTTAGGCTATTAGATGCTCTAAATCAAATTATTGTGTGCGTTCAAATTGAAAAACGTACCCCATATGTCATAATGACAAAATTAAACACCAATAAAACTCACGCCAAATGTTTCTCATTAAAGCCAACTCCTAGTTCATCGGTGTAATGACACCAAGGGTACCTTTAGCATCGTAATAGTGATGCACAAAGTGCTTGATACTTCAGTTTTTGATTGGGTTTGTATCACTGATCTACAACAGAGAACTGGTTTGCTCATGACGCCATATTGTATTTCCCACACATTCTATTTAATAGGAAATTATCTGATTTTAATTAGAAAACATTACCTAACGCGTCACCATTTTATATCTGAATTCTCCATGTACATTCTGCCAATGCAGACATAAGCATGTAAATGGCCATTTGTTTAAATTTGGGAATTTTATATTAAAACGTTACGTTTAAAATCATTACCGAAGCAAACATCAGATCAGCAAAAGGACGAGACACCCCAGCGTATGTCCTACACATGTCCGAGTGCTCAATCCATAATATCTGAACACAGATGTACGCTATGTAAGGTATGCGCATTCAGCCTAATTTGCCTTATTCACTAAGGTTATGCAATTGTTGTGTTGTACAATATCGTTTTATTCGTAAAGTAACAGTAAATGTACTAAAAAGGTTAAATTGGTTTAATATAGTAGAGTGCAACATAGTAACAGAGACTATAATTGTAAAATGTATTGTTTATGTGGATCAACTTCTGCAAAATAAATCCCATATATGTTAATGCTTAGTATTTCCTGCATAGATTTACATAAGTTAACATATTTTGTGTTGAGTTAATCTAACTTGTGTTGTCAGTGTGCTGTAGACATGCCTATTTACTTGATTTCCTACATTGTAACATTTATTGTCTATTCAAGCAGGATAAGCAAAGCAGCAATAAATTGACATACATGTATAATAAAAACTAATCCTGTGCGACTGAAGACCAGGTGACTTTAGGTCAAGGTTTTGGCTGTTTGGCTTGAACACTTCACCGCCTGCTGGCGTTTACAATTCTATGAGCAATCCAGTCATGGTGAATGAAATCACGTCCTCATAGATGAGTGGCTAGAAGAATGCAATGCAATGTTGTTGCTTTTCATTTTGTTTTGGATGTGGATGTGGAAATTATATTTGCTCTGATCTCTTATTTTTTCATTTACCCTACTATAGTTTACTTCTGCTTTCAAATTTGGAAATGTAAAAAAGGACCCATTGTAGTTGCTAGGTTGTTCCGGGTGGTTGGTTACTGGCCCAAGTCCAAAGAACTCAGATAAGTCTATGGTAAATTTAGCATGTTTATCATTTCACAGGTCTCTGTAAGAGTAATAGCACAATACGTGATGCTGTTTGTGTCCGTAGCACAAATGATATTAAAGTTACAGGCCCAAGTTTACTACTTAGTAGGGGTGGAACGGTACATGTATTCGTATCGAACCGAAACGGTACGGGCGTCACGGTTCGGTGCACGAATTTGCACGTAGAATACACGGTACAAAAACGGCGCGCGCGCGAGAGAGAGAGAGATCGAGAGAGCGAGAGAGAGAGAGAGCGCGAGAGAGAGAGAGAGAGAGAGAGAGAGAGAGAGAGAGAGAGAGAGAGAGAGAGGCGCCCATTGTGTGTGTCTGCGCGCGCGTGTGCGAGAGAGAGGCGCGATGAACAGTCAGTGTGTGTGTGTGTGTGTGTGTGTGTGTGTGTGTGTTTGCGCGCGTGCGAGAGAGATCTCTCGTGCGCGATCAAACAGTGGAAACATACTCCGTCATTTTTTCATACAGGACATCATTAAAACTGCAAAGTGTTTAATGTTTACTTATATTTTTGTGTACACTTGCAATAAAACACAACATTGTGCTTTTGTTACACTCTAAACTCTTGTCAAACTGTAACCTACAAATGTTAACAAAAGTTTTTAAAGGTAGTATTATTTTATACGGAAATAAATTATTTATAATTCAGATGAGAATAAAGTTAGGGTTAACTAAAATGAAGGAAAACAAATATATTGATCTGAAAGAGCAAATTAATTTTAAATTCATTCAGGTACAATTACCAAACATATCTCAAGGTCTTTTCATCTTTTTAATAATTTAATTAATAAACTAATTATATAAAACTCCTGTCAGTGCACTACAAATAAACTGGTTCTATGCCTTTATTAATAAAACTTATTTAAAAAATACAAGGCTTAAGACATTTATAAAAATGCCTTCTGCATTTTTGTTTTGCTTTTCACTCCATTGTACCGAAATCGTACCGAACCGTGACGTCTGAACCGAGGTATGAACCGAACCGTGACTTATGTGTACCGTTCCACCCCTACTACTTAGAGCAGTAATAACTGTCATTCAACATTATGCCTCCAATGTAACGGTGAGAGAGAGAGATAATGACATGTGGGTGACCGCCGTGCAGTCCCGGAAGACCTTTTGTTGAGGGAATACTTGGACAGACAAAATAGTGTCTGACTGAAAGTACTGACCCAAAAACAATCCCGCTTGCAGTTAAGCAGCCTCGAACGGTTTAGAACAAGCTCCACACAAAATACTTACATCTATTTAAGAAGTTATCGATGCTTTTGTTTTTCCTCAGAGCCGGAAAATCAAGGTCATAAACCAGAGCATCCAAACTGTCCTGAAATGAAAAAACAAAAAAAACAAAGATTACTTCAGTGCAATGTGAAATTTGTATCTTCTGATCGGTGGTTGTGCTGCATATAATCATTATTTATCACTTTTACAGACTAGACGATAAATGTTTTTGCATCCTTTTGTTTTTGCAAGTCATCAATGAAGCATCCGCACTAAAATGAATGAATTTGCACAGTGTTCTCTGATAGCAGAAGCTCTAGCGTAGGTGACCTCAGTCTGTTACCATAATAAAGCACAGTATACTAAGCATGCTAAACACTAGTCTTGAAATAGATCATCTTCAAAGCACAGCCACTACAAATATTAAAGCTAAAGTTATAACTCACAAGGCAATGCACCTATATCCACAAGTCATTGTAAGTTAGTTTAGCTTTATTGATGTATAGCACATTTAATAACGACAGCGTCGACCAAAGTGCTGCACAAGAGAAAAATAGATACATAAAACAAACAACAAAATAAAAAAATTTTAAAAATAAAAATCACAAATTTACCCAAGAATAAAAAATTAAAAACATAGTAAACATAATAAACATAGTAAAGTATTATTACAGCAATTACCCCAGGCCATAAGCAATTTTAAAATGATAAGTCTTAAACAATGATTTAAAAACCTGAGGAGAATCGGCAGATCGTAAACACAACGACAAATTATTCCACAATCTGGGAGCCGCTGAAAATGGACAATCTCCCTTAAGTTTGAAGTATTTGATGACTTTATAGGTCTATTGGCCTGATGGTAAGAAAGAAGATCAGACCGGTAGGATGGGGTCAAGTCTACCAGAGGGACTTGTACACAAACAATACCTTACACTCAATTCTAAACTCAATAGGAAGCGAATGCAAACCATTTAAAACAGGAGTAATACAGGAGACATTGATATAAGTAATCATCTGATTCCACACAATCAAACACTAATTATAACCTGTTGTTTAAATACACAACAGCAAGTGCCGGTTCATTGTTATGTGGCAGGCTTGCAGCCTTAGGCTATATGTGTGTATTCATTTCCACATCCATCTCCACACATCATACTGACAATACAAAAAGCAAATGTGTGATCAACTGTGAATGTAAATTTATGGAACAAAAAAGTCACTCACTTTGCAAAAACCAAACAAAACATGCCTTGAGAGAGCACACTTTGATTGTGTGATGTATCTACCAGAACGCAGTTAGAAGAATTACCCCAAAATACAAGATATGGGGGGCAAAAAATGTCTTAATCTAAGAAAAAAGACCTAATGTCTAGCTAGGACCAAGGAGCAGGACCGGAGCACAGAACGTTTAAGTTATTTTTATTAGTACAGAATGACTAACGTTTCGACGCCCATGCGTCTTCTTCAGAGTCAAACAATCAATGGCAAGGATGTACAGAAGGTATTGGCCACTGGCCTAGGTGGGTGTGGTACATCAATTATCCAATCCTATACAAGCACTCAGGTCTAAAAATAATAATTAACAAAAAACATAAGTATAAAAGTGTACATGCAGAGCCGCTAGCAACATGTATATAATTATATATAATATTTCTGATCTCATCCTTAAATAAAACATTAGTATTGTGTTAAATATAAACTTGTATTATTTGCATTTGTTGAGGTCTGGAAACATGGCAGCTTGTTACTTTGACCAGTTATAATTTTCTGCTAAATAAATTCTCTAAATGACAATATTTTTATTTGAAAAAACGTTCTCAGTAGTTTATAAAATACAACAAAAAATGGTAATTTTACTCAAACAAAAACATACAGTGGTTTTAACCATTTTACCTTTTATAATATATTAGGCATATATATATATATATATATATATATATATATATATATATATATATATATATATATATATATATATATATATATATATACAAACACACACGCACCCATTTTTGAAAGAAGTCTATTCTGTTCAACATGGCTACTTTAATTGAATCAAAAATAGAGTACAAACATTAATATCGTGAAATAATATTACAATTTAAAAGAACTTTATTGTAGTATATTATAAAATGTAGTTTATTCCTTTGATTTCTAAAGGATCATGTGACACTGAAGACTGGAGTAATGATACTGAAAATTAAGCTTTGATCATTCTAATATACTGATTTGCTGCTCAGGAACATATCAAGGATCTGATTTGATAATTATGTTATGACATCATTATGACAGAGGCCTAACAGTGAGTCCAGAGACAGAGATTAAGACTTGGTTTAGTCTTCATACGACTGCACAGAGTGATTCTCAGCAGAGATATTCTTTTAAAGGGGACCTAGCCTATTATGCAAATTTCATTTTTATAAGGTGTGTGTGTGTCCATAATGTGTGTAAACAACCAGCATATAATGGTAAAAATCCACCCACTCCTTTTTTTATAATCCCTTTAAATCATAAATAGTTTCTCCGAACGAGCAGTTCCAGATTTCCCTCAACTCTTACATAAGCCCCGTCTATGACCGATGACGATCTGCCGTGTTAGCATCCGTATACATCACGCCCGGAGTGAGACGCAGCAGTCGCCATTTCTGTTTCCTCACTGTAGCAGCTGAGATATGCAATGTCACACAAATAAAAATAAATATTACAAATGTTCTGTTACTGGATGTACCAACAATTCATGTCTCCATTAGGGCTGTCACTTTACGTTCGAAAATCGATTGCACAATCGATCGGACCAACCAACAACAAGTATCGAAACGAAAATAGGGAATCGATTTTAACGGCCTTTTTTTATATATATAATATATATATATATTTTTTTTTTACCAAAAATGCGTTTTAGGTGGACAGATCAGTAGAACATGTAGGATGTTGGAAAATAATAATGTCTTTTCTGTTAACCAAATGCTTTTTAATATTCGCTATTACTTCAAGGCAAGTGAACAAGCGCGCCGTTATTTGTTGCCAGAGCTGTTGCTTAGTGACGTGTGTGTTCAAGTAAACCAGAAATGCGCAGATTCTGCGCAATACGCTGTATTTAATATATCACGAGGACTCATAGATGTGTATATCTCTATGAGGAGGACTCACGAGTTGTGTATTTGCGCTGAATCCACACAGATTTGGCTTACACGAACTTCCACAGCAAAGAAAGTGAGTAAACATTGACGCGCGCCTCTTGATTTGACAGCGTTAGCCGCCAAAGTTAATTTTTACCCGCATTTGGCGAGTTGAGGGTGTTAATTTCAATCCCTGAATGCTGCACTCCTGTTTGTCATTGTGCACGAAACTTCACGCCAATAAATCATCAGGAATATTGCTGACTTGTGCGCGTCTCAAGCACCCTCTTCACGTTCGTCCTAATGCCTGTTAGTTGTCAGTGGATTTGCCTATATTTGGTGTTGAAAATGGAAACGTCTTTAGACACGGAAAATCGATTTTACAATCGATTCAATGAACACTTATGTCTCAAAAATCGAACAGGATTTTTTCACAAAAGTGACAGCCCTAGTCTCCATAGACTCCATCGCATCTGAGCCACTGAGGACACACTGGTTGAATTTAATTTATGAAGAAAATGTGCCCAAGAAAGCCATTCAAATATATTTGGGCAAGTCATTTTATGTCAGACTGCTTCACAAACCAGGGTCAGTTCAATGCTGGATCTGCACAAAAGTTGTTTCTAAAAGATTTTTAGATTAACTTGACGGTATATGCTAGTCGATGAGTCAACTCCACAACAACTACATAAATGTATCCACTAACCATTCAGAAAATGTCCAACATCTCCATCATCATGCCTGACTCTGGTTCAAACATGTAAGGCTCAACACTGCTACTGACAATTTCAGTTCAATTTCAGTTAGAAAATGACAATTTCTGACATTTCGGCTGCGTGAGATTTAGAGATGTTCCGATACCCTTTTTCTCTTCCCGATACCGATACCTGGACTCAGGGTATCGGCCGATGCCGAGTACTGATCCGATACCAGGGTGTGTACAGTATCTATACAGCTGCGTGTGCTTCAGACTTATCTCTTAATTAAACATGAACAAATACATACAGTGAACTAGAGTATTTTTATTATCTGACATACATTTCACAGCAATATATTATTTTACTTTCTTAAAGGTGCTCTAAGCAATGTCACGCGTTTATAAGGCCAAAACATTTTTTGTCACATGCAGCAAACATCTCCTCACGATCCGTTAGCTGCCTGTCCCCTGAACACACTGTAAAAAAAACGCGGTCTCTGCAGACACCCCAGGCTCCACAAACGGCTACAAAAACAAACTCTAGCGACCCGCTCTACGAAACATAACAAACTGTTCCAGCCAATAAACGACATGAAGGGTTTGGGGGTGGGTTTGAGGGGTTAGTGCGCGGATGAGGAGGAGGGAGGGTCTAGCTAGCCTCCGTTTTGTTTGACAATAGTTCGAACGTCAACAAGAAGTGATGTCACCCAGGATCGCTTAGAGAACCTTTAAGTGAAAAAGAACTTAAAATGCAACCACACATCTAATTCGGTAAACTGAAAAAAGTATTTTAGTTTTACAATATAACTGTATAAAAACAGTGCAACAAATAAATCTAGGAATCTAAAAAATTATATATGACTAATATAAGAAAATCTCTTTATAATTTAAAGTCCATAAACAATTTTGTTAAATAACGACATTTCAGTTTTGACAGCGGCTGGTCAACCAGAACAATAAACTCGACACATGTTGTCGGTTATATTTATCGCTCGTTGGCTGTCTTTTGAAAACTTTTCTCTTTGTTTGAATGAAGCTTTCAGAGATTGTTGATTCTGGCGCGGCTCATCCTTCTCTGCCCTTGCCTTTGTGTAATCGTGTTCTGCGGGGTGACGCGTCTTCAAATGCTTATAGTTACTCATGTTGAAGTTGCTAATACCGTATATACCCGAATATAAGACGAGGTTTTTGTCCTAAAAATAGGCTGAAAAATGAGGGGTCGTCTTATATTCGCGATATAGACAAAATCACGGGGGAAAAGGGAGAAAGCAGGGAGAAACAGTAGAGGGCGCCAGCACAAGCTCAAGGTAGTCTGGGGCAGGCCCCGCGGTGCGCTTCAGAAGAAGAGAAATACCGGTATGCTCGTTTTGGATGCATTCCGCGGACACTTGACGGAGCCCGCCGTCAAAACTCAGTTGCGGAAAATGAACGGCGATCTAATGATCATACCCGGGGGAGATGACAAGCCAGCTACAGGTATTGGATGTAGTCAACAAGCCATTCAAGGATAATCTGCGCATTAGGTAAACTGAGTGGCTCCTGTCAGGCGTTCACTCAATGACGCCTACTGGAAACGCAAGGTCTCTCGCTCTCTCTCTCTATGTGTCGTACGCGCGCTACACGGTTTGGTTTGGAGCACATACAGTAGGCTAAGTTCTGTCTCGCATGCGCGGCTCTAGTCTAGATTCCAGGAGATTTTAACTAATTTGCGGGCATCAGGGAGCCGCTATCAATATGCGGGATTTTTATAGGTTATTAGAACTGATGCGCACAGTGAACTGAATTGAAAACCAAAAACAGCGCCGGACAGGGGGCTTAAAATCCGTACTGTCCGGCCAAAATCTGGACGTATGGCCCGTGGGGGATGTGGGGGTTTTAACACCCACACTTTTCCCGGTGAGAGGGTTCAACACCCGCACTTTTTCTGCAGTTTTGCACAAACGCCTTACTACAGTCGCTCTCGTTCAGTCGTGTCTCTGGCCGCTCTGTGTGCGCTCGCTGCGGCTGCCTCCTCTCCCCCTCCCTCTCAAAAATGACACCGGCTTTGAGTGAGACCGGCTGATGATTGGCTGTTCTGCCTTAAGTCCCGCCTCTCTTGGTGTGTTAGATTTATCTCAGCTCATGCTAAGGAGGCGGGAACTTATGGTTATTTACATCTCCCTTTTCCAGGTACTTTGAATGAGTTTTTATGCTTTCTATGTTTTTAAATAAGCTTGATATGTGTCTGGGAAGATGTTATGTTTATGTTTTGTTGACATGTCGAGTGTTTTCGGTATTATATTTCATTTTTTAGACTACTAAACAGCACAAGACTTTAATTAAGTAACTTAACTTAGGTTTGTGTTGGTGATTTAAAGAAAAGTGTGCACTTTGCTCACACTTTTCTCCAAAATAAAAGCTCAAGGGTTTAAGTGAAGAAATTAGGACAAAAGTATTGTAATTTTCCTATTCTATAGCGTAATATAAAATATACTTTTGAAATATTCATTTTCATTTATACAGTAGCATACATTTATAGGCTATATGTATTTTCCATCATCGGAATAAATAATTATATAAATCATTATACTATTATAATAAATGTTTGGCATTCTAAAACACCAGTGATAATGTAATGTAGACTGAGACTCTATATCATAACTAAAAAGATGTTTAAGCCCTCTTTAGGTACAAGTCAATGCTTTTTCTTTGTTCAATGTGCACAGGTCATGGGTCGAACCCGGTTGAAGCTCTTAATTTTGAGCTCTCAAAGTGCATCAGATTGAGCATTTAACCTTAAAATGTACAAAAAAAATTGCGGGGGAGCATGCCCCCGAACCCCCATACAGGGACAGAGGTCCACACAACATAGTTTTACAAAATCAAGTGGGAAAGAACAATCATTTATAAATTGTGCCCCAGCATATACAACAAAGTTCCTTTTAAGCTTTTAGTCATTAATAGCTGTTAATGCCAAAATTTAAATTTCACATCCATCCCCCACACTTTTGAAAAGCTTGCTACGCCCCTGTATGGCCACCCTAACCACAATTACACATACATATAGGCCTACATAATTATTGCTTTTGTGAAAAGGACGGTTATTCATTTTTGTCACTCATTCATTCATTTCTCTCTTCAACTCATTAACAGAGTGCACTTTATTTTGTGACAAATTAATCCAAATATTTAATGACTGATGTTACAATGTTTTTTTCCAATGAATTATCACTAGAATTTTAAAATAAAATTATTTTCTGTTGAAAACCAGATTTTTTGGAAAACCAGCAGCGAAGAAGAATTGATCTCTGATTTGCAGCGTTACGCAAAGCTAGCATGCATTACTAGATATTGTTTAAGAAAATGGTATCGGATCGGTGAATGGGTAGAAGTACTCGCCGATACCGATGCCAGAATTTTTATTGGTATCGGCGGCATTTCAGATACTAGTATCGGAATCGGAACAACTCTAGTGAGATTCTCCAGTTTTGCTGTTGCAGAGTATCCGAGGCATGAGTTGTAAAGGCTCCGCCCTCTTCTGGAAAGGGGCCGGGCGCAGCAGCTCATTTGCATTTAAAGGGACACACAAAAACGGGGTGTTTTTGCTCGCACTCAAAGAGGGACAAATTTGTCAAGCTATAATAAGGCTCAATCCCAATTCACCCCTTGTCCCTACACCTTGTCCGGTGGGGAAGGGGTGAGATTGGGATTGAGCCTAAATGATCTGTATGGTATTTTGAGCTGAAACTTCACAGACACATTGTGTGAAGTTGTGTTCTGTGAACACGCATCAGAGACTTATATTACATCGTGTAAAGTATAATAGGTCCAGTTTAATTCTTGCAGTTATTAGCTGTCCAATCTCTCTGGAGTGATGTGTCACAGGGATGCAAACAAAATTAGATTTTATGTGATCAACTTTGTGCCTGACTACACAAAACACCACTGTTGATCTCGAAATAATCAACAAAACAATGCGCTACATATAATATTCATTTAATTCAGCAATGAACATTAGACCAAATTAGTTTATTTTTTTCCTGAAAAGGGTGTCAGGAAAATATTAAAATAATAAAAAAGAACGTCATATCCCCTGTAAAAGAGGAGCCTGAAGATTAGGGTTGGGTCAGTTGAGTCTGAGGGTTTGAGTGATCACACACAGCACGCTTGAACTAGTGCCGGGTGACTTAGACATTGAGGATTACACTAGATTAAGATTAATCCTGTGATGTCACTTATGCCACTGCTAACCTGGTATCAGTCTGCAGTTTCTTAAAGGGGTGGTTCGGAATTTTGGACATCGGGCCTCATTTCCAAGTGAGCCTTAGTGTTATCTATCAGTAGAGACATTTTTTTTAAAATTCACCCAGTCGTCCCAGTTGCGTAGTTGGCCGGTGCTAGGCTAGCGCGAATCAATGGGACCAGCTTTAGCATGCCATTAAAACAGTTTTACCCACTCCACAGTACACAAAAAGCAAATCAATTATAACGCCAGACTATCGATGTAAATGTCTGTTGAGAGAATAATGTTAGAAATCAAACTATCCTTTTCATCGCATTGCAATAGTTTTATTGTTTTACCTATATTTATTAGCACAGTCTACAGCAGCGGCAGAGTGATATGTTACCTAGGCAACCGCGAGAGTCGGTCCACACGACAATCACGCAAGTGTATTTACCTGCCGCTGACACTCATCACTACAGAAGCAGAGTATAATTTATGATATATGTAATAGCAAGACAGAGGACTATGGCAACGTTTGAAAGCAATACCATTGTTTCGGAGTTTGAAGACGATGAAGATGAACAATGTGAGTTATTTAACGAACCATATATGTATGAGCCAGAATACACAGATGAAGAATTACTCGAGATGGATGCTAAAAGGGCAGAAAGAGAAAGAATGTCTGTAGAGACAGCAGCCAGTGGAGATGCCGTAGTGAACTGGGACAGAACATCGGGAGACTGGTGGTGCCAGTGCAGAAAATCTATACAAATGCCGACGGAAGACGAGTGTTTTTGCTGCAAGTAGTGGAACTTAGTTATCACACAGATAGCTAACAGAACTGGAGCTAGACGAGCTAGACACTAGTTTCCAAAATTTAAATGTATCCGGGCACAGCCCCTCCCGAGACAGACCTATGCATAACGGAGCACCAGTTGTCAGTGTCGATCTATCAGTTATGAAAGGGCTAGCTTCATTAGCTAGCTAGAGTAGCCTAACAAAAGTTATTACCTGTACATCTGTAGCTGTTGGTGCATCTGGAAAAACGGCTGGAACTGCATTCCTGGTCATAAACCTGTGACCGTTCTTTAAAGTCGTCTGGTCTAAAATGGTCACGCAAATCCCTTTTTAGAGTCCAAATTTAGAGTCTCTGCCGGTGTCTCCTTGTTCAAGCCCGAAGAAATAATCCAAAGTTGAATCCTTTCTGGATCTTCAAAATGAAATTTGTGAAAACTTCGCGATGAACATTTATTAGGTTTGATTTTGCAATTGCGAAATGCACACCGAATCACCGTGTTGCCTTTGTTTACCTCAACAATTATTACTAAGCTAGCTAGACCTCCCGACTGTCGTGTGCTTCGGTTCTGTTTACTTTTTGACGCAGTAACGTTACTACTAACCGGAGCGAAGTATAATTCCGCTGCTGCTGAGAAACTAGTTCCTGTAAATGTAATGCAATCTAGTGTTGTCACGATACCAAAATTATTGTTTCGATACCGATACCAAGTCAAGTATTGCGATTTCGATACTTTTTCGATACTTTTCCTGAAAAGGAAGAAACACTCTCAAATATCATTGCTGTGCTTTATTTTAAAACCGGGACAACATTCTAATCATACACCACACTAATAAATGAACATTTGAACAGCAGATATGTTAAACATTTGAACAAAATATAAAAAATAAATTAGAGCAATGACATTCAAGGTAAAAAAAATAATAAATTTAGCACCATTATCTCAGTTATCATAAGCAACATAAGAGTTAACAGGAACTGATAAGATTTTATCAATATCCATGCCACTGAAGATTCTGCTAATCGATCCGATTCTTTAACGATTCTCTTATCGATTCCTGATAGCAGTGTGTGGAAAAAAGTAGTCTCATGCTAACAAGTGGTTTTATTTGTTTTAAACCTTACACTTGAGTAAGCAAACTTTATTTTTATGTAATTTATGTAATAAATGAAACCTTATTGTAAAGTGTTACCAATTAGTTATAAACCGACTCAGATGTCTCGTGAGTTCAGTGTTGGACAGATCAGTTGTTTAAACCATTCATTAAAACGAATCGGTTCAAATGAGTCATTAGTTCGCGAATTGGGCGTGTCATTATCGGACGTGTGCGCGTTGTGTGATTATCCCCGCAGTTTAGGACATCCCACAAGATTTGTGTCATCACAGAAAACATCATCACTGGATAGGTTTGTTTTTGTTTATTTAAAGTGTGGTTTAAATCAGCTAAATGTGCGGAACGCTTTTCAGAGAAGATAATTAAGGCAACATATTTTAGCACAATTCACACCCAGCGGTAATTCAGGAAAACAAATCTCCGAATGCTCCACATGAAAATTTAGTTTTCAGACCATACCATCGTGTCGATTTATTTTGATTAATATGTGGGAGAGAGCAAGACAGCGCTTAGTTTTGAGACGGAAGCCTTGTTTACTTTCGCCTGGCTCCGCAGATAGAGTTCGTGCGCGCGCGACCATGCAGGTCTCTCTCTCTCTCTCTCTCTCTCTCTCTCTCTCTCTCCTCTCTCTCTCTCTCTCTCTCTCTCTCTCTCTCTCTCTCTCTCTCTCTCTCTCTCTCTCTCTCTCTCTCTCTCTCTCTCTCTCTCTCTCTCTCTCTCTCTCCTCTCTCTCTCTCTCTCTCTCTCTCTCTCTCTCTCTCTCTCTAACATGCGCCGTCACACGCGCATCTAAGTTACATTACTCACCGATCAAATAAGACTTTGGCGGGACAAAAATTCGCTGTAGTGTTTGTCACATGAGAGCTGCAGCTTATAGCTTTGCTGCGTGCGTGAGGAGAAAAAAGTATCGATACTAATAAATTTTGGTATCGTGACGTTTTTAATTTCCGAGTATCGCGATACTTTTGAAGTATCGATACACCGTGCAACACTAATGCAATCATTAAGATGAAAAGGATAGTTTGATTTCTGACATTATTCTCTCAACAGACATTTACATCGATAGTCTGGCGTTATAATTGATTTGCTTTTTGTGTACTGTGGAGTGGGTAAAACTGTTTTATGACATGCTAAAGCTGGTCCCATTGATTCGCGCTAGCCTAGCACCGGCCAACTACGCAACTGGGACGACTGGATGAATTTTAAAAAAAAAATGTCTCTACTGATAAATAACACTAAGGCTCACTTGGAAATGAGGCCCGATGTCCAAAATTCCGAACCACCCCTTTAACCTTGAAAAGTTGATGGGCAACTATACGTTATATACAGTATGTACAGTATACACGTATGCTTCCAGTCAAAAGTTAGAAATAATATAGTTTTATGTTTTTGAAGTCTCTTATGCAAACCTAGGCTGTATTTGTTTAATCAAATATAGTAAAAACAGTAACAATATAAAATATTACAAAATAACTCTTTCCCTGCCAGCGTCTTTGAAAAATGTTGCCAGCCAGTGCCAGCATTTTATCCTTTTCACAAAAGTCTCATGGCCCCCAGATTATTTAGTTGTATGCATATCTTAACATGTAATATATATATTTTAAAAAAATTAACAGACCCGCTGCTACATCTGGATTGGATTCAGAACGATGATCAAAACACAGATGGAGTAGATCGAGTCCTTCAACACCCCTAATGCTTCACAGTCCTATACCTCGTCCTGGGCTGACATTTATTCAGTAACGTTAGGCAGTTTTGATTTATTTGCTGTTTAATATGATCATGATGTTATTTTACATACAGTTGTGGTCAGAATTATTGGCACCCCTGGTAAATATGATCAAAAATGGCTGTAAAAAAATGGGGGGTGGAAACATACATGTTTTTCTCCAAAACACTTTGGCCACAATTATTGGCACCCCTAGAATTTTTTACTAATAAAATATCTCTGAAGTATATTCCCATATTTCATTTTTAGCACACCAGTTGTGACTAGGAACATGAAATTGTCCAGCTATGACTTCCTGTTTCACAGGAGTTTAAATATGAGGAAACACAAAGGCCAAATTCCTTTAATCATTCATCACAATGAGTAAAACCAAAGAATATAGTTCTGATGTGCATCAAAAGATTATTGAGCATTATAAAATAGAGAGTGTTGGCTAAAGTATTGAAAATTCACATTTCCACCATCAGGGCAATAATTAAGAAATTCCAATCAACTAAAGATGTTACGAATCTGCCTGGAAGAGGACGTGTGTCTATGTTGTCTTAATGCACAGTGAGGAGGAAAGTTTGAGTGGACAAAGACTCTTCAAGGAGTCTTGGGGTCAGAAGCCTACCCAAAAAAATCAACAACAAAAAAAACCTACATCCCCACGTTGTTTGAAAAATCCTCCTCGCTCATCCAAAAACAAACTCCAGCAAATTCAGTTGTCAGAAACGACTGGAACTTCAAACGGCACAGGCTTCTGTGGTCAGATGAAACTAAAAAAATAGCTGTTTGCTGGCAAACACACTAGATGGGTTTGGTGCACACAAGGATAAAAAGTACCCCATGTGTACAATTTAATATACCATTGGTTCTTTAATGTTGTGGGCCTATTTTTCTGCTGGAGGTCCTGGACTTCTTGTTCAGATACATGGCATTGTGGATTCTATCAAATAGCCTATCAATAGATAAAAAATCAAAACCTGACGCCTTCTGCTAGAAATCTTATAATGGGCCGTGGTTGGATCTTCGACCAGGACAATGATCCAAAACAAACTCAAAATCAACACAAAAATGTGTCTCTGAGCACAAAATGAAGCTTCTGCCATGGCTGTCCCAGTTCCCTAAACTGAACCCTATAGAAAATGAGTGGGGTGAACTTAAAGAGTAGGGGTGTGCAAAGCAACCGGTATTTGTATCTGTATTTGTATTTGTTGAGGGGGGAAAAGTATTTGTATTCGTATGTGTATTCTATGGGGGGGGGGGGGGGGGGGGGGCGCTAGCTTTCATGACGCACACACGCAAGGTCTCTCGCTCTCTCCCTCACTGCCATGCGCGCTACACGGTTTGAACCAGTTCTGTCTCGCATGCGCGCTCTAGATTTACGGGAGATTTGAACTAATTTGCGGGCTTCAGGGAGACTTGGGATGTCTGCGACTCTGTCAACTGCCTATTGTCTGAATACCGCGCTAACAGAGCTACGTAAACAGAGCGAACATGAGAGCATCCGACTGCAGACGTCAATAATGCAGCGTAATGGAATAATCTCCTGATAAAACTCCGCTTCCCGAAAGTTATAAACTGCCCACGGAACCCAGTTAAGGTACACAAATCTATTCAACAAAAATAGTGATGCAGTTAAGTGTTTTTTCGCTCAGCCGAGCCCTCTCTGTTGCTGTGTGCAGCTGTCAGTCACCTCTTCCTGAACGTCACTCACGCACCCTAACTCACTCATCCGGGCATGCACTGCGGTCTCGTGAGAAAACGCA
Organism: Chrosomus eos; assembly: GCA_036326025.1. Classification (NCBI taxonomy): domain Eukaryota; kingdom Metazoa; phylum Chordata; class Actinopteri; order Cypriniformes; family Leuciscidae; genus Chrosomus; species Chrosomus eos. The sequence continues at coordinate 35,865,837 of CM070823.1, read as the reverse complement.
TCTTTTTGATATAAAGTTTTTCTTTTTCCCGAATACAAATATTTTTTAAAGTATTTGTTCGAAATAAGTATTCGTAAAAAACACGTTATTTGTGCCTATCCGAATACCGTATTCGGGTTCGGCTCCACCCCTATTAAAGAGTAACTAAACACTAAACCAACTTTTTTTAGTTAATGATCTGTAAGACTAGGGCTTTATTAGTGCTGATCATTGATTCAAGTAACTTTTTTGAGATTTGGGTATAAAGTGTTTTAATTCTACAATATATGGTGTAAAAACGTCTGAGTGCTGCCCTCTTCAGGTTGAACGGTGGCTACTGCAGTTGAATTTTCCTATTGGATCTTTGCGGTGGTTCGTGATGTAAGCGGTGAGAGCTGATGTAAGCAGGTTCCAGCTCACCACACACTTGGTACGAGCTACCACGCCCCTGGCAGTGTAAAAACCATCTTGTTTTCGTCAAAACCACTGTAGTGAGTCAGGAGTTGGAATTGAAAGTATTGAAAACTATCAGGATAGAGTATTTAACTGCCCTCAGTTCATCCCCTCTATCTCCGCTAGGCTCCGCCCACTTTTCCAGCATTTTCAAATATTGCCAGTGGGTGGAGTCAGGCTCTGACCAGGGGTTTAGTTACACTTTAAGAGGAGAAGCTCCAACATGAACTTGTGAATCTGCAGGATCTGGAGAGATTCTGTATGGAGGAATGGTTTCTGATCTCTTGTCAGGTGTTTTCCAAACTCATCAGGCATTATAGGAGAACAGAATGAAAAGAATACGAGTTAAAAAAACATTTATTTTATTTTTTAAAATGTAATTTATTTCTGTGATGGCGTTCACCTGTGCTTCCTGGTTCCAAAAGAACAAGATGCAAGAAAAAAAATGTCATCAATTACTCAACCTTATATAGTTTCAAACCCATAAGACTTTTGTTCTTCGAAACACAAAGATATTTTAATAAAATATCATATCTTTTCATTGACAGTTCACAAAACTACCACTTTGACACTTTAAAACTTAATAATCCATATGAATTGAGTGGTTTAGTCCAAATTTCGAAAGCCTCGATTGCTTTAAATGATGAACAGATTGAATGAATTTTATTCACAATTGTTTTATTTTACTGTAAAAAATGAGTATTATACCTTAATTATATTCAATAAGGTTACACTTCATTAATAGTAATAACAGTAAATTATGCATAATTACACACAACTAACCCTAAACCAAAGCCTAATGCCAACCACAAATATATTGGAAGTACAAGTTGTTAATCAATATTACTCATTACTTAAATGTATATTTACACTGTAACAAGGACACCTACACTTTAAAATAAAGAGTATCCTTAATATAATAATAATTTAACTTCACACCTAGAGCTGCACGATTAATCGTTATAAGATCTCGATCTAAACACCCACACAATCTCATTCCTAAACGACAACAATTTATCTGTGTCCATTAAATTTTAAACTAATAATCACGACAAACTCACACGGAACATTCAGATTTGTGTTGCTGCTGATCCAGAGAGAGCAGTTATCAATGAAAGAAGAACCAGGATAAAATTGTATTGTTCTGATATAAACACTGCAGCTAGAAAGCAATTCAAATACAGTAAATCCCCTTTAGAAAGTAACATGACGCTTCAAATAACGATTAAATCATTTACATCGTTACACCATCGTTGGCGACAAGTAGCCTTACTTTTAAAAAATTGATTCTTTATTGAATCATTCATTCAAGAGATTTGTATGAAAATGCTGATTCATCCAGTAATGGAAAAAGTTAAGTATTTAGGAATGAGTCATTGAATAATTCATTCTTCAGATTTTAAATAGACTGCAGAAATTAACATTTTGTCAGAACCTCTAGTAAATTACGTCATTAAGTTGTCTTCAAAATCGTTATCTTTGTTTGTAAAAAAAAATCGTTGATTCTCAATTTATTGAGAATAGTGCAGCTCTAACAACTATAAAATTGCAAACAGCGGCAGACAATGAGCTGCTAATGTTTAAAAACACACTGAATCATGTGACATACCATATTCATTTTATTATCAAATTTGCAGTTTTTAAAATTGCATTAAGTCATAATGCAATTTCAGTTTTACTTTGATTATTCATGTACCCCTACATCAATGTAGGGCTGCAACTAACGATTATTTTAATAATCGATTAATCTGTCGATTATTTTTTCGATTAATCGATAAAACATTCATTTCCAACACTTTATTCAAAAAAGGAACTGACAGTGCAAATTCACAGTGCAAAAAAGGACTAACACAAAAATGTATTGTACAAAACATGCATCAGCCAAGATGTATGCTTTACATCAGCCAAATAGGCTTTTTTAAAATAAAGTGCACAAAAAGATGTATATTTTTGTTTACATGGACCTGAGCTGTCAGAACAATAAATCATTTATAAAAAAAAATAGCCTAAAGAAAAATACAAATCAGAAAACTTAACAGGATTTGTTTGAACGTCAGAACTTGTTCTCTACACTACACTCGCACACACTCACAAACTCACTCACTGATGCACACTCAAACTTTTTTTGAGATTTTATAATCTTTAACAAAATGTTTGATATTATTTGACAAGCAAATGCACACAAAAGACAAGTCTCGCGCATGGATAATAGGTAATAATAATAATAGCAATAATAATGATTATAACAAAAGATAATATCTCTAGTCTATCCTAATATTAATTATAAATACAATGTATATAACATATAAAAAATTAAATACAATACAATGGATTGACCACCTCCTATGGTGTGTAAGGTATTTTGCAGCTCATTCTTTCCGAACATTTAGTGAAGTTTTTTAGAGTAAAGATTGAAAAATTCAGTGCTGAAAATTGTGGAAAAAATATTCCCCTTGTAGTGGTACTTGGGACAGACAAGAAAGTGTTTTCGTCTTCTGTCGATCTGATTCAAATCACAGTCTGCTAATTCAGTAGAAAAATTTAATTGTTGTTTTTATTTATATTGTTGTTCATTTATCAAACTTCCATGCCTCTGATTTAGTAGTTATATATTACTATGCAGTATCAATTTACGAGTCTCACTCGTGCGCAGACACACTCGGTCTCTTTCGCGCACTATCCCTCGTGCGCAGACACACTCGGTCTCTTTCGCGCACTATCCCTCGTGCGCAGACACATTCGGTCTCTTTCGCGCACTATCCCTCGTGCGCAGACACACTCGGTCTCTTTCGCGCACTATCCCTCGTGCGCAGACACACTCGGTCTCTTTCGCGCACTATCCCTCGTGCGCAGACACATTCGGTCTCTTTCGCGCACTATCCCTCGTGCGCAGACACACTCGGTCTCTTTCGCGCACTATCCCTCGTGCGCAGACACACTCGGTCTCTTTCGCGCACTATCGCTCGTGCGCAGACACACTCGGTCTCTTTCGCGCACTATCCCTCGTGCGCAGACACACTCGGTCTCTTCGCACACTATCCTCGTGCGCAGACACACTCGGTCTCTTTCGCGCACTATCGCTCGTGCGCAGACACACTCGGTCTCTTTCGCGCACTATCCCTCGTGCGCAGACACACTCGGTCTCTTTCGCGCACTATCCCTCGTGCGCAGACACACTCGGTCTCTTTCGCGCACTATCCCTCGTGCGCAGACACACTCGGTCTCTTTCGCGCACTATCCTCGTGCGCAGACACACTCGGTCTCTTTCGCGCACTATCCCTCGTGCGCAGACACATTCGGTCTCTTTCGCGCACTATCCCTCGTGCGCAGACACACTCGGTCTCTTTCGCGCACTTTCCCTCGTGCGCAGACACATTCGGTCTCTTTCGCGCACTATCCCTCGTGCGCAGACACACTCGGTCTCTTTCGCGCACTATCCCTCGTGCGCAGACACACTCGGTCTCTTTCGCGCACTATCCCTCGTGCGCAGACACACTCGGTCTCTTTCGCGCACTATCCCTCGTGCGCAGACACACTCGGTCTCTTTCGCGCACTATCCTCGTGCGCAGACACACTCGTTCTCTTTCGCACACTATCGCTCGTGCGCAGACACACTCGGTCTCTTTCGCGCACTATCGCTCGTGCGCAGACACACTCGGTCTCTTTCGCGCACTATCGCTCGTGCGCAGACACACTCGGTCTCTTTCGCGCACTATCCCTCTGTGCGCAGACACACTCGGTCTCTTTCGCGCACTATCCCTCGTGCGCAGACACACTCGGTCTCTTTCGCGCACTATCCCTCGGCGCAGACACACTCGGTCTCTTTCGCGCATATCCTCGTGCGCAGACACACTCGGTCTCTTTCGATGCACTATCCTGTGCGCAGACACACTCGGTCTCTTTCGCGCACTATCCCTCGTGCGCAGACACACTCGGTCTCTTTTGCGCACTATCGCTCGTGCGCAGACACACTCGGTCTCTTTCGTGCACTATCGCTCGTGCGCAGACACACTCGGTCTCTTTCGTGCACTATCCCTCATGCGCAGACACACTCGGTCTCTTTCGCGCACTATCCCTCGTGCGCAGACACACTCGGTCTCTTTTGCGCACTATCGGTCAGTGCGCAGACACACTCGGTCTCTTTCGCGCACTATCGCTCGTGCACAGACACACTCGGTCTCTTTCGCGCACTATCGCTCGTGCGCAGACACACTCGGTCTCTTTCGTGCACTATCGCTCGTGCACAGACACACTCGGTCTCTTTCGTGCACTATCGCTCGTGCGCAGACACACTCGGCCTCTCTCGCGGAGCTCGCTACGTTTTGTCCAGTCCGGCGCCTCATAGATCTGCTCTGCGCTCAACTAGATTTGTATTTATTTATACTCAAACATCTCTGCGAATTATTGATTGGCGTAATAATCACGCAACAACGAATCGATAATGAAATTCCTTGACAAATCTTTTAATAATCGATTTTTATCGATTCGTTATTGCACCCCTACATCAATGTCTCTTTTTCGGCATTCTGAGCTACAGCTTTACTGTTGTTATTCCTCGACATACCCATAGTTTATAATTCTCCTCTTCCAATCAGCTATCATGAACAATTCTGAAAACAGGATGTGCAGATTCAATGTTTTTGGGCACCGATGTATCAAGTACTTGTACGTACAATTATTTTTATTTTTTAAATCACACTAGATGTAATCAGACACAATAAAATATTTTTTAAAAGCATTTTCAAGGACAATTTTCAAAATTCTGGCACTTTTAAACCTTGAAAAAATAAAATCGAGCTATTTTCTAAACATTTTACAAACTGTGGTAATAAACCTCTCCGTTCAGAAATGAATGTTTGCATAACATCCTGCTAGAGAGAATTCTGGACAGCCACAATCACATTCCGCAGCAGGACTGTACACGTCAGAGAGCTATTTTAAGAATGCAGCCAAACAAGCTCCCAACAAAGTAGAGGAAAAAACAGCCAAGACCACAGTCAGAAAGTGAAGACGGCCTTACAGACTAACATTAGAGAGGCGTGCCACCAGCTTCTTGAGACGGTAGCACAGCACATGCAATGTTATTATTATTACACGTTCTGTCGCTCAGAAATTTGACAGGAGCTCAATTTGAGATGCACACATACATTTATTTTCATAAACAAAAAAAATATTTTTTAGCATTTTTATACGATACAATTGTAGTTAATATTACTACCTATTATTAACATTAGCCATTGGTCTTCAATAGTATCATCCATTATTAGATCATGATAACCACAGGTCAAACCACTAATGGCAGCTAAATAAATGGTCAAATGTAACCATGGTTTCTATGGTTATTTGTTATGAAAAACAGTTGCCTAAACACATTTAAAAGAAACTAATACACAAAACTGCTATAGCCTAAAATTCTATATGAATATGCAATAGAGCTTAGATTCTCTGCCCGAGCCCGACCCGACCCGCGGGCCGGGCCAGGCCGATATTTCCCGCCACTATGCTCGGGTCGGGTCAGGTCGGGCCCTTGATCAAGCACGTCACGTGTCACGCGCAGCGTCTCCTCTACTCGCATGCTGTGCTGTATTGTGTAGCTTAAGTGCAACATGGAGCTTAAAGAAGTAAAGAAAAAAAATTAAATAGGAGAATTAAGTTTGAGCAAGTATGAAGGAAAGTCGGAGGTATGGAAATATTTTAAACTAGTCGTGGGCAGTGACAACATGTGTCGGCTTTGTTGAGTGCAAGTGCGGCGTGCTTCTCGCCTATGATAGAAAAAAAACTTCGGCATGATCTTCAGGCATGATTTTTACAACTTCATTATGTTTTGTTTTGTAGAAAGCCTTTCTTTAAAGTGAATTTCGTTTTGCATAAATTCTATCTTTATTTTAGTAAATTTTTCATTAACCAATTGCCTGGATTTAATAAAAAAGAAGCAAATATAGCAGACAATATAGCCTAATTATGACATGGAGGCGCCAGCGAGCCGCGGTCACCATAGCATGTGAACTGGAGCATCTCATCATAAATTAAATCAATTCTCGGCACGCTTGTCACAGAATATACAAATGCACATCTTGCTTGTTGCACGCACACATATGTCGAAATTATTAATAATATTGAATGCTGTATGTTGTGCTTGTTCAATTTTTTTAAATTAAAACTTTCATTGTGATAATTAAAATAATTGAATATTAAATATTAAGTGGCCAATTTTTGCACATTTATTAATAGTATTTATATAATATAGGCCTATATATATAAAATTGCACAGCTCCCCCAATGGTCTAGCACCCATTCAGCACCTGCGTTAAAAAAAATTATCTGCCGTCGCCCCTGGTTATAACGGCCCACGTATTAAAAATGGTCGGGTGTAAATCGGGCTCGGGCTCATAATTACAGTTAATATGTCGGGCCGGGCCGGGCTCGGACACAACGTGCACGGGCTCGGGTCGGGTCGGGCTTGATTCTTTGGGCTCAATCTAAGCTCTAATATGCAATGCATCTGCCACAATACCATGGTTACAGTTAGTGATACAACAGTAAATCCATTGAGAATGTTGATGATTTGTGGGTTAAAAAACCACAGACTGGATCGCTGTGTCTCAATGTTTCTCAGTTTTTCTGGTTCATCTGGCTATAAACTATTTGGAGCTGGGTTTTCCAAGGTTTTTTCTCCATTGGGTCATCTGATGGAGTTTTAGGACACCATTAGGTGACTTGATGGAGTTTTTGGTTCCTTGCCACTGTTGCCTTTGGCTTGCTCAGTTGGGATATTCAAATTAATTAACCAATCATACTATTGATCAGCTCTACCAAACTGGATGTCTTTTTTCCAGTAATAAACAAACATTGTTAAGTTGTTTTTATTGATACTGTGAAGCGCTTTGATACAATCTGTATTGTGAAAAGCGCTATATAAATATATTTGACTTGACTTGACTAGTTGAAATCACTGAGACATTTGTGTTTTTTATCGGAGAAATCAAACAGTTTGATCATATGATCACTGGTCAATGAGTCTTTGTTCTAAGCTCATGCTGAGCTGTTTTTTGGAGCAGGCTGATCAATGGTCCGTGTGGAACAGGAATGGCAGCACTTATCAAATTGGTGTTGGCACCAGTGCAAGCAGGTCCTTAAACTGTCGGCTATATCAAAAGATAAACATGGAGACTGAGAACAGTCTCTAAAAACCGGCCAAAAGCCAAGGCCATAATAAAAAGTGTTTTTAAAATGTCTCTTGTAACCTCAGCAATCCCAGATTTTACTAGTGTTGTCAAAAATGTTTAAATACTAAAATTGTAAAACTTTGTATTTTTGCAGTATTGGTAGTATTGAATACTGATTGTGTTATGTATTTCAGGACAAATGGAAGACAAATGGAAGTGAAAGAGAAGATTTTTGAATAACTTTGGGATCCAAACTTTTATTTTCCACAGAAAAAAAAGAACAAACTATGACTGAATGTTAATGAATTTTTTGGGTGAAACCCTTTAAACGCCATTCTTCTGTCAGAAAAAACAATAGTGCTTGACAATTAAACAGCAACTTAATGCTCCTAGGTGTCACAGTTCAAGTGAATAAAGAGACTGGGAAATGTTCTCATGCACTGTAATTTACTTTTTTTTAACACGGCATATATTATATTTTCTTATGCACATACATCTGATTATCTCTCAGCATAAGAAAACCTTCTGAACAGTCAAGCCTGCCTAAGAAGCATCATTTAAAGAGGTCATGACAATCATATATTGCTTTGATCTGTTGACGTGGTCTTTGTACCATTAAAACATCCAGAAAGTTTCAGAGCATAAAACATCTTCCTCATAAACAAAGGATTTATTTGATCAAGCTCAAAAAAATCAGGTCGTTTTGATATTGCTGTGATGTCACATGGGAATACATTTGCATACATGACTCCAATGCAAAACATCAACGAATAGTTGCACATCAACACACCATAGGCCCCGCCCACTGGCGTTCAGTCACGTAACGGCTGACATTTGTGTAAATTGGATGTGAGGATCGCGTCAAAAGCAAACCACCCATTATAAATCACTGACGCTGTCTACACCAGATATAGTATAGCCTACAGATGTGCGTTCAGTTTCTGACATGCTCTACACGCTCGAGTCTGTCAACAATAATCACAATAGGCCATATTATGACCCAAATTTAAGCTCTCTTACAATGATAATCAAGACTTTTGTTATACCATTTAAGATTTTTCTATGATCTTAAATTTGATCATAATGAATCCCGCGGGAAGACAATGAATTTCTGTGTTCCTGAATGTTTCTACGCGTGCATGATGATCTCAGTATGTGTGTGTGTGTGTGTGTGTGCAAGCATGCATGTGTTTTAATAAGGACAGCTCGATTTAGAATGGTGATTAAACGGACTGAAACTACCTGTGCATTAAACCGTTTTAATACTTGCCTTCCAGCCAATCCAAAATCCAAAAACTTTAACATAATGACGAACATTAAAATAATAAAAAAATGTAATGTCATGACCCCTTTAAGCCAGCTGTACGTGATACACTTCCTGTGGCGCTATGCCCATGCCTTACATCCATGTGATCATCAGCCTTCTTCACCAAACACACAGCTCAAGTTTCATCTAAATCACTAAATGCACACAGCAGACCTAGGCTAGACATTAGACTTAGTATTAGATAAGTTATTGCTCAAACTTATTGTTTGTCTTTTTTTAAGATTCTGCCAAAGTTGGCCCTCAGAAACCATACTCATCACCCAAAAATAAAAATGATATCATAATTTACTCACTGTAAATCACTTTCTTTATTCAGATGAACAGAAACTAAACATTTTTGTAGAAAAATAATACCTTCTCTTAACGTGTAATTAAACACATTGCATTTATATTCTGGTCTCATGTGCTTTTCTGTATGCTTTATTAGTACGGTGTTTCCAGAGTCTTTTCATATAACTGTCTTAATGCATTAAGCCACGTGAGCGTTTCAGAACGTCCTCGAGACCGCGGGTGCCGTGACATCATCTCGTACAAAAAAAGTCCCATTTCATACCAAACAATAAGACTTTACGCTCTCCCCCTGCTCGGCCTTTCTCTCTCGCCGCCACTGTTTCTTTGAGTTTAATTCATTATTAATATAAAAACTCCACGAGTGGAAAACTAATCTTAAACAGTTTTGAAAATTGAAATTTGTCATAGTGATACTAACAAAGCATGGCACTTCCTTTACACCTCTCGCTAGCAGATTTGTTTCTTCGCCCTGAGGTCGTGTTAACTGTTTAAAGATTTTCTCATGCTTTATGTCACGTAATTACTAGAGAAACACCCGTCTGTGGTTTTGTCAGTGCTTGCTTAAGTAGACGGTGAATGAGTGATGAGTAAGGCTGTTTCTCACTTACAAGAACACAAAGAACGGACTTGTGTCCTCAGGAAGACCAGTCAAAAACGCACGTTTGAGAGGACTGAGCTTGTTGCTCACGTTTTAAGTTGGTAGACTGATTAAAACATTTACATTTTTTATGCCCATGTTTTTTTTTATGCCCATGGTTTTTAAATGTTATATACCAATTAAAAGTACATAAGGCTTTCTGTAAGTGATGAAGTGTCTTTATTATCACTTTTTTAAAATTATGCCAAAGAAAACAACACATGTGTACTCTCATCAGCCATCACACATTTGCGAGCTTGCTGCGGGAATCTCTTAATTGAGAACAAAAATATTCTAATACTTGCTGGCTTCTGCCCACAATGACTTCTGGGATTTCTGTTGGTTCGATTTGATCAAGTCCGCAATCGAATGTGTCCTTATCAAAAACACATCCAGGTAATATTATGTGTCCTCTGTGCTTGTTAAGTATTGGAGTTGAACTTTGGTGGATGCTGGTGATGTTTATTGAATGCACAAAGATGCAAGATCGCATAAGGGCCGATGTAGAGAAACGGCCAAAGTGTCAGCTGTGATGATGTCACTCACTAGCACATGTGCAGCGAAGCTAATGCTAATGCTAATGCGTGAATGTACGTCAGAATGTTGAAGTGGTTCAGATGTGATTTTGATGGCAGGTAGGTGAAGCGAAGGAGTCACTTTCTATTCTAAAGAAAAGGATTGTTTCATAAACTTTGTTTCATAATGTCCTTTTTCAAACTAGGTTTTTATATTTCCTGAATGAGTGGTGCTTGTCAGTATGAAAGCACAGTATTGTCAGCTTGCCAGTTTCTGTTCCATTCCATGTCCTGTGTGAATGTCCCATAATGCAACACTTATTTCACTTTATACGCCAATGTCTGTGTCCCAAACGCACTTCACAATGGAATTTGAATGTATAGCCCAAGTAGACAGTTGTCAGTTATTAAAAGATTGAACACCAGTGGGCATGACCAATACTGCAATATGTATGTCTTGCTCTGGAGGCAGGCACTCTTATGTCTAATATTGACCTATTTAATGAATATTAAGCTCTACACCACCTCTTTCAGTCAGATTGATTGATATATTTTTCAGATCAAGCGCAATAAGACCGACTGAGGTGTTTACAGGAAGGATTTGTTTAGTTCAATTGAGGCATCAAATGTATTATTAAATGTATTATTAGTTTCCATGTAAACATAGCCTTGTTTTCATTTGTCACATTAAACTTTGGACAAGGCCTATTATTCCTCCTTCCTCGATTTCTGTTACTCTACTGAAAAAAAGTTTCTGGTTGAATTCACACAGTCCCTGTTCTGGTCCACATCAATGTGATAGCATCTCAGTGCTTTCTTTACACACAGTTAATTTTTGGATGTTCTTATATAATAATAATTATTATTATTATGCCCTGATTTTCAATTTCACATCCCATTACAAAGCTATCAGGGAAAATCCTTTTCATTTTCACTGAAGCAAGACCTTGCAAGGACCAAAGATCAGAATATGCATCTCACACTGACACTGCTCTGGAGGCATCATGAGAAGTCAAAATTGTTTGAGTCTTCAAAGAAAATATGATTCATATTTTTTTGTAAATCGTCAACCGATTGTCAACTGTTCTAGACACATCCAATGGCCCATTTAGTTAGTGACATAGCCTACTATGTAATTCAGGAAGGGGAAAAAAATCTCTCCAACAAAAGTTTCATTTTTCCAAATGACTCAAACTTTGCTTGTCTAGGATCAAGTCCTGTTATTCATGAATCACCAACTTTTTTTTCCCCAAACTGCAAATCTGTGCCTCGAACCACAAGAATATACATGGACCATAAAGCATTGCACTGTAACACACATACACTTGGAGCCACCCTGTGGTCCAAGACAAGAGGTTTTTTGATAATCTGGGGATTTTATTAAGAGGTGGGTTGGGTGCGGGAGGGAGGGGGCGAGCAAAGGACTTCATTTATCAATGGAAACTTCTTAAGGGCAAAAACAACACTCTGGTGTTCAGAGGCCTGGGAGCTCGTCTTCAAAAGATCACTACTATTCATCCTCAACCTATATAAAGAGATCATATCACTTCACTAGACTTGGGTTTAACCGCTCTATTCATATGGATTGGTTTTACAACACATCCTTTTTGGATCTTTTATGTGTTGGTGAACTGGACTTTCAATGGAGGGACAGAAGCCTACCGGTTTTCTTTAAAAAATTGTGTTTCAAAGATTAAACAAAGTCTTTTGGGTTTAGAACAAGATCAGGGTGAGTAAATGATGACAGAATCTTCATTTTGGGGTGAAATGTCCCTGTAAATGTTAACCAGAAAACAAATGAAAAAGAGAAAATCACTCACTGCTCTTGAATGAATTCAACTTTTGTAGATTTGATACGTATTGTTGTGGATGTGTATTTTTAGGACCAGTAAAATGGGATCTCCTATTTGAAAGATCAGAAGATTCCCGAAGACTCATTACTCAGGACTTCCTGCATCTGTCAGTGTGATGTACTGAAGGAGTTAAGACTTATCCTGATGTTAATGAATTCATTCATTTTAGCTCAACGAAGACAAAAGCTCTTTGAGAGAGAAAGCTCATGGAAGCTGACTCTTTTCCCATTCCTTTTTGCAATATTTAAAACTGATCAGCTGATAGACTAGATCGTTTTATGTGGAGCAGTTTTACATACATTACATACAACAAAAAATCAACATGATCACAAACGTGACGCTGATTTTATGCAACCGTTCCAGAAACAAGAAGTTATTACCAAGTAAAAATAATTTCAGTGGTGCAGGTATGACATCACTGTGTAGACCAAAACGCTGTAGCGAGTTTTAGCACTTCCGGTTCCATTGTCCTGAAGTCAGTGGGTTTTTTGAATGGGGTTTTGGTTAAACTGCTGAAATAAGGTCTGTGGTGAACACAAGCTCAAGACACTTGCACTGCACGTTTTAATCTATGACATAAAATACATCAGTATTACCCCACTCATGATTTTTTGAAGCTGTGTTACGTGACTTGAAAAAGGCGGTTGCTAACAATTGGTTAAATGGGACTACAGAGGCTGTCGAGGAAAATAAACGTCATCAACCGAACAGTTAAACTCCGCTTTTACAGCCTCATTATGCTTATAATTGTGCTCTTATAAACCATTCTACCTCAAACGCTCTGGGAAAATGTTTTTAGATGATAACTGAAAGAGCTGTCAGAAGTTTAGTGATGGTGACGTTGAATTCGTGGGACCGTGGTATAGTTAGTTAATAACCATACTTTAGCTTTTTACTTCTGGCGACTGCATTTAGGCTTTAAATTCATCAAAGTTGTGTTCATCTGTGAAAATTATCTTGATGGACAAAACGTGCAAGTATCATAAACTTTTGTTGATCACAGAACTTGCTTTTGGCGATAATCCAAAAGCCAATGGGAAAATCCTATTGGGTTTTTCTCGAGGGAACCAGTGTGATGCGAACTGGCGGTTAGCCTACAAAGCGACGTCATTCCTGCACCACTCGATTTAGTTTGTTTTTGCTCCACCAAAAAAAGTTCCAAACAAGGTCATAAAGTCACTTAATGTCTCCAAGCAACTCGCTGGTGTTTCGTTCCTGATTAATGACTCACTGACCCCATAATAAGTGTACAACCGCTAGCTAGAGAACACCCATAATGCACTGTGAGAGTCGCGCAATGAATGAATTCCCCCTCTCACCAGGAGATGGCGTCCGCAGCTGACCCAATCATCCATCCATTTTCCAAACCGTGCTAGGACCAGCCTAATATCATACAGGTAGAAATTCCTTTTTAATTGATTATAAAAAAAATTAAGGCGAGACACAGCAGGCAAAAACATCAATTTTGAGATTTTGGGATATTTGTCTTCAATAACATGTCTTCTTTCAGACTTGTGGTGAAAAAAAGTCTGAAATACACATTTAGGTCTTTATTTTACTACAGTTTGTCTGTTTGCGTGTGTAGATTTCTCATAAATTCATCAAAAGTTGTCGTTTATAAATCATCCCGCTGATCTGCGATCTGCACCCTGTCATCACACACACCGTTAGAAAGCTCTCTCTCTCCTGTACAATGCTGTCGGATCCAAATATGGTCATTTCCTTTTTATCAGCAACCAATCGTGAAAATAAAAGGGGCGATTTAACTCTAAATGCGCGATCTCATTGGCTGATGCTAAATCTTTAAAGCCCGTTTTCTCAAAACTACTTTTCTCTCATACTCCAAGTCCGAAATCTCCACTTCAGTAGCACCTATATAGGCTACACCAAACTTTCCAGTCTTGTTCCTAGTTATATTGTGAAGACATTTACAGAGGGATTTGTAAATATATTATTCCTAGCCTGATTTATATAACATTTTATTCCAAAAAACATGGCGAAAATCATTTTTCCCACAGTATAGCCTATTCTGATTTACAGGATAACAAAAGTAGATATCCATAAATCCCTCTGTAATTTTTTTCCCCATCTGATATGTGAACACAATAAAAACATAATTTTGAACCTGGCTTTATCTAATACTCGGATTTTGTTTTTTTTAAATATAAGCAAATTAGTGCATATTTAATTGGATCATGCCTCATTTGCATATTTAAACATTAAATTACAGAAAACGTGTAATACATTTTTTTCTCATCTTACTGTAGGTAATCAACTGGGAATGTTTCATGATATCTGCTAGTCACAAAAATTCCCATATTCACCTGTAGTGTCTCGCCTCAAGGTTTATACACCTATACTAGTTTCCATGGCAGAGTTTTAAATGATTATTATTAAACAGCGAGCACAAACTATGAACAAGTGGTAGCCCGAATTACAGTGTCCAAATTCACTCACTTGTTTTCATTCACTTCTTCAAGTGGACAAATGATGATTTTATTTGATTTGCAACAGCCCTATGGTGTCTTATTACTATTCTGATTGAACTTACTGATTCATTTCTGGCATTAAGACAATAATTTTATAAATAATCTTTATCAATAGCTTTTTGTTGTTGTCGTTGCTCAAATTGTTATTTATATCAGGGTTGTTTAAAATACAACTAAAAGAGCACTTCCTGATTTCTACTGTATTATATGTATTAGAGGCTATATTAATTAACTTTGACTGTTCTATATTCATCTAGAAACCTCAAAGCATAGTCAGCTTATTTGTTGCAACTCCAATGAAGTTCTAGTTGATGTCATTTGTAGAGTAGGTAGGGCCCAAACAATGACTTAAACACATTCACAAAATCAAAATTAGGTCAGTGTGCGGTGAGAAATGTTGTCGAAATGGTAATATCTGACACATTCCTCCAGGAATGTAAAGTCAGAGGAAAATCTAGCATACGCTGGAAACACTGATGTCAGGAGCTTCACAAGCACAGAGTGTGTGTGATCGGCCAGTTGCCCTGAGGTAAACGCAGTTCTAGACGCTCTGAACAGCGCAGCTTCATTAGACATGTCATATCTCGAACTACTCCTGGAATAGGAAGCATTAGAGGCGGATACGGGACAGGCGAGACGATACACATTGAGAAAACTGGCCAGAGTGAAAGCTTAAGATGAATAAAACAAAAGCGACTCCTCTTTCGGTTTGCTCTTGGAGAGAGCAAACACAAGGCGTAAACCTATACAAATGTGTAGAACTGAAAGGCATTTGAATTTATCAAACACTTGTGCCATAAAATTCAGAGACGGAGTCAATTTAATTTCTTTATATAAACCCATCAATTCTAATTTACAGAGACACCGCATTACCATTTATTCACTGTGAAGGAGTTTTTCATCCTCAACTTTTCCAGTAATGTTCCAAGCACCCAGTCGATATTTTATGTATAATAATACACTGCATAATTTAAATGTAACAATTTATTTTTAGAATTATGTATAATTGTTGTTGGAATACTAGACATCATTTAATTTTATATTTAATTATGGACCCCAGGAAGACTATTTTATGGGATCTAATGGGGAGAGTGATTTCCGAAGAGTTATTAATGCGTGACGGTTGGGTTATTCATGTTCACTCTCATCATGTGGTGTTTATTTACTGGGAGTTTGAACAACGTAAAGGGCTCTAGAAGCCCCAGATAGCTGTGATAATAACTTCAAAATAATGAAGCATCTCAGTGCAGAACATTATTTATTTACCCTATAGAACAGATTACCCTATAGTTTGATTTCTCAGAATGCTTTTATTTCATGAGCACAAACAATCGAATAGAAAATGTTTTTTGTATATCCTGATCACATGGTTTGCCAACTTCAGAGGTGCAATATTTGCTCAAGATTAGGAGGTATTACAGTTAGTCCATACGCGCACACACACACACACACACACACACACACACTCACACACAGTTCATGTAAAGAGTGTAAAGCCACGTGAAGATCGTTTCATGTCATGCCTCCTAGAAGATTTTCTTGTTTTGTCTGTAAAAATGATGGTAAGCATTTTAAATGATGGTAACACATTACAATAAGGTTTATTAGTTAACAACCTTAGCTAGCAAACTAACAATGAACAATACTTCTACAGCATTTATTAATCTTAGTTAAAATTAATTCCAACATCTAACAACACATTGTTAAAATCAAAGGTTGTGCTTGTTCACATTAATGCAGTGAACTAACATGAACAAACAATGAACAGCTGTGTTTTTATTAACTAACATTAACAAAGATTATTAAATACTGTAACAAATGTTTTGCTCATTGTTAGTTCATGTTAGTTAATATATTAAATAATGTTAACAAATGAACCTCACTGTAAAGTGTTACATAAATTATTTGTCAATGTTTTAAGATCTATTCATTAAGCTGACCAATCTATTGCTTTTATATCTCTGCATGATCTGTCCCAAAACTGTCACGCCAGCAATAGCAAAGCATACACACTTCAAGAGTGCCAGACTGACAGTGTATTTGAGGTTTGTTTAGAAGTTCTCTATTATGTAGGTTGGAGTTTTTTTTTTTTTTGCCGTTTTTTTTCTTTCTGGCTATTACTGGAATTTTCTTTACAAAACTGTATCTAGCATTTAAATCAATGTGAACTCTTGTAGCTTCTGTCTGGGCTGCCCAGTCACAGGGAAGCATTATTTAACACTTATATAATGCACTAAATAATTATGCATTTAAAAGTTAATGACCATAATTATTTGTACAAAAGTTCACAATGCTGTTGTAGATATATATAGTGTTGATAACATTGAATAAATATCTTTTCGCCAGATTAGACATTTACAAGTTGAAACCTCGAAATTATGGTAATTATTTTAAAATGGCGTGAACGCACCTACACTAACTACCATTTAGGTAAATATACTATTTAGCGATAGTAATGCAAATTGGGAAGCAGCATGTGTGAATGAACGGTGTCAGATACACAAACTCACACGGTGTCGGAACATAAATTAGGATATTTTTGATGAAATCTGAGAGCCGTCTCACTCCTGCATAGGCTGCTGTGTAATTTCATCTGCCGGCCCAGAAAGTTAGTAAAGACATCATTAAAATAGTCCAAGTGACTACAGTGGCTCAACCTTAAGATTATCAAGAATACTTTGAACACATGAACTTCATCTCCAGAACGACTTTGAAAGTCATTTCCCAGGCTTTTCACTGTTTCATTTGAGAAAAACTACCATCAAATAGACACTGAAACTTCAAAAGATTATGACAGAAATATATACTAAAGTATACTAGCGAGTATAGAATTACATTTAAAGTATAATATTTTTACTTCTAAGTAACATCATACAACCAAGATATTTTTTTGTATACAGTTTTGGATACAGTTCTGTTGTGCAGCATCTTATTTGACAAAAAATAAAAATGCAATATTTTGTTGTAAATTAATTGTCAAAATTAAAAGGAAAACAGAATTTAGGGGGGAATAAAATGGATTTCATGGGGCGCTGCATTTAAAAGTAGTAACTCTGTGGAGTGTCATTGTGAACAAACAAGATTACATTCATTCTATAGGTCATGTGGAAAGCATTTCCTTCCCCATCAATGGTAAATGAATCTCGTGATAAATATCAATATCGTATGATTTGGAAAAATTGTGTACTACCTTATATTTATCCAAATTAATCAAAATCGGAATCGAATCACAAACTTATGCTTATTTTTAAGAAAATTTGTGTCAATGTCCAGACTTAAAGGATAAAGGCCTGTTCACACCGGGACGAATTTCGCGCGCGTTATTCGCCGACGTTTAATGCCTCGTGACCAAACAAAGGGCGCCAATGTGAGTGTTCACACCGACGCGTAAAACGCCACGCGTAAAAGCGTCATTTTTAAAAAAACGCCTCGGGATCGTTTTTTTAGTTTGACGCGCCGCGTCAAAAACTATCCGACCAATGAGATTGGCGCTTTTGCTCATGTGTCTGGAGCTTCTGAAGTTACAGTAAAACACAACTTGGGGGCGCTCAAACACAAAACGGTCTTGGCGAGCACACATAACGGTGAAGAAGATATACAGCGTCCGTCTACTACACACTGCCGGGAAGAAATAAGACGAGGAAGATGCAAGGCCAGATGAATGTAGAGCTGCTGGTCTTGTTGGTGTCAATATAAAGAGACACAAATGAGAATAAAGAACTGTATGACAAACGCGACAAACTTGCTCTCTTCTTCTGAGTGACAACAGGTGTCAGAAGCACTTTGTGGACCGGGGTATTTCTGTTTTACATTAAGCGCCATCTAATGTCAGGGAATTAATTTGCATGTTCACTCAGCTCATCGTCAGCGAAAAACGCTTGGGTGTGAACACAAAAAACGCGTTGAAAAACGCTGACGAATAACGCGAGCTGATATTCGTCCCGGTGTGTACGAGCCTTAATTCCGATATTTAGCACTTTGAGTCTATTTTCTAGTTTGTTTTGGATGAACTAGAGTGGTGGACACAGAAATTTTGTCGATGCGTCCTGTTTCGACTTTTTGACTATTTTAGAATCGCCTCTGAGCGCTTCAGAGTGACTGTCTATGGGCATGCACAAACATGTCCTTAAAACAAGCCTTAACGTTCGTTTTCAAAACTGTCCAACTCACTGAGAAAACACAGTACCAGTAATTAGCGGTGGACTATTGATGATTTGCGAGGAGGACAGAAAACCGGAAGGAGACTGGTCAAGTTCAATAAAAAGACACTTTCAAACACTCAGGTGATTTCCTTGATTTATTTAGAATAGGTATAACTCAATATTTAAACTAATTGAAAATGCTAAATAATCTAACAAAACTTTCTCATTAATTGGTGATAAAATCAATGATTAGTCGATTAATCGTTCTAATAATCATTCGATTAATCGATTATCTAAATAATCATTTGTTGCAGCCCCATTATATGGTGTGGCAGAAAACTAGTTGTCTAGTGTGGATCTGTTCAGCGCGGGTTTGTCGAGAATGTGTTTCTGAGTCCTGAAAACGTGCAGACGTCAGTTCGGTTACAGAAGACGGTTCACAGTCGTAAAAAAACAAAGCGCTGCACTACTAGTCATTAACATCTGCTATACGTAAGTCTCGTTTTGTGAAACAAGACAGGGGATTAGGGATGAACATAAACAGTGATACGTATACACACATTGCACGCAAATTGATGTATTTTAGCAATCGGTAACGTTGATTATGAAAATACGCCAATTTCTGTGGAATGACACGTCAGAACAGCCCTAACAACAGCATTCTGTGTGTCTATTTGTAGTTTGCTTTTGGGATCTGATTGGACCTCAAAACTGAAAAATATTTCTTTTGCTCACATCCCCGTTTCATACAAGAAGCGAATTCAACGAGGAAATGGTAGCGAATAACAATACCTGCCTGTGACAGCGCTTGAAAATAACCTGCTATCACTAAATTAGTGTACAATTATATTCATTTCAAACTTCTTGATTCTGTAATCCTATTACAGTATTTTCATAAATAAAGTCCCCCTGTAGTCAATCATTTTCCCCTTGTATCTTTGATAACCAAAATTACATATTTAAATGTTTTTTACTTGAAAAAGAGAATTCTTCATGCCTTAAAATACCGTAATTCCTCAAATAAAGACCGGGGCCTTTATTTACCTGAACTGCAGATGGTAGCCGGCTTTTATTTGAAGCAGGCTTTTATTAGAGGCAGGCCTTTATTTCTAATTCGCGATCCCCCCCTGCCCGCCAGCCAAGTTTCCATGGTGACGCGTCATGCTTGGCACGTGTTCACCACAGTCAAAATAGCGCTGTATGACAGATGTAGCGCTTTTATTTCTAAATATTAACAAACTTGCTTACCATGTCATCAACTATCTTCTATTCTGACTCTCAATTCAGTGTAAGTGAGTTTGTTTTGTCGTTTAAAACCCTTTATAATTGATCCTGATCTGTAACGTGAGATGGGCACCGCAGTTCAGAGATTCCTGTCTGTTGGATTTGTACGTTACACAGCGCGTGAATTGTTCAGTTTCTCCCGAAATGCATGAAAGTAAGTGGCCGGTGAACTGGAAGAAGAATAGAGTAAACTTTATACTTACACTGTGTATCTGATATGAATAAACACGCTAATATATTTGAATGGATTATTGCTGCGTCCATAGACACCATTGTGTATTTTACAAACTATAAATGTATTGTTTTGCTATAAATCTTATCTATTTAAATGTCTGAAACCTAAAATAAACGTGGTTAAAACACTGAATAGTAGTTGTGATATATGACAAGCACAGCACGCGTCCGTCTTTGAGTGTACACTAATTTTTCCCCGGCCTTAATTTGAGACCGGCCTTTATTTGTCCGCGTTGACCACGCACCCGGCCACTATCAGAGGCCCGGCGTTTATTTGAATACCGGTTTTTATTTGAGGAATTACGGTAGCTTAAATGTAATTCGACACCCTTGCCTCATTTAGTATTTGCGGTTTTATGAATATGCAAATGATCCCCGCCTCCACTGACTCACTCAGCTCAGAGATCTATTTGCTGACTATCACACGTTGATCTGATTGGTTAGGGTAGTTTGTGACATGAGACACCAGCAATTCAAACCTTGTTTTTGAGACTATCTTTGGTTCACTGCAGTTTTAAGCAGAAAGTACTCAGCAATTGTGTTGCCTTAGGCTAAAGCATATTAAAATCACCACATAGACATATAAACAACATTAAAACTTGGTTTTCACCACGGGGACTTTAAAAATGATGAATAAAAGGAAGTAAACACTGTAACCAACAGGGCACTCAGTAATAACACTAATTCTACAGCACACGGTGAAAACGACATGAATATATGACAGTGGCTGAATGGATAATGCGCATTGAAATCAAAGGTTTAAAGTGTGTCGATCGTCTCCAGAGAAGCTGAACTCTCGTCCGCATTCAATTCACACAGACCAACCGTCACACACAGCACAGCACACACACACACATTCATGCAGCTACACATGCGCACTTCAGAACATCTCACTGGATTCAACTAAGTCTGCAAGGTTTGTAAATGTTTATTAGATATTCAAAGACTTGTTTATTACATGTTATAAATGCATATTTGCTGAATGTTGACAGTAAATGAGAAAGTATTATAGTGTTTTTCCTTGTTATTACTGATAATATAAAATTAAAAGCTACAGGCCTAATACTTTCATATAGCCTTAGCCTACCTTTTCATTTATTTGTTAATCCAATAATGTAATAAAGTGTTAAACAGAAACCATAAACTAACGAAGACTTAGAATGGATGCGCTGTGTGCTCAGGCGTTCTCAGCGTCGTCAAAATAAAAGTCCTGCTTCAGACACATCGGCCAAACTGAATCCCTATCGGCCTGACGCTGAAACTTGAAAAATGTCAAATATCGGCCAACATATCGGCCTTGACTACTATAAAAAAAGATTTATTCAGATAAGTCTAGAGTCAAACTGCCTTGCATCATTGTGTAGGCAATTGAGCAACGAAACGTATCCATATCTCCAGCATCCAACCAGTACAACACTAATACTTGTATTGCCAGTTTGAACACCGCTATGAAAATTGCATGTCTACTCCACAGGTAAATACAAAAAATTCCCTTTCAGCCTAATAGTGAAATTGTTAAGAAAGAAATTGCATGTTGTGTAACAGTAAGTTTAACATGTGCATATTAAGCTCTTAAAGTGACAGCAGCCTAAAAAAACTGCTGATGTCTGTCATGTCAATCAAACAACAGAAGACAGAGAAAATCACTTGCGGCTTTTGACTAAAAAACTTTTATTGCAAGCCTATAATTTTGACAATGAAGACTATCAAGTGTTAGGCCTATTTTACATTTGATTACTTTATTTAATTTTTGTAGTATTTCTTACCTAAATACTACTGTTAGACTTAACTGAAAAATTTAAAGCCACATTTATTTCATTTGTCTATTTATTCTATTGTATGAATTCGTGCTAGCCTATCATTTGCAATATCTTTATTTGTTCTTATTTTATTACTGATGTTTACTTGTCTTTTTTTGCAAATTTAGTTCAAAGTTTCAAATAAAGCCTCCCTATGCTGTGTGAAAGCAATTCCAACTAAATTAAATCCCAAATTATCAAAAAATTATGAGATAATAATAAAAATATCGATATGGCAGTATAAATGGCAGCTTTCCCCGTGGTATCGAAATGGAATAGAATTAGATTATTAATATTTTTCAAGCTATTAAAGTCAGAAATTCTAGTATCGTGACAACACTACCTTACAGTGCTTTGTAGCTGAATTCTTCATATATTAAAATGTTTCAGATTAAGTGGAAGACATGTGGTTTTCATGTTAAATAGCACTACAACATGAGGTATATGATAAAACCATTCAAAGGCTTATATTCTACAACAATTACCACAAAAAATATATTTCTAGTATATAGCCTAACTGTATAGGCTTCTTGTAGCTCCAACAGCTCTGCATGAACAGCAGAATGAACTGATAAAAAGCATACCTGAATGCAATGCAAGTTTCTATAAGCATAAATATAGCCTATGGTGTGGTAACAGCTCTTTCATGTCACAGCTGTTATTTTATTGGAGATTTTAGTATGGCTGGGCAATTTTTCTGATTTTTTCGATTAAATCGAATTTAGTCTTTTGCCTTTTATTATTTTTAAATTGAGAAATTGCAGTTTTGAATAAATGTTGGCAAACGTTACAATTAGAAATGTTGACAACACAGCATTGATGACTAAAAAAGTTATTAGACACGAGTTGAACTTCTAACTTGAGCGCCGCTTTTTAAAAATGCCGTTTCATGGTTGAGACGCTGCAAACGACACGAGTGCAAAAGCCAAACACGTCCGCCAAACATAAACATTAGAAAAGCAGCACAATGGAATGCAAAACCCTGTAAAGAACTACTAATGTATGTTTAATATTTCATGTTTGTATGATGGTGACAGGCTGAAAGGTGCTGTTATTTTGTTTTTACTTGCTTTTATTTGCTGTTGCTAAGAAATATTCAGCATTTTTCGTATTTTATATTATGTTTGATAAGTTTGTACAATATTTGCCTTCATATTTCATGCATATTTTCTGCAAAACAAATAGGTCATTTGTTTTATATTCACACCATGTTGATCACTTCAGGTGTAGCGCACTTATTGGAATAAAACGGTTAATAAAGAGAATGTTTGCTACTTGAATCATATTGTAGTTACATTTTGAAGATGACGAAACGAAACTATCTGTTTTAAAAACAAACACACTTGTAATTGATCAACGGAAAAGGGTTATGAATGGCTGCAGTCATGTATATGCATTTATACACACACACACGCACACATATAATTTATAGCTGTGTGATTCAATACATCACTATACTGTGAAATCCTGTGACCTGTATTTACTACAGTGGTTGTCAAAGCCTGTGAGACTCGAGACTACACAGAAAAGTGTATATGAAGTGTCATTTGTGTCACTATTAATAATTGAAGCTCTCAGTGAGAATGCGCTTAATGTAAGGCAAGATTTATTACTATAACTATAACACACACACAATCTGTGTGCCTGAGTATGCCACATCAACTCACAGGAGTCAGGAGAGCTCAAATTCCTTAACAAATAGATGCTCAAATGCAAGAAATCACTTTACAAATTGCACATTTCATGACGGGTAAACGCAGAGTACAAATGCAGATCAAATTATAGTTTATTGAAAAATCTGAGAATGGAAAATGGGTGGTGAGGCCTAGTGGTTAAAGACCCAGCTGATTACCAAAAGGTTGTAGGTTCAACCCTGTAAACTATTACTTTCCCTCCTTTAACAAGAGACAAACTGTGAAACTGACCCTTGTGGTTCGGGGGCCAGTGGTCCTGCAATGGCTGTGTTTTTACTCCAAATTGAAACTTTGAAATAGCAAGTATTAATACAGTAATTATTGTAATTCATAAAAAAAAAATTGAATCAAGGTAGTTACAATCAGTAAAAAAAAAATATTCAAATTTAAAATCAGCATCGCTTAAAGTCTGAATTGTACACAAGTGATTACAGGCTCGCGCGTGCATTGCAATGTCATAAAGCATGATTCCGCTGTTTTGCATATTTACATAGCGTATTATTGTACTGTACTGTACTGTATGCATGCATTTCGAGATTTATATTAGATTGTGCCTACCTTAGTAACAATAACCCAAACAGACTCTTTATAAAAGCAATAACAGAACTCCAATAAATCTGATAAACTCACCAGCAGACAGTCTGTGTTGATCTCCGATTTGGGATCCTTCAGCATAGCATCGATCTTCTCGAAGCGAGCTGTCAAACTTTCTCCAGCAGACATATTCATAACTGATCCGATTCAGACGTATGAAAGAGATGCGAGTCTACTGGCTAAGGTTAGCAAATTAACTCGCCAACTTCCTCTGCCCTCACAAAGCAAGCACTAGTTTGATCAAAGCAGCGTTTTGTGTCTTACAGTCTTATTATCGCTCTCGTTGAAACGTGTACAACACCGAGAGATGACGAAAAGCCACATTTTCAAAAACTACACAACAACAAGACAAGGTGTCGGATTAGTCCATGACAACTTGGCAAACACAAAAGCAGCAGCAGCAACAGATTATAGTGCGCTAAGCTAATTTAGCTTCAGGAGATATGTGGAGAACGAGCTCTTTTAAAACAGACGGACAGATCATATCCGCGCAAAAAAGAAGAAGGGATAAAATAAATGTTGCAGAGTTAGCATGCGGCCACATGAAATGAAGTTTCTCCAGGCCTCTGTCCATAAATGCCTGCCAGGCCAAACGAGTCTGACAGCTGCAAAGTGAGAAGTGGCGAAAAAAACTTCGCCTTACAAATTTCGATCAGTTAAAACAAGATCCTGGTTAAAACGATCCTTTACGGTTCTTCTGCAATAAACATCTCCGAGTCCGCACGCCGGCTTCTACGTTTCCAAAAAAAGTATGTAATCCGCTGTGCTGTAACTGTAAGGATAGTTCAAGCTTTAATCGATGTTATTATTCAAAAAAAAGACTGGGTGCCCGATTTTCTCCCACTGCCTGACCAACATGTCCGCCTTCCTGTTGAAACACCCCGGAGAGTCAACTTCGAAACCTCTCCGACTGCGCATGCGCAGAATCTCTCTCTCTCTCTCTCTCTCTCTCTCTCTCTCTCTCTCTCTCTCTCTCTCTCTCTCAATTCAATTCAATTCAATTCAGAAAGCTTTATTGGCATGACAAAAAATACATTTTGTATTGCCAAAGCATCAAAACAACATAGAAAATGATTTAGAACATTTAGTACACAAAATAATAATACTGCTAGCGTAAAACAATAAAAATGAAATAAACAAAGATTAATAAATAAAATATAAAGGATTTAGAAAACATCTATATACAAAACAAAAACAAGCAAAAAACAAACGAACACTGAACTTGGAATTGAACATATACATGTGTGTAGGTCTTAGGCTGTGTGTGAGTGTGTGTTTATTAGGTGTTTGCTGGTCTCTGGTCGTCCCTCAGGATGTGGCAAGATGATACAAATTTTGCAGCTATATTTGAGCATTTGGCTTCTTCGCCAAGAATGAAACTGAGTTTTTGGGTTGGATTACAGGTGTTGAATTGGGGAAATATTTGATTAATTTTGGGGTAATAGTGGTCTCTGATGTGTTCATATTTTGGGCATTCTGTGAGGAAGTGCAGCTCGGTCTCCGTCACTCCCAGGATGCAGTGCGAGCAGAGCCTGTCCTCACGGGAGAGCCAGGTCTGTCTGCGCCGGCCCGTCTCTATGGCCAGACTGTGCTCGCTGAGTCTGTACATCGTCAGGGTTCTCCTGAGTCTCACATCACTCACTGTGCTCAGGTAGTGCGCAACAGTGTACTCTCGATTTAGTGCCGAATAACATTCCAGTTTGTGTTGGTTTTTAACGGTGTTCGTCCAATGGGTGATGTACTTGTCTTGTTCAGTGTTGATAATTTGTGCAGGCCGAATGTGTGTGAGTGTGTGTGTGTGCTGAGGTGAGCTGATCTCTGCAGGAGAGAGCTCAGTCAGTCTCAGCACCAGCTGGCACAGGGGACTCCTCGCTACGCTCAGCTCTTGGTGTTTTAGGGCTTTGTAATGGTATGTGTTGGGGTCGCTTGTTTTTAGGTGTTTCCAGAATTTGATGGCTCTTTTTTGGATGTTTAGAAGGAGAGGGTATTGGCCTAATTCTGCCCTGCATCCGTTGTTCGGTGTTTTCCTTTGGACTTTGAGAATTCGTTTACAAAAATTTAAATGTAGGGTTTCAATCGGATGTTTTTCCCAATTTAAAAAATCAAATTTTATAGAAGGACCCCACACTTCACTGCCATATAAAACAATTGGTTCAATTATTGATTTGAATAGTTTGAGCCAAATTTTGATTGGGATGTCAATTTTGATTGATCTTTTTATGGCATAGAAAGCCCTTTGAGCTTTCTCTTTGAGTTCATTCACAGCCAAAGTAAAGTTTCCAGTTGGAGTAATTTTCAGGCCGAGGTAAGTGTATGTTTTTGTGCTCTCAATGGTTCTGTGTGATAGTGTGAATGTGTGTGTTGGTCCCTGAGATCTGGAGCGTTTCTGGAACATCATGACTCTAGTTTTCTGGAGGTTGACGGTCAGGGCCCAGGACTGACAGTAATCCTCCAGCAGATCCAGGCTGTCCTGAAGCCCCTCTTTAGTGGGCGACAGGAGGACCAGGTCGTCTGCGTAGAGAAGACACTTGATCTCGGTGTCGTGTAGAGTGAGACCTTGAAAGGGAGCATGTTCTAATATATCAGCTAATTGGTTGATGTAAATATTAAAGAGGGTGGGGCTTAAACTGCAGCCCTGTCTCACTCCGCGCCCCTGGGGGAAGAATTCGGTTCTTTGGTTTCCAATTTTAACAGCGCATTGGCTGGCTGTGTACATCGATCTGATCAAATCATAGAATTTCCCCCCTATTCCACTGTCGATGAGTTTTAGGTATAGTCCTTCATGCCAGATTGAATCAAATGCTTTCTTGAAATCAATGAAACAAGCAAAAATTTGTTCTTTGTTTTGATGTACATATTTGTCAATTAGTGTTTGTAATGTAAAAATGTGATCGGATGTGCGACATTTTGGAAGAAAGCCAATTTGGCATTTACTCAGGGCATTGTGCTTCATAAGGAAGTCTAAAAGTCTGGTGTTTAAGACGCTCTCTCTCTCTCTCTCTGTCTCTCTCTCTCTCTCTCTCTCTCTCTCTCGCACACACACACACACACACACACACACACACACACACACACACACACACACACACACACACAAGACACAACTACACGCACGAGTACAATGGCGGGTCGTGTTGTAGTAGTATCCGCTTGCAGAGCGGCATAGCCATCAGTTTCAGGACAGCAGCTCCAGGCCAGTCTCTTCAGATGCTATGTAGCTACGCTAAGCTGAATACAGTCACTTTTCAATTCGTACGCATAATGTATCATGATTTATAACTTGCATTTTTTACAAGTAATCATGTTTAAAGTTAATTGATACAAACATAATAGTTCTTTGCTCACATTGCATGATTAGAATATACAATATTATATTTAAAATGTGAATAAATGCTTAAACTAACAAATACATAAACAGTTTTGACAATAATTGTTTAACCATGTATGTGTAATATATATATATATATATATATATATATATATATATATATATATATATATATATATATATATATATATATATATATATATATATATATATATATATATATATATACATTTAAAATGCAATAAAGCCTGACAATAAATTCAAGTTTCAATAATAAAAGCAAATTTTGTATAATTTTTAATTTTATTTTTTTTACAGGGACAATGCAGTCAAACCAATAGAAATCCTTCAACTGTTGTGCAGCATAGAGTTTATAGCTAGTGCTACTTTTCATCTCCTCCCCCTGGTTGCTTTTCTATAAAACAGATACATACAAGTATAAAACATCAACATTTTTTCAAACATACACTCACTCACTCACTCAAACAAACAGAAATATATTTAAAAATGGCTACTGTTATGGAGACTTTCCTACTACTGTGGTTCAATAGTGGTGTGATCGCGGAGTGTGCATCGGTTAGAATGCAATGGAATAAGATGGATGGATCTTTATGGGTTTTTATTTTCAGATGGGAGAGTATAGAATGACTAGTTACATATACATGTGTGGTTCTGTAACAAAACAGACAGTAAAAGGAATATTAATTACCATTTACATACAAATAACAAAAAATACTAGTGTAAATATAATCTGAGGGAATGAGAATTTAACCAAAAGATGATAATAGGTAGAATTCACCATATATTCACTGTAATAATGCAGTCATGCTTCATGCAGGCCCGAAAGCCTTCACCACTACGGAGGACTACTGCTATTACACATAAATAGACACTACTACACTACTAATCAACAGAACTGACATACAGATGACTGCACTAGCATAATAGGATGCTATCAACCAACTGAACGTAAAATAGAGTGAGCATTAAGTACGCAGGAAAAAAACATGACTTTAACATCTTAGCTCAAGTGCTAACAACAATGAACGTGAATAAATAATGTCAACATACTCTAGTTAACACTCTTATACACTTTAACATTACAGACATTGCACAGCTAAACACCCACCTGTCTCAAGGACGCACACAGTGAAGAAAGGAAAAAGAAAAAACGAGGGAACATGCAACTATCACCGATGCTCTGGGCCGACTAAATAAACACAGAAGCTTTCCTTATTCACAAAAGGCTGCGCCCCTAGTGGTCGGCCTGGGAACTGCATGTAAACTAAGAATACTGTATATAAACAGTCTTGTCTTTTCAACACAGCCGCCCCCAAACTTGCTCCAGCCAGTTTGAAGACTGGATTTACTGTCCATCTTTGTCCGGCACAGCGGGGAGCCGAATGAGGCGACTCACAGGTCTCACATAGGTGCGGTCCTTCACCTTCACTTCCGCTGAGCGGATTAGACCATCAGCTCCTGGAAAGGCTTTACTGATCTCCCCAACTGGCCACGATGCTCTCGGTAGTTGGGGGTCTACTATTAGCACAACGGTGTCAACTTGAATGGGGGATGTGTCCTTCTGCCACTTGTACCTGGTCTGCAGGGTTGGCAGGTAATGACGCAAAAACCAGAAGCGGTCACTTAGTACTTGACAGGTCCTCCAGTGTCGGCGTCCAATCAGCTCAGAGTCATGGTATATCACCTGGGGAAGTGAAGGATCCAGCCGCCCCATCAGCAGAATATTGGGGGTGACAGGGTCTGGGTCAGCCAGGTCTGATGAGACGTATCCCAAAGGCTTCGAATTGAGGATTCCTTCTATCTCGACCAGCACTGTCTGAAGTACTTCAGCGCTTACAACCTGAGAGCCCAGAGTGGATGTTAAAGCGGATTTGATGGATCTTATCTCCCGCTCCCAGGACCCGCCGAAGTGAGGAGCGCTGGGAGGATTGTAGCGGAATTTAAGCTGGTATAAAAGAGAAAAAAAGCAAGCATAACTCATTACCTTGGCATAATGATATTACCCGTTCTCTCAGACAGACCTGTCGAAGGGCAGAACGCAAATGGAAAAAAGACCGATTACAAGTTTCATATGAAATCCTAAGGGACTCTCTTTCTGCCTTTCAACGAGCTGCTAAGGTGGCAAAGAGTAGATACCTCTCAAACTTAATCATACGGAATAGCCATAAGCCAAATATTCTATTTTCCACCATTGAATCTGTTTTCCATCCAAAGGTTAATTTATTCCCTGATGCATCTGTCTCCTTATGTGAGGACTTTGTGACATTCTTCAATGACAAGATCTCCAAAATTACATCTTTGTTGTGTACCACATCGTATAAACTGTCTGATGTCCACTCTCCTCTTCCACTTGGTCTGTCTTTGAGTCTGTTAGCCTCAATTCTCTGATCGAGACTATGTCACAATTAAGCCAACTATGTGCCCCAATGACGTTATTCCATCTCCTTTCCTGGGGCAAGTTATTGAGACTGTCGGCCCTGACTTGTTGTCTGTAATCAACAAATGTCTCCATACTGGTACGGTACCGTTTGATTTTAAACTGGCCACAGTGTGACCCCATCTTAAAAAAACTAGTCTGGACTCCAAACTATTGGCTAACTTTCGACCTATCTCAAATCTACCATTTTTATCTAAAATTCTAGAGAAAATTGTTTTAAATCAGCTTCAGTCTTATCTGACTATCAGTTCTATTCATGAAAAATTTCAATCTGGCTTTAAACCCCGCCATAGTACTGAGACAGCGCTCTTAAGAGTTTTAAATGATATCATGCTAACCACTGACTCTGGGCAGTCTATGGCATTGGTTTTGTTAGACCTCAGTTCTGCCTTCGACTTAGTTAACCATGACATTCTCATATCACGCCTTGAAACATGTGTCGGTCTTCGTGGCACAGTACTACAGTGGTTTCGGTCGTACCTCTCTGACAGGAGGTATGTTGTCAATATCGGTCACCATTCTTCCTCTGAAACAACTTTAAGTTCTGGTGTCCCCCAGGGCTCAGTTCTTGGTCCTGTACTGTTCTCCCTATTTATGCTTCCACTTGGGTCTATTTTTAATAAGTACGGGGTCTCCTTTCATTTGTATGCAGACGACACCCAGATTTACATCCCTCTGAAGCGTGACGATAGGCAGGCATTACAGCGTATCACGGATTGTCTGGAAGAGCTAAAACTTTGGCTTACGTCTAACTTCCTGAGTTTGAATGAGAGTAAAACCGTATTTATTGTGTTTGGTTCAAATGGACAATATTTACATGACCCTGATTTTGCATCTTTGTCGCCTTATAGTACCACGTGTGCCAGAAACTTGGGTGTTTGGTTTGACACTAATCTTAAATTTGATAAGCAGATAAGTACTGTGATTAAGTCGTGTTTTTATCATCTTCGTCTTTTGTCAAAGGTGAAGCCTTTTCTTTCCCTTAAGAAATTCGAAACGGTCATGCATGCTTTTGTTACATCACGACTCGATTATTGTAACTCACTGTACATTGGCGCTTCACAGGCCTGTGTTGCACGTTTGCAGCTAGTTCAGAATGCAGCGGCTCGGCTTCTTTCTGGGAAGCGTAAATATGAACCTATCACACCGACCTTGATCTCACTACATTGGCTGCCGGTCAAGTATAGAATTGATTTTAAAATTCTACTGTTTGTTTTTAAATCCGTTCATAATGAGGCACCACGGTATTTGTCAGACCTCTTACACCGTCACGCCCAGCCAAGGTCACTCAGATCAGCTAATACTGGTCTGCTGCAAGTGCCCAGGACTAGATTAAAAAATAGAGGAGATCGTGCCTTCTCTGCCATTGGCCCTAAATTATGGAACGGTCTCCCGGTCCATATCAGAACTGCCCCAACCCTATCGACCTTTAAGTCTACTCTTAAGACTTATCTTTTCTCTTTAGCGTTTAATATACCCTGACCCTTTATTTTATGATTTTACTTTTGTGTGTCATACCCATTTTACAATTGGTGCTTGTCTGTAAATTGTAAAATTGTTTAATGTTATACTTTACCATTACTATTCTTTTTAACATTGTATGTACAGCACTTTGGTCAACCTTGGTTGTTTTTAAAATTGTGCTTTATAAATAAACATGTATTGTGTAAACATGTATTGTATTCTGCGAGCTGGGCCTGCAGGGATGGATGTAAGGTGTTGAATGCTTCCTGTAACTCACGGTCCCCACCTCGGAAATTAGTGCCTTGGTCGCAAAGTATCTCAGCTGGTTTTCCCACGACGAGCGATAAACCTTCTTAATGCCATAAGGAAGGAGTCGGTATTGATGCTGGACAGCACTTCAATATGGACAGCCCGAGTTGTCAAACATTTGAAGAGCAGGCCCCAGCGCTTTTCATTACGGCGACCAACTTTCACTAGCATGGGCCCGAAGCAGTCTATACCAGTGGAGAAAAAAGCTGGTTGCTGTAACCGGAGGCGGGACACAGGAAGGTCAGACATCTTTGGATTAATTGGTTGGGCTCTCCACCTTTGGCATTCTGTACAGGAACGCTGCTCCCTTTTTATGGCCTCACGGCCTCGTAGAATTCAGAATTTTCTCCTCAGCTCTGCAAACAATCTCTCAGCCCACGGATGTTTCAGCTCACTGTCAGTCTGCCTGATGAGTAATCTGGTCACAGGATGCTTGGGTTCCAAGACAACAGGATGTTTAACATCAGTTTCCAGATCATGGCAACGTCTGAGCCTCCCGCCTACTCTAATGAGCTGGAGTATATGTGGTCACGTTCTGGAGCCAATGTGTAAAGGCGACTTGAGGTGGATATTGGTTTCCCAGATGAAAGGCACAGGAATTCATCATGAAAGCTGTCTCTTTGCGCGGATCTTAGGATACAGAGCTCGGCCTCCTTGAAGTCATCTGCTGAAGGGGTTCCTTCAGGATCACTGGCTGCTCCATGTAGGCGCTTGGCAGTTTCCTTAACCAGGTCACTGAAGTTGTCGAATTTCTCTGCATCAGACACAAGGTCAATGCTCACAGAGGTGGCTAAACATATCATAGGTCTGCGCTGTTCATTGGTGAAGTCCTCACACGAGGGAAGTGGATGCTCTGGCCATTGCGGTGGGGGGAGCGATAGGAAGGGAGGTCCATAACCCCAGCGAGACTGACCTGTAAGCTCCTGTAGTCTTTTACCTTTGGTCAGGTCATCTGCGGGGTTGTCTCCTGACGCCACGTAACGCCAGGCCTGGTTGTCTGTCAGCTCTTGGATCTCTGCGATCCGTGTACCCACAAATACCTTGAAGTGGCAGGAATCAGACTTAATCCAGGTCAGGACAGTCGTGGAATCTGTCCACATGACAACTCTGGACAGTGGTAGAGTCAGCTCTCTGGTCAGTAAACTGGAAAGTTGGGCACCTGTAAGAGCTGCACATAACTCAAGGCGTGGCAGAGAAAGCTGACGTTTGGGAGCTACTCTAGATCTTGCTGTCAAGAATGCAACTTCCACATGTCCATCTGTGTCTTCTGTGCGAAGGTATGCTACACTGCCATATGCCTGCTGAGATGCATCACAGAAGACGTGTAACTCTCTGCTGCACTCAGGTTTGTCAAAGGCTGGGCTGACGTAGCAACGACGCAGACAGATGTTATCCAGCTGTGGCAGTTCAGCTTCCCATTCTTGCCATGCAGTAAGTAGGTCACTGGGAAGTAGAGGGTCATCCCAGTCACGTTGGCCCTTGTAGTGAAAGGGATGAGGAACCCTAAAGGGTCGTATTGACTGGCCAACACTCTATAAACGTTCCTCATTGTAGGAGGGCCACTCTCGTGGTGCTTGGACTTGTAGTGAAGCGTGTCAGAGTGGCACAGCCAACGCAGACCTAAGGCTGGTTCTTGAGGGTCCATGTCCGTGTGATTCAGCCATTGTTCACTGCTCTCTGATCTCAGTTCTTTGGGAAGATGGCTGATGAGCTCTGGCTTGCTGCTGGCCCACTGCCGAAGCTCGAATCCCCCTTCCTTTAGTAGCGTACTCAGTTTTTCCATAATATATTTGGCTGTGTCCATGGAGGAGAAACTCTGCAACCAATTGTCCACATAAAAGTGCTTCTCAATAGAGTTGCGCAACTCATCTCCCTGATGACTGTGATCATGTACGTGTCTTTGGAGAGCATAGATGGCGCAACAAGGGGAACATGTGGTCCCGAATGGAAGGACCTGCCATTCGTACACCTTTGGAGGAGCGTCTTTCTGCAGGTCACGCCAGAGGAAGCGCAACAGAGGGCGGTCTTCGGGCAGCAGTCTCACGTGGTGGAACATCCCCTTGATGTCACTGCTGACGGCGATGGAATGTTCTCTAAAACATACCAGGACACCAAGGAGAGAGGCGCCCAGGTTTGGACCAGGCAATAACAGCTCGTTCAAGTTCTGGTCTTTGTAGGTGAAAGAACAATTAAACACAACACGATTTTTATTGTTGTGTGTCACCATATGGTGAGGGATGAACCATGATTCAGTTGAGGTCCTCACCTGTTCGTCACTTGCTTCTGTGACATAGCCTGCTTTCACCAACCTTGTGATCTCTGCTTGATAAGCTATGGCCTTCTCCGGGTCTTGACTGAGGCGTCTTTCAGTTCCTCTGAGACTGGGGAGGACTACTTCAGGGGGTACAGAGAGTGTGGGCATGTTGTTAACACGCAAGAGAGGAGTGGCATATCTCTGAATGCCTTCCACATTTACTCTTGTAGCCTTTACTTCCAGAAGATCCATAGCTTGGTGCTCTCTCAGAGACCGTGTGATCAGCTTCTCACTTCTGTATGGCAGAACATCAAGTTGCCATAGCTTCTCTACGTGACTGAAAAGCTCTGCCGCAGGTGAAATAGTAGACAAGAAAAGACATTGTTGGGGCTTAGTGTTCTGACGGCAAGAAGAGACAGGTCCCTGTAGTGTCCAACCCAACCTGGTCTTGACTGCGGCAGGACCTCCAGGTGGACCCAAACGCACAGGCTGGATAGGAGTAACCAGGTGGGGACAGTCGGAGCCAATTAGTAGGAGCGGCTGGGCATTTGTGAATGGCTGCAGTGGTAACTTTCTCAGATGCCTGTACTTCTGTTGAAGAGCCTTCACCTGGTATGAATGCTCAGCCAGTCCTAAATCATCTGCTGTAAAAGCGTTCGCAATTGTGAAGGTCTTCAATGGTTGGCTTACTGGTGAGACTTTAAATGTCACTGATTCTCCGTGTAGTGTTCTCAGGCCTTGTCTCACAGTTCGCAGTGAGAGACTCTCTGGGGTCCCCCTTAACTTAAGCCTCTGAGCGGCCTCTTGAAGCAAGATTGTCCTCTCAGATCCGTCGTCAAGTATGGCCAATGTCTCTAGTGTATGCTCACCATTTCGCAGCAGGACCTTACTGATCTTCAGGAGAACCTGATTGCATCCTGCTCGCCGGTCCAGATAGAGAACATCTGCAGAAGATTTATTCTCTGGCTCAGAAGTGGTCGGGTTTACTGCTCTGGATGCAGCCACACGCAGATTCACGACATGCAAGGCCTCAAGATGCTTTCCTTTGCATGTCTTGCACTGTACTTTAAGTCGACACTGAGCCACTTGGTGGCGCCGCCCACAACGCCAGCAACGGTTATTGAACTTAATCCAGTTGGTCTTCTGCTCCTTTGTCAGAAACTTGAAATTGGCACACTGATCTAGGAAATGCAGAGTGTTGCAGCAGTAGGGGCAGTATGATTTGGGCCTGTCTTGAGTATGTGCAGTTGAATGGGTTTCAACTAGAGTCTCTCTGGATGTACCATCTTGTGTCGCGCCAAGCAGGACTGTTGTAGTCCTCTTAGCAGCTCTTTTATCTCTCTTTGCACTGATTCTGTCTCTTTGAACATCCTCTCCTTTGTCCACTCGATCCCCTCCCTCTTGAATGACCAGCTCATACTCCAGCCACTCTGAAAAGTCTCTAAGTGATGGCACGCCACTGTTTCGTGGGTAGAGATAGCAGCGGAAGGCAGCTCGTAGATCCTGAGGCAGCTTTCTTGTGAGTCTAGCCACATGAGATCCACACTGTAGCTCTACACGGCTGTCCCCCCCAAGCTGTTCCAGCATACCAACCAATGCTCGGACTCGGAGTGCAAACTTCCTGAAGCCTGCCGTGTCGCTGGAATGGATATTGGGCTCATCCATCAGCTCTGCTATTCTTTGCAGTGACAAGTGATGAGGCTGACCATATTGCTTGATGAGTGAAGCCATATTGTCTGTGTATGGGCGAAGAGAGTTACTGTACGAGTCAGCAATCAGAAGAGCTTCTTCAAATCTGAGGTGGTCACATAGCACCTGATACTTAAATCTCTCCGTTGCGTCAGCTGGAAGAATGTTGTCCAAAGCCAATCTTAATCGAGCGAACTGCCTGCAGCTGGGGCCTGTAGAACTCGTAACTCCTGCAGGCGCTGGCTAAGCTTTTGAACAATACCTGGTGATTGCGAGGGTGGAACGAACTGCACGTGTGGCGAATCAGGATGCTCTCTGGGAAGGGAGACTGGAGGTGGTGGTAGTGGCCACTCCTCCTGCTGTTCAGCACTTCCTTGTGTGCCAGGTATAGTATCCTGATGCAGAGAGGTCTGAGTGGGCGGATGTGTGGAGAGCCACGAGTCACCGGCTGAAATACTTCCTGATGGCGCAGGCTGTAAACTTGTAGAAGCTAATGTAGCAGTGCCACGATCCATCCGTCTCCACATATCTGTAAACATCATCTGAAGACGCCTGTTTTTTTCTTGCAGCTGTTGCACAATGTTTATAAACTCGTGGGGAGCACTGGATAATGCTGGTTCAGTGATGGAAGTTCTAATATAGCCAGGAGATGCTCCACTTATCTGTCCTGGGGTTTGCTGGAGGGGCGTCATCCCGGCGTATCCCTCTCTGGCCCTGTACTGCTCAGGTGAGGCAGGTGGAAGTGCGTATCCCTCATAATCGCTCATCCATCCTGGCAGTCGCACTGTTCTCTGTGGACGAGCACCACCTATCTGCGGATCAAAATCCATTTTCACCCCGTAATCATCAAGTCCCGGGTTTCGGCACCAAATTTGTTATGGAGACTTTCCTACTACTGTGGTTCAATAGTGGTGTGATCGCGGAGTGTGCATCGGTTAGAATGCAATGGAATAAGATGGATGGATCTTTATGGGTTTTTATTTTCAGATGGGAGAGTATAGAATGACTAGTTACATATACATGTGTGGTTCTGTAACAAAACAGACAGTAAAAGGAATATTAATTACCATTTACATACAAATAACAAAAAATACTAGTGTAAATATAATCTGAGGGAATGAGAATTTAACCAAAAGATGATAATAGGTAGAATTCACCATATATTCACTGTAATAATGCAGTCATGCTTCATGCAGGCCCAAAAGCCTTCACCACTACGCAGGACTACTGCTATTACACATAAATAGAAACTACTACACTACTAATCAACAGAACTGACATACAGATGACTGCACTAGCATAATAGGATGCTATCAACCAACTGAACGTAAAATAGAGTGAGCATTAAGTACGCAGGAAAAAACATGACTTGTCTTAACATCTTAGCTCAAGTGCTAACAACAATGAACGTGAATAAATAATGTCAACATACTCTAGTTAACACTCTTATACACTTTAACATTACAGACATTGCACAGCTAAACACCCACCTGTCTCAAGGACGCACACAGTGAAGAAAGGAAAAAGAAAAAACGAGGGAACATCCAACTATCACCGATGCTCTGGGCCGACTAAATAAACACAGAAGCTTTCCTTATTCACAAAAGGCTGCGCCCCTAGTGGTCGGCCTGGGAACTGCATGTAAACTAAGAATACTGTATATAAACAGTCTTGTCTTTTCAACAGCTACATTTTTTGGTTTGTCTTTAGCCACAATTTAAGCCTGGAAGTGAACTTTTTTTAGTCAGGTATGGTCTTAATGTCAGATGGTAACAATTTCCAGAGCTTACAGCTATTAACTCAAAAGGCTGTCTGTGCGAAGCTTGTTCTGCAGTATGGTGTTGTACAGTTATGATTGGTGGTACTTCTGGTAACTCTTTTGCTGTTCTGTATTTTTAATAAATCAAAACAAAGTGGCTCGGGTGCTAAATTATGAATACACTTGAAAATTAATTTAAGAAAACATAAATTACTGAAGCTTTAAAAGATTAATAAATTATATTTTCTGAGGATGTGACAGTGATGGTAGCGGATTGGCTTTTATCCATCATTTTTATTGCTTGATTGTAAAGTGAACCAATGTGGTTTGTGGCGGAGCTGCTTGCGCCGAAACTGTCATGCAGTATGAAATATGTGTAAAGACTATAGCATGCATGTACAGCAGGGCTGCCTGGTTTGGTATGTAGTTTCTGATTAGTTTAAAACAGTTAAGATTACTTTGTATTGTTTTAGAGATTTTCTTTATATGTTTAGCAAATTTAAGTTGACGATCCAGGACCAATACAAGATATTTAAATTCTGTAACAGTGATTTTTTTTTTTTTTTTTTTTAGTTAAGTTAATGTTAAATCTTTCATTTAGATCAAGTTTCTTAATAGAAAAACACAAGGAGACTGTCTTTGTAAGATTTAGCAAAACTGATTTTGATTGAGCCACTGTGTGACAGCAGCCATACATGTAGACTACATCAGCAGCCAGCTCTGGTGACTTGGCGGAAGCTGGCACCTGAACAGTTTAATGGTAAGATATTATAAAAAAGACTGAACAGCAAAGGACCAAGTATAGAGCCCTGTGGTATTCCATTTTGATGTTCAAGAGCGAAGATTGAAAGAAGTGCACAGATTCAGTTTTTACAGTCCCCCTGTAGTCAATAATTCTATCCCTTAAAGGGATACTCCACTTTTTTTGGAAATAGGCTCATTTTACAACTCCCCCATGGTTAAACAGTTTCTGGTCTCATTGAATCCCATAGTATATTTTTTTCCTACTATGGAAGTCAATGAGACCAGAAACTGTCTGGTTACTGATATTCTTCTAAATATCAGAAAATCGGCTGAATGGATTCGAAAACGGTAAAACTCAACTGTTTAACTCTGGGGGAGATGTAAAATGAGCCTATTTCCAAAAAAAGTGGACTATCCCTTTAAAACTCATCTTTGATCCCAAAAATTACATATTTAAATGTTTTTACATTCAAAATAGCTTGAATGTAACTCTAAACCCTTGCTTCATTTAGTATATGAGGTTCTATGAATATGCAAATTAGCCCCGCCTCCACTCACTCGCAACAGCTCAGAGATCCA
Organism: Chrosomus eos; assembly: GCA_036326025.1. NCBI lineage: Eukaryota > Metazoa > Chordata > Actinopteri > Cypriniformes > Leuciscidae > Chrosomus > Chrosomus eos. Next base: position 35,826,796 of record CM070823.1, on the reverse strand, counting down.
CTCAATGACGATCACACGTTGACCTGATTGGTTACAGGGTAGTTTGTGACGTCAGAAACACCAGCGATTTCAAACAGCATTTTTGAGACTTTCTTTGGTTCATTGCAGTTTAAGGAGAAAATACTAAATTTTCCCTTGATCTTTTGACATATAAGAGGTCTTTGTACAATTAAAACATCCTGCAAGTTTAAGAGCTTAAAATATTCCCCTCATTATGAACAAAGCATTTATTTAACAAAGCTCTAAATATCTTGTTTAGATATTATGGGATCTGTGATGTCACAGGGGCAAATACATTTGCATAAGACAGAACCAGACATTAATGTTTGTAACATTAATGTAATGTAATGATTGTTATACACTGCTTAAACATCATCGCACCATATGCCCCACCCACTGGCATTCCTTCGCTTAATGGCTGCACCAGTCTACAAAAGCAAACAGAACCCATTATAATCACTGACGCTGTCTACACTAGATACAGGGAAGGACTAGCCATCTGGAGCACAGGGACTTTTCCCGGTGGGCTGCTGGCCAATGTGGGCCGGCCCACCCGGTACACAAATATTTAAAAAAAAAACAGAATTCATAATATTACATCTCTTTTCTACACAAATGGATGAGTGAGTCAATCACGCGGGCGCGGCTGACAATGGAGTGTGTTTTGTGTGCATGTGAGTGTGTTGCCTCCCTGTTAATTAGTTTGGTCTACTCCATTGCGTATCTTGAAGCACACGGCCCCCTTTCACGTCTAATTTACAGAGAGAGATTGATCCGTTGTCAATCCAATATTGTTTTCTTCCAAAAACACGTTCCTTGTTTTATGTTTTAAAACTTTAACTTATTACATGAGTTAAGATTTTGATGATCCTCTAATGTTTAAAATGGGATAATTCGCATGTTATAGTGTTTGAGAGAAATTTAAATTTGCTACTAACCTTTGTAGATATTGTAGCTATGTTCATTGCAGATAGGACCAACACATCTTACACAATAAGTTTGCACCTTTTTGTCCATGTGGCTTTCCGGGCAGGTTTTATGAGTATGAATATTATTTGTCTTTGGCTATTTGCTTTATACTTTACTTTACACTAAAAAATATTTATTACAGATAATGCTGAATAATCCCTAATCTGTTTTGTCTCCTTCTCAGGAATCCTTTTATCTCACACACAAACTCTGTTTCTCATACACATACACAAGCTTATTCAAATGTACACACACTCACAAGCCATCTCCTCCTCCTTCTCCCTCATCCTCCTCCTCATAAAACTCTGCTGAATATATTTTCACATAGCAGCACTGCTAGGTGATGATACCCCTAGCTAATTTGCTGTCTTGATAGTTTTATGTTAATAATGTTGTATGTCTTAATGTTCTTCTGTTTGTTTCCCTTTGTTTTACAAATATGACCTAATATATGTTGCGTTACTTAAAGTAACACTAAGTAGTTTTTCAACCTTCATAATATATTTCCAAGACCCTTGTGATGGTACATCGACTTAAAATAAGTTAAATGACACGTCTGCCATCGCCTGATTTCGGGTCTTTGAGAATTCTTTGAACTTCGGGTTTCGGGTAGTAACCCGTGCACAAAAAAGAACTACCACCCTTTTGCGTTGTCCCAATTTCTTTGTGATCCCTGTGGATGATGGTTAGTGGTGGAGACCTAAGGGATCGAGGTTATTGTAAATCTTGTGGTGCTGGAGCAATTTGTCATCTGTCTGCCAGCGGAGACCGTAGAGTGGGTGTAGTGCCAAACTCGTCTGGCTGAGGAGCATGAAACGGTGTTTTCAGAAGCTGGCGAGTCCCAGAGTGTTTCTCTTTTCTCTTTTTGTCGTACTGTAGTCGACACTCAGGCGGGAGCGCAACATCAGAGACTTACCTCATCCAGACAGCTCCCATGAGGAAGTCCTAGTCCTTAAGTGCTTCCCTTTTCTTATTCCTCTCTCCCTTTTAGGTATCACTAGTTATAGCCATAATTCAATTCAAGGACCAATAGCATATAGTGGAGGTGGTGGTTAATCTCCACCTCAATAACCCCCTGATCTTGGACATGAATTATCCAGGGTCTTCACTGTTATTGGGAAAATATGCTTGGGAGTTTTCTGCCGGTAGAGCAGTCTAGCGCGCACTTATCCCTATTTTTCTAGTATCAAGGACTGGTTGACAAACAAAAGTGGATACAACACAACTCGTCGAGAAATGTTTTTCCAGGTGACTCACAATAATCCTATGGCCAGACAGCTCAGGCAACAAAAATCAATAAATCGGCTCATTGCCTGTTTCTTTTAGCCATGAATGTCAGCTGGTGAATCCCCTGGCCACTCCTAAAGCACCATTGTTCCCTCTCCCATTAATTGAGGACCCCTTGGAAAGAATTGGGAACAAACCTCTTCAGGACATTAGAAGGATCAGCATGTTGGCATCACTTTGTACTCGTCAGTATAGTGGATTATGAAACACAATACCCCAAGGTACTTCTCTGCAACATGTCAACACAAAATTTTGTTTTCTATACAGAATAAGTTCTGTTTCATGTGATCTCCCGAGTGGGTGAAGTGAGTTGTAAGGAAAATGTTGTTGATAAATTACTAACAGCTGTTATCAATTCCAGTGAGGCAGAAGAGATGGAATAAATGCTGACTGTCCATAGGAGGAGAGAAAGAGCCAGACTAGGGAACTGCTGTGAGTGTATCTCTTGAAGAATTTGTCCTATGCTGAAAAGCACATTTTGTTGTTTTCATCATTTCCAATAAATAAAAAGACTTACTACATACAGCCCCCTCTTCCTACTTTTATTTGAGACAACCAGACCTGTCAAAGTCAGTTAGCAAGACACTGTGATCATGTTACCCAGATAGCAAGGTGACATTAATACAATGTTGAGTTTTGATCTAAACCATCATTTTAGTTGAGATTGACATTTCAATGTTTCAAGTCTGTTGGATCAGCGTTGAAATTTTAATGAAAGCCAACAACACACATGAGTGGAGACAGTGACATTGAACTTACAGTGATTTGTAGTTGATGATCACAAGATCATGTATCTCTGCAGAATACTAGTGGGTGTTTCTCAATCAGTGGGGCATTTTCAGACATGATGGGCGTTTTCAAACCACAATGAGCATTTTCAACCGCTTTACCCGATTTGCTCTAATCCACTGTGGGCTTGGTTTAGGGGTGGGTCTTCATGATTTTAGCAAGTCTGTTGAAAAATGGTTGAAAAACATTTATCTGTATTGTAGTTTGAAATTGGCCACTGATTGGTAAACGCCCATTTTGTCTTTGCATGTGCACTTTTCAGTAGTCTAATGCTTCCTCATTAGAGAGAAAACAGGTGCATCCTATACAGACCTCTTGTTTGTTGAATCACCTGACATACATGACTTCTCTAGCAGAGTTTCAAACAATAGTGCATCTACCTTATTTCTCTGTTCTTTTGTTTTGCTTGCTTATTTGCGTTTGCTTTGTGTTGTTACTCACTGTAATTAGATTACAAAATTATTAAAGTGTTTGAATAAAGCATCTATTTTTCTACATTCTTGAAAAAATGCATCTTGCTTTAGTAAAGTTTATTAGTTATTACGTCATTTAACAGATTTCTTAAGGTGCAAGAGACATGAACATGAGCAAGAATGTTACATACCCCATGTCTTGTGCTTGCATGCAGAGCACATTACTCCTTTAGTAGGAGTGAAGGCAGATGAAGATGGACAATTAAAAAAGAACCCTCCTGATAATGGTGACATTATACACTGAGATGTAGTCGACAGCATAATCACCTGACCTGGGACTTGATGATATCATGTATCTTATCACTGCTTAATCAGGTAATTCATATTCCTGAATCTGTATTAAATTTGAGAAATAACTAATTTCCATTCAGTTTAGCTTGTTTCCACTGAAACACAATAACAAAAAAACATCTTGTGTTTATTAAGAAAGTGACTGACATTGCAACATGACATCATGACTTTTGCGTAAACATACACGCCACTTTCAAGTCAAGTGGCGTGTTATTTATACGCATTTTGAGCTATCTGCGTGTATGTCTACGCCGTTATGTCCGAGTGATTCCGCGCGTATGTACACGCCCATAAATGTCTGAGCGAAACAAAGCAAAATGTAGATCTACATCTGGGGAGCGATATTTTTCTTCCTAGGATGGTAGGGGAAGACTCATAGATGGTATTAACCAGTGACGGGTAGGTTTAGGGACGGGGTTGGGGTAGGTCATATATTTATATATATATATATGTAATGTAACGTTAAAGGGGGGGTGAATCACTCAATCTCATGTTAACCTTGAGTACCTATAGAGTAGTATTGCATCCTTCATATCTCCAAAAAGTCTTTAGTTTTATTATATTTATAAAAGAAAGCTGTACCGAGTCTTTCCGGAAAAAGCCGAGCGGGTGGAGGCGTGCCGTGTGGGCTGGGAGCGCGCGAAGCTTTTGCGTGTGTTGTAAACAGACAGACTGGTGGTTTATGAAGACATGATTTATTTTTACAATAAACAAACTGACACATACAGTGGCCGGCTAAACAAATGTATTTAAACACACAAACACACACACACACACGCACACACCATGATACATCGCATGCTCCATAGATACATTAACTGTAAGTGATAAGAAAGGAAAGGAAATTCCGACGCCTCTGACGTAACACACGCCCGTATTCGAAAAAAACTTTCTGAAACTTGTTACAAACCGGAAGGAGTATTTTTGGAACAGAAATACTCCCTCAAACTTACAACTTTATTTTTGAAACTTTGTCCATGTTTAGCATGGGAATACAACTCTTTAACAGTGTAAAAAAACTCACTATGCATGAAACAGCTTTCACCCCCCCCCCCCCCCCCTTAAGTCAACGGCGTTCATAAACACGCTGAAAAGCGATTATGCGTGTTGATAGCACGCCAAAAATGGATATACGAATTGGCGTGTCATACATACGCCATTTCGCTATTTTGTGATGTTTAAAGAGATTATGCCAGGTCTACATAAGGTGAATCTGCAGCTTTAAAGGGATAGTTCAGCCTGAAAATAAAATTAGGTTGTGCCATCATTTATTTACCGTCAAGTTGTTCCAAAACTGTATGAATGTCTTTCTTCTGCTGCACACAAAAGAAGATAGAGTGAAGGATGTTGGCAACCAGACAGTTGATGTTAGCCATTGACTTCCATGGTATTTATTTCCTACTATGGAAATCAATGGCCACCGTCAACTTTCTGGTTACCAATATTCTTTAAAATATCGTATTTTGTGTTCAACAGAAGAAAGAAACTCATACAGGTTTGGAACAACTTGAGGGTGAGTAAATGATGACTATCTCTTTAAGAAATTGTCATTGAAAAAAACCTAAGACCTTTTATTCTACAAGATAAACGTGTTATTTGAATGCTGTAGTTTCACAGAAAATGAACTGAGATGTAGTTAATGGCCAGAGGTGTTTGTTCCTCTTCATGAAGAGTTTAGCTCCAGCACCTGGAAGTGTTCATTGATCATGACCTTGATTATCTGCCTCAGGTGTGTTTAATTAGGGCTGGAGATAAACTCGGACACCCCTGCCATAGTGCTTTCTTTTGGTATCTGAACCGTTGGACCACATGTAGTTATGACATCAGACTTCTGAAGCCAATTTTATTATTAAAGGCTGAAATGCTTTTGTCCTATTTCTCCCCCTTTCTTTTAAAAAAAAGATATTTTAATATATTTTTTGTCATTGATTGATTGAATAAAATAAATTGACTCAACTGCTGGAAAGGTGTCATTTATATTTTAAATGTCCCCTGACATGGGGTTATTTTATTATTTTATAATGTTTCCTGGGTTGCCCTTATAATGTTAGTATGTTTTTTAAAAATCAAAAATAGTCATAATTTAGAAATAAAAGGCATTTTTCCTAGCCTGATTTTAGCCTCTGATTTGAACACTCTGTTTGAACGGGCGTGTCTGCTGTGGGATTCAGTGTAACCGGCCACTGCTGTGATTGGCTGCTGTGGGATTCAATGTAACCGGCCACTACTGTGATTTGGCTGACATGCTTGCATATGAAATAGCTACGTATTACATGTGAAACTCTCTTGAATACTTTTAATACAGCTATTATACGTTTTTACTAATACAGCTATCGAGATTAACGAATCGTGAGAAGTTTTTAAAGTATTTAGATCTATTCTCATCACATAAAATGTTGCCGTGATGAGCATTGAGCAAGCAGATGATGGTCTGTTGAACGCGAAACTGAAGATCTTATCATTGCAACGCAGTTTCTGCACTCTCTCTAATGCTTTCACCAATGCAAACACGATGATGTACATACAGTAAGAGCTTCGTTGTGCAGTGTAACGTCATTGATTTCATAACGAGTTATCCAGATAAACTCACGCTGTGTGGATAGATTGTTCTTTGATCGCTTTCTGTATATAATTTGTTCACAATTTAAATAAGATTATTTTCATCCTACTAAAAGAAACGACGTGAAGTTGATATTTTAGTCACTGGCTTGACTTACTGATACATAAACAGTATTGAACGATTTTGAGAGAAAGATTACCTGTCTGAACTTGAACTTGAATTGTTGCTTGGTAGCTCGATCAAATTATTTTCAGACGTTCATCGAGGCCAGCTCTGTATTGGCCCAAGTTAAGGAAACAGTCGTCGGTGAAACTTTAGGAAGTTGTGTCTGCGCATTTCCAGAGAAAATAAAATTAACCCATTGTTTCTTCAGAGGCTTGGATGAAGGAACTAATAAATACTTTTGTGTTCATTTGTACATCCGAACACTGATCAACTGCCATGCTTCGCTCGTTTGCAAGCCATTATATCTCTCGAGGAAAAACTCAAATCGCGCTCGCGCGTTCGTACTTCCTAGCTCATTTTCTCATGGACGAGCCAAATTCTCTGGGCGGGCAAAGCAGAGAAAGGGGAGGTAACCTTTCCTCCTTATGACATCAAAAGGAGGAGATTCAAGAGCAGCGCATCTGAGGCTGAGCTCTCAGAAAGATAGCTGTAAAGACTAATGTGCGGATCTAATACGTGGGGAATTTGCATATCATAATTAATAATTGGTAATTAATAATTATTCATACATGTCTGGATTAGATCAGTCTTACATGTTAATAAATCTCCCTCTAAGGGAGGATCTGTCATTTTACCTGCATGCATACATGTGTATCCTTGCATTTTAACTACAAGTTGATTGCAGTTAATTACACTGATCACGTCTTACAAAACAGGCAAAATTAACTAGCTCAATTGCCAGAATAATATTGTGGGGATCCCCAATATCATCTTACTTTATAGGATTTCAGGAAACACAATTCTCTGGCCAGAAGAATTGGGTTTCCCGCCCTATAAACACATACTCTTTAAAGTATCTTTAATTTGTAAAGCTTGTAGCATAAGTTAGATCTTTGGCACTTAAGGGACTTGAAACTGAGCAAAGAGGAAGTTCATCAGTCAAGTGAATATAATGGATTTAATAAAGGCATAACTACTTATATATTTACTACGGTTACACGGGATATATGTATTTACAAACACAATAGACATACACAACACAATAAGACATCAATGAATGAGAAATGCTTAGAGTTTGGACAATGGATAACTTACACGCGTGAGAGCGAGTAAGAGAGAGAGAGAGAGAGAGAGAGAGAGAGAGAGAGAGGGGAGGGGGAGGGGGAGAGAGAACATTGTCAGAATTCCTCTAGACATTCACCTTTTCTGTGACAACACGGAAACATCATCTTACTGCTTCTTAGAAGCTCTATAAAAAGATTATACTTGCACAAGTTATGGGTCTCGCTGTGTCGCTGCATTCCTGAAGGCCTGCCCCGGCCGCGTGCGTGAGCGGAGTCCTTTGTGTGTGTAAGCGTCACGTGGTGTTGCTGGGCGCGCGTGTTGCCCGGAGTTTTAAAGTCGTTGAGTAACATTACCAATGGAAAAATAGCTCGGCTAAGTTCGTTTCACTTCGTGGAAGTGAACAGAGTCGACTACGAAAACAAAACTTTGACTTACAAAGAAAAGAAATAAAGATCTGAAAGGGTCTCCGGAGGAGACCACGAGATCGGGTTACATGGTGCAGCCGTAACGAAGGACAAAGAAAAAGATAGCGAGAGAGGGAGGGGGGAGAGATTTATCCCTTTGGACAAAGCCACCCTTTTCTGTCGGCTTGGCCAATCGGAAAGAGGGAGTCACAAGCGGGAGTTTGGGTTTTTATGATCTTTTGTCTTGTCAAAATCGACTGCATGTTTTATGACGGTGACGTAAAATGCGTTCAATTTTACTCCGAAGATGATAACATATCGTAACACACATCTTATGGTTTGTACACATATAGATATGGTTTGGTCAGATCAAGAGGATTCTAAAGATATGAAGAACGACATAAGTTGGATAATACTGCAAAGTTATACATTAAAAGGCATACTTTCCAAGCATTTGTAGTTATTTTAGGACTACGATACTGTCGCAGATAACCATGGAATCTGGGTGACACACATATAAGCATATCAAAATATATCTCAATAAAGTCTTTATATGATGACATTAAAGGTTTGTGTATGTGTGTGTGTGTCCATGAGCAGATGTTCTGAGTAGTCTCCTTGTCTCTCTTGGAAGGAGAGGGGGTTCGTGATAGTATGTAAATCAAGTAAACATTAACCCATTAGAGTCTCCAAGGACGCACAAACCAAACACATAAAAGAAAGTCATGAGAGGAACATTTGATACACATGTCACATGGTTATGCATAGGATATATATATATATATTTTTTTTTTTTTTAAGGTTAAAACGTTTCATTTTTCCTTCTTCAGGAATCAAATCCCTGCACATTCTTTTGGGTTGTAAATCGGTAACAGGAAACCAAACTCGAACAGTGTTAGCTTGATTTGGGGGAAGTTTCGTGTGCTTGTGTGTGTGTGGAATTTACATTCCAGGCCTCCAGTCTCTCTGAAGCCTTTGGGACTTTAACAAGGGAATGTACCTTTATTAGTACTTCAGATTTCACCCTGAACCTAGTCCTTACATCTCCCCCCTTTCGGCGGATGAAGTCCTTGCGTGGACTTCATCGGGCGACACCCATCGCAATGGACGGATGGCAGGTGAATCGTGAGGGTCGAGTAGCAGGTGGCTGTAGATGTTTGCATCTCGTTGAGCTTCCTGTGCAGGATGACTGTCGAGTGTCGGAGTGTGTCTGATAGAGGTACCCAGCATAGGATCGGCCGCAGTCCAGAATTGGACAGCAGGTGAGGCAGTTAAGGCGGGCAGTTGAGACAAAGCTCTGAGGGCTGTGTTGATAGAAGCACTGTCAATTAGCTGGTGTCAGTGTTGGTGTCATTCTGGTCGTAAGTGAGTGCAGCTGTGCGCACATGAGTGTTAATGAGCCACCTGCCACTTACAATCTCTGCTTGGGTCTTGATGACTTGAGTGCGAGGCTTAGCTTCGGCAGGGCAGCGGGTGTCGCTAATCTGCAGGCAGCAGATTCCGTCAGTGTTGTCTCTGATGAAGGGTTCTTTAGAGCAGAGATAGTGAATGTCTTTGGTCAATGTGCACATGTACGGGTTCGGAGCTAAGGACAGCTTTGTGTAGCTGCCGTTGAAGTCAACTACGTCCGACGTGTGAATCTTGTGGTGAGTGTTACTTTCCAAAATCTGACATTGACAATGTTCTTGTGCCAGTAGATTCGCTTGACTCTATGATGGGCAAGTTCAGGAGCAAAACCTACTTCTCTCTGCTTGGGGTCGACGCAGAGTGGGCTGGCGCTACCCAGAGAGTAGGCAGGGTGTATTTGTAAAGAGTCAGTTGGCGTGGTGATGGCGACGCCAGCACGGTTTGCATGAGGCCTGAGGATATCAGGTGCAGTGGATTCTAGTTGTTGCTGCCCTCTGGTTTGCTGGAGGCACAGCAGCATCCTGGTAAACGTGAAAGGGAGAGAGAAAGAGAAAGGGAGGAAAATTTTCAGCGAGTGTCGTCCTTGGTTGGCATACCGGCGTCCTTTTCGCTTTGAGGACGCCGGTATGCCACTTGCTTCGGTGTCTTGCAAGTGTCTCTGGTGCTGCGGTGTGCAGCACATGGTGCGTCATGGGCATACATTGGCATTGGCATTACCCCCCTTTTGCAGTGTGGCAGAACAAGCTGTGGCGTGGTGATGGCATCAAGTGCAGAACGCTGAATGTTGTCTAGCGCACGCAGCATGTGCTTGTTGACGTAGGTTGTCTGGGGCACCGGTTGTCGGTGGGTGCAGATGGCGTTTGTGGGTGGTTGGAGGGGTATGAGAGGTGGTTTCTCAGTGTCCATAGTTTTGTCATAGTCTTTGGTAAGCTGGAAGGTTAAGGTCAGGTGAAGCAGGGGCTCTGTGACATTTTGTCATACTTGTGGTGAGAGCCTAATGCATGACCCTAACAGTTCAGAACCACGGTTAATTGGTTCGCTAGGTATGTAGCATAAAGCTAGGTGTTCACGTGTAGCTAGCTAGTGAAATGTTTCTTGTATCCTTATCTTAGCTGTGGATGTTGGGAGGCCAAGACTTTATGTGGTTCCGAGAGTATGTCCTGGAAATGGGATAGCCGAGATGCCGAGACTTAAGATGGTTCTGATGACGAAATTATTTCTCTGGACTTAACTAGTGGGTCACTACGGCTTGACGAAGTGAATGCTAGGGGGAAAAAGGACAGCTTTCCTATTCAAATTATGCTTGTTATCAATTCTCTGGACTATAGTTGTGCCCTAGTGAATTGTTGAAATTACTTGTGTAGCAGGGTCACAAAAATGAGTGCGCTTGTTGAAAATAAACAAACTCACAAATAAAGGTGTCTCTGTCTTTCTGGGCCCTATGGGAAATGGAACCACATTTGAACAAAAGAGGAAATAAAATTAAATCATATAGATGACCGAATAGCCAAGGGAATAGCTGAGTGCTATTATTATCAAAATCAAAGAAATTAAAGAATTAACGAAGAGCACAAAAAAATTAAAAGCAAAAAGGAATAATGTGATCAAAACAACGGGAATGATCTGAATGCGAGAATAATCAGTGGCATTAGTGACTAAACTTTGGATTTGCCTGGGCCAACACTTCATAGTGGGTTACAACGGTTGCGTGTTCAAAACCACATCGTGTGTCCCATCAAAGGATTAGTCACATGCCGATGATTCCGATTCCTATTGCTATATGGGTTCTTCTCTAGCTACACAGTTGACATATAGTTAAACTCAAGTTTAATTAATGGGGCATTTGCAAAGTTAGCTTTCGACGGTTTAGCAAGGACTATGCCTAAACTAGTGAAGGTGAACTTTAGCTAAGAAGAATTGCAAACACAGAAAGTGAATAATTAGAAACCCTAACTGGCGTTAAGGAAAGTATTCTAGAATACTTTGCACTGTGTAAACACAAGCGATGATTAAGGGTTCAAGTAAATTATGCTAACTGCTAACTGTAGAAGTTATTATTTAGCTTAGCCTAAGCTGGCTGGATTAGACCCCGAAGCCGCCGCCAGGCGCCGCCATTTGCGCCATTTGGAATTTCAGCCGCCGCCAGCCAATAATTTCGTAAGCCAAATTGAGCCGCCATCTGATAAAGTTTGGCTGAGCCGGCCAGAATTATTTGTATCAAATAATAATATCACATAGAGACATACACACACGAAATGTAACAATACACGAGATCTATTTTCCCTCTGGATTCATAACAGTAACAGCAGCACAGTCATGTGCTCGTTGCTACGAGGGGTGACATGCTGACTCGCGATCTTCGCAGTAGACGCGCAAGAGAGAAATGCACATTTTATACGGATTACATAAGAAGAGAGTAGTAGGCTAGTCTGCTTTCTTTCGTTTTGAATTGTTCTGTTTAAAAGTAGACATGTCTGTGAGGCAAGTAGCCCAGGTTAGGCTTCCTTTATACGCCGACTTTCGGTTCATATGAGACGAGCTCCAGTTCACGCGCTGGCGTTTCGTAATAATCTACCGTCTGCTATATTTAATTATTATGTATTAAATCCAGGCAATTGGTTGATAAAAAATAGATTGAAATTAAGATACAATTAATACAAAACGAAATTCATTTTAAAGAAAGGTTTTGTGCTTTCTGTTAAATGTTTTTGTGAAAGTTTTAAAGCATCTTTTAGTGCCGCTTTCAGAGCGCTCACGTCCGTAACGGAGAACTGTCATCGTGTACCATTGTTTTTTCCTCATTTAAATGCGAACACTAAAAAATAAAATAAAATAAAATGAATATTTTGTTCTGTGGAGACTAAAAGCCAACCCCTCTTCATCCGATGCGTAGCCTAGTATTACTTTGGTTTGCGCAGTGTAATTCACATAATTACTAAACAATATATTAGGCCTATAAAATTCAGCCCATATAAATGTGCATTTTCTAAGCTTAGAAAATGGACAACATTCATTTAATTCTAATCATAATGTAACATTATTGCGAAATTGATTTCTTATAGGCTATTTGCTATGAGTAGTCTAAAGTAAATCCTTATGTTTTTATCCAATTATGTGCGGGCCTTATGTAAAATACGTGACAAATCGCGTCCGTTATTGATTTGATTTTACCCAGACTTTTGTTAAATCTTCCGGGCATGGTTGCACAAACACCTGAATCAAAGATTGATGTTATGAACCAAATATTCAGGAACGGAGAGGTTTATAGCACTGGACGTGATTACTGCAGTAACAAACCACCGTTTCCACATTGATAGCCTAATTCACGACGCATGCTTCAGTGTAGGCTATATTGAAGGGAAATGTGCAAAACTTTGTCCGAAATAATAATGATAACAGTGTGTGTTTATATTAAGGCGAGACACGGCAGGCAAAAACATCGTTTTTTTTTTTTTACTGGTCAATTTGCTATTTTTGGATATTTGTCTTCAATAACAGGTCTTCTTTCAGACTTGTGTTGAAAAAAAAAAACGAAATACACATTTAGCTCTTTTAGCCTACTACACTTCGTCTGTTTGCGTAGCTATGTAGATTTCTCATAAATTCAACAAAAGTTTGCGTTCTTAATCAGTGAAGTGGCAGCTTCAGCCATTTGCAGCTATGAAAAGTTTGGCGGCTGCAGCAGCCATTTAGGTTTTGGCTGAGCCGGCTAGCCAGCCAATAACTTCACCAGCCAGCCATTATTCTCAAAACAAATGGCTTCGGGCTCTAGGCTGGATGCTAGGTTAGGATAGCTTAGCGTAGGCTGGCTGGATGCTAGGTTAGGTTAGCTTAGCATAATCTAGATGGATGCTATGTTCGGTTAGCTTAGCGTAAGCTAGATGGATGTTATGTTAGGTTAGCTTAGCCTAAGTTGGATGGATGCTAGTTTAGGCTAGCTTAGCTTCCTAGGCTGGTTTGTTTACAAAGTGACATCACAAGTTAGCACTTCCTCTGACAAGTTGTTGAAGAACAGTCCCTGAAGAATGTCTGTACATTTTACAGGCATTTTTCCTAGCCTGATTTTAATCTCTGATTTGAACACTCTGTTTGAAGGGGCGTGTCTGCTGTGAGAACCGGCCACTGCTGTGATTGGCTGACCTGCTTGCATATGGAATGAGACATGTGAAACTCTCTCGAATACTTTCACTACAGCTGTTAAATACGTTTTAACTATTACAGCTATCGAGATTAACGAATCATGAGATGTTTTTAAAGTATTTAGATCTATTCCCATCACATAAAATGTTGCTGTGATGAGCATTGAGCAAGCAGATGACAGTTTGTTGATCGCGAGACAACGCAGTTTCTCTCTCTCATGCTTTCACCAATGCAAACGATGTACATACAGTAAGAGCTTTGTTGTGCAGTGTAACAGCGTCATTGATTTCATAACGAGTTTGGCAAGAGAGATAAACTCGCGCTGTGTGGATTGTTCTTTGACCGCTTTCTGTATAGTTTATTCACTGAGAATTATTTGACGTTAGTTATGTATGCTCGTTTCTTGGAGTTTGCTATTACTGTACTAGGATCTTGCGCTGGATCTAACACAGTGTAAATTATCTTTAATAAAATCACTACTTACCGGTTGCAGGAATATAGTTGGAATTACCCCCTTCTTCAGTTTGAGACGCTTAGAGAAGCTTGATATTGTCCCAGGTTCGAAAGTAAGTCTGTGGTGAAATGGGCAGAGCAAACTAACAACTTCGAATTAAACTGTTGCAGTATCCGATTATATATAAACATCATCCACGCCTGTTGACATTTCTTTTCTGTGGGAAGGGTATGAAAAGTCCTCACATCCCCTGCACAGCCTGGAACATAGCATTTATTTCCATGATCTGCCATTTTCTCTCTGATCCTCGCTTGCTCTGATGGTTCGGCTGTGCAGTGTCTGTCATTGAGGGGTGGGATATGCAAATCTTTGGAGGCGTGATCCCCGACTGTTGCGTCACAGTCGGTATTATGTGGAGATTCGCCTGTTTTTCAGGGGTGTTTTTTAAAAACGAGATTTAAATAAAAAGGAGAAAACAATGGTGTTTGAAACTCACTGTATGTCATGTCCATGTACTGAACTCTTGTTATTTAACTATGCCAACATAAATTCAATTTCACATTGTAGGGCACCTTTAAGCAGTTTTGATCGCTAGGTAGTTCTCTGCTTGTAGATGCAGCTAAATTTAGGTGAATTACATCAATCTAACAATAATTTGTAAGGCCTTTACATTTGTAGAAAGGGGAGCATCACCCAGGTCTACCTAGATATAACTTTGTCCTGAGCTTTCTTTGTTAGACACAGGTTTAGTCATACTACAATTTGGATTTCTTTTAAGCAAAGCAGAATAGATATCGGTACAGTTTACAAGCTGCAGAGATGAGGTTTCTTCATCAAACAGACTTACGCTTTACTGCTGAACATGCTAAGTTTAGTTGGAAATCTAAGGCTATTTTACTTAAAGTAGAGATGTCAATTCCAGCTATCGTTTTATCTGCATTTAGACAACCCAGCGATCAAAAATGCGTATTGCACGTTGTGTTCTGGTTGGATCGCAACGAGCAAAAGCACGCCTGTAGGTTAACAGTAGTTTAAAACTGGGGTGGTTTTCCTACACTCTGGCGTTAAAGGGGACGTATGCTCTATTTGGAGCTAGTGTTTCTTGTAACCCTTCATTGTCATGGAAACTAATGTTTAGCAGTGTCATTTCAACCAGCATGTCGTAACTGTTTGTTTTTAAAAGAGTCGTGCATAGTCTGTTGGCAGGTGAGGTTTACACGTCCATTCAAGATTTTCTTTAAATCAGTAAAGTTCTAAATTTTTTTAGCAGAGTCTTGCACTGTGTTTGTGCAGTGTCTTCTGGTTTTGCAGTTCAGAATCATTGGGGTTTTAGGAATTTTTCTGAGGAGGCCTTCTGTGTTAGAGGCCTTCTGCATTAGGTCACGCATCGTTTAGTAAGCATTGTCTGGTCTTTGGCGAGCTGGAAGGTCCAGGGTAGCGAACTTGAACCTTGACTTGGTGCTGAGGCTGTGTATTCCTGGATGGCTGCTGGAGTTCCTGGGAACTCAGTGACCTTGTAGTCTGGCTTTGGTGACCTGTGTGATTGGAGGGGGCGGGGTTCTTGAACTTGGGCCCAGACGGTCAGGTGTTTGAAGTCTAATAAAGCTCAGAGCATTCTAACAGGTCTTTGCCCATCAGAAAGGGGTACGTGTCCATTTGTGAGATGTACACCGGGTGGGTAGGCCTCAAAGGACCAATTGTCAGGTAAGTGGGAGCTCTCTGTTCGAGCCGGAGGTCGTTCTGGCTGCACGTTCAGCTCACAAATTTGGGGTATAAGAGTTCGATCTTCGCTCTTAGCTTTAGCACTGAGTCTTTCAAAGAGTTGAGCTGACATTAAAGTGAGGTCTGAGTCGGTGTCTACCAGGGTTTCAAGGCTCATTGTCTAGAGTGATGGGTAGGTAGAGTTTCCGGGCCCACCCCCTTTTGATCAGGTCTTTTGAGGTTTCAGACCCAGCTGTGGGAAACTGTGCTGTCTCGCTCAGGCTGTGCAGCTGTCAGCTGTGGTAGAGGTCTGCACTCCCGCGGGAGTCCCGCGGGACCCGCGGGTCGCGACGCAAAACAGTGCGGCGCGGGACAAATTTTGAAAGGTCATTGCGGGAGCGGGCGGGATGATGAGGTGCACTTGCGGGTGCGGGCGGGAGGGAGGATTCGCTGCACTCCCGCAAATTAAATATGAGTGTAAAGCTGAGACCTGCACTCCCGCGGGACTACCGCGGGAAATAAAACAACTAGAAACAAATAAACCGTTATTTATCTAATGCACAAGCAACAAGGATAACTAAAATGAAAACGATTTACTGGCGCAAGGTCGGAAGCTAACTCTCGCGTGGTTCATTCATAGGCGCAGCAGAACAGCCAAACCTACCACACAGAGGCAATGTCTGCACCACATGACAGGTGGATTGTTTAGTGCTACAGATATAATTATTAAAGAAAGGAACATGCAAAACTACAAAACCAAACAAAGAAAAAGTCTGATATTTGGAAATGTTTTAGTAGCCTAGTAGGCCAATGCGACAGCAATGGAAAGCACCGTCCTTTTGCGAGCTGTTACAAATGCAACAAAATACTCACGTAAGTCTGTATCTTCAGGTCTGAAGTGTCATGTGTGCACCGTTTTGAAAGGCAAACTTCCCTGACGTTTTCGGCAAGTCAGTCGAAAGTGTCAAGTGCACTAAAAGATGTAACAGAAAAATGTGCAAGCTTCCAAGTTCCAGCACAGCATCGGAGAGGGCTTTCAGTATTTGCGGTCGCTCGCATACTGGAGCAGAGACGGATTAATCTGAAGCCCTCATCAGTGAACGACATGCTATTCCTAAAAATAAAAAACTAGGCGGGATTTTGCGGGCGGGAGCGGGACGAAACTTGATTGTCGCGGGCGGGAGCGGGAGAAAATAACATATATTTTTGCGGGAGCGGGCGGGAGCGGGACAAAATCTTGCGGGAGCGGGCGGGAGCGGGACGGAAAAATCAGTCCCGCGCAGGTCTCTAAGCTGTGGTGGCTGTGTGCTGCTGTAGGTCTTACGCTCAAACATAGGATGTAAGGCTCGTACCTCTTGAATTTTTTGAAAGTGTTTTGTGAAGAAGCCTTTCAGCGACTTCAGGGTCTCGGCTGTCTCAGACGTGGCGGCACTGTGTTTGTCTGATGCATGCTCAGACTTGTGCTTATTAGTGGCATGTTGAGAGGGGTACCGCTCCAGGTTGTCTGGGCTTGAGTCTCTTGGTGATGGGGGTCGCCGGCTATTTCTGGGTCGCCAGCTGGCTTCCAGAATGTTTCAAAGCGCTCGCTCTGGTGTCTTGGATGAGCACCATCACGGTAGTGCTGCCCTCTGCTGGCCTGGAACGGACTCGACTCTCTGTAAACAGGGCTATGGTGTTGTGGGGCGCCCTCTGGAGGCAGCTCTGAGTATTGTTTAGAAACATAGTAGATTGTGGGGTTTTTCAAAGTCTTTTCGGATTCTGGATCAGAGAATTCTTTAATGAAGGCCTGCCGCAGCGGCTGGTAGTCTATAAGAGTGTTTCAACTCCGTGGGAAACATGTCAAGTTCGTCTTTGAGATCGTGTCTCTGTTGAGCAAGTTCATGGATTTCAGCACGGCCCGTGTGTAAGTGTTTTCAAAGGCCTTGGCTTTAGTATCTCTTTATTTTAGTTCAGTCTCTGCTGAACGAGCTTGTGGATGGGATCGCGGGCCTCTTGCGAGTTCTTTTTTTTTTTTTTTTTTTTCGCAGGCCGTGGCTTTCGAGTCTCTTTAAGTTCAGCCTCTGCTCTTTGCAAGGGGCGTCACTTTGTCGGAGTTTCTCGTTGAGTTCCTCTCTGGTTCTTTTCTCTGACTGCTCTCTTCGGTCTGTGTGTCGATGAAGATCAGACAGGGCAGTTTGAAGGCTTTTCACTTCCTTCTGTAGCTCGGGGTCGTTGTCATCCTCGGCTTGCATCCTTAGCGTTGCAACTTCGTGCTCCAGGGCGATGCGGCTCCTTTTGTGGAAACGTGCTGGTGCGATGAGCTGGCAAGCGAGGTTTTGGACGTGCCTGGCCGGTCTTTGTCGTGGGGGCTTTGGCTGGTTTGTGCGCCATCAGCTTGTCCACGTCGCCGCTGTTCTTGGCTTTGGGGCTCTGAGTCACTGGCGACCTTGGCAGGAATGGAGGTGTCATGAATCTCAGCCATGTCTCCAGGTTGTCCCAGCGGGTTGTGGGACTGTAGGACCGGAACATACTGGTTTCAACTGTGGGCGAGAGGAACACAACACACACAGAGAGACCAAGCAAGTTTGTTCTACGTTTAACGAGCTATAATACGGGCTATGCCATGTATGCACATTTTGGTTAACTGATGCAGACAGTTAAACCCTTCGGTGGGACAATTTGGTTAGGTCAGCATGGGCCTAAATAAACTTTAGCAGGGCAGTAGCTTAGGGGTCACCTGTTGATGCTAGCGGCTTGGTTGTCTAAGCATTATTCAGCGTTCCTTGTTGTCTCAGATAAGTTCTGTCTCTAGGTGAACTGCAAGGAACAGAGCACAACAGAAAAGAGCAATGACAAGATAGCAAGGTTTGAAGTAACATGCAACCATCAAAGATGGAAAGGTCTGTAATGAAATGGCGTTAATAGCACACAGGAAGTGTTATAGGTGAAAAGGAGGCTCGGAGAGGAGGAGGGAGCCACACGCTTCAATGACTGGGGGAATCTCTAGATTCTGTGGCCAATTCTAAGTGGATGGGTTTAATACCTTTTTCTAGTTTGTTTGGGGTGAAATAAGGTCATTCGGGTTGGAGTCAGCATCGTGGTTGGCCTTTCTGTCGTCCCCAAACACTTGACAGCAGTGCCCGGGCCCCTCTGTATATATGTACCGATGTGCGCCCTCTCACGCAACCCGACTGTGAACACAACCGGCAGTGCCAAATTGGTGATGTCGTGTTGCGGGCCGCACCAACGGAGAGACACAGGAAAGTCCGGGACCCGCGCTCAGTCAGCGCTGGTGACGCAGAAAGACGAACCAGCCCGCTGGACCCCAAGTAGAGATGACTGTCAAATCACCACAGCACGAGAGAAATTCCTATCTACAAACACAAATCAGGATGAAGGACAAGTGAATCTCAACGTGAATTAAAGTTCTCTCTATCCAAATCAAATTGAGTGTCTAAATTTTTTTTGTAGAAAAATCACAGGCAACGGCTTTACTAAAATTATGGTACAAACAAAAAGGGGAATTATGACGGTGTTAATTATCAGAAACCTAGCCTCCATTCAGAGAAGCGATTAACTGCAGCAGGAAAAGCACAGGAGGAAGCCAGCTGTAGTGGCGCGTTTGGGCCACAAAAGGGGTTTGGGCCACTCCCTCTTAGTGGTCAACCTGTCTGACAGAGAACTTGGTTTAAATTGCATTCAAACTGGTTTAAATACAATTCAAATCGAGCGTATGCATAGATGTTAAGTAACTTCTAGAATAGTTGTCATAGCGATTCAAATTCATAAATCAAATCAAAATTGTTAAAAATAATTTGAAAAAGGAAATATAGAAGTAAAGCCATAAAACAATTCCCCACAGGGAAGGAGACTTAATTCAATTTAATCTTTAATTTTTAATTTTTTTTTTTAAACCAAATTTGAATAAGTGTATGAAAATTAAAGGTTGGCATTATATTTGATGATGATAATAACCAAAATAAAATCAACTGGGAGAAAGCCACTTCAAAACAGAATGAGAGTAGGAAATAAGAGATGAGCAGGGGAAGGCCACAAGGGGGCCGCACTCCTCCTAAGTGGTCATCAGAAACTGCTAATACTTACTCTTGAATTTTAAATTCAAATGTGGTTTGAACCATATTCAAAATAAGTGTACACAGTCAGAGGTGAAATCATGTTAGTAACACTGGAACTTGCACATGCCTTGAAAGTTAGAAACACACTTTCAGAAATTCACTGGAAAAATCTGAAATTGTGACGAGAGAGAAATTTAGGAAAGGATGACCTTGTTACCAGTGTCCACGAGATGGCGCTATTTCGCTCATGGAGGGTAAAGTCAGGACGTGGAGGCAGTCTGATACTGGAAAACTCAAGGGCGCGCCCTAGCGTTTGGCAGTAGCATTGCAACCCGCCTGCTTTCAAATGTGACTGTATAAGAGGACGTGCAAATAATTACACGCCTCAATTGCTGTATAAATCACAAATAGTGCGGAATTTAAATCTCGACGGATTTCTTTCCGGTGCTATATTTCACAAAACGGCGTGGCAAGATTTTTTTCCTATACACACACATAGGGACAACAGGAATTATACGTCTGTCGCTCGGATCCAAATCCATTTATCAAATAGCATTTTATGATTAAAATGTTTTTAGGTTTTGGATTTTTCTGTGCTATATTCTAACAAACACGTCTGGCGGGATTGCTTCGCTTCGTCGTGCAAAAGAAAACAGGAAACATTCGTCTGTTTTTTCGACTCCCATAACATATTATCAAATAGCACTTATGATTAAATATGCTTTAGATTTTACAATTGAGTAGCTACGTCAATGTTTTAACCAGGAGTTTATCGTTAATCTAACGATTATAATATCAGGCCTGTTAAGAATAGTGAAAGAGCATCGTTTCACTAAATCTTGCCTTCACCCTGACAGAAGAACATTGTTCGGACAGGGGAGTTTAACATTAAAAATGTCGTCATTCAAAAGAGTTTCTTCGACTTTTGTAGGACAATTTTAATACTATGAAACTATGAAACTGCAGTTTACTTTTTAGTTTCGCTGAACTGAAACGGCTTTTTGCCTTTAAATCAGTCGGCCGGTGAGTTCGCATTGCGTTCGCTCACCCGAGGTGCACGTACAATATTAAATCACCTTATAGACATAGATTGAAAACTGATTTGCTCAAAAACAAGTTTAAAGTGTGCCAAGCATATTTCTCCACCAATTATGTAAAGACTAATGTGCGGATCTAATCCGTGGGGAATTTGCTTATCATAATTAATAATTGGTAATTAATAATTATTCATACATGTTTGGATTAGATCAGTCTTACATGTTAATAAATCTCCCTCTAAGGGAGGATCTGTCATTTAACCTGCATGCATACATGTGTATCCTTGCATTATAACTACAAGTTGATTGCAGTTAATTACACTGATCACGTCTTACAAAACAGGCAAAATTAAAGCTGCAAGCAGCGATGGGCGGGCCCTTGCACATGTAGCGCGTCGGGGAGTGATGCCGCCGCATATTCTGTTGCATATTCTGGAGCTCTGCCAGTGCGGCTGTGAATTTGCTACGCTTTTCAGACACTGCATGAAGGTGTTATACGTCACTTCCTGTTGCCAGCAGGTGGCGCTATGACTGTGGGTGAATGTGGGCATGTACATGAGTTCAGGGCGGGACTCTTATACTACATGTAAAGTTTGGTGAAGCTGTGAGCATGTACAATGAAGTTACAACCACTTCCTGTGTCATGGCGATGAGTTGATAATTGATGCCATGCCACGGACACACCGATTGACGAAAACTCGCAGATAGCACAACTTTTCATTGTGAATGCCTTTAGAAGGCACAGCAGAAATTTCAAGTCGATCGGACAAAATCCCTAGGAGGAGTTCGTTAAAGTACGGAGTGTGTAAATCAGCCAAAATTTGACGATAAATTCAAAATGGCCGACTTCCTGTTGGGTTTAGGGCATCGCTCCAAGAGGCTTTTTTGTGCGTCTGGACATGGTTGATGTGCCACAGAAATTTCGTACATGTAGGTCAATCGTGCGGCGGGGGCTGCTTCGTTAAAGGTCACTTCCTGTTGCCAGCAGGTGGCGCTATGACTGGGGGTGAATGTCAGCATGTACATGTGTTCAGGGCGGGACTCTTGTCAAGCGTGCAAAATTTGGTGCAGATCTGAGCATGTACAGCAAAGTTACTCCAACTTCCTGTTTCATGGCGAATCATCGATGCCACGGACACACCGATTGACGAAAACTCTCAAATAGCACAACTTTTCATCGTCAATGCCTTTAGAAGGCACAGCAGAAATTTGAAGTCGATCCAACTAAATCCCTAGGAGGAGTTCGTCAAAGTACGGAGTGTGTAAATCGTCCCAAAATGGCCGCCAAATTCAAAATGGCGGACTTCCTGTCGAGTTTAGGGTATGGGTTCTTGAGGCTTTTTTGTGTGTCTTGATATGAATTTCGTGCATGTAGGTCGAACATGGACGAGGGGCTAATTTTTTCTAATTTTCTAGGTGGCGCTAGCGAGCCATTTTGCCACGCCCATCCGCGAAACCCACAAAATACAAAAATTTTCACCAGTCCTGACATGTGTGCAAAATTTGGTGACTTTTCGAGCATGTTGCGGCCTCGAAAATGGGGCTTACTTTGCAGAAAAAAAATAAATAAATAAAAAAATAATAATAATAATCCTAACAGTTTCAAGAGGGACCTCGCACGGGTGCTCGGGCCCTAATTAACTAGCTCAATTGCCAGAATAATATTGTGGGGATCCACAATGTCATTTTAATTTATAGGATTTCAGGAAACGCAATTCTCTGGCCAGAAGAATTGGGTTTCCTGCCCTATAAACACATACTCTTTAAAGTATCTTTAATTGTAAAGCTTGTAGCATAAGTTAGATCTTTGGCACTTAAGGGACTTGAAACTGAGCAAAGAGGAAGTTCATCAGTCAAGTGAATATAATGGATTTAATAAAGGCGTAACTACTTATATATTTACTACGGTTACAGGGGATATATGTAGCCTATTTACAAACACAATAGACATACACAACACAATAAGACATCAATGAACGAGAAATGCGTAGAGTTTGGATAATGGATAACTTACACGCGTGAGAGCGAGTAAGAGAGAGTGAGAGAGAGGGGGGGGGGGGGGAGAGAGAACATTGTCAGAATTCCGCTAGACATTCACCTTTTCTGTGACAACACGGAAATATCATCTTACTGCTTCTTAGAAGCTCTATAAAAAGATTATACTTGCACAAGTTATGGGTCTCGCTGTGTCGCTGCATTCCTGAAGGCCTGCCCCGGCCGCGTGCGTGAGCGGAGTCCTTTGTGTGTGTAAGCGTCAGGTGGTGTTGCTGGGCGCGCGTGTTGCCCGGAGGTTTAAAGTCGTTGAGTAACATTACCAATGGAAAATAGCTCGGCTAAGTTCGTTTCACTTCGTGGAAGTGAACAGAGTCGACTACGAAAACAAAACTTTGACTTACAAAGAAAAGAAATAAAGATCTGATAGGGTCTCTGGAGGAGACCACGAGATCGGGTTACATGGTGCAGCCGTAACGAAGGACAAAGAAAAAGAGAGCGAGAGAGGGAGGGGGAGAGATTTATCCCTTTGGACAAAGCCAACCTTTTCCTGTCGGCTTGGCCAATCAGAAAGAGGGAGTCACAAGCGGGAGTTTGGGTTTTCATGATCTTTTGTCTTGTCGAGATCGACTTTGCATGTTTTATGACGGTGACGTAAAATGCGTTCAATTTTACTCCAAAGATGATAAAAAATCGTAACACACATCTTATGGTTTGTACACATATAGATATGGTTTGGTCAGATCAAGAGGATTCTAAAGATATGAAGAACGACATAAGTTGGATAATACTGCAAAGTTATACATTAAAAGGCATACTTTCCAAGCATTTGTAGTTATTTTAGGACTACGATAGTGTCGCAGATAACCATGGAATCTGGTTAACAGACACACATATAAGCATATCAAAATATATCTCAATAAAGTCTTTATATGATGACATTAAAGGTTTGTGTATGTGTGTGTGTGTCCATGAGCAGATGTTCTGAGTAGTCTCCTTGTCTCTCTTGGAAGGAGAGGGGGTTCGTGATAGTATGTAAATCAAGGAAACATTAACCCATTAGAGTCTCCAAGGACGCACAAACCAAACACATAAAAGAAAGTCATGAGAGGAACATTTGATACACATGTCACATGGTTATGCATAGGATATATATATATATATATATATATATATATATATATATATATATATATATATATATATATATATATATATATATATATATATATATATATATATAGGGTTAAAACGTTTCATTTTTCCTTCTTCAGGAATCAAATCCCTGCACATTCTTTTGGGTTGTAAATCGGTAACAGGAAACCAAACTCGAACAGTGTTAGCTTGATTTGGGGGGAAGTTTCGTGTGCTTGTGTGTGTGTGGAATTTACATTCCAGGCCTCCAGTCTCTCTGAAGCCTTTGGGACTTTAACAAGGGAATGTACCTTTATTAGTACTTCAGATTTCACCCTGAACCTAGTCCTTACATAGCCAAAACTCGGTTTAAACCGATCGAAAATTCTAGACACGAGGGGACCAAATACAGGCTAGGGGAACTATTATTAATGTTAAAAAACTTCAGAAAGTTAAAATTTCATGTCAGGGGACCTTTAAAATGTTTTCGCCAAATTTTGAAATGGTCAGAAATTTGTTGACGTACCATTGAAGTGTGATTTCAATATATTAATGTTGTTTCATCATTAACTTGGTACATCAGATGGCAACATTGTTTGACATTCCTTTTCAGTTGTATTTTCAGTCTTTCAACAAAATGTATTTAGAATCAACATCACATTGCAACATTGATCAAACCATATTACCAAAGATTATTTTTTGTTAATTTCAGTGTTAATTCAACAGCAGTGATTTAGAGTCAATCATAGTGTAATGTTGATTCAACAATATTACCATTGATTGGCTACTTCCTGCTCAGCTACTGTTCGGACGTTCTTGCTTACTGCTCCACGCTTTGCTCTATCGCTTTTATATTTTTATATTTTATTTCCTTTTATCACCTAATTTTAACTTCAGCAAATCAGCACATTGCTCAAACACTTGATTACTAGAAAAAAAGCAGAATTCTTTTCTCCGACCAGCCTCCCACTGAAAGCTTACATTCCGGGGAAGGGAAAACACAACTGCCTACATTCATAAGGATAAGAGAAAATGCCTCTTCTGGAATCTACTTGCTGCACTAACTGCCAGAGACTTTTACAACGGATTGCAGTTCTTGAAACAAAGTTACTTGTGGTACCACCAAACCAGACGGAACACACAACAGAGCTTCATCATGGGCACCCTCAGCATAGCGCCGGTGAATCCCAAGAATCTAGTGCTCCAATACAGGCCATACTGAGTGTAGAGAAACAAGCCGATCGACTTACAAATCGATGGCACAAACAGGGAGCGAGACCCAAAGGCACTCGAGACCAGTGGTGTAGTCTACGTGATACGCAGGTATACGCCGTATACCCACTAGAAAATGTCAAGGATTTCCGTATACCCACTAGGAAATGTCAAAGATCTCCGTATACCCACTTTAAAACGCGTGAGGATTCGTAACAACATCGTTTTGTGAAAGAATTTTCATTCATAAATTCACCCCGCCGTGACGTCTGTGTTTGCGCAGCGACACGGATCGAATCGCGGAAGCCAGCAACAAATGTAACAAATAACCTATGCTACTGTAAAGCGGAACGTCACGCAATTTAGCCATTTTTGAATGAATAAATCAAAAGTAGGCTAATGATAGAATCAAATCTCGATATTTACTAAGTGTCTATGAATATTAAAGCTCAAAAAGACTGCTATTGAAATAAACTCTGAATGTTCTGCGTGTTTCTGTGAATGAGCGCTCAATGTGTGCTCTAGCCTACTACACACTGAACACTACACACTGACACGCGCGTGACACTCGTGGTGTTTTCAGCGTCTATGAGGAGAACATGCACACATTTGAACTTCATTGCAGAGCTTTTATGAGTCACTTCACAAGAATTTTACCATTTCATTTGATAAAACTACCGTCGTTCATTCGTATCATATACACACTCACAAACTTTAAAGTCTTCATGACAACCTTTCAAAATCAAAGTTTTGTATAACTTAAAATATAAACATTTTACTATTGCACAGTAGAGTATACTTCAAGTAGGCCGAATAATAATAATAATAATAGTTTATTAAAACACAGAAGCTCAAATGTCTTTAATTTACAACCCACCAAAATAAAAGTTTGTAGATAAATTAAGTAACTAGAGGGAATTATGAAAGAAATTGCATAGTAAGATGTACTTTTTAAAATAATAATAATCAAATCTATTAAAACACAATTTTAAAGGAATATCACACCTGTGCTTCAGTGACCATATTCATATAACATCTAAGGCTAAATGTGCCCAAAAATTTTTTTTTCTCATGGGGGGGGGGGGGGGGGGGGGGTTGTGGCTGGCATATCACAGTATACTCATTACAAAAAACTAGACTACACCACTGCTCGAGACATCAGATTGTCACGAGCATCACACATTGCCGCAGTAGCATCCTCTACCCCAGATATGGCTCTGACAAGGATTGCAAACACTGGTCTCCTACCACCGCCTATACATCTTGAGAACAGATTTGAAGTATTAATGAATGAGGAATCCCTGAATGTGATGAATGTGATCGAACACAGACTGAATCAGCCAGTATCTAAACCTGCTAACTGGCGCTCAAGGTCGAGCAGACAGCGGCACTCAGCTCAGAGCGCAGCCGAGCCCAGGACTCTGATAGTGGGTGACTCTATAATCAGAAACATTAGTAGCAGGGACACAACTACATACTGCCTTCCACAAGCAACAACTTCTGATGTAAATAGGGAACTTCAGAACATTCTGATGAAACATAAGACTGCAAATCGACTCATCGTTCATGTGGGGAAGAATGATATTCATAAAGAGCAGTCAGAACTCCTTAAGAAGGATTTCAACTAACTTTTTGAAACAATTAAAAGACTGAAAGTTCAGACATTCATCAGTGGACCACTCCCAGCAAGAGGAACAAACAGGTTTTCACGGTTGCTTGGGCTTAACACATGGCTGCAAAAAAACTGCAATATAAAAGGAGTGAACTTCATTGACAACTTCAATCTTTTCTGGAGTCAGAGGCAACTGTTCCAACAGGATGGGCTCCACCCAAACAAACTTGGTTCAAGAGTGCTAAAGGACAATATCTACTTCTCCCTCCAACATCCTTCTGCAGTGTGTGCCAATCCACTCAACTTGAATGGCACACACACACCTGGACACAGTATGAATGATCACAGGACTTCACTTCTGCACCTGAATGGACTTGCAGCTGACATATCACACAAGGACAATGATAACACCACTCAGCCACAACAACCTCTGCTGACGGACACAATCTCAGCTGAGCCCTGCCCACATAGCTCACCACAGACAGACTGTGACATACTAGAACTGCTAGAAGATTCAGCACCCAAGGACGACTTTCTGGAAAACAGCTAGGAAATCCAGGACAGCATATTACAGCCTCCGATAACACCAGAGCAACAGCCCCTCTCACCAGACATGTTATCCCTCTCTCCAGCAACTCCACTTCTGTGATTCTCAGAGAAAATGGAAAAACTGGTGTATGCTGGAACCAAACTATCCCACTCTTTTGCCCCCAGATGTCAACCAAAAAAACGGCAGGCCCCACAACCACCAAGCCTGCGGGCCCAGCTCGCCCTCCCCCTCCTCCTGTGAGAGCTCTTCGGCCTCTGCCACAGCGCCAGGGCTCACACCCTCCTCCAGCGGCTCGAGGTGAACCAAAAACAACTGATACCAGCTCTCAATGATATGTGTCGGGTCCCCGCTATGATAACAGTAACTTTCTCAAATGTTTACAAAACAAGCGTGAACCCAGTGTGCCTGATTCTTTCTCTATTGCTGTTCAATTACATGATAGAAAATCTAAGGCCTTCAAAAGCCATACAGCAAACCCATCTAATCTGGTGCCTATTACACGCCAAACTATGATCGCTGTGGGGACAAAAAGTAAGACTGTTAAGTTAGCACTTTTAAACATCCGCTCACTTAAAAATAAATCACTTCTAGTCAACGACTTAATAACCACATACAACCAGGACTTTATGTTTCTAAATGAAACTTGGCTAGAAGACAGCTGCAGTGCAACAGTCCTCAATGAAACATCCCCTCCTAACTTTACTTTTATGAGTGTCTGCAGAGCGGGTAAGAGAGGTGGGGGCTTAGCTGCTCTTTTTAAAGATGTCTATCAATGTAAGCAAATATCATTTGGCAATTACCCGTCTTTCGAATATCTGGGTATTGTGTTAAAAGGTGCTCCACGTATTTTACTTATCATTATTTACAGGCCTCCAAAATACTCTCCAGCCTTTGCTGAGGACCTTACTGAACTGTTATCAACAATGTCCTCTGAGTTTGACTGTTTTGCCATTGCTGGAGATTTTAACATTCACATAGATAATGCAGAAAACAATATGGCAAAAGAAATCAAAATTGTTTTTCAAAACTCTTGATCTGACTCAGCATGTACATGGACCCACACACAATCGTAGACACACTCTAGATTTACTTATCAGTAAGGGTCTAAACATCCCATCGATAGTTTTTAAGGATGTAGCACTGTCTGATTATTTCTGTATTTTCTTTGATATATTGATCTCTCCTGCCATTGAAGCTAGATCTGTGTCTGTCAAGAAGAGATGCTTAAATGAGAACATTAGTGTGCTATTTATGAAGGCCATATCTTTAAAACCAAGCATATCTGCTGACTCTGTTGATTTTCTCCTTGAGTCTTTTAACTCAAAAATTAAAAGTGTAAATGATTATATTGCTCCTGTGAAAGTCAGGAAGAATAGTGGTAGACAACAGCAACTTAAATAATACACTCACTCTTTTTGCTACTGTGGAGAGACTGACAACCCCCCAAGCCAGATTCCCAGTGAAATGCTCTCAGACAGCAAGTGCAGTGAGTTTGCTTCTTTCTTCTCTGAGAAAATCAATAATATCAGAAAGGTGATCAGCTCATCCTTGATTTGCGCTGGGGTCAAACAGATCAGACCACTACCTGAGAAAGTAGTTACTATGTCTGTTTTCGAAGAAATTGATGGCAAAATTTTGGAAGAAACTGTACAGCACCTTAAAACATCAACCTGCGCCCTTGACACACTTCCCACATCTTTTTTCAAAAGTGTGTTAAGAAGCAGCAGAAGCAGATCTTCTAGAAGTGGTAAATGCCTCACTTCTCTCTGGGAGTTTTCCAAACTCCCTGAAAACTGCAGTTGTCAAGCCCCTCCTGAAAAAGAGCAATCTGGATAAGACCATCTTAAGCAATTATAGACCGATCTCAAATCTTCCCTTCATAGGCAAGATCATTGAAAAAGTTGTCTTCAATCAGCTGAACAAATTCTTAAGCTTGAATGGATACTTTGACAATTTTCAATCTGGTTTTCGATCGCATCACAGCACAGAGACAGCGCTCATAAAGATAATAAACGATATTCGCTTAAATACTGATACAGGCACATTATCAGTGCTGGTACTACTCGACCTCAGTGCTGCATTCACAGCTCTACCTAGCCCTAACGACTACAGCCCCATTGATTCCCTGTGCCAATGCATTGATGAAGTAAACGGTTGGATGTGCCAAAACTTTCTTCAGTTAAACAAAGACAAAACTGAAGTCATTGCGTTTGGAAACAAAGATGAAGTTCTTAAGGTGAATGCATACCTTGACGCTAGCGGTCTAGCAACTAAAAATCAAGTCAGGAATCTTGGTGTCTCTAGAGTCAGACATTAGTTTCAGTAGTCATGTCAAAGCAATTACTAAATCAGCATACTACCATCTGAAAAATATTGCAAGAATTAGATGCTTTGTTTCCAGTCAAGACTTAGAGAAACTTGTGCATGCTTTCATCACCAGCAGGGTGGATTATTGTAATGGACTTCTCACTGGCCTTCCCAAAAAGACCATAAGACAGTTGCAGCTCATACAGAACGCTGCTGCTAGGATTCTGAGCAGAACCAGAAAATATGAACATATCACACCAGTCCTCAGGTCTTTACACTGGCTCCCAGTTTCATTTAGGATTGATTTTAAAGTATTATTACTGGTATATAAATCATTCAATGGGCTAGGACCTCAATATATTGCAGATATGCTCACTGAATATAAACCCAACAGAACACTCAGATCATTAGGATCACATCAGCTAGAAATACCAAGGGTTCACTCTAAGCAAGGAGAGTCTGCTTTTAGCTACTATGCCAGCCGCAGCTGGAACCAGCTTCCAGAAGAGATCAGATGTGCTCCTACAGTAGTCACATTCAAATCCAGACTCAAAACACTTCTGTATAGCTATGCATTTACTGAATGAGCACTGTGCCACTGTTCGTCCGACTGTTTTTACTGTACTTTATTTTATTTTTTATTCTAAACTGTTTGTTTTGATTATTCTATTTTTTTTCTATTCTATTCTAATAGCTATTATTTCTCCTATGTAAAGCACTGTGAATTACCATTATGTATGAAATGTTCTATATAAATAAACTTGCCTTGCCTTGCCTTGTCTTGATTATTTTTGTTAATTTCAATATTGATTCAGCATCAGTGATGTAGAATCAATTATAGTGTAATGTTGATTCAATAGCATTACCATTGATTTTTTGTTCAACATAGTTTCAACATTAACTGAGGGTGCAAAAGTGATATTGATAAAATATCACTTTGTAATGTTGAATCAATACTATTACCGTTGATTTTTGGTTGAAATCTCAACATTATTTCAACATTAACTGAGGGTGCAAAAGTGATGTTGATAAAATATCACTTTGTAATGTTGAATCAATACTATTAACATTGATTTTTGGTTGAATTCCCAGCATTATTTCAACATTAACTGAGGGTGCAAGAGTGATACTAAAGCAACATTAATTTGTAACGTTAATTCAATGCAATTAGCGTTGACGCATCAACACTGAGTCAACATTGTTTCAATGATGACATGCTATAGTCAGTTATTACAGCATGTGCTTGTAATGATAACAATATAAGGAGAATACAATTTTTGTATGATCCAAAGTTGGCATTATCTGGAATCTTCACAAGTGTTGGCATCGTCTGAAGCCTTTGCAAAGGCTAGATCCAAACTCAAGAAAGTGAACAGAGAAAATTTAGCATGGCTGCTGTTCATAGCATTTCAGACAAAAGATGTGTCTTTAATCTAGATTTAAATTAAGAGAGTGTACCTGAGCTCCGAACATTTTCAAGAAGGCTATTTCAGAATTTAGGAGCCAAATGTGAAGCAGTTCTACCTCCTTTAATAGACTTTGATATCCTTGGTTCAATCAAAATTGCAGAGTTTTGTGACCTTAAATAGTATGATGGATTGTAGGCTAGCATGATATGAGATGTGTTAAACACAAAAATAGCTAGACCGTTTAGGTATTGGTTCCCAATCCTGGTCCTGGACTATTCTCAGCACAGCACATTTTAGATGTCTCCCTAATCAAACACGATTCAACTCATCAGCTCAGTAAAGTCTCCAAGACCTCAAACATGTGTGTTAGAAAAGAGAGACATCAAAAATGTGCAGTGGGGGTACTCCAGGAGGAGCTTCTAAGGTGCGAAAAATGCTGTTTTTATAACAAAAGATAAATTGATAAGTTAAAAACTTTTGTGTACAGGATTTTGGTCTAATTAATTATATCTCTGTTTTATCATATCATATTAATAGAAGAAAATTACTGGTCATCCAGTCTTTAATGTCTTAAACACTCTGTTAACTTGAATTTAGAAATGAGACTGGAATAAATATATACCTGAGTATCATCTGCATAGTGGAAACTAATCCCATGTTTTCAAATAATATTTCCAAGGGACGCATGTATAATGACGAAATGGTAACGTCAGAGTCAGACATTTAAACCTTCTTAATGCAAGTCCCTGAATACCAATGTAAATTTTTAATGGTGTCAAATATGGCAGATCAAGTAAAACTACACTGCTAACAAGTTATTGCCTTACATTTGACATTTTAAGTCATTTCAACTTAAATTAAATTAAACTGACTTAAAAAATTAATTGAGTCTTGTATAACAAAAAAAAATTGTAAAATGGCTCAACTTATTTTGATGAGTTAAAGGATTAGTTCACTTTAAAAAAAAAAACTTTTGCTGATAATTTACTCACCCCCATGTCATCCAAGATGTCCATGTCTTTCTTTCTTCAGTCGAAAAGAAATTAAGGTTTTTGATGAAAACATTCCAGGATTTTTCTCCATATAATGGACTTCCACAGGACCCAAACGGTTCAAGGTCCAAATGACTGTTTCAATGCAGCTTCAAAGGGCTTTAAACAATACCAGACGTTCTCGTTCATGAATGAACTCGTTCATCAAAATGAACGTTGAGTTATGCATATAACTACTGTTCCCAGAAAGAGGGAAACGAGGTTCAACACATTACTATGGGATATTGCGCTCTAGCGCCATCTGCTGAAGACACCTTTATTCACACCTTAAATGCCAATGACGCATGCAGTCGTATGCGTTATTCCCTTTGTTCAGTCCAGCTCTTCACCGGGACCCCGACTGTGCGGGGCCCAGAGGTGTTGTACCTCGTTTCCCTCCTTCTGGGAACAGTAGTTATATGCATAACTCAACGTTCCCATTCAGTCGGTCAACTGGGTACAACACATTACTATGGGACCTATATAAGTCGCTGAACTAAACGTAAGGGAACTAAACGTCGGTAGAACCGAACAAATGTGTGTGGGGATGCCCAACTGGCTGCCGCACAAATGTCGTCTATTGACACCCCTCTAAACAACGCCCATGACGTTGCCATGCCTCTTGTAGAATGCACCCGTACTCCCGCTGGTAGAGCTAACCCTTTACTCTTGTATGCGATTGAAATTGCCTCCACGATCCAATGTGACAGGCGCTGTTTAGACAGCGGTTTCCCCCGAACTGGATTGGCAAAACACACAAAAAGTTGGTCGGATGAACGCACAGCCTGCGATTGTTCAATATACCTGGGTAAAACTTGCACAGGGCATAACGCATGGTCTCTCATCTTCCTCTGAATCAATCAAGAGGTTTGACAGAGCTGGCAGCTCGAAGGAGAGAGCACTATATGCCCTGACATGACTTTCGGTGTATACGGCGCGTTTGGATCGCCCATCTAGCGCAAACTGGATGCATGAGGGATGTACTGACAGCGCATGGAGGTCAGCAATGCGTTTTGCTGACGCTAGCGCCAGCAACAGGGCTGTTTTGTAAGACAGCATTTTTAGACCCAATGATTCTAAGGGCTCAAATGGGGGTTCACACATAGCCTCCAAAACCACAGTCAGATCCCACGTTGGTACCATCGACTTTGTGACAGGTCTCAGCCATCTGGCTCCTTTAAGGAACCGAACGGCCAGCGGGTGCACGGTCAGCACGGCCCCATTAATACCCTTGTGACAGGCCGAAATGGCCGCTAAGTACACTTTTAGAGTGGAATGTTCCTCGAAAAATTCCTGCAAAAAAATGAATATTCCTGCAATCCGGCATTGACATGGCGATATTGACTTTTGTCTGCACCACTGTTCAAATATGCGCCATTTTGACTGTAAAGCCCCCTCGTTGATGGTGCCCTAGGACTCTGTATTGTGGCCACAACATTAATTGCGAGACCTGCTGCCATTAGATTATCCCTCTCAGTGGGTAGGCCCATAGATGTGATGAAATACAAATTTATCAAAATGTTTAATTTAGGTTCCAGTACAATAGTATATAAACTGAGAAATATTTTGTACATTGAATGTAACATTTAAGGGTGGAATGTAAATGATATCAGCTGTGAAACAGTTTCCAGCAAGAGAATCTGGCAAATCCTGTTTTTCTCCATTGTAAGTTAAATGAGTCTGATCACTGAGCCTTTCACCTTTTGTCTTTAATGGCTCTGGGATGGCTCTAAGGAACCAGAGTTCCTGGCCACTATCAGCATTTGAATAGTTATGCTGATTCCATTGGATTGGTAATGCCCTCAGAGTAGGGTGTGTTCGTACTACATTTGCATGCTTTGTTTGAATTTGTCTCCACCTCCACAAGTCCCTCCTCCTAAAATGCCTATAATATACCATGTACAGTTACTTTGATTCAGACGATGTCGGAATGACTGCAGCTACCAGTAATAAAGAACTTCTGCTTGGAAAACGTCCATTGTCTCCTGGTCTCCTGAGCTTCTAACTTTTCTGCAAGGAAAAAGTTCACAACAATTTGGTGCCGTGACCCGGATAGAATTAACTTCACCTGAATCCAGATTTGAAACAAAGACTGAGTTCCAGAACTTCAAGCTCAACAAAGAATTTCAACAAAGAATGAACTTCTGACTGAATTCCAGACTGAATCTTGAAACTTCCAGCTCAACAAAGATCTCAAGAAAGCGAACTGAGTTCCAGAACTGAATCTCAACAAGAATTCACCTTTCTGACTGAAGTTCCAGACGGAATCTTTTTCATACAAACAACGATTTGGTGAGTTACACTCTATTCAAAATAACCGCTGAAGACCAGTACAAATTTTGTGCCTCTGCGCCGTCAGAGAAAGAGTTATCAGACAGCTGTAGGGTTTGTTTAACTAAAGTTATCCTTTAAAAGTTGCCTTTTAGAGATGAAAGTTTGATCCTCTGTTCAGGCAGGGAAGCTTTAACATTACATGTTAAAAGGTATATCCTCTGTTCTTGCAGGCAGGGAAGATTAACATTGAATGTTAATGTTTGGGATCCTCTGAATTAGTCAGGGAAGTTGTTTTTATGCTCTGTCTAATCAGGGAAGGTTTGTTTAATTATCCTCTACATTGCTAGAGAAGGTTTACCCTCTAAAAAATCTTTTAGAGATGAAAGTTTGATCCTCTGTTGTTTGAAACTCAGGGAAGAGTTAGCATTACGTGCTAGTTATTTTGTTTTATCCTCTAAAAATTGAAAAGGTGAAATATCCTTTGCATTTCTTTTAGGGAAGATTAACATTACGTGTTAATATTGGTGATAACCTCTGTTCACAGAGAAGGATTAGCATTTCGTGCTAGTAATTTTGTTTTATCCTCTAAAAGTTGAAGAGGTGAAAGATCCTTTCCATTTCTTTCAGGGAAGATTAGTGTAACGCGCTAATAGTTTGTGATGTGTTGGTAACAAGTTAGATTCTGTGTTAATGAGTATACCCTCGTTTGATCAGAAATTTTAGTGTATTTGTTTGTGTGATACAGAACATCACAAAATGGTTAGGAAAAATGCTAGACTGATTCCAACAACTGAAAAAAATGGCCTTGCTACCCCCTTGTGGTCAGATGGTGAATTTAAAACACTGTTAGGAGAACAGATGAATCTAATAGTAACTGAAAAAGTTAGACAAGAACTAACACAGAAATATGAGATTCATCCAGACAAGATTTGGTCGGTAGATGAGTGTAAGAAAGTACTAGGAGCAAGTGTTCGCAAGAACAATGTAAAAGGAATTATATGTTGTCATAGAGAATTTGGTTTAGCACTAGCAACAGAACAGTCTTAACGCAACTCAGAGCTAGAGAAAGAGAACAAAGAGCTACGTGCTAGAGTTTCCGCATTGACCAAGAAATTGAACCGCAACAAAGATGCAGAAAAAACTGATGTGGAAGAAGTAATTCCGCCTGATAACATTTACCCTGATTTACGAGCGTTCTTTGAAACAGATGTAGCCATCCAATCAGTCACTGATAAGCCTGTAAATTCAGTTTATGTGTGTGGAGCTAGGAAAAGATCACAGGGAATTGAGGAAAATGAAAGTGTTTTTACCCACCCTTCTGAAGTCCGAATACAAACTGTCGCAAAAGCCCTTAGACCTAAGGACATAGAACGACTCTCTGAGAGCTTACCCTCACCACGTAAACAGTTTTCTGAATTTAGAAGAGCATTGATTGGAAAAATTCGTCTATATGACATGTCGTTAACAGAAGTCACACAGTTAATGTCACAAATTTTAACTGATTCTGAACTCAACAGTTTTGAATCTGCAGTGACTTCTGAACTACAACATGCCAGTAGAAGTGACATGAGAGAAGGTGTTTTGAAAATCCTAAAGACTATCTTAGGACCCAAAATAGATTGGTCTAGAATTACTAGCTGTGTTCAAAAGAAAGAAGAAACTGTGAATGAATATACTGAGAGGTTTTGTCAGTCAGCAGTAACGTACAGTGGAATAGTGGATGATTCTGAAAGTGTGCTCGATGACAAAGGACCACTAGTCCGCATCTGGTCAGATGGCCTTGTAGCTGAATACAGAAGAGCTTTGCCATTCCTAGATCTAACTTGGTCTCACGGAACTCTCAGAAGTAATTTAGAAAGGTTGTCTGCATGGGAAAAAGATGCTGATGTTAAAGCCAAAGTGAGAGTAGCCGCAGCAGCTACATTTAGCACAACCCAACCAGAAAGCAGGTGGTCTAAAAAAGAAGGCAAATGCAACTACTGTGGAAAATTAGGACATTGGGAGAAAGAGTGTAGGAAGAAGTTGCAAGATACCAAAAGAAATGCTATGCATAATTCGGCTCCTTCTCAGCCTGCTTACAACCCTGACGTAGTTCCGCAAATTTCCACTGAAGCTTTAGGACAGGTCGTTCAGGCTCTTTTAAGAGCACAAAAAGACCAGGAAAAAAACTAATTGTTGGGGCTGTGAGTAGCTACCTTACCCCTGTAATCCATCATAATGACACAAGAATTTTTGTGAAAGGTAGCATACAAGAGAAAGAAATTGATTTTTTGCTTGATACAGGTGCAGAAATTACCATAATTCCTACAAAATTGGCTAAAGGTTTAGACATTCTGTACAAGAAAACCAAATTTTCTTTAACTGGCGTAATAGGTGAAGATTCTGATTTGTATGAAACCCCGCCCATAGATGTACAATTTGGCCCGAAAACTCTGACTACAAAATTGTTATGTGCTCCATTAAATACAGGTGCTATTTTAGGCATGGATCTCCTGAGACAAATACATCTAACTTTAGATGTGTCCTCAGAATCTGCTAGCATTAAAATTTCCTCAGCACAAGTTTCTACCAATAATGTGATCCCTCCTGAGTATGCTTTCTTACAGAATCATCCAATTTGGGCTAAAGACAAGGATGATTGTGGTTTGTTGACAGGTGTAGAACCAATTAAATTGACGGGGACTCCACCCCGGTCACCAAACAATATCCGATCAATAAGGAAGCTATACAGGGGATCAAACCTATTGTAGAAAAGTTGCTGAAGCAGGGAGTGCTAGTTAAAACCAATAGTCCCTGTAACTCGCCCATATGGCCCATCAAGAAATCCAATGGGACATGGAGACTTACAATAGACTACAGAGTAGCCAATAAAAATATTGATAAAATCACCCCCTAGTGGCAGATCCTTCCACAATTTGTAATGGCATACCATTAGAGAGTAAGATTTTTTCAGTAATTGATATGTCTAATGGATTCTTTTCTGTACCGTTGCACTCTGACAGCCAGCCATGGTTAGCTTTCACAGTTGACTATGAGCAATACCAGTGGACACGTTTGCCACAGGGATTTCAAAACTCCCCAACCATATACCATCAGGCTGTCAGACGTGATTTGTGTGACCCAGAATGTCCGGTAAAACAGTCCACTATGATCCAATATGTCGATGATATTTTGATTGCCTCAACAGATCACGAGGTACATCAAACTGAATTGGCAGCATTGTTGGACTATTTGCTTAAGAAAGGACACAAATGCAGCTTTCACAAAGCTCAAATTGCTAAAAAGCAAGTCACATTTCTGGGTCAAACAATTGGTGCAGGAAATAGATCCATTACACAGGATCGAGCGGCTTCAGTCAAAGCCATACCCCCGCCTACTACCATTAAAACACTCCGATCATTTTTAGGAAAGGCAGGTTACTGTCGACCTTGGATTGAAGACTATGCCTCAATTGCACAGCCGCTCTATGACTTGTTGAAAGGCCATGGTAAAGATTCTGATACTGTTTGTATGGAAGAATGTCACCTCAAAGCGTTCAATGATTTGAAGAGAGCACTATGTCAAGCACCAGCATTAGGAATTGCCCAAACTGATAGACCATTTGTGCTTTATGTCCATGAACATTTAAGCTTCATGACTGCATGTCTAATGCAAGATCATGGGGGCAGTTTACGCCCAATTCATTACTATTCTGGTAAACTTGACATAGTAGCTCAAGGTATGGGCCCATGCCTCAGAGCAGTACAGGCAGTGCACCTAGCGCTTCAGGCTTCATCAGGAATGGTGTTAGGACAGTAAACGTAAGATGTCCACACGCAGTGTCCGCATTAATGAATCAAGCAAAAGTCACTTCTGTAACCTCCTCCCGTTGGGGAAATTGGTTAGCAACTCTCACAGCCCCGAATATTGTCTTACAGCGTGCACCTGTCACGAATCCGTCCTCATGTATGATGTCTGCTATGACTGAAGTTTTGTTAGAGGATGAAGAAGAAATGACTCACGATTGTGTTACGCTTACATATACAACTACGAGTGACGTAAAAGAAACTCCCATAGAGAATTCAGATTTTGAGTTGTTTGTTGACGGTTCAGCTCAAGTAATTGAAGGTAACAGACGAGCCGGTTATGCAGTAACGTCCACCACTGAAGTGGTTGCTTCAGGGCGTCTTCCAGATCATTTTTCAGCTCAAGCTGCAGAACTAGTAGCCTTAACAAGAGCATGCACGCTAGCTTCAGGATCAGTAGCGAATATCTACACAGATTCCAGGTATGCTTTTGGGGTAATTCATGATTTTGGTGTCATTTGGCAAGCCAGACAGTTTCTAACTTCTGCTGGATCCCCCATTAAGCATGCTGGATTAGTGAAAGATCTAATGTTTGCCATGAAACTTCCAAAGAAATTAGCAGTGATCAAAGTGAAAGCACATCTCACCACTAATACTACGGAAGCTAAAGGTAATGCTCTTGCTGATATAGCGGCTAAACAGGCTTGTTTTTATGCAACCGTACAAGTGTGCTCAGGTAGTGCAGCACAGAAGACAATTCTGCCTCCTGAATCAATAATTGATCTGTACAAAGACGTTACTCTGTATGAAGCATGGACATGGTTAGACAAAGGAGCCACAGTGGATTCATCTGGTTGCTGGACAAAAGGGGGAAAGTATGTTGCTCCCGAATCACTGCTGCCATATTTGGCTCAACAAATACACAGTTTAGGTCACAGTGGTCCAGCAACGATGAATCACAGGTTCTCAAATCAGTGGTGGAATCCAAAATTCAGAAATGTAGCCACAGAAACAGCCAAGAGGTGTGTTACATGTCAGAAAAATAATGATATACCAGCAGCCACTACACCAGCAGCACATACCCCAGCTCCACCAGGACCATTTCGTCACTTGCAAGTTGATTACATATCATTGCCTCGTTGTAAGGGAAAAACTGATGTTTTGGTAGTAATAGACAAGTTCTCAAGATGGGTAGAAGCCTATCCAACAGGGCGTGCTACAGCTGCACATACTGCTAAATGTCTTGTCACTGATTTCATTCCCAGATGGGGATTACCAGATTGCATTGACTCAGATCAAGGTACACACTTCACAGGACAGGTAGTCAAGGAAGTGTCTAGAATGTTGCAGATTAAGTGGAACCTTCACTGCCCCTATAGGCCACAAGCATCAGGGCAGGTTGAACGTGCAAACAGAACTATCAAAATCAGACTAAGCAAAATGCATCAGGAAGGAGTGGCATGGGTCGAAGCGTTGCCAGCAGTACTGTGTAGTATGAGAGCGTCACCTAACAGATCAGTAGGACTGAGCCCTCATGAGATTATTACTGGACGCCCAATGCAGATGCCAGGTGTGATTGATCTTAGAAATGCTGATGTACACATTGCCTCAGATGCCCTGATCACTTACTGTGAAAACCTCACAAAGGCAGTACAGAGTGCCAGAGAGAGAGTTGAGTTGTGTTGGCAGACTCCACCAGAAGGTGGACACACTATCGTCCCAGGTCAATGGGTTATGATAAAGTCATTCAAAAACAAGCCATTAGAGCCTAAGTGGCATGGACCATATCAAGTGATGTTGATTACAGCAGCTGCAGTATTGTGTCAGGGAAAGAAAACCTGGACTCATGTGTCACACTGTAAAGTTGTTCCTCCACCTACAGGGATAGGATAGGACACGAACCAGTGGGGAGCCGAGGGGAAGAACCGATTGCAACATGCGTCGGGGGCCAACCCTTCGGTGAAGAATCCCTCATAGGTCACCCATCCATTAGTCCATCCTCACCTCACTGCGTTCTTTAGGTGTCATAATTAAGAAATAAGGAAAGAAGGAACAACAATAGCAGACTCAGAAAAGTTTACAACCCTAGTGTTTGAACAAATACTGCTGCTGTCCTTTTGTTTTCTCTCTTCCTCTGTGCAGGTACCACTTGCTGACCCGAGACCCATACGCACCGACCTCCTCATCTGCGTATGAAGACACAAACTGAAGAAATCAACTAGACCTACTTCAGAGCCAACTATCACAAAAGGATAAAGAAAAGAAAAAAAAAATACACAACGCAGAGACGAAGAAATCTTCAGTCATCCATCGACATGATCAAGATTGTCCTACTACTACACATCATAAAGATCGCACAAAGTCCAGACTCCAGAAACGACATATTCTTAGAGCTGATGAATATGTCAAAAACGCCTTGTTTGCTGGAAAGAAACATTTGGAGGTCACATCCGAAGATGACTGCATTCCAGGACTCACTTGTGCACAAACATGATGATCCAACAAGACATTCTTGATCTTTTCAGCATAATTACACCAAGATGACTGAAGATAATTCTTCATGGTTCAGAAACTTGATTGATCACAAGAAAATCACAGTTCAAACCAGAAAACACTCACGGACTCTAATTGCATGTTTTATTTCTGTGTAAGCATGCAATTGCAGAAACCTCAACACAGAGCAAGCTATGTGCCTGTAACTTACACAAGTTACAAGAATGAACTTTTAAGTGTTTAAATTTGTATATAGTGTGGGAGTTATTTAGAACTCCCAAAGGGGGAATTGATGAAATACAAATTTATCAAAATGTTTAATTTAGGTTCCAGTACAATAGTATATAAACTGAGAAATATTCTGTACATTGAATGTAACATTTAAGGGTGGAATGTAAATGATATCAGCTGTGAAACAGTTTCCAGCAAGAGAATCTGGCAAATCCTGTTTTTCTAAGTTAAATGAGTCTGATCACTGAGCCTTTCACCTTTTGTCTTTAATGGCTCTGGGATGGCTCTAAGGAACCAGAGTTCCTGGCCACTATCAGCATTTGAATAGTTATGCTGATTCCATTGGATTGGTAATGCCCTCAGAGTAGGGTGTGTTCGTACTACATTTGCATGCTTTGTTTGAATTTGTCTCCACCTCCACAAGTCCCTCCTCCTAAAATGCCTATAATATACCATGTACAGTTACTTTAATTCAGACGATGTCGGAATGACTGCAGCTACCAGTAATAAAGAACTTCTGCTTGGAAAACGTCCATTGTCTCCTGGTCTCCTGAGCTTCTAACTTTTCTGCAAGGAAAAAGTTCACAACAGATGCCACAATTCTGGTCGGGGATGTAGAATCTGACCTCCTGCAGGTCCCTGCACTGGGGAAGACACCACTGTCACAAGGTGACAAACATAGATATCATATAGAGACTAGATGCCCTATTGGCCGCTGGAAACCGAGAAATCTGGCCGCCATCTTGAACCGGTCGTATTCCTAGTTTCATTGCGTGGCAGCAGATTAGATGCCAGAGCATTGTGGAGCATTTTCCTGTTCTAATCGCTGGACCATCGAAAATAGGGCTTTTCACAAGTAAGTCTTAACATTACCAGTACGGTAATTGGTAGGGATGCACCAATCCACATTTTTTCACTTCCGATCCGATCTCGATACCTGAATTTGGATATCGGCCGATACCGATACTATTCCGATACCAGAGCTGTGTTTACTTTAATAGTATTATTATCATTATTGTTGATTTTATGTGATGCTGAAATAAACTCCTCTCTACAGGCAAGTATGATGTCCCATATATATATATATATATATATATATATATATATATATATATATATATATATATATATATATATATATATATATATATATATATATATAATATAT
Organism: Chrosomus eos; assembly: GCA_036326025.1. Classification (NCBI taxonomy): domain Eukaryota; kingdom Metazoa; phylum Chordata; class Actinopteri; order Cypriniformes; family Leuciscidae; genus Chrosomus; species Chrosomus eos. The sequence continues at coordinate 35,784,801 of CM070823.1, read as the reverse complement.
TAAACAATAGATAAACAAAAGATAGACAAATAAACAAAGATACACATTATACAGGCCTACACACTGCTTTAATTTCAGGAAGGTCTACTAACATTACTATTCAGGTATGGTCTAAAAATAATTATAATAAAGTAATCAAAAGTAAAATAGCACTGCAAAGTTTATCATAGATAGATTTATGATTATTAAAGCTAAAGTTATTCATTCAAGAGTTGTGAGTGATTTTCATTATGCCTTTTGTTGTTTGATACTGCTGCTCCTTTAAGGACGAGTGCAGATCTAATAGTCTATTGATGTACCACATTTTCTCCCAACTATTTCCATACGTGCATTTTAGACATAAACTGTTTGAGTGAATCTCCAAGCCGGTCATTTTGACATTTTTGTGTAGGCTACATTTGATCGTTTAGACGCGCACATGAAGCCCAAAGTATAATTTGCTTGTCCAGTTGCTGTTTGTTTGGGAGCGCGCGCCGCATTGGGAACAACATATCTTGCGCAGATCTTTTGTGCTTTTAATAGCTCTTTTTATTACTAAAAGCGTCCCGCAATTTAGCAACACTAGAGACCTCCGTCGTCACTCATTAAGCAGGGCTGTCGTGTTGTGCACGCTGTGGCACCGTGTGTGAAAGATCTCTCTCTGGACTGCGAATAGCAAAAATGCATCACAGACAAATGGTTTAATTAATACGGCTTTGCAAACATTGCATTTTGCTGTCTTGCTCTGCTGCGGTGTTTGTACATCTTGCAATGTAAAGTATTTCCACCATAGGATTTCCACACAGCGACATGTTGGCTGCTCAATGTTATCCTGCTTGCTGTCTGCAAACTGCGGAATGGATTTTTTGAGCGGGGGTCTCTGTGTCTCATTGAGCCGCGCCTCCGTTCAGGAAATCCATTCCACAGTTTGCAGCCAGCTAGCAGACTCGCCGGCGGGAATCACTTTTGGAGTCATTTCAGTTAAAGTGCAGACATGGCTTATGGATATCGGATATCTCCGCAGGTTGGATCGGTAAAATCCGATACGTGAATTATTGCTGGTATCGGCCCCGATACCGATACTGGATCGGATCGGCCCCATCCCTAGTAATTGGTTGTATTTTGTGAATAGAATATTACCAGATAATTGAGAAGGAGCAATGATATTTGCTATTACTTTACTGAAATCGTTGTGAAATGCTGTTTACTGCATTCACACGGCATGGAGAGAGGTGGGGTAACTGTTAAAGTAATAATTACAAGAGCTTCTAGGTTATCAGATAAGCATTCAACTGCCCTGTTGTATAGGTTATTTGTGTTTGCGCACATGATATCAGGAAGCAATGTAATACACGCATGACAGCGATGCGCAAATTGAGATACCCCTCCAACTTCTAGTTTTATTGATAACCTATATATTATCACATGCGATTTGGCTATTGATATTACAGAAGTCCTGTGGTAAAATTACATTATTAACTTACTCCATCTACCCTTGTAAAGTTAATCCGAATAGGGCTTTAGTCTCGACATTTTCCCATCCCACATCCACATACAATAAAAAAGGTATAGGCTTAATGTTGTCCGAATTTAATTTTTAGAAATTACTGATGCAAACACGTGGAAAAGCTTCTTCTCAATTTTTATTACAGGTGGCTGCGTTCGGTGGATTCGGTGGCTGCGTTCTCTCTGTGTGTGTGCATGTGTGTGTGTGTCTGTTCGTGAGTATGTGCGTGTCACAAATCATAAATTGATTCTTCAACTTATTAAAATATCGGTACTTTACTGCAACTATCTGTTTCTGCTTCTTTATTATATATATAGTGTGATTTATAAAATACATTATATCCTTCATCACACATATTGTGTCTGGTCACTTTATATCTTATATCAGAATATTATATTACTGTTAAGCCTACTATGGATATTAAAATACGCCGAACCATGTGTCCTGTATCATAGCTACATGAATGACCTTTGCAGCAAAAAAAAGGGGGGGGCTGAGGGATTTCTGTGAGACAAATCGGCTGGTGAGATCGATCCGTGGAAAGGAATCCGCTATGAAGAACTGGGTGGTGGAGAACAGAGAGGCAGAGGTCATCTACAAAATATCATCGAGTCCACTTACCTGGGTGAAGATAAGTGCCAACCTTCTACTGGCTGTATTGAATGTGATTTACACACAAAGATATTATATATGAGGAGAAGTGATATAGAAAAAGGAGTCCAGACGCCTGAATGAGAAGACAGCTGTTGTGACTAGTAATCGGTGTCGCTAAATTTTTCCGTCTTACTGCCCCCGCTGTTCAGAGCGAGGAGGTGGGCCGTGACCTTAAATTGCACAGAGTGGATGAGAGTGACGTGTGTTAATGCTGTGTCCCACCGTGGGTGGTTGAAGTGAAGTTACTGCATGCTTACTGTACAGAATTCTGTCACGTGCCCATCGGTCTTGCCTTGTGTTACAGTCTGGAGCTTTCTGAGGAAGAGATTAAGTGGCAGTGGATTTTAAGCCTGTCGACTTTAGGAGCTGGTCGACTGTCTGGACTTGCCCATCTGTCAACCGGTCAACGTTTTCGCCATCCCTCCGAACTTCCGTTACCTGTTGTATTGGGAGGAAGCCAACCGTACTTGAAATACTCACTTGCTGTCTAGTCAACGCCCCCTTGACAGCCGTAAGCTTCCTGCACCTGCTATAATGGGAAGAACCAACCATACTTGGAGTACTCACTTGCTGTTCAGTCGACGCCCCCTTCACAGCCGTAAGCTTTCTGCACCTGCTACACTGGGAAGAAGAACAAACTGTACTTGGAGTACTCACTTGCTGTCCAGTCGACGCCTCCTTCTCAGCTGTGAGCCTTCTGCACCTGCTATACTGGGAAGAAGAACCAACTGTACTTGGAGTACAGCCGTAAGCCTTTGGCACCTGAGAGGCTGAGAAGAGTCAACCATACTGAGAGTACTTACCTGTTGTCCAGTCAATGCACCTTCCGCATTCAAAGTACGCGCCGCTGTTGAGAAGTGGCATTCCCCTGCAGCCCGTTGGATCCTGAGAAAGAAGAAGTTTTAAATTAGGAATTACAAATTGTTTTAAGTCAATAAAGCCGCTTAACCTTTTATTCTCTTTGTCTGCTTGGTTTCTGGTCTGCTCCTCAGTGGTACTGATGTACTAAAGGAAGGGTGTAGACCGAGTCGACCCTCCCGACCTGTGACACCACGGTGTCCCTGACAGCAACGTCATGATGCCTGTGTACCATGTTTTCGTTGGCCAGCACGGGGCCACTAAAATTTGTGATAGACCCTCCTGACATACTCTGTCCAGAGTGGGCTGTATCAGGTCTACTGGCGGAAAAGCGTACAGTAGAGTTTTGGGCCATACATGAGACAGCGCATCCACCCCCAGTGGGGCGCCGCTGTCTGTTATCGAAAAAAACATCTGGCAGTGCATGTTTACCCTGGACGCAAAAAGATCGACCTTGGCCATGCCGAAACGATCCCAAATCTGTGCCACTATTCTTGGGTGCAAACGCCATTCCCTGACCTAGCAGGTCTGCTCCGACATTTAGGCGGCCTCAGTACATGCACTGCCCTGAGCGACGCTAAGTGTTCGCTGGCCCATATTAGGAGTGTCTGTGTCAGTTGTAGCAACGGAATAGAGCGGGTGCCCCCTTGTCTGTTTATGTACGACATTACTGTCGTGTTGTCCGTTCTGACAAACACATGTTGCTTGTGCAGAAGAAAAGCCTCAACACTGTACGAAAACGTACTCGCCTTCCCAGTCGAAAAAGACTCAGGCAGCTGCGAAAATTCTCAGCCCTTTGAAGTGACAGAATAGCTGTGTTCTTTACCGAATCTATCTCTAAACCAAGATATGAAATCTGCTGATATGGAACCAGGGAGCTCTTCTTGAGATTTATCAAAAATCCTAGAGCTCGTAGATGGGACACAAGGGCTAGTGTTTGCAATGCTGCTTGTTCCCTGTTGTCCGTGGCCAGGAGTAGATCGTCCAAATAGGCGAATACTCTCATGCCTTGGTGACATAGCGGAGTCAGAGCTGCTTCTGCACACTTCGTGAATGTGCGCGGCGCTAGGGACAAGCCAAACGGCAGGACCAGAAATTCGTATGCAGTCCCCTCGAAGGAGAACCTCAGTGAACCTTGTCTGTGATCCGGGTGAATTGTGAGATGCAAATATGCATCGGTCAAATACACTTATGTGTACTATTCCCGGGGACGCAGAGAGGATAGCAGATGACGTACTGTAAGCATTTTGAACTTGAAACGTCGGAGGTGTTTGTTCAACTGCCGTAAATCCAGAACTGGACGCAAGCCCCCATTTTTCTTTGGGAAGAGGAAGTAACGGCTGTAAAACCCTTCCTCCATTTTTCACTGTGGAACCACCTGAATTGCAGCTTTGCTGAGAAGAACACGAATTTCTTCCCTTAATACTGGGGAAACCTCTCCCGACACTGATGTCGTAATTACCCCGCCGAAACAGGGAGGGCGTGAGAGGAACTGCAGCCGATAGCCGCACTGAATCGTGTGAAGAACCCATGGTGTTGGTGCGCATGCGCGCCCCTGGTTCAAGCTGACAGTGAGGATCCCCGGCATGGCTGGGGAAACCCCCACCTCTCTTATTGAGCTTTGCTGGATATCGCATATCCCTGTCTTTACCTTTTTTGACAACACATGGTTCATTTTTGGTGATTCTAAAACATTCTGATTGTTCTGACAAATCAATACATAAGGCATTGTATGATTGTTTTGACAAATCAACACATGACGCTTTGTATGCTGAACACAAACTTTCTTTATTGAAATTGAACTTAAACCTGAACCCGCTCATTTGCAGGATTTCTCTTTCACTGAGAGAAGCGGCGGCTGCCTCCGGGCCGATGGTCCTCCTTCGACTGCAAGCTAGGAATTTGGCCGTCCCCTCCTTCCTGCGGAGAAAAAATTCCCTTTTTCTGCGGGCGGGCCTTTCTTTCCCGAAGCCCCCTGCTGTTTAGGTTTTGCGTGCGCTCGCCCAACCTCCCAAGTGTTGGGCCTAGGCACTGTTGCTGCAGCCGGCCTCTTAGCTGGTGGTGGTCGAGAAGACGACCTGAAACCCGGCTGTGCAACTGACTGTGTTGGTCTATTAAACCTTCTAGGCATCAAACCCCTGAGAGATTCCGCCTGTTTCTTTGAATTCTCAAATCGCGCTTGAAACGCGTCGAGACCCTCTCCAAATAGACCCATTGTGGAGATCGGTGCGCCGAGGAACGCATTCCCATCTCGTTCCGGCAAGTTCGCCAGAGTCAACCATAGATGATGGTGAGCCACCACTGTACTGGCCATCGCATGACCTAAGGATACCAACGCGCAACGTGTTGTACGCAGAATGTAATCAGCCGTGGACCGCACTTCCCCCATGAGCTCGTCACACGGTCTCCCCTCTGACACAGCTTCGCTTAGTTCACCCAAGTAAATAGCCTGATATATTTGTAGCAAGGACATCTTGCTCAAGGCTCTAGCTGTGCCGGCCTGATCACCATAAATCCTGCTAAGTTGTCTGTACGAGAACCTACACGGTCCTGACGGAAGAGTGGGGATGCCTGCGATACCGCTATTTTGCATTGGAGCCAGGTATATCGCAAGCAAATGCTCCATTGGAGGAGCTGACACTAACTCTGCTTCTTGTGCTCCTTCGAAGTCGGTGAATTTACCCATCCCCAGCACCGGAGAAAGAGGGGACACGGGCCTTGACCATGAAGCTGAAAGCTCTGCCAAGCAGTCCAGGTAAAGCGGCAGATGCGTCCTTACCACTGTTTGTACCTGAGACAAATAGAACCCACCGAAGTGCGAGCTTTTCTGAACCGGGGGAGGGGCTGGCCACTCCACTGACAGCTTTGCTGCTGCCCTCCGATATAGCTCAATGAAGGGCTCCTCCATAAACTCACTTTCACTCGTTCCCCCAGAAGATGAGGGGGAAGCCATGACCTGCTCTGGCTGAAAGTTGTCGTCAAAGAATTCCTCGCCAGCTTCAAGCGAGTTCCTGATTTAGTTCCTTAATCCAGTTCCTGATTAAACCCCAGAGCTATCCGGAGAACATCGTTAAAATCATCCATAACCTCCCCGGCTTCCATACGGTCGCTCCAAGTCCCTGTGGCTTCTTCAAAAGCGGCTAGTGCCGAATCGCGAACAGCACCTGAGGACAGAAGCGGACCGTGCCTGTCCACTGTACTATCGAGCACTCGCTCAACAAACACTACACGCCACTCAAGACGAAGCTGCCAGCAGTGTATACTGTACATGCTGCGGGGTTGGATTAAGCCAGCTTGGCGTGGAGAATCCCCAAACACACCGGACAGTGTTCTTGTATATCTTTTTCAGACAACAAGTAACCAAATGTCATTGGACATGAAATAACTGCATAGATGAAATGGTGACCATTGGTGTGCCGTTGTTTCTTAGTGTTTGTTTGACTGTTTTAATGCACTCATGCCACTTTATTCATGAATGCCTATCCTTGAGCTGTGGGAATGGGAATTCTCTTATAGTTGTTTTTGAATATCTTTATTATGATATTTTGTGACATTGACAGAAAAAAAAATCCTCTTCATGTGCAAAAATGTGCTCGGAAATACCACAGTGGTGTTACATATTATATTATTATAATATAACAATATAAATATTCAGCTCACGCTGAATGGCACAAATTGTAGCCTACTACTGACTATTTAAACTGAGCAGTGTAATTCTATATGTTAGGTTAACAATTTGTTTTTGATAATTAACAGGCTGCGATGTCAAGTTTGCAATGCTGGAATATGTTGTGTGAGTGCTGGCGAGATCCAACAGAGAAAACATAAAAACATACTCCATTTGGTCATACAGATGAGAATATAGGACATCATTCGGAACTGCAGTGTTTACACTCACAATAAAACAGGACATTTTTGTAAAATACATAAAACAAACAGGATGCGCTTTCTGTCGTCTTGGTTTCCTTTCCGTTAACTGGTTTGTGGTTTTGCCGCGCCTCACAAAGATTCCCTCATGTTGTCAAGGCAATCCTTAGACCTGACATCGTTCAAGTGTTAGAGGCAGTGAAGACAATTGTCATGTTGGAGCATATGTGCCATGGAAAGACCATGTGGAGGAGGCCATTGAGCAACCTGAAATGGGACACCATTGTAAAAAAGACCCAGTAGAGGTTGTATTTCCCCAGCTGAGGAAGTTCAACCTGCCACAAGATCTGCTTCTGAAGTACAAATGGGCACCAGAACAGCCAGACACAAGAAAAGTTTATTTTCTCAGGCCATCTACCAGTTAAATTCTCCCACAAAAACATGTGCAATACACACTCTAATTATACTCATATTTATTCAGCATATCATACCTCTTATTCACGTTCCCTTGCATTATATCACACCTGTACATACTGTATATTGTCTATTTTATATAGTGTATTTTTTATATATATTTATTTTTTATTCACCTATTATTCTTATCATTTTAATTATGTCTTATCGCTGACTGTGCACTGGAAATTCCTTGTATGTGTCAGCATACTTGGCAATAAAGCGCTCTCTGTTTCTGATTTTGAATAGCGAGAAAGATAAGGTTTTCATCATTGATTGCTATAGGCAAGGATGCAAGGGATGGTGCTTACTTGTGTAGGTAAGGTGTAGAGGCTTTGGGGCAGTTGTGACCTAATGGTTAGAGAGTCAGACTTGTAACCCAAAGGTTGCGAGTTTGAGTCAGTAGCAGGAAATGTAGGAGGGGGAGGGAATGAACAACGCTCTCTTCCCCTCTCATTACCCACAGTGGTCTCAAACTCAATTCCTGGAGGGCCACAGTTTTGCTCCAACCCTAATCAAACACACCTGATCCAGCCAATCAAGGTCTTAATGATTAACTTCCAAGCAGGTGTGAGTTGGAGCTAAACTGAGCAGAGTAAAACTCCCTCAAGTAATAACCTAGAATACTGTCTAACACTTGATGGCTGGTCTGTTAAGTCTTCGTCGTTGGTTAGGAACCTGGGTGTGCTCTTTGATACCAATCTTTCATTTGAAACTAACTAGGCCTATCTACATCAAATAACAGCAAGTTCAAAAATAGAGAAAATAAAAGTGCAGCTGTGTCAATTTGTATCAAGTTCAAATATAGAAAAGAATTAAAAGTGCCACTTTGCAATCTGTTAATGAAAGAAAAGAAGAGAAATCCATTTGGCAAGACAGGTCTATTTATCCCTCGCTCATTCCGCTCAGTGTCGCGCGTTCACCCCAGAATGGCCTGCTGGTTCGAGAATATGTGGAATAAGGCCTGCCTCCGACTAGGTTTTCTAGTCGACTAGTTGTTCATTTAAGACATTAGTGGACAAATCGCACCTTTATATTGATTTAATTACTTAAATAGGCTATACAGGATAATGAGCGTTATAAAGCCGCACAACCGCACACATAAAGCTTGCCACAAAGAACCGGCAAAAGTAATGATTATAAATGTGTCACAAGGTGACAAATCCAGCGGAACTAATTTCCGCTAGGAGTGCGTTCCCCCCGGGACGATTTCACTGACACACCGCGCTGGTTTGCTTGTTGTCAGTTGCCATGACAGCGGCAGCTGATTAGCTAAGCGGTACCAGGTGCGGGTGTTTAGTGTGGGGATGTGTGATTGGGAAACACGGCTTTGAGAAGCAGTTAAAAGGAGAAGGAAAAGGCATTCGAGGGTGGTACTCTCCGGGAGAAAGTCGATTACTTTGGCAGTGGTTTGGATTTGCTGGGATCTTTTGGAGCGGCTGCGAGGATCTGTCTGTAAAGGGGTGCAACGGTGATTGAGGAAGTGCAAGCTGGAACGGGAATTGGATGTGAAGTGAGTGCCTTGTGGAGATCGAGTCAGGATTGGAGAATGCCATCACTCGAGAGAGAGAAAGATAAGTAAGGAAACACTGTATCCGTGTGCATGCATGTCTTACACTGGATTGGATAAGGAGTTGAGAAGTGTGTTGACCACAAATATAATTACCACTAAGAGTGTGCACTGATTCATCTTGAAACCCTGATATCTTCTTCGGAGTGTGAAAGAGTGTTGACTACGCTGTGTCCCAGGCGATGCGAAATTCTCTGCATCTCATCCGCTTCCGAGTGTTGATACGGCGGAGCAGCGGAGAGATTGAACGCTGGGTGAGTGCTGGCCTTATTGCACTAATATTTGAGAGTGGATTGCGGTATCTGAATTGAAGTGTTACACAGTATCGGGCTTGACGTGAAGTTGCAGTGTGTGGATATTCATGTTATTTAACCGCCAGTGCCCTCCAGTTCACATTCTCACCGGTGTTCGCAGAACGAGCCCTCAGGTTGGATGTGTATGTTCCACTTCGGCCACCAGGTCCCATGATAAAGAGAGGAGTGTGATTGTCTTGTTTAACTTGTCCTGTTTATCCAAATAGAACGTTCCTCTGCCACCGCCGTCTGGTGTACTGCCTGATCGGAGGAAAGACACACCCCAGTCTGAGTGTTGCCGTGGGAAACGCCCAGTCCAGCCAAGATTCGTCCGCCTTGGCCGTCTTGGGTGCTGTCGTCCCAGAGGAGAGACACATCCCAGCAACTACACCGCTGGTTCAGAACCACCCGCCCCAGCCGTGAGTCCCTATTTCACTGAAGTAGAATTGAACCTGCCAACTTGTTTCTGTCTCAAATTAGAGGATATCCTTGTCTCTGGCCGGAGCCGTCAAGGGCGGAGAGGCACCCGGAAGACCCTTCACCTGCTGTGCAGTAACGTCACGGAGGAGACTTGCTTACCCTACTACTTATCTGCTACCCACCTGTCCTGTGAAGAGAGTTCCCTTCTGGCCCGTGGTCCCGGCTCTGGCCTGCCTGAACCGTCGTCCAGCCGTAAGTCCCTATTTCGCCGAAATAGAATTGAACCTGCCAACTTATTTCTGTCTCAAATTAGAGGATATCCTTGTCTCTGGCCGGAGCCGTCAAGGGCGGAGAGGCACCCGGAAGACCCTTCACCTGCTGTGCAGTAACGTCACGGAGGAGATTTGCTTACCCTACTACTTACCTGCTACCCACCTGTCCTGTGGAGAGAGCCCCCTTCTGGTCCGTGGTCCCGGCTCTGGCCTGTCCGAACCGTCGTCCGCCTGTATTACGTCGAAGAGAACCTCCTTACCACGTTACGTCTGTCTCGAATTAGAGGATATCCTGGTCTCTGGCTGGAGCCGTCAAGGGCGGAGAGGCACCCGGAAGACCCTTCACCTGCTGCGCAATAACGTCACGGAGGAGACTTGCCTACTCTACTACTTACCTGACCGGCAGCGAGTCCCTCTCCTGGACTTCGTCGCCCCCTGTGCCGATCCTCTGCCGAATAGCGGACGCTTGGGAAACACTTACCTGCTACCCACCTGTCCCGTGGAGAGAGCCCCCTTCTGGTCCGTGGTCCCAGCTCTGGCCTGCCCGGACCGTCGTCCGCCTGTATTACGTCGAAGAGAGCCTCCTTACCGCATTACGTACCTGCACGCCAGACGGGCGTTCGACTCCCCCCTCCTCTGTGGCTGCCAGGAACCCGGGCCCCTGCGGTGAGCCCCTCGGTCCCCTCCTCCCTGGAAAGAGAGACGTAGCCCGTATTAAGACTTTTTAACCTTGCTTTTACTCAATAAAGATTGTTACTTTTTAGAAATTCTCCTTGTCTGTTTGGTCTCTGGTACGCTCCTCGAGGTGGTCCTGGGTTCGAGGGGTGGGTGCAGTCTGGCTTGGCCCCCCCGACCTGTGACAGATTTGGCGTAGTCGGCAGGATTCGAACCTTGAGTTGAGCGGCCAGAGACCAAGATGGCGGACGAAGAGGCACCTATGGTGCGGCAACCGGTCATGCCGATCTTTATAGGAGCCCCATGGGCTCAGATGTATGGAGGCCCAGGATCGGAAATGAGTTTGTCGGCATGGAAGACCCAGGTTGAGTACCTGGTAGGACTCCAAGGTTTAAGTGCCCCCCAAGGAGTGCAGTTTGTTTTAAATTCACTAGAGGGAGAAGCGAGAAGAGAAGTGCAAGCAGCATCGGAAGCAACGAGAACCACGGTCCGGGCCATCTTTGATTTCCTTACGGAGCAATATGGAGACACCACCCCGGTTGCCGTGCTGCGAACACAGTTCTTCAATTGTAAGCAGGGACCGCGACAAACTATCCGGGCATTTGCGCTGAATCTGTCACAGATCGGGGGGGCCAAGCCAGACTGCACCCACCCCTCGAACCCAGGACCACCTCGAGGAGCGTACCAGAGACCAAACAGACAAGGAGAATTTCTAAAAAGTAACAATCTTTATTGAGTAAAAGCAAAGGTTAAAAAGTCTTAATACGGGCTACGTCTCTCTTTCCAGGGAGGAGGGGACCGAGGGGCTCACCGCAGGGGCCCGGGTTCCTGGCAGCCACAGAGGAGGGGGGAGTCGAACGCCCGTCTGGCGTGCAGGTACGTAATGCGGTAAGGAGGCTCTCTTCGACGTAATACAGGCGGACGACGGTCCGGGCAGGCCAGAGCTGGGACCACGGACCAGAAGGGGGCTCTCTCCACGGGACAGGTGGGTAGCAGGTAAGTGTTTCCCAAGCGTCCGCTATTCGGCAGAGGATCGGCACAGGGGGCGACGAAGTCCAGGAGAGGGACTCGCTGCCGGTCAGGTAAGTAGTAGAGTAGGCAAGTCTCCTCCGTGACGTTATTGCGCAGCAGGTGAAGGGTCTTCCGGGTGCCTCTCCGCCCTTGACGGCTCCAGCCAGAGACCAGGATATCCTCTAATTCGAGACAGACGTAACGTGGTAAGGAGGTTCTCTTCGACGTAATACAGGCGGACGACGGTTCGGACAGGCCAGAGCCGGGACCACGGACCAGAAGGGGGCTCTCTCCACAGGACAGGTGGGTAGCAGGTAAGTAGTAGGGTAAGCAAATCTCCTCCGTGACGTTACTGCACAGCAGGTGAAGGGTCTTCCGGGTGCCTCTCCGCCCTTGACGGCTCCGGCCAGAGACAAGGATATCCTCTAATTTGAGACAGAAATAAGTTGGCAGGTTCAATTCTATTTCGGCGAAATAGGGACTTACGGCTGGACGACGGTTCAGGCAGGCCAGAGCCGGGACCACGGGCCAGAAGGGAACTCTCTTCACAGGACAGGTGGGTAGCAGATAAGTAGTAGGGTAAGCAAGTCTCCTCCGTGACGTTACTGCACAGCAGGTGAAGGGTCTTCCGGGTGCCTCTCCGCCCTTGACGGCTCCGGCCAGAGACAAGGATATCCTCTAATTTGAGACAGAAACAAGTTGGCAGGTTCAATTCTACTTCAGTGAAATAGGGACTCACGGCTGGGGCGGGTGGTTCTGAACCAGCGGTGTAGTTGCTGGGATGTGTCTCTCCTCTGGGACGACAGCACCCAAGACGGCCAAGGCGGACGAATCTTGGCTGGACTGGGCGTTTCCCACGGCAACACTCAGACTGGGGTGTGTCTTTCCTCCGATCAGGCAGTACACCAGACGGCGGTGGCAGAGGAACGTTCTATTTGGATAAACAGGACAAGTTAAACAAGACAATCACACTCCTCTCTTTATCATGGGACCTGGTGGCCGAAGTGGAACATACACATCCAACCTGAGGGCTCGTTCTGCGAACACCGGTGAGAATGTGAACTGGAGGGCACTGGCGGTTAAATAACATGAATATCCACACACTGCAACTTCACGTCAAGCCCGATACTGTGTAACACTTCAATTCAGATACCGCAATCCACTCTCAAATATTAGTGCAATAAGGCCAGCACTCACCCAGCGTTCAATCTCTCCGCTGCTCCGCCGTATCAACACTCGGAAGCGGATGAGATGCAGAGAATTTCGCATCGCCTGGGACACAGCGTAGTCAACACTCTTTCACACTCCGAAGAAGATATCAGGGTTTCAAGATGAATCAGTGCACACTCTTAGTGGTAATTATATTTGTGGTCAACACACTTCTCAACTCCTTATCCAATCCAGTGTAAGACATGCATGCACACGGATACAGTGTTTCCTTACTTATCTTTCTCTCTCTCGAGTGATGGCATTCTCCAATCCTGACTCGATCTCCACAAGGCACTCACTTCACATCCAATTCCCGTTCCAGCTTGCACTTCCTCAATCACCGTTGCACCCCTTTACAGACAGATCCTCGCAGCCGCTCCAAAAGATCCCAGCAAATCCAAACCACTGCCAAAGTAATCGACTTTCTCCCGGGAGAGTACCACCCTCGAATGCCTTTTCCTTCTCCTTTTAACTGCTTCTCAAAGCCGTGTTTCCCAATCACACATCCCCACACTAAACACCCGCACCTGGTACCGCTTAGCTAATCAGCTGCCGCTGTCATGGCAACTGACAACAAGCAAACCAGCGCGGTGTGTCAGTGAAATCGTCCCGGGGGGAACGCACTCCTAGCGGAAATTAGTTCCGCTGGATTTGTCACCTTGTGACAAATGTGTAAAAAATAGCAAGGAGACATTTAATTGTTTATTAATAAACTGGTGTTTTCTGTGTCGCTGCAAAGATGAAGTTGACAATGTGGACTCGCCATGAACAAATAAAGATATAAAGGCATGAAAAGGAAAATTTCCTCCCATTTGGCGCGCCACACCTGTCACGTCTCTATTCACCGCTGGCCTAGAGAGAGAAATAGAGTATGTTTTAACATAGTTATTATTTAAAATTAAAAAGTAAAAACACACTTCATTCTACAGTTGTTTTAATGACTGTAAAAGATGCACTTTCAAATAAAAAACTGGTGAAACCAAATTTTAGTAGGCTACCCACAGCACTCAAAACGACGGATTTTGTGAGACTTTGAGGGGTTGATCTCAGTTCTTCTAGTTCCGGGGCAAGAAAAGTTTATACATTTTAAAGTTAAATGGATTACTCTGAACTTTGAGAGTTCTAAAATATGCTCAAACCCATGTTCAGCAGGCAGCCTATTAATATAAATCATTAGAAAGGATTGTGAAAAAAACAACAACCTTGCATCACAAGTGTATTGTGATTCTCAAAACATTTAGTGACCAAACAGAATTTCATTCAAGTTTAGTAACAACATGTAACAATGTTTACATCAATTCATTTCAATAAATATCAGGTACTGTATCTTTACAGCTACCTGTTAATTTTTCTCAAGGAAAAATCTCTCACTAATGCTGTAAACATAAAGGGAGTTGATATTATTATTATTAAAGGTTAAAATTAACAACTCAAATATAATGCTTTTTTATAATAATAACAACGTTATGATATGAGTAAAATTATAATATGTAATATTGTGCATATATTTAACAAAAATACTCCTCTCTATAGGCCCTAGTTCTTTTTTGTGGTCTTTAAATGGCTTTTCTGAGGTAAATGTTACGTTATGTGACATTGTTCTCCAGTTGTTTTATTGACCTATTTCTGTGGTTGAAGCACTGATTGAGTGATTACATGAGACATGATACATTTCAGCAAGTAAGTCTAAGTACTGTATCGTCCAACATAGTTCATTCGAATTTATTTACTAACTAAAGAAGAGCTTTAGATCAGTTCACGTGCCGCTTGAACCGAGGTGCTACAGCGATCTGTCACGTCACATTAAAGAGCGGCAAAGCGGTATTCATTGTCTGAATTTCATAATAAAATTGACATACTGTAATTTGAAAGTAACCTGCCTTGTCTATCGGTGTCAGTGGCCTCTTTGCTTCAGGATTTTTCATTGCGTGAAAAAACAGAGAACAGTGTCAACACGATGCGTGAGATTTGGCAGCCCTATCACCAACACTGTACATTATATTTCTATAAAAACCGGCGAAATTGCAGCCCTGGCGAATTTTTTATTATCGCACTGAGGTGGGGTTGGGGGGGCCTTTGGTCATAACTGGCCCCAGGACCTTTACAAGTCATAATCCGTCCTATTAGTCTCTCTGTTTATCCCAAGCCTACCTCAGTCCGCCGGATCCAGGCCGTATCCAGATCTGATGAAGGATTCACGTGGCTACACGGAAACAATAAAAAATTCTCAGAGCCACCAGGCACTGTTTTGTGCAAATGAGTGACCGGATCACATTAAAGGTTTTCTGTTAGAACGGTGTCGTGTTAGCGGCCCCTAAGTTAATAACTAATGATTGTTGCGACGGAAGTGAATCAATCAAAACTAACTTTAGCTGGACAATAACTTTACTCTAGAGCTGCTGTAAAGCCAAAACAAGCTCTGTTACTTTAATTTCCTATTATCACAGTAAAACTGCTTTGAAACAGTTCATATTGTTAAAAGCGCTATGAAGGTGACTTGAGTTGACAGAGCTGTGACCCTCCAGGTATTTAGTTTGAGACCATAACTAAGCCAAGCCAAGTCAAGTCACCTTTATTTATATAGCGCTTTTTACAATACAGATTGTTTCAAAGCAGCTTAACAGAGATAACAGGGAAATAATTGTGTAATAATATTGTTAAATATAAAATGATATGTCCCCAACTAAGCAAGCCAAAGGCGAAGAGAGGCGAAAAAGGCAACAGTGGCGAGGAACTAAAACTCCATCAGTGACCTTGGGAAAAAAAACCTTGGGAGAACCCAGACTCAGTCAGGGGGCCAGTCCTCCTCTGGCCAACGAACGAATAGTGTATGATTATGATTTAGGCAGCATTACAGGTCAGATGAAGAGTTTAAACGTTGAGACACGATAGCAGAATGGCTAAGAAGCTGCTAAACTGTCAATGGATTGAGGTGAGACTGCTGAGTCTATATACAGGTCCTTCTCAAAAAATTTGCATATTGTGATAAAGTTCATTATTTTCCATAATGTAATGATAAAAATTAAACTTTCATATATTTTAGAATCATTGCACACCAACTGAAATATTTCAGGTCTTTTATTGTTTTAATACTGATGATTTTGGCATACAGCTCATGAAAACCCAAAATTCCTATCTAAAAAAATTAGCATATCATGAAAAGGTTCTCTAAACGAGCTATTAACCTAATCATCTGAATCAACTAATTAACTCTAAAAACCTGCAAAAGATTCCTGAGGCTTTTAAAAACTCCCAGCCTGTTTCATTACTCAAAACCGCAATCATGGGTGAGACTGCCGACCTGACTGCTGTCCAGAAGGCCATCATTGACACCCTCAAGCAAGAGGGTAAGACACAGAAAGAAATTTCTGAACAAATAGGCTGTTCCCAGAGTGCTGTATCAAGGGACCTCAGTGGGAAGTCTGTGGGAAGGAAAAAGTGTGGCAAAAAACGCTGCACAACGGGAAGAGGTGACCGGACCCTGAGGAAGATTGTGGAGAAGGACCGATTCCAGACCTTGGGGGACCTGCGGAAGCAGTGGACTGAGTCTGGAGCACAGGCGTGTGCAGGAGATGGGCTACAGGTGCCGCATTCCCCAGGTCAAGCCACTTTCGAACCAGAAACAGCGGCAGAAGCGCCTGACCGGGCTACAGAGAAGCAGCACTGGACTGTTGCTCAGTGGTCCAAAGTACTTTTTTCGGAAGAAAGCAAATTTTGCATGTCATTTGGAAATCAAGTTGCCAGAGTCTGGAGGAAGACTGGGGAGAAGGAAATGCCAAAATGCCTGAAGTCCAGTGTCAAGTACCCACAGTCAGTGATGGTCTGGGGTGCCATGTCAGCTGCTGGTGTTGGTCCACTGTGTTTTATCAAGGACAGGGTCAATGCAGCTAGCTATCAGGAGATTTTGGAGCACTTCATGCTTCCATCTGCTGAAAAGCTTTATGGAGATGAAGATTTCATTTTTCAGCGCGACCTGGCACCTGCTCACAGTGCCAAAACCACTGGTAAATGGTATTACTGTGCTCAATTGGCCCGCCAACTCTCCCGACCTGAACCCCATAGAGAATCTGTGGGATATTGTGAAGAGAAAGTTGAGAGACGCGAGACCCAACACTCTGGATGAACTTAAGGCCACTATCGAAGCATCCTGGCCTCCATAACACCTCAGCAGTGCCACAGGCTGATTGCCTCCATGCCACGCCGCATTGAAGCAGTCATTTCTGCAAAAGGATTCCCGACCAAGTATTGAGTGCATAACTGAACATAATAATTTGAAAATGTAAAAACAATTATGCCTTTTTGTATATTAAAAACACTTCTTTTATTGGTCGGATGAAATATGCTAATTTTTTTAGACAGGAATTTTGGGTTTTCATGAGCTGTATGCCAAAATCATCAGTATTAAAACAATAAAAGACCTGAAATATTTCAGTTGGTGTGCAATGAATCTAAAATATATGAAAGTTTAATTTTTATCATTACATTATGGAAAATAATGAACTTTATCACAATATGCTAATTTTTTGAGAAGGACCTGTATACACCGCTTATCATTGATTGTTGAGTGCTCTCCACCCGTGTTCATTATCTAAACGTGCTCCTCCCAAACTTTGTTAATAAAACATCATTAAGTGTGAACAATTTTGAGTCGTTGTGTGTAAACGATGACAACACTGTGTTTTAGTGTGAAATGTGTTTAGAGTTTGGCAAAAAAGAGTGCATGAAATTTGCAAACAGTGTTTTGAACTTGTTTAATGTTTTACAGAAAGAGTGATTTATTTGACAAATTGGTTTAGGCTATTGAGCATTTAGTTCAGAGAATGGGGTTTAGTGTTTTAGCAATTCAGAAAAACTGTAAGAGCTGCAGATGATGCGGTTATTTTAACAACAACAGAAACACGGTGAGCAGAAAAATGTATATTTTTATAAAACACTGCATAAAACGTGATTGCAGCAAATACAATCATTTTTATCTGTCATTCAGACGCTGATCAAGTCGATATAGCAATTTGATCGCAAAACAGCATGTGACGTCATTACGCACAGGTTTTTACTTGCTTTAAAGCCGTTGGTTGGAAACACACTTTCACCAGCTTTATTTGCATGAGTTTTTTTTACCGAACATCAGATAATTGGGTGGATAAGTGGATGGAAACCCGTAATTGGGTGTAAAACTGGTGTGTTGGTCTTGTTGCAGCTCATTAGCACAGCTTGTGTTTGTGTGTGCTCTGATGTCACAACAGCATGGTTGTTATGATGCAGGCAGGAATGAGGCGGAGAGCGAATCCAATTGCAGCATAAATTTAATTAAACAAATAGGAAAACCACAGAAACTCAGAACAGGAAGACAAGGACAAGGCTACAGGCAACATAACAACTACAAGAACTCACAAAGACTGAACTAAAACAATGGGCGGCTCCCGACGCCCCTAAAACAAAAATACAAAAGTTCAGGAGGGTGGTGAAGTGGAGGTGGTCTTGGGGGAGGGAAGGAGGGCCAAGTCTGTGCAGGGGAATGGGACTGCAGGCGACCAGGGGAGCAGGAGGCAGGCTGCAAGGGCGGAGCGAACTGCGGGCGACCAGGGTGGGAAGGACCTCGGGCGGACCAGGGGGTGAGACCCCTCGGGCGGCCAGGGCGGCGAAGACCCCTCTGGCGGCCAGGGCGGCGAAGACCCCTCTGGCGGCCAGGGCGGCGAAGACCCTCTGGGCGGCCAGGGCGGCGAAGACCCCTCGGGCGGCCAGGGCGGCGAAGACCCCTCGGGCGGCCAGGGCGGTCAGGCAGTGCAGGCGCTCGGAACAGCAGGAACTGCAGGCGGCCAGGGCGGCGAAGACCCTCGGCGGCCAGGGCGGCGAAGACCCCTCGGGCGGCCAGGGCGGCGAAGACCCCTCGGGCGGCCAGGGCGGCGAAGACCCTCGGGCGGCCAGGGCGGCGAAGACCCCTCGGGCGGCCAGGGCGGCGAAGACCCCTCTGGCGGCCAGGGCGAATCAGGCAGTGAAGGCGACTCGGGAGCAGACAGCGGCTCAGGCAGTGCAGGCGGCTCAGGAACAGCAGCCCCAGGCTCGCGAACAGCCGTGACGTGAAGCTCAGTCTCTGGCTGGGTAGAAGTGACGTGAAGCGCAGTCGCTGGCTGGGCAGAAGCGACGTGAAGCTCAGTCTCTGGCTGGGCAGAAGCGACGTGAAGCTCAGTCGCTGGCTGGGCAGAAGCGAAGTGAAGCTCAGTCTCTGGCTGGGCAGAAGCGACGGGAAGCTCAGTCTCTGGCTGGGCAGAAGCGACGTGAAGCTCAGTCTCTGGCTGGGAGTGGCGGACGTGAAGCTCAGTCTCTGGCTGGGAGTGGCGGACGTGAAGCTCAGTCTCTGGCTGGGCGTGGCGGACGTGAAGCTCAGTCTCTGGCTGGACGTGGCGGACGTGAAGCTCTGGACTGGACGTGGCTGACGTGAAGCTCTGGCTGGACGTGGCGGACGTGAAGCTCTGGCTGGACGTGGCGGACGTGAAGCTCTGGCTGGACGTGGCGGACGTGAAGCTCTGGCTGGACGTGGCGGACGGCGGTCTCTGGCTGGACGGCGGTCTCTGGCTGGACGGCGGTCTCTGGCTGGACGGCGGTCTCTGGCTGGACGGCCGTCTCTGGGCTGGACGGCGGTCTCTGGCTGGACGGCGGTCTCTGGCTGGACGGCGGTCTCTGGCTGGGCAGAAATAAGCTCCGGCAGGTCGGTATCGGCGGACAGAGAATCGGTGAGCAAAAGAGCCTGGATGATATATTCCTTCAGACTACAGCTAGGGTGATGGAGTGGCATAAAGGAGTAGAGTGGCTCGGATAGCCCTCCTCAGAAGAATACCATCAAGCACACCTCATCAAAATATGAGACCTGTGCCAGTTTAACAAAGTCCAGAATATAGGGACCGGTCTCCTTGACGGAGACACATTATCTGTGCTGCTGGATTCATTCTGGTGAGTTCTTCTGTTATGATGCAGGCAGGAATGAGGCGGAGAGCGAATCCAATTGCAGCATAAATTTAATTAAACAAATAGGAAAACCACAGAAACTCAGAACAGGAAGACAAGGACAAGGCTACAGGCAACATAACAACTACAAGAACTCACAAAGACTGAACTAAAACACAATAATGGGGGGGAACACAAGACAGACAGGAACAAGACATGAAACACAAAACCCACACCGTGGGTTGTTTTGGTATTAAAGGGGTGGTTGATTGCGATTTCACTTTTTTCATTTTAAATAGTGTGTAATGTTGCTGTTGGTGCATGAATAGTATCTGCAAAGTTGCAGCGCTGAAAGTTCAATGTAAGCAGAGATATCGTCTTTTAAAAATCAGGAAGTTTAATGCCTACAAAAACGACTCGATTGGGACTTCAATGGGTTTTAGACGTCACTAACCCATACATTTACATCAACCCTCCCTCCAGAATATGCAAAAAAGGGCATGGCCATATTTCTGCGGCTCGTCGAGTGTGTTATGTTCACCCAGCTGTTAGGTCTTCTGTGTTCGGGCTTCCCACGGACATTGGAGTTCGTCAACAATGGATACAGTTATGTTTGATTATGTTCCTGAAAATTACAATCGTAATTTAGCTCTCTGTGCTGCACATTTTACGGAAGACAGCTTCCAGAATCTCCACTAATTCAATGCCGGATTAAACAAGAAACTGTTACTAAAACATGAAGCAGTTCCAACTTTAATACCAGAGGCAGCAGTTGTTGGGCCACAACCTGTAAGTAGGCTAAGACTTAATCATTTTAAATGTATTTGCATGTATTATTTCAGACGTAATGTTTTAGTTTTACCAAATGCATGCACGCACTTAGTTATGCTATTTTGTGTCTACGACAAACGCGTACAAACATTTTGGACCTTAAATGTAAGCGTAACCGAGTTAGCCACAGGCTAGTTTTCATCGGCAGTCCCCTTGCCAGATGTTATTCGGCATCCTAAAACTGTTATATCACAACTAATCGAGTAGACAAGATGAGCAGATAAAAGATAAAAATAAAAAAATAGAAAAAAATCAGATGATGATTGATGATACAGTTATTGTTGATAGATGGGACCAGTGTCAGTGATAACAGTGTTGATTTTCAATAAGCCATTTCTTAACATTAATCTTAAATGAATAATAAGATGGGGACTCTCTAATTAATGGTGGTAGTGAGTATCATTGATGTGATGCTGTAAACGAAAAGACGGCCTGACTGTAGGCCTATGTGTTTTTTTTTAGTGGAATTGTGCAGTCCCTCCTAGTTGCACCTCTTGTGACTCTGTTTGCATTCGATTTAAAATTAATAAGGCCAAACAGAGGAGGAGGAGCTAAACTGTGCATGATCTTATAAACTAAGCAGACATTTCTGTATTTTATGAGGTTTTCCCAACTAAGCAGATTATACTTCTTTAGGATATGGCAATGATGGTAACGAAATGGCATTTTATCTAGAATTTTAAGTGCTTGTTTGTACAAGGATTTCAGTGGTTTTAAGGCTGTAGAGTGTGTGTTGGACCAACTTATCAACTATACACCTGAAATTAGCCAAACTGAACTTTACTTTATTACAGACCCTCTTCTTTATGTGGGGTTTGAAGGCCAGATTAGAGTCTAAGTGCAGTCCTAAATACTTGTATTCCGAGACCATTTTTAATCTGTGTCCTGAAATGGAGATGTCTTGTTCTGCGTCTATGTGGGAGCCTTTGGAAAGAAACATACAAACTGTTTTTGAAACATTCAGTTGCAGACAACATTGATTAAGCCAAGATGTGACTTTCACTAAAACCTCTGTTAGTTTGATAGCAACCTCTGCAGCAGTCTTACCATGAGTAAAAATAACTGTATCATCGGCATACATTATAATATCACAATTTTCACATACAACGGGTAGATCATTAATGTATATGCTAAAGAGGGTTGGACCAAGTATGGAGCCCTGCGGGACCCCGGTTGAAAGACATAGGGGGTTCGATTTATAGTTACCAATTTTAACATATTGAGAGCGGAGTGAGAGATGGGATTTGATAAGATTGACCAACTCTGAAGAAAAATTTAATTTCAATAATTATAGAATAGGATGTTATGATTAACTGTGTCAAATGCTTTCTTTAAGTCAAGGAACACTGCCCCTACAACCCCGCCTTTATCCAGTGATGCCTTAACTTTTTCTATGAAGTAACATGTAGCTGTTTCTGTTGAGTAATTAGCCCTGAATCCAAATTGCATTTGATGCAGTGGAAAGGAACTATTGTTGAGATATTCAATGATTTGTTTGTTAATCAGTTTTCAGATATTTTCGATACTATAGGTACAACACTGATGGGCCTGTAGTTAGAAGTCAGTAGAGGGTCACCGCCTTTGAATATAGGGGTCACGACAGCAGGCTTCCATGAATTAGGAAACCTTGATTATGTGTGTTAGTGGGGTTACTATTGAAGAATTAATCTCTTTCAGCATAAGTGTATCCATACCATAGACATCCTTAGCCCTTGAGGATTTGAGAGATGTGACTACCTCTACAACCTCATCCTCTGATACTGGTCTTAGTGTTAATGCTGGCTCCCTAATATTAGCTGGAAGTGAATTATTTTGTTGTACTGCAAAACATTGGGCAATACTATCTACTGACTCAACAAAGTATTGATTAAAGGCCTGTGCCACATCAGTTGGACTCTTCAAAATGGTGTCATTTGCTTTTAGTACAATTGGCTTAGTTACACTAATGTTTTGACCGGTTAATTTTTTAATCTGACTCCATATGGCTATTGAGTTACCATTTGAATTTTCAGCAATTATAATAAAAAAGTCAGCCTTTGCTTTTCTCAGTTCTCTAGTTACTGTGTTTCTTAGCCTAACGAAGTTATACCTATCAATGGACATCTTTGATTTTATGGATATTTTTAAAGCATTGTCCCGCTCCTTCATTAATTTTAAAACTTTCTCATTCATCCAGGGAAGACTCTGTTTCTTATTTTTTACATTTAATTCTAATTGAAAATTCGTGGATTGTAGATTGCAATTTTTCTGTAAAGATTTGACTGGTCATTTCTAAATCATTTTCAGGAAGTAACTCATCCCATTTTATATTTTTGAATTTGTATATATACTAATGTTGTAAATGTATTTTTCATGTATATATACTTTATGACGTTATTTTTCGATTTGATCAAGAACGTAAACCAATGCCAACGCTGTTTGTGTATATAGCCAGTTAGTTCGATGCTATTTTGTGTAAGACAAACGTGTATAAAGTTAAAAAAATATAGGCAAATTACCATTCAGAAACGTTTTGTAAGAGCCGTGTGTGGGGAGGTTCTGCTTGACTCTGGCTCAAACTGATACTGCAGTATCGACACCATTATTTACATTTGACAGGAACACACATGCAACATTCACCCATAAAGGTGATGGGCGTGAATTTTCCGGACAACGTGCACTACACAGTAGCCAATCACAACACACCGGCCCAAACTAACCAATCTGAGCCCACTGCCTGTTTCTGAGGGAGTGGTTTCATAGAATCAGGAACTCAACCGGTCGTTCAAATGACAGAGGAGAAAGCGGCTTACAATAAAGGTAAAATTTATGAAAAATAAGACTTTAAAAAAAAGAAAAACCACGAATACATGTTATATTGCACCCCATAAACCCAATCATGCAAAGAAAAAAAGCAGTAAACCACCCCTTTAAAAGGTATTGTATCTATATTATATCTCTTTTCTCTGTTATGGGAAGCTGTAGGGAGATGGTGCCTCTTTTTTTTTATAATACATTTCTCCGTTTTTGGTTAGTCAGGGAGTGGAGGGAAGCACTAGAGAACTAGAGCTCACTGCTTTTTCTACAACAACACTGATACATTTCTCCATATCTGGAAAGAGATTTTACATCAACATCTTTATCAAACGTTGTGAATGTCATTTTTTCTTCCAGAGTTCATGATTTCAATCCCTTTTGACCCAATATCTGAAATCTCAGAAAGTGCTTCTTCATCCCTCATCTTCTGCATCACAATTTTCCACACATTTTGAACTGATTGTTTTCCAACATTATTTTCTCCACTATTGTCATTTTCCACATCTTCACTCCTTACACAACCATTCATTTTTTAAAACCACACTATCCTCAATCTGTTCATTTTGTAATGAATGTTCTGTTTTATTATTCATTGAAATATACTTTTTGATAGTATAATAAAAATAATTTATTAGGTGTCACACAAAACTCATCAAAAAGCACAGCCCGCTCTTACTGTCCTGAGGATTTGTTACATTTATTCTGTTTTATTATTCAGTGAAGTTATCATTATTAATTATGAAGGAAATAATCTCTATAACATCTCACTGTCGATTTTGTGCAGCTCAAATATTTGGGTAAAATCTCCTAATCTGTTCTGAAACATCAACACAGTTTCACTGATGATCCCAGAATTACAGTGAACCCGATAGAGGCGGCTGAGATGAAGTGGTCTGGACTGTGTGGATGAGGCTCATGTGTCAGAGACGCTGTAGAAGACAGAGTTCCTGCACTGTGATCCCATAACTCCTATTCCTTCTGCTGATAAAGACTTTACACAGGGAGATCAGTGTGTGTGTTATTGTGTATAATGATAACTGAGGATAGCAGTCAACTCCAGACTGTCTTATTCCAAACCCACCATGACCCAATCCCTTCCTGCTGATGCTCTTATATGACATGGAAACACACTATCTCCAGCCACTCAATCTCCCGTAACTCGTCCACACACACTCTCTCTACAAACACTGATAATAAATATCAAATCTGTCTGATGATCAGGATACGGTGTCATGTGTTAGTGTTAGTAATAACTCTGTTCCCTGAGAGAATGAGGTATTTATTCACTGTGTTCAGATCCAGAGTCAGTGATGGAATCTAATGGAGAGAAAACACATCAGAAACAGGAATTATGAATCTGTCTGATCTTTTAATGTATACTAACTCTTATGAATCAATTTCAAGTGTATATCAGTGTCTCAGTAAGATGCCATATATCTGAGCAAATCCTCATTTACATGATCAATTATAAAACTCTCTATCAGATTTATTTCTCCTTCTCAGAAGAAATGAACACATTCATGAGTTTTTCTGCTTGTTTTCATGACTCACATTGTAGAAGTCGTTCCTGGTCTTGGATTGCATGTTGGTGAATGTGACTAGGGAATAAACAGACTGAACAGTGTGAAGAGAATGCAAATAAAATACAATTCATTTTCTGAGACTTTAATTATGCTCTATGATATTAATGATATCTCCAGCGGTTCTTTATAAAAGCCAACACATCGATTGAACCTGACTCCAGAATATCATCCAGGTCTGTATACACAAGGGAATTGTGGCCGTTCTGTGGATTTGATGCACTTGTTCCACATTGCGTTTAATAAAGATGAACTGTGATTTATAACTGTGATGCATTAAGATTTTATGACGTTTAATAAATCATAGGAACATTTGTGAAAGGTTGTACGTTCAGTTAGATCTTTCTACACCGTCTGTATAAACGAGGTCAGACTTTAACCTCCGTCTGAGATCTTCTTGATCTCCCTTTGCGAAATCCTCAAAGTTTGTCTCTCACTGACGGACAGATTCCTCAGCCATCAAAGAGGAGAGAGAAGCGAAGGGAACGCCGGGTTCGTCTGTAGATTCAGGAGGAGCTGAGAGAGACTGGAAACTCTACAGAAAACACAAATCAAAACTCATCATCTCCAACTTGAGGCCAATAACCGCACTATATCAGATCTGTGCGGCTTTGTAACTTGACTTTCTCAGTGACTCGCTCAATCCAGCACTTTCACACAATCAGTTGATTCTTCTCAGATTCAGCATTTAAATGCTAAAAACTCTTTGTATTTCACACTTCATAATAAATCACTTAAATTAGACTTAAGATGAATGTAATGCTTCAGAACTTCATAGCTCTTCAAAATGTTAAAATAATTATTTTAATTAAATAATGTTGCATGTATGAGGACAAGCGTCAAAGAATCACATATAGTCTAAATTTATATTAAATTCTATTAGCTATATTTAGAGAGCTTTTTGACCAACAAATATTTATGTATCTGTATAACGTAATGTCATAATTACTATATTGTCTTGAGATATTTTAGTTATCAATAAATGTGTGTCAGTCATTTAGCAGACTTTAACATATTTCAAAGACATTATTATTTCATTACTTTATTTCAATGTAATTTCTATTGAAAATTGTTTAATTTAAAATATAACATTGAATAACGCACTAGAGTTTTAATTATAATCAAGTAGCCTACTTTACATGTGATTTAGTATGTTAGTTAACATCAAAGTAAGTGCACTTCTTTAAAGCGTGACAAAAGATTATTAAAAAATAAAGATTTCAAAAAACTTTACAAAATTAAAACTTCTTACAAATTAAAACTTTTAATTTGACATTGTTAAAACGTGCTATTTTTAAAAAGTCTACTTATAGTGTGTTAAGAAACATAGTTGTCGCATGGACACCGTTTAGTTAATTTTGGTTTTGTTTTCACTAGTTTTGTTCTCATTTGTCTTCTAGTTTACTTCTTATCCTCTTGTTTGTTACTATAGTTACTCATTATCCTCTTGTTTGTTACTATAGTTACTCATTATCCTCTTGTTTGTTACTATAGTTACTCATTATCATCTTGTTTGTTACTATAGTTACTCATTATCCTCTTGTTTGTTACTATAGTTACTCATTATCCTCTTGTTTGTTACTATAGTTACTCATTATCCTCTTGTTTGTTACTATAGTTACTCATTATCCTCTTGTTTGTTACTATAGTTACTCATTATCATCTTGTTTGTTACTATAGTTACTCATTATCCTCTTGTTTGTTACTATAGTTACTCATTATCCTCTTGTTTGTTACTATAGTTACTCATTATCATCTTGTTTGTTACTATAGTTACTCATTATCCTCTTGTTTGTTACTATAGTTACTCATTATCCTCTTGTTTATTACTATAGTTACTCATTATCCTCTTGTTTGTTACTATAGTTTACTCATTTAATCCTCTTTGTTACTATAGTTACTCATTATCCTCTTGTTTGTTACTATAGTTACTCATTATCTCTTGTTTGTTACTATAGTTACTCATTATCTCTTGTTTGTTACTATAGTTACTCATTATCCTCTTGGTTACTATAGTTACTCATTATCCTCTTGTTTGTTACTATAGTTACTCATTATCCTCTTGTTTGTTACTATAGTTACTCATTATCCTCTTGTTTGTTACTATAGTTACTCATTATCCTCTTGTTTGTTACTATAGTTACTCATTATCCTCTTGTTTGTTACTATAGTTACTCATTATCCTCTTGTTTGTTACTATAGTTACTCATTATCCTCTTGTTTGTTACTATAGTTACTCATTATCATCTTGTTTGTTACTATAGTTACTCATTATCTCTTGTTTGTTACTATAGTTACTCATTATTCTCTTGTTTGTTACTATAGTTACTCATTATCCTCTTGTTTGTTACTATAGTTACTCATTATCCTCTTGTTTGTTACTATAGTTACTCATTATCCTCTTGTTTGTTACTATAGTTAACTCATTATCCTCTTTTTGTTACTATAGTTAATCATTATCCTCTCTTTTGTTACTATAGTTACTCATTATCCTCTTGTTTGTTACTATAGTTACTCATTATCCTCTTGTTTGTTACTATAGTTACTCATTATCCTCTTGTTTGTTACTATAGTTACTCATTATCCTCTTGTTTGTTACTATAGTTACTCATTATCCTCTTGTTTGTTACTATAGTTACTCATTATCCTCTTGTTTGTTACTATAGTTACTCATTATCCTCTTGTTTGTTACTAATAGTTACTCATTATCCTCTTGTTGTTACTATAGTTACTCATTATCCTCTTGTTTGTTACTATAGTTACTCATTATCCTCTTGTTACTATAGTTACCCATTATCCTCTTGTTTGTTACTATAGTTACTCATTATCCTCTTGTTTACTATAGTTACCCATTATCCTCTTGTTTGTTACTATAGTTACTCATTATCCTCTTGTTACTTAGTTACATTACCTCTGTATGTTACTATGTTACTCATTACCTTGTTTGTTACTATAGTTACTCATTATCCTCTTGTTTGTTACTATAGTTACTCATTATCCTCTTGTTTGTTACTATAGTTACTCATTATCCCTCTTGTTTGTTACTATAGTTACTCATTATCATCTTGTTTGTTACTATAGTTACTCATTATCCTCTTGTTTGTTACTATAGTTACTCATTATCCTCTTGTTTGTTACTATAGTTACTCATTATCCTCTGTTTGTTACTATAGTTACTCATTATCATCTTGTTTGTTACTATAGTTACTCATTATCCTCTTGTTTGTTACTATAGTTACTCATTATCCTCTTGTTTGTTACTATAGTTACTCATTATCCTCTTGTTTGTTACTATAGTTACTCATTATCATCTTGTTTGTTACTATAGTTACTCATTATCCTCTTGTGTTGTTACTATAGTTTACTCATTATCCTCTTGTTTGTTACTATAGTTACTCATTATCCTCTTGTTTGTTACTATAGTTACTCATTATCCTCTTGTTTGTTACTATAGTTACTCATTATCCTCTTGTTTGTTACTATAGTTACTCATTATCCTCTTGTTTGTTACTATAGTTACTCATTATCCTCTTGTTTGTTACTATAGTTACTCATTATCCTCTTGTTTGTTACTATAGTTACTCATTATCCTCTTGTTTGTTACTATAGTTACTCATTATCCTCTTGTTTGTTACTATAGTTACTCATTATCCTCTTGTTTGTTACTATAGTTACTCATTATCCTCTTGTTTGTTACTATAGTTACTCATTATCCTCTTGTTTGTTACTATAGTTACTCATTATCCTCTTGTTTGTTACTATAGTTACTCATTATCCTCTTGTTTGTTACTATAGTTACTCATTATCCTCTTGTTTGTTACTATAGTTACTCATTATCCTCTTGTTTGTTACTATAGTTACTCATTATCCTCTTGTTTGTTACTATAGTTACTCATTATCTCTTGTTTGTTACTATAGTTACTCATTATCATCTTGTTTGTTACTATAGTTACTCATTATCCTCTTGTTTGTTACTATAGTTACTCATTATCCTCTTGTTTGTTACTATAGTTACTCATTATCCTCTTGTTTGTTACTATAGTTACTCATTATCCTCTTGTTTGTTACTATAGTTACTCATTATCCTCTTGTTTGTTACTATAGTTACTCATTATCCTCTTGTTTGTTACTATAGTTACTCATTATCCTCTTGTTTGTTACTATAGTTACTCATTATCCCTCTTGTTTGTTACTATAGTTACTCATTATCTCTTGTTTGTTACTATAGTTACTCATTATCCTCTTGTTTGTTACTATAGTTACTCATTATCCTCTTGTTTGTTACTATAGTTACTCATTATCCTCTTGTTTGTTACTATAGTTACTCATTATCCTCTTTGTTGTTATATAGTTACCATTATCTTGTTTGTTACTATAGTTACTCATTATCCTCTTGTTTGTTACTATAGTTACTCATTATCCTCTTGTTTGTTACTATAGTTACTCATTATCCTCTTGTTTGTTACTATAGTTACTCATTATCCTCTTGTTTGTTACTATAGTTACTCATTATCCTCTTGTTTGTTACTATAGTTACTCATTATCCTCTTGTTTGTTACTATAGTTACTCATTATCCTCTTGTTTGTTACTATAGTTACTCATTATCCTCTTGTTTGTTACTATAGTTACTCATTATCCTCTTGTTTGTTACTATAGTTACTCATTATCCCTCTTGTTTGTTACTATAGTTACTCATTTATCCTTTGTTTGTTACTATAATGTTTACTCATTATCCTTTTTTGTTACTATAGTTACTCATTATCCTCTTGTTTGTTACTATAGTTACTCATTATCCTCTTGTTTATATATACGTTTACTTTGTTACAATTCTCATTATCCTCTTGTTTGTTACTATAGTTACTCATTATCCTCTTGTTTGTTACTATAGTTACTCATTATCATCTTGTTTGTTACTATAGTTACTCATTATCCTCTTGTTTGTTACTATAGTTACTCATTATCATCTTGTTTGTTACTATAGTTACTCATTATCCTCTTGTTGTTACTATAGTTACTCATTATCCTCTTGTTTGTTACTATAGTTACTCATTATCCTCTTGTTTGTTACTATAGTTACTCATTATCCTCTTGTTTGTTACTATAGTTACTCATTATCCTCTTGTTTGTTACTATAGTTACTCATTATCCTCTTGTTTGTTACTATAGTTACTCATTATCCTCTTGTTTGTTACTATAGTTACTCATTATCCTCTTGTTTGTTACTATAGTTACTCATTATCCTCTTGTTTGTTACTATAGTTACTCATTATCTCTTGTTTGTTACTATAGTTACTCATTATCCTCTTGTTTGTTACTATAGTTACTCATTATCCTCTTGTTTGTTACTATAGTTACTCATTATCCTCTTGTTTGTTACTATAGTTACTCATTATCCTCTTGTTTGTTACTATAGTTACTCATTATCCTCTTGTTTGTTACTATAGTTACTCATTATCCTCTTGTTTGTTACTATAGTTACTCATTATCTCTTGTTTGTTACTATAGTTACTCATTATCCTCTTGTTTGTTACTATAGTTACTCATTATCCTCTTGTTTGTTACTATAGTTACTCATTATCCTCTTGTTTGTTACTATAGTTACTCATTATCCTCTTGTTTGTTACTATAGTTACTCATTATCCTCTTGTTTAGTTACTATAGTTTACTCATTATACCTCTTGTTTGTTACTATAGTTACTCATTATCCTCTTGTTTGTTACTATAGTTACTCATTATCCTCTTGTTTGTTACTATAGTTACTCATTATCCTCTTGTTTGTTACTATAGTTACTCATTATCCTCTTGTTTGTTACTATAGTTACTCATATCCTCTTGTTTGTTACTATAGTTACTCATTATCCTCTTGTTTTTACTATAGTTACTCATTATCCTCTGTTTGTTACTATAGTTTACTCATTATCCTCTTGTTTGTTACTATAGTTACTCATTATCCTCTTGTTTGTTACTATAGTTACTCATTATCCTCTTGTTTGTTACTATAGTTACTCATTATCTCTTGTTTGTTACTATAGTTACTCATTATCCTCTTGTTTGTTACTATAGTTACTCATTATCCTCTTGTTTGTTACTATAGTTACTCATTATCCTCTTGTTTGTTACTATAGTTACTCATTATCCTCTTGTTTGTTACTATAGTTACTCATTATCCTCTTGTTTGTTACTATAGTTACTCATTATCTCTTGTTTGTTACTATAGTTACTCATTATCATCTTGTTTGTTACTATAGTTACTCATTATCCTTTTGTTTGTTACTATAGTTACTCATTATCCTCTTGTTTGTTACTATAGTTACTCATTATCCTCTTGTTGTGTTACTATAGTTACTCATTATCCTCTTGTTTGTTACTAATAGTTACTCATTATCCTCTTGTTTGTTACTATAGTTACTCATTATCCTCTTGTTTGTTACTATAGTTACTCATTATCCTCTTGTTTGTTACTATAGTTACTCATTATCCTCTTGTTTGTTACTATAGTTACTCATTATCCTCTTGTTTGTTACTATAGTTACTCATTATCCTCTTGTTTGTTACTATAGTTACTCATTATCCTCTTGTTTGTTACTATAGTTACTCATTATCTCTTGTTTTGTTACTATAGTTTACTCTCATTATCCTCTTGTTTGTTACTATAGTTACTCATTATCCTCTTGTTTGTTACTATAGTTACTCATTATCCTCTTGTTTGTTACTATGTTTACTACATTATCCTCTTGTTTGTTACTATAGTTACTCATTATCCTCTTGTTTGTTACTATAGTTACTCATTATCCTCTTGTTTGTTACTATAGTTACTCATTATCCTCTTGTTTGTTACTATAGTTACTCATTATCCTCTTGTTTGTTACTATAGTTACTCATTATCCTCTTGTTTGTTACTATAGTTACTCATTATCCTCTTGTTTGTTACTATAGTTACTCATTATCCTCTTGTTTGTTACTATAGTTACTCATTATCCTCTTGTTTGTTACTATAGTTACTCATTATCTTTGTTTGTTACTATAGTTACTCATTATCTCTTGTTTGTTACTATAGTTACTCATTATCCTCTTGTTTGTTACTATAGTTACTCATTATCCTCTTGTTTGTTACTATAGTTACTCATTATCCTCTTGTTTGTTACTATAGTTACTCATTATCCTCTTGTTTGTTACTATAGTTACTCATTATCCTCTTGTTTGTTACTATAGTTACTTCCATTTTATCTCTTCTTGTTTGTTACTATAGTTACTCATTATCCTCTTGTTGTTACTATAGTTACTCATTATCCTCTTGTTTGTTACTATAGTTACTCATTATCCTCTTGTTTGTTACTATAGTTACTCATTATCCTCTTGTTTGTTACTATAGTTACTCATTATCCTCTTGTTTGTTACTATAGTTACTCATTATCCTCTTGTTTGTTACTATAGTTACTCATTATCCTCTTGTTTGTTACTATAGTTACTCATTATCCTCTTGTTTGTTACTATAGTTACTCATTATCCTCTTGTTGTTGTTACTATAGTTTGTACTATTATCTATCTTGTTTGTTACTATAGTTACTCATTATCCTCTTGTTTGTTACTATAGTTACTCATTATCCTTTGTTTGTTACTATAGTTACTCATTATCCTCTTGTTTGTTACTATAGTTACTCATTATCCTCTTGTTTGTTACTATAGTTACTCATTATCCTCTTGTTTGTTACTATAGTTACTCATTATCCTCTTGTTTGTTACTATAGATCTTACTCATTACTCATCTCTTGTTTGTTACTATAGTTACTCATTATCCTCTTGTTTGTTACTATAGTTACTCATTATCCTCTTGTTTGTTACTATAGTTACTCATTATCCTCTTGTTTGTTACTATAGTTACTCATTATCCTCTTGTTTGTTACTATAGTTACTCATTATCCTCTTGTTTGTTACTATAGTTACTCATTATCCTCTTGTTTGTTACTATAGTTACTCATTATCCTCTTGTTTGTTACTATAGTTACTCATTATCCTCTTGTTTGTTACTATAGTTACTCATTATCCTCTTGTTTGTTACTATAGTTACTCATTATCCTCTTGTTTGTTACTATAGTTACTCATTATCCTCTTGTTTGTTATAGTCATACCCAACTTGTTACTATAGTTACTCATTATCCTCTTGTTTGTTACTATAGTTACTCATTATCCTCTTGTTTGTTACTATAGTTACTCATTATCCTCTTGTTTGTTACTATAGTTACTCATTATCTCTTGTTTGTTACTATAGTTACTCATTATCCTCTTGTTTGTTTACTAAGTTACTCATTATCCTCTTGTTTGTTACTATAGTTACTCATTATCCTCTTGTTTGTTACTATAGTTACTCATTATCCTCTTGTTTGTTACTATAGTTACTCATTATCCTCTTGTTTGTTACTATAGTTACTCATTATCCTCTTGTTTGTTACTATAGTTACTCATTATCCTCTTGTTTGTTACTATAGTTACTCATTATCCTCTGTTTGTTACTATAGTTACTCATTATCCTCTTGTTTGTTACTATAGTTACTCATTATCCTCTTGTTTGTTACTATAGTTACTCATTATCCTCTTGTTTGTTACTATAGTTACTCATTATCCTCTTGTTTGTTACTATAGTTACTCATTATCCTCTTGTTTGTTACTATAGTTACTCATTATCCTCTTGTTTGTTACTATAGTTACTCATTATCCTCTTGTTTGTTACTATAGTTACTCATTATCCTCTTGTTTGTTACTATAGTTACTCATTATCATCTTGTTTGTTACTATAGTTACTCATTATCCTCTTGTTTGTTACTATAGTTACTCATTATCCTCTTGTTTGTTACTATAGTTACTCATTATCCTCTTGTTTGTTACTATAGTTACTCATTATCCTCTTGTTTGTTACTATAGTTACTCATTATCCTCTTGTTTGTTACTATAGTTACTCATTACCCTCTTGTTTGTTACTATAGTTACTCATTATCCTCTTGTTTGTTACTATAGTTACTCATTATCCTCTTGTTTGTTACTATAGTTACTCATTATCCTCTTGTTTGTTACTATATTACTCATTAATCATCTTGTTTGTTACTATAGTTACTCATTATCATCTTGTTTGTTACTATAGTTACTCATTATCCTCTTGTTTGTTACTATAGTTACTCATTATCCTCTTGTTTGTTACTATAGTTACTCATTATCCTCTTGTTTGTTACTATAGTTACCCATTATCCTCTTGTTTGTTACTATAGTTACTCATTATCCTCTTGTTTGTTACTATAGTTACTCATTATCCTCTTGTTTGTTACTATAGTTACTCATTATCCTCTTGTTTGTTACTATAGTTACTCATTATCCTCTTGTTTGTTACTATAGTTACTCATTATCCTCTTGTTTGTTACTATAGTTACTCATTATCCTCTTGTTTGTTACTATAGTTACTCATTATCCTCTTGTTTGTTACTATAGTTACTCATTATCATCTTGTTTGTTACTATAGTTACTCATTATCCTCTTGTTTGTTACTATAGTTACTCATTATCCTCTTGTTTGTTACTATAGTTACTCATTATCCTCTTGTTTGTTACTATAGTTACTCATTATCCTCTTGTTTGTTACTATAGTTACTCATTATCATCTTGTTTGTTACTATAGTTACTCATTATCCTCTTGTTTGTTACTATAGTTACTCATTATCCTCTTGTTTGTTACTATAGTTACTCATTATCATCTTGTTTGTTACTATAGTTACTCATTATCATCTTGTTTGTTACTATAGTTACTCATTATCCTCTTGTTTGTTACTATAGTTACTCATTATCCTCTTGTTTGTTACTATAGTTACTCGTTATCCTCTTGTTTGTTACTATAGTTACTCGTTATCCTCTTGTTTGTTACTATAGTTACTCATTATCCTTTTGTGTGTTACTATAGTTACTCATTATTCTCTTGTTTGTTACTATAGTTACTCATTATCCTCTTGTTTGTTACTATAGTTACTCATTATCATCTTGTTTGTTACTATAGTTACTCATTATCCTCTTGTTTGTTACTATAGTTACTCATTATCCTCTTGTTTGTTACTATAGTTACTCATTATCCTCTTGTTTGTTACTATAGTTACTCATTATCCTCTTGTTTGTTACTATAGTTACTCATTATCCTCTTGTTTGTTACTATAGTTACTCATTACCCTCTTGTTTGTTACTATAGTTACTCATTATCCTCTTGTTTGTTACTATAGTTACCCATTATCCTCTTGTTTGTTACTATAGTTACTCATTATCCTCTTGTTTGTTACTATAGTTACCCATTATCCTCTTGTTTATTACTATAGTTACTCATTATCCTCTTGTTTGTTACTATAGTTACTCATTATCCTCTTGTTACTATAGTTACTCATTATCCTCTTGTTTGTTACTATAGTTACTCATTATCCTCTTGTTTGTTACTATAGTTACTCATTATCATCTTGTTTGTTACTATAGTTACTCATTATCCTCTTGTTACTATAGTTACTCATTAATCCTCTTGTTTGTTACTATAGTTACTCATTATCCTCTTGTTTGTTACTATAGTTACTCATTATCCTCTTGTTTGTTACTATAGTTACTCATTATCCTCTTGTTTGTTACTATAGTTACTCATTATCATCTTGTTTGTTACTATAGTTACTCATTATCATCTTGTTTGTTACTATAGTTACTCATTATCCTCTTGTTTGTTACTATAGTTACTCATTATCCTCTTGTTTGTTACTATAGTTACTCATTATCCTTTTGTGTGTTACTATAGTTACTCATTATTCTCTTGTTTGTTACTATAGTTACTCATTATCCTCTTGTTTGTTACTATAGTTACTCATTATCCTCTTGTTTGTTACTATAGTTACTCATTATCCTCTTGTTTGTTACTATAGTTACTCATTATCCTCTTGTTTGTTACTATAGTTACTCATTATCCTCTTCTTTGTTACTATAGTTACTCATTATCCTCTTGTTTGTTACTATAGTTACTCATTACCCTCTTGTTTGTTACTATAGTTACTCATTATCCTCTTGTTTGTTACTATAGTTACCCATTATCCTCTTGTTTGTTACTATAGTTACTCATTATCCTCTTGTTTGTTACTATAGTTACTCATTATCCTCTTGTTTATTACTATAGTTACTCATTATCCTCTTGTTTGTTACTATAGTTACTCATTATCCCTCTTGTTACTATAGTTACTCATTATCCTCTTGTTTGTTACTATAGTTACTCATTATCCTCTTGTTTGTTACTAGTTACTCATCATCTTGTTTGTTACTATAGTTACTCTTATCACCTCTTGTTTGTTACTATAGTTACTCATTATCCTCTTGTTTGTTACTATAGTTACTCATTATCCTCTTGTTTGTTACTATAGTTACTCATTATCCTCTTGTTTGTTACTATAGTTACTCATTATCCTCTTGTTTGTTACTATAGTTACTCATTATCCTCTTGTTTGTTACTATAGTTACTCATTATCATCTTGTTTGTTACTATAGTTACTCATTATCATCTTGTTTGTTACTATAGTTACTCATTATCCTCTTGTTTGTTACTATAGTTACTCATTATCCTCTTGTTTGTTACTATAGTTACTCATTATCCTCTTGTTTGTTACTATAGTTACCCATTATCCTCTTGTTTGTTACTATAGTTACTCATTATCCTCTTGTTTGTTACTATAGTTACTCATTATCCTCTTGTTTGTTACTATAGTTACTCATTATCCTCTTGTTTGTTACTATAGTTACTCATTATCCTCTTGTTTGTTACTATAGTTACTCATTATCCTCTTGTTTGTTACTATAGTTACTCATTATCCTCTTGTTTGTTACTATAGTTACTCATTATCCTCTTGTTTGTTACTATAGTTACTCATTATCCTCTTGTTTGTTACTATAGTTACTCATTATCCTCTTGTTACTATAGTTACTCATTATCCTCTTGTTTGTTACTATAGTTACTCATTATCCTCTTGTTTACTATAGTTACTCATTATCCTCTTGTTTGTTACTATAGTTACCCATTATCCTCTTGTTTGTTACTATAGTTACTCATTATCCTCTTGTTTGTTACTATAGTTACTCATTATCCTCTTGTTTGTTACTATAGTTACTCATTATCCTCTTGTTTGTTTCTATAGTTACTCATTACCCTCTTGTTTGTTACTATAGTTACTCATTACCCTCTTGTTTGTTACTATAGTTACTCATTATCCTCTTGTTCATTACTATAGTTACTCATTATCCTCTTGTTACTATAGTTACTCATTATCCTCTTGTTTGTTACTATAGTTACTCATTAACCTCTTGTTTGTTACTATAGTTACTCATTATCCTCTTGTTTGTTACTATAGTTACTCATTATCATCTTGTTTGTTACTATAGTTACTCATTATCCTCTTGTTTGTTACTATAGTTACTCATTATCCTCTTGTTTGTTACTATAGTTACTCATTATCCTCTTGTTTGTTACTATAGTTACCCATTATCCTCTTGTTTGTTACTATAGTTACTCATTATCCTCTTGTTTGTTACTATAGTTACTCATTATCCTCTTGTTTGTTACTATAGTTACTCATTATCCTCTTGTTTGTTACTATAGTTACTCATTATCATCTTGTTTGTTACTATAGTTACTCATTATCCTCTTGTTTGTTACTATAGTTACTCATTATCCTCTTGTTTGTTACTATAGTTACTCATTATCCTCTTGTTTGTTACTATAGTTACTCATTATCCTCTTGTTTGTTACTATAGTTACTCATTATCCTCTTGTTACTATAGTTACTCATTATCCTCTTGTTTGTTACTATAGTTACTCATTATCCTCTTGTTACTATAGTTACTCATTATCCTCTTGTTTGTTACTATAGTTACCCATTATCCTCTTGTTTGTTACTATAGTTACTCATTATCCTCTTGTTTGTTACTATAGTTACTCATTATCCTCTTGTTTGTTACTATAGTTACTCATTATCCTCTTGTTTGTTTCTATAGTTACTCATTACCCTCTTGTTTGTTACTATAGTTACTCATTACCCTCTTGTTTGTTACTATAGTTACTCATTATCCTCTTGTTCATTACTATAGTTACTCATTATCCTCTTGTTACTATAGTTACTCATTATCCTCTTGTTTGTTACTATAGTTACTCATTAACCTCTTGTTTGTTACTATAGTTACTCATTAACCTCTTGTTTGTTACTATAGTTACTCATTATCCTCTTGTGTGTTACTACTCATTATCCTCTTGTTTGTTACTATAGTTACTCATTATCCTCTTGTTACTATAGTTACTCATTATCCTCTTGTTTGTTACTATAGTTACTCATTATCCTCTTGTTACTATAGTTACTCATTATCCTCTTGTTACTATAGTTACTCGTTATCCTCTTGTTTGTTTCTATAGTTACTCATTATCCTCTTGTTACTATAGTTACTCGTTATCCTCTTGTTTGTTTCTATAGTTACTCATTAGTTCCCTCTTTGCTTCAACAAATACAAATTTAACAGAAAATTTTTTTGACGATCATTTACTTTCATTCTAAATTATAATCAAAACTCTGTAAAATTACAAATAATAAATGCAAATTCTGCAGACTCCAAAAAACCTGTAACATTAAAGTAAAACATCCTAAATTAAATAAACTGAAAAACACTGTTATTTTACAGGTATTTCCTGAATTATCATGATCATATACTTTCATTATAAAACGAAATCTTAAAAAAGGGTCAAATGACTGTCAGCTCCGGCTACCAAACAAAAACCATAAAATTAAAGTAAAATATGCTAATGAAATGAAATCATGCATGTAGTCACAGTAACTGCAAGATATTCACTTTTTACAATGAATGTGTTTTTTAGTAAATATTCAGGAAATATGTGAAATAACTGTTTCTGTTACAAAGTTTAATGAAGATTTCTGTAAAAGTCTTTAGCACTTATTTAAAGGGTAGCTATTATGGCATTTAAAATGTTCCTAATAATGTTCTGGGAGTCCCCAACAACAGTTTTACATGCATGCAATGACAAAAAACACTTTTGTTGTCTTATAATATGCATTTATTTTTACCTGATTTGCTCACCGACTCCCTAATGATTCGTTTGACGACTCATTTGTCCAAACCCCTCCTTTGCGTGACGCTAATCTGCAGTGATTGGTCAGATGACGCAGTCAGTTATATTTTGCGTTAGCCCAAAGCTTAAACATATTGATAAAGCACTGCAGTACTACAATACGCTTCACATAATTTCACATATTTCAAAAAACAAAAAAATGACATTGGAGACCTACAAGCTGCTGAGCGTAACTCTCACTCTCTCACACACACACACACACGCACACACACACACACACACACACACACACACACACACACACACACACACACACACACACACACACACACACACACACACACACACCACACACACACACACACACACACGTAAAAGCAACAATTATTAATAGTACTTACAGGTTGTGATTCGGACGAGGAAGCTGATCCAAATAAACTTGGTATTGAACCTTCCTATATCAGGCGACTCGCGAATCCACACTTGAAAGCATTTGTGTTTGTGAAGCGATCGTCATTAAAATAACGCGAACACAGCTCAAGGTGGCTATACTTGTGTGGTATAGTTGTAAATATAAACTCTAGCCACTGAGTCTTCACATGCTTGTCCCTGGGCAGTGAAAAAAAAAGTTTGCTTTTGATTCGCACTTCAGAACAGAGTCTCGTCGACATGTTGTTGTCAGGTTTCTCTGTCTGCTCGGCGCGCGCACTGAGTGGGCGTGTCGAATTCAAATAACTTGTACAAGTGACGTACGAAAGTTAGTTTTCAAAATTCCATGATAGGTACCCTTTAAATTATGATATTTTACATTCATTTGATGGTTTTGTATGGCAGCCATTGACAGTCATTTGACTGTTTTTTATGGGTTTTTTTTTTACCTTGAATGTGTTTGATTGCAACAATTCAGGAAATAGCTGTAAAATAACAGTGTTTTCCTGTAAAACATTTAAGTAAAATTTATATAAACGTTTTTTTTTTTGCACTTTATTTAAATTAGGATATTTTACTTTAATTGTACGGTTTCTGTTTGGCAGCCGTAGCTGACAGTCATTGAGAGTTTCTTTAAGATTTTATTTTTTACAGTGTGTGTTTTTTCCGATTATCTTAGTTTGCTCCTAGTGTTTATAAGCCTGTGTTTCAGTTCTCATTAGTCGGTTCTCATTAACGTTCTGTGTTTGGTTATGGTTAATCCTTTGTCAATAAAGTCTTTTGTATTTATCTTCTTCGTCTTGTCGTCTACCGCTGCTAAACTGTGACAATAGTCATGACAGTGACTTTTATTTCAATAATATTATATTATCTGCAAGTGGAGTTTTAAAAAATATATATTTGAAAGATTTGAAGAAATTAACTACAAGTGCAAATTCAATTAATGCCACTTCTTTTTCCCGAGGACTATGTGTGAACTTTCCAGGTGTTTGGATGATAAAACATCTGCATGTTGAGAAGATTTGAGGAAAAGCAGCTCAAAGGCTACGAGTAGATTGACTATCATATGTAACTTTTGGCTGTTAGTGACACTGAAACTTCACAAGGACTCTTAAGGATCTCAAGGTCAGGTTTTGTGTGCCTTTTATAAGCATTGCTAATATACAGCCTCACTTCCTGTCTGGAGTCTCTGTGAATAAATTCATCAATGTTTTACAGGTAAACGGGTATGTAAATAAAAATCAATATTAAAGATCACCTGACCCAATTTTGGTGCCAATTACTAAAAATATTATTAAAATATTAAAAAGAGGATGGAAAGTTGTCTGGATATGGATACCATCAAGTTCACTGATTTCATCAAGAAAGAAGAAACCAGAAGGAAAAATGAGTTAATGTTTAATGGTAAATTTGCCAGGTCTTTGTAAGTGCGTCTCTTTAAACAGAAGATGATCAGATGAGCGTCTGACTGATGATTATATGATAACACAACACTCGACTGAATCTGACTGAATCTCTGACAACATCTCAGTCAACGGCTCATTCTGCTCTCATGAAATGTTTCTCTGTCATAGCAGGATCTTGCTCAAGTCCACTATGATCCTGTTCTCCTAGATGTGTGTTACCTGCAGGAACTGGATGTGATCTTGTGTGTGTGAAAGCTGCTCCAGCTCAGCGTCTCTCCTCCTCAGATCATTGATCTCCTGCTCCAGACGCTCCAGTCGTCCTTCAGCTCGACTCACTGCAGTCTTTTCCTGATCTCTGATCCGCTGTGTGACCTCAGAGCGGCTTCTCTCAATGGAGCGGATGATCTCAGTGAAGATCTTCTCACTGTCCTCCACTGCTGTCTGTGCAGAGCGCTGTCACACACACATCACAATCACACATTTGCTTTAGCAGGACTGACAGAGTCCAAACTGAGACGTCTCAAACTTCTCTTCTTCTCCAGACTCACCTTATGAGACTTCACAGCCTCTCTCAGATGCTGAAGATCTTTCTGTCTCTGCTGGATTCTCTGACGGATCTTCATCTGCGTCTCCTTCAGCTGTTTCTGGAGGACACAGGACATGACAACATTATTTCATCAGTGCCCAGTTTTATATGAATACTTCACACTAAAGTTTTAATTCTGTCATCATTTACTCTCCCTCACGTTGTTCCAAACCTGTAGGACTTTCTCTCTATTGTGAGACACAACAGAAGATATTTTGAAGAATGTCTCAGATGTTTACAGAGGCCAAATAAAATATGGTGACACGTCAATAACATCAAACCTCATTGGTTCTTGCACGTCACAGTCACATGACTAAACATCATGATGTCATGACACAAACACCAGTGAAGTTTGATGTTCTTGATGTCATCATAATTGATTTAGGCTCCACGTTCATCTAGCCTGACTACGTCAGACTTCGTACTTCCACTCATTTCAGTTCGCTTCTGTATTCAGTCTGAGATAGCGACCTATCTCTCAGTTTTCCTCCGGCCTGAAAACAGCCGGCCAATCAACGAACAGAGGGCGGGTTGAGAGCCGTGACGTAGACGCTAAGCGCCGAGTTTAAGATTGTATTTTAGGTTAGGGAAATCGAAAACGACCGCGGATATGGAGACACGGGATGCAATTTGCTCTGTTGTGGAGAATATTTCAGAATATTTAGCCTGGCTCTGCCCTCCTACGTACTTCCGCTCAATTTTCATTTTCCGTCAGTACTACTTTTGCAATTGGTTATGGCCGATCCAGAGTGGCTCTGGGCAGATCCAATAGATTTAAACTACCCGCATTCAAGGAAGTTAACGCTTGTCAATGGAGAGAGGCCAGACTCTCTGTACAAATGAAATGTACGAGAGTCTGGTAGAACCAGGATAACGTTCATCAATGATTTGATTTAATTTGTGAATCAAACTTTAGCCCTTTAAAATATTTTTTAAAAAGAGTACTTATTTTGGAAATAATATACTAATATAATGATGAAATAAGTGTGAACTGAACGTAATGTTTTCAGACACGTAATTGCATGTTAATTGCTATTAAATAAAAAAATTTTATTATAGTTTAAATAAAAAAAAAAATTAACTGAACTCGTATGAGTGACATTTTGACCCACTTAAATAGTATTTAACTATACAATGTAATTTCATAATTCTATTGAGCTAAATTGAACTATTAAATGTAACTTTTCTTCTAAAATGAATCCCTTTTTTATTGCCCGTGTGTGAAGGGGTTGTAATCACACATTACGATCCATAATGATCCACTTGTCGGGTTTTGCTATTACCTCTGAAGGCCAATATTCATATTAATATGTAAGTCTCCGGGTCGGATTTACCGCAAAATCCATCGGATGTGACGTGCATGCGCGCTCCGAGCCTCTCTCCTTATATACAGTCTATTGTAGACGGTCAGGGAATTATTTCCGGTTAAAGGCGCACGTTTTTCGGCTTATATCTCTGTCAATCTTTGATCAATATTCCCAAGACTCGAATCGTTCGTAGTGCTGGACGGGGCCTTTCGAACGAGCCCACCCCCGAGGTCCAACTCGCCCGCCTCCCCGAGTTATAGCCGTTCGAAATCGGGGGTCCCAGCGAACGGCGATCCGGTAGGGGGCATCCCCGAGGCCCGCCACTCTAGCGTTCGGGCAAGGGTCCCGCTGGGACCTCCTCCCCCGAATTTGAGCTCTCTGGGTCTTTGTGTTCCAGAGATACGAGCGATTTTCTTCTGAGATCGTGACGTCACTGGCGTCCGCAATTTAGCAGCGCGCCCGATGGTTTTCTGCTAATATCTCCGCGAAATCACCACCAAAACCTATGGAACTTATATTGTTCTTTTCAGCTCGACTAGATGGTCCCAACGAGCTCGGTGCTCGCCGAATCCGTCTAGTATTCGCCGAGATATTTGCATAATAGACGGTATTGTCTATGAGTTCGAGCACGAGCGCTCTTGTAAAAATTGGTTGCAATCTGAAACATCACCGCTAGAGGCCGCTAAAGGTTACATAGAGCACCTTTAAATATTATTAAAATGTACTTTAAAATAAAACTTAAGTAAACTGTTTAAATTCATTTGATCAAAAGTGTAGCCTACTTTATAAAGTGTACTTATGAAACAGTTATGAAAATTGGCTCTCTTTAAGTGCACTTAAGTGGCCTTTCATTTAATTTATTATTATATTATATGCAAGTGCAGGTTTTAAAAAAATATATACTTTTATTTTAAAGTGCAGTACAAGTGCATGTCAATACCTTTTTTAACCAGTAGTTGTTTAGATTACTTTTATGCTTTTTCTCTTTTTTGGAGCTTGAAACTTTTGTGCCTCACTGACTTTCAATGTATAGACTAAAATATGAGACATTTTTCAAAATATCATCTTTTACATTCCACATAAGAAACTCAGT
This sequence comes from Chrosomus eos, assembly GCA_036326025.1. Taxonomy (NCBI): domain Eukaryota; kingdom Metazoa; phylum Chordata; class Actinopteri; order Cypriniformes; family Leuciscidae; genus Chrosomus; species Chrosomus eos. The sequence goes on along the minus strand of CM070823.1, from coordinate 35,740,941 downwards.
CAAACCTGTTTGGAACAACATGAGTAAATGAGTGAGTAAATGAAGACACTTTCACTTCTGTGTGATCAATCCCTCTCAGTTCATACCTGTTTCTCTGTCCTCTGTGCTGCAGTTGATACAGTGTTGTGGTTTTTATGTTCATACTCTTTACACCGCACACAAATGCTCTGTTGATCAGTAATACAGAACATTTCTAGCTCTTTATCATGTTTACGGCAGATCATGTCCTGCAGTCGTCCAGTGGCATCAATCACTTTGTGTGGTTTACGAGAGTGATATTCCTCATGACGGTCTAAATGAGTTTGACAGTAAGATTCCTGACACACCAGACAGGACTTGACGGCTTTGTGTTTTCTTCCAGTACAGACGTCACACTCCACGTCTCCAGATCCAGCGTAACAGTCAGCAGGAAGTTTAGTCTTCTTCAGTTTCTCCACCAGTTCAGCCAGAATGGTGTTTTTACCTAAAGCAGGTCTTGGACTGAAGGTCTGTCTGCACTGAGGGCAGCTGTAGACTCTCTTCTCATCCTCCGTATCCCAGCAGTCTGTAATACAGATCTTACAGTAACTGTGTCCACAGTGGAGAGTCACTGGATCCTTCAGGAGATCCAGACACACTGGACACATGAACTCATCCTGAGAAAATCTGGCTTCTGCCATTTTACCGCATGAATACAGAGACACAAACACACAACAGCTCAACAATACTTCAGTTTCTGTTTCCCTGAACTGAGCAGTTGAAATGGTTTCCTGCTTGTGTGTTTGAGTGACGTGTGTAAAACAGGAGTGTCTGTAAAGCAGCTTCCTCATTCCTGGTCAAGGAGAGTCACTTCACTGCTGTGTTTATGTGTCCTAGTGGAGTCAAAAACATCATAATTACGAGTTAAGAGAACATGAACCATTTAATCCGTTAAATTCCGTGTTATACAGTAAATTCAGTCCAGACTCAATTCTGTCCATGTTAGCTTTACTTTCAGTTTTATTTGTGGTAGTTTGCGCGTTGGCTTGATGAAGAGATTCTCAGCTGATCATCTGATGTGATGCGTGTTGCAGAAGCGCCTCATATCTGGCTACCATGTCATAAAGCCCATAACATGCTATTACACATTTATTTTTTTAGCATTGTTGGGAGGAGTAAAATTTACATATGTAGGTTCAATTACGTCTCGGTTACTAACGTAACCTCGGTTCCCTGAGAAGAGGGAAGGAGTATTGCATAAGGCTAGCTCATGCTATGGGAAAACTCCTTTTCTCGAGAATATTGAAGCCACATTTTTAAAACGCAGTGCAGCTGAACAGCAGACACAGATGAGAGGCTAGCGCGGTCATTGGCTGTGCTGCGGCAACTGCACAAACCTATGGCGAACCGGCTCAGACTCGAGAACCAACCAGAGTCAGAATGAGCGTGGCCTAAGCCCTTATATTGGCCCATTCAGCGGCCAAAGGTTGTCAGATTAAGTTGACTGAAGCGATCATAGAGAGGAAGTCCCTGATCAAAGCACAATAGCATGGCGGGTTACACAACACTCGTTCCCTCTTCTCAGGGAACCGAGGTTACGTTAGTAACTGAGACATTCCCTTTCGAGAGGTCTCTCGTATTGCGTAAGGCTAGTTTACGCTATGGGAACTCCCTTCAAAACGTAGTACGTACTTAACTTCGCTCCATGATACTGTAGCCCAAAGCAAGATACCTGAGGCCCATAGATGAGTCAAGTCAAGTCATCTTTATTTATATTAGATAAATATGTAGATGTAGATGTAGATTGTTCCAAAGCTGCTTTACAGGTGTCAGGGTTGGGTGCAGGTGACCGGAGACGAGGACACGGAAGCTTCAATATAATAGTTTTAATAACAAAATGAAACTTTCAAAATGAAACAAGAACAAAACTCCACGGCCACGACGGTGCAGGCTGTGGGCGTGGCCAGGGCAGAGCAGGCTGTGGGCGTGGCCAGGGCAGAGCAGGCTGTGGGCGTGGCCACGACGGTGCAGGCTGTGGGCGTGGCCACGGTGGAGCAGGCTGTGGGCGTGGCCATGGTGGAGCTGTGGGACCCTCGGGCGTCCAGGGCGGAGCTGTGGGACCCTCGGGCGTCCAGGGCGGAGCTGTGGGACCCTCGGGCGTCCAGGGCGGAGCTGTGGGACCCTCGGGCGTCCAGGGCGGTGCTGTGGGACCCTCGGGCGTCCAGGGCGGAGCTGTGGGACCCTCGGGTGGCCATGGCGGTGCAGGCTCTTCAGGTGGCCACGGCGGTGAAGACCCTTCAGGTGGCCGTGGTGGTGAAGACCCTTCAGGTGGCCATGGTGGTGAGGACCCTTCGGGTGGCCATGGCGGTGAGGACCCTTCGGGTGGCCATGGCGGTGAGGACCCTTCAGGTGGCCATGGCGGTGAGGACCCATCAGGTGGCCACGGCGGTGTTATTTTTCCAGGCCTCCGTGGATCTTTGGCCGGCCACGGCGAAGGCGTATAGCGCCCCCCCAAAATTTTCTTGGGGAGGACAGGCTCATGATCGGGAACTGACTTGACATCAATGGGCGCTGGGTCAACGGGTTCTGGGTCAACGGGCTCTGGGTCTGGGTCAACGGGCTCTGGGTCTGGGTCAACGGGCTCTGGGTCTGGCGCTGGGTCAACGGGCTCTGGCTCTGGCGCTGGGTCAACGGGCTCTGGCTCTGGCGCTGGGTCAACGGGCTCTGGCTCTGGCTCTGGGTCAACGGGCTCTGGCTCTGGCGCTGGGTCGACGGGCTCTGGCGCTGGGTCAACGGGCTCTGGCTCTGGGTCAACGGGCTCTGGCGCTGGGTCAACGGGCTCTGGCTCTGGCGTTGGGTCAACGGGCTCTGGCTCTGGCTCTGGGTCAACAGGCTCTGGCTCTGGCGCTGGGTCAACGGGCTCTGGCTCTGGCGCTGGGTCAACGGGCTCTGGCTCTGGCGCTGGGTCAACGGGCTCTGGCTCTGGGTCAACGGGCTCTGGCTCTGGGTCAACGGGCTCTGGCTCTGGCGCTGGGTCAACGGGCTCTGGCACATCATGGGATTCGGAACTGGACGGGGCCAGCACATCAGGGGACTCGGAACTGGACGGGGCCAGCACATCAGGGGACTCGGAACTGGACGGGGCCAGCACATCAGGGGACTCGGAACTGGACGGGGCCAGCATTTCAGGGAGCTTGGGGCTGGGCTCAGGCTCTGGCGGGCAGGCGACGGGCTCAGGCTCTGGCGGGCAGGTGACAGGCTCAGGCTCTGGCGGGCAGGCGACGGGCTCAGGCTCTGGCTGGATGTGGCTGACTTGAACCCCAGCCTCGGCAGCCATCCTCCTGGCTAATCGCACTGACATCAGTGGGGGATCAGTCATACAGGACATCAGCCGGGGAAGTCCATGGACCGATCTGGCGGCAGGGCTGATGCGGTGTGCAGGCTCTGGTGGGCAGACGATGGGCTCTGGTGTGAGCGTGCAGGTGATGGGCTCAGGCGTTGGCGTGCAGGTGATGGGCTCAGGCGTTGGCGTGCAGGTGATGGGCTCAGGCGTTGGCGTGCTTGGAGCTGGTTGGAGTGGTAGATCTTCCAAGTGGTAGCTGGATCCACAGGCCCACAGCGTGTGATCCAAAAACTCCAGGAAGGATAGATTGAGGTCCTTCACCAAAATTATCTGGGCGAGAGGGTCTTTTAGTCCACCCCAGAAACTCTTTTTCAGTTCTTCTTCCTCCAGCGTCACATCATCATAGAGACTTAGGTAACGGCCCGCATACTCCTCAAGAGAGAGCTCATTTTGAAAGAGGATTGGGATTTCAAAGGGGCTCACCACCTTGCTTTTCCTCCTTCGGCCCATTTTCGTTTTATGGTCGATCGTTCTGTCAGGGTTGGGTGCAGGTGACCGGAGACGAGGACATGGAAGCTTCAATATAATAGTTTTAATAACAAAATGAAACTTTCAAAATGAAACAAGAACAAAACTCCAGGACTTCAGGGTTTACACACAACCATACATTGACGACGATCGACAAACACTGGGAGAAAACACAGGGCTTAAATACACAAGGAATAATGGGATAATGATCAGAACACAGGTGACGGGAATAACTAATTAGACAGAGCGGGAAAACTAACAGGACTGAACCAAAACTAACAAAGACAGGGGAAACCAAGATCACAAAAACAGAACTCAAACACATTGAATTGTTACAACAGGGATAATAGGAAATCAAAGTAACAGAGATTGTTTTGGCTTTATGACAGCTCTAGAATAAAGTTATTTTCCAGATAAAGTTAGTTTTTTATTTATTCATTTCCGTCGCAATGATCATTACACTGTAAAACCTAACAGTACTATGTACTCAATTAAATTGAGTTCACTGCACTCAAATAATATCAAAACTTGAAGTGGCTTGAATGACTGAAGCAGAACTCAAACTGAATGAGTTATAGAACATTTCTAGATCCTAGAATGATAATTGAATAATAATTGTATAGTTAAGTTAATTAATCATCAATTAAGTGATGATTGATCATTAGTGATGACCACCTGCTGTTAACAAGCAGAATCACTGAAGGAAAGAGAAACACAAGAAATACAAGGTTTAAGGTCACCATGATGGAGATAAGCATTTGCTTTAGTCGGGCTCTTGACCCTTGGTGTTTGAGTGCAAGTTTTTCTTTGTCTGTTGTAACTGAGTGTTTATGGAACATTTGTTATGGCACAAAATTCAAGGAAAAGTATGGTCGGGTGATGATGGTCAGGATTTGATGATGACAGTCATCACTTAATGTTTTCATTGACTGAGAGTATTGAGAGTCTAAAATCTGATTATATTATTAGATTTATTCAAAACTAAGATTCTACAACATAATAGCTTATGTTATGACTATCAGATATTGTGAAGAATTTTCAGGAAATGTAATGCATTACCAAAACTAATCAGATTTTAAAAACCTCTATGGTATTGTGCTGACTTACACAGACATCAAGAATCAGCATATGAATCTCAACAATGGTGACCATTAAAAACCCGATTCATACTGCAATGCATGCTGGGTACTACCATAATACAAAACTTATCCATGGTTCTCAGCATGCATTGCACCATTATTCATTTTTAATGGTCACCATTGTTGAGATTCATATGCTGATTCTTGATGTCTGTGTAAGTCAGCATGATACCATAGAGGTTTTTAAAATCTGATTTTATCAACAATGGGTACAGCAGAATCACATTTCTTTTATAATGAATAATACAAGTTATATATCACCGGTTTAATCAGAGATTATTCTCTTGATAAGATCAGAGAATCAAGACTCCAAATGATGATTCATCATTCCATAAATCATCATCAAAACACAACCACATGCTCATATTTTCTTTTGACTTTTGTGCCATAACAAATGTGTGTAATAAACACTATTACAGCAGCCAGAGAAAAATTGGTGTTATAAAGTCAAGGGTCAAGAGCCCAACTAAAGCAAACACTGACCACTATCATGGTGTCTTTAAATGAAAATAAATCACCATAATCTAAACCTCTGTTCATTCACAATAACAACTTCTGTAGATGCATGATAAAACTCAAACTGGTTAGTCATAAGTGAAGCTGGTAATGCTGTTTGTGGAGTTGATCAATCCTCCTCTGCTGAGATCTTGACAGATTTAAACATATTTTATCTTGATTTCATCTAATGTTGTTGTTGGAAGTCAGTTGTAGTTCTTGTGTTTCTCTTTCCTTCAGTGATTCTGCATGTTAGCAGCAGGTGTCAATCACTAATGCTCAATCATCAATTAATTAATCACTAAATTTCTTGACTGCAATGTCTACTTTTAGTGAACTCAACTGAAATAAGTTCAGAGTACTCATAACTATTGTTTTTAATAAACTTAAATGAATTGAGGTAATCTGTTTCCTCAAATGTAATGAGTTATCTTAACTCATTGGATTTGACATTGTGTGTGAAAACTCATTGGATTTGACTTTGAGCAGTAACTGCAAGTGCTCTGAGTTCATTTAAAGTTTATCATTTCACTGTTTTTACTCAGTAAAGTGAAGTTTCAGCTATATACAGTATTAAATGCAGTGTAAAGTTTAATTGTGTATTAAGAAATATTACTGTTTTAGTGAACTCGATTAAAATAAGTTTACTCATAGCAGAGTACTCATAACTATTGTTTTTTATAAACTTAAATTAATTGAGGTAATCGGTTTCCTCAAATGAAATGAGTTAGCTTAACTTGTTGGGGTTTACAGTGTAGTTATTTACCATTTAGGGGCCGCTAACACGGCACCGTTTTAACAGAAAACTCTTAAAGGATTAGTTCACTTTTAAAAAAACTTTTGCTGATAATTTACTCACCCCCATGTCATCCAAGATGTCCACGTCTTTCTTTCTTCAGTTCTTTCTTCAGTCGTGACTCTCCTGTTCGAACTCGTTCATCAAAATGAACGAATCTTTTGAATTAGTTTTTGAACGAGTCTTTTTTCGAGTCATTTCGTTCATTCAACGAACGAAATGAACTAAATGACTCGAAAAAAGATTCGTTCATTTTGATGAATGAGTTCGAACAGGAGAGTCACGAACGTGCATCACAAAACAGAGCAAGGCAAGCATTTGTGCTAATAAAACTTAAACTTTTTTATTTATTTTTGAATTGACCGATGGTTTCGCTAGATAAGACCCTTAGGCCGTGTGTCCACCAAAGCGTTTTTTCACGCAGCTGGCGTATATTTCCAATTGTTTTCAATGGGAGCGCCGCGTTTTTTAAACGCCATGAGCGCAACGAGGCGCTGAGCGTTTTTTTCACGCTGAAGCGCTGAGCGCGCGGCGTTTTTACTGGTCGCCGAGAGTTGAAAAATGTTCAACTTTGAGTAAAACGCAGCGCTCATCACTGTCACTTTTTACCCAGCCGTCCAATCACAGTGGAGGAGGGGCGGGACTAATATCACACCGACCAACTGTCACAACATTATTTCTGTACAAAGACGTCAACCAGCAGAGCTAACCGAACAAAATGGATGAAAAATACATTTTTAGTATAAAACAAATGATCTGCAAAATCAGTTACAAGTAAACTGTGCTGTGGATATTCTGTATCCTAGCAACGAATCATCTCAACTGAAAAAACGCTCCGCTGCCAAAACGCTCTCAAGCGCGTCTAACGTTTTCAGCTGGCTTAAAACGCTTTGGTGGACACACGGCCTTATCCATCAAACTTTTTTACCTCTTCTAAAAATGCTATTTATGTGTAGTAACTCTACTCAAACATAAAATTATTAGCTAGGCCTACATACACATCTAACAACACAAGTTGTTCAAGTAATCAAGTTATGTAGGTGTTTTCACGTGATCATTGGGTGTAAGACATCAGTAAATGAGTGTGGCATTTAAATAGTAGACTAGTGTTTCTCAAATGAAACTAAAGAGCTGTTAGTTTTGAATAAAGTGTCTAATGTAGAGAAATAGTTTAGAGTTTTGTAGAAAGTTTGTTTTGCAATAGGAAACTGAGTTTAAAGCACATAATGTGTTTGTAGTTCTGCAGACTTGGTCTAAGATTAGGTACATGAGTGAATTGTTTCACTTGGCCCTCAAGTACCACTTTTAATATCTTTAAGAATAAAATTAAATGGGAAAAAGCCTTCAGCATTATTTAATTAATATTAATAAATAAGGGCCTCACTGTGACAGGTCTTGTTGACCATCGTTGTTTGTCAACCGCCAATAAAACCTCCAAAAGAAGAAGAAGGAAGACCTTATTAATATTCATAACCCGATTTGGCATAAGGTTTAGTTAGTCGCTAGCCGAGCTCATCGATCGAGTCATCATGCAGTTGCAGCGTCATTGTGGGCTGTCGTTTGAATGAAGTTACAAGACACACAGATCTTCCGCATCCCAGCTTAAACCCGGCATTTGGAGTAGAGCTGTTTAAAGGACAAGCAAACAAAAAGATGCCCGTATTTACAGGTCTGTTCACGGTATGATTTGACATAAATCATAGTTAGTCTTTTAACGGTAAGAGATGCGTTAGAAGAGGCAGCGCCGTTAGCATGAGACATTAGCTTCAGGCCTCAGTTGATGGTTTCTGTTTAAAAACAGAGGGAAAACTAAACAAGAAGCAGAAATCCCATAACAAGCCTTCTGGTGTGACTTGTATTTAGGCGTTTCGTTTATTTTATATGTAAACTTATGATGTGAAATGTAAACGTTCAGACTTGAGTAACGTTATTAGTGATGAAGCATGTTATCATGCCGGCTAGGCGGCTCACACTTTATTTTAATATCTTTAAAACTTATATCACTTTCAATTGATAGAGACAGTATTTCTGAACAGTAGATAACGTTACAGACTTTACACTAAAATAATTTAGTTGTTGTAAAATTGGCTATAGGACAGCTTGTAGACATCAAAATTGATGCATCATGGCTTGTATCCATAGTTGTGTCCACCGTGCTGCAAATCTGGTGTGTTGTAGATTTACTAGTTCACTGTAATGGATTTCCAGTGATACATTTGTTAAAGCTATATTAGTTATATTTATAGCATCTCATGTGGTTATGTTTTGTGTATAGCTCGGAAGTTTTAATGGGGGCTCAAACAAACATATTTCAAAGAATAGGCTAGTTCACCCCAGAATGTTCAGGATGTTATACTAAAAATAATATTTGTTTTCCACCTAAGCAGAAATACAATTGTATAGTTTAAAAAATACACGAAGTCGAGTATAATATGATTGAATATCCACTGTTGGGTCACTTGTAAAGCAGGTGTTTTAAAGTTGTTCCCAGCTCCCTACACATTTTGGAGGTTTCCCTTATGGACTGGGTATTTCTGCGGTTCTCAGAAGCAGCAGGTGTCATGAGCTATGTTTCCATCCACCTATTTTTATGTGCATTTTGGGATATCGAATAAAAAAAAAATGCTGGATGGAAACGTCAAGATGCGCATACGGTTGTGGTCAGAATTATTGGCACCTCTGGTAAATATGATCAAAGATGGCTGTAAGGAAATCTGCACTGTTTATCTTTTTGATCTTTCTTTAAAAAAAAAATCAAAAATAGAACCTTTTATTGAGGTAAAATAATGTAAACCTCATTGTATGTTATGGCAACCTCCTTTTGCCATAACAGCTCTGAGTTTTCTCTTATAATGCCTGATGAGTTTGGAGAACACCTGAGAAGAGATCAGAAACCATTCATCAATACAGAATCTCTCCAGATCCTGCAGATTCACAAGTTCATGTTGGAGCTTCTCTTCAGTTCACCCCAACATTTTCTATAGGAAAACTAATCTCTGCAATTCTCTATCTGTGATCCTCCGAGAGTCTTTGGCCACTCAAACTTTCCTCCTCACCGTGCATCAGGACGTCATAGACACACGTCCTCTTCCTGGCAGATTCGTAACATCTTTAGTTGATTGGAACTTCTTAGTTATTGCCCTGAATTTTCAATGCTATTTTCTTACAGCCACTTTCTGTTTTGTGAAGCTCAACAATCTTTCGATGCACATCAGAACTATATTCTTTGGTTTTACTTGTGATGGATGATTAAGGGAATTTGGAATTTAAAATCATTTATGCTGTAGGAAAAAACAGTTTTTTCTTTCCCGATTGCAGCAACTTCCATTTTTATTAGTTATTTTGCGCCAATTTCCCAGGAAGTGACGATTGATTATGTTCTCTTGAACACATGGGATGGAAACGCTGCTTAATTCGTAAATGTTTTATGCATTCTTCCAATATTTTGCAAAAGGTAAAATATCTATAGATGGGTAACTGGTATCCTGATGAATGAAACTTTTGCTCCAATAGCAAAGAAATGCGACTTTCTACGACTTTCCAAAATATGGAAAAAAATATAGTGAGGTTGTTTACAGCAGTCATAAGAGAGCAAGATGAGAAATTTATTGTCACTCCCTCAGGCGCTGTAATAGAAAAATGTGCAGTACTGGGTGTGGAGAATCCTGGGATAGTTTGAAAACCCCTGCTTTAAAACATACGTATTTTCTTAGAAGACCAGATGCAAAGTTTGCTACTGGGGTTTAAAGTCTGTATCTCACTGCTCTTTGGGTGTGGGATAGTTACAAAAAAACATTAGAGGCCAAAGCATTTGAGAATGTAGAAAAAATATACGAAGGATTAATAGCCGCAATGCACACACACTTTCTTTCTGAAGACTATCAGCAATGTGCAGATGCGTGGTACTGAATAATTTAGCTGTCACAAATTATTTGATGTCTTGATTTTTTTTTTCTTTGAATATCTTAGTGAATGTGAAATGGGGAAAGGAGAAGTTTGACGCAGTGGAGCTGAACACAGAGGAGCCGCCCATGGTGTTCAAAGCCCAGCTTTTCGCTCTAACAGGAGTTCAGCCGGAGAGACAGAAAGTCATGGTGAAAGGAGGAACACTGAAGGTACGGGCTGGCTGGGGTCTGTAATGGAGAGCTTTCATGTTTACTGTCCTCTGTTAGTGCTGGTATGTGACTTCTTTTACCTTTGTTCACCAGGATGATGAGTGGGGCAATATCAAGTTGAAAAATGTAAGTATGTGTCTAAATCTTGACTTCTGGTGGATTTAGAAAACGCTCTTAAAGAGTTGACCTGAAATTCAGCAGTTTATAGTTAAATATTGAAACATAAGATCCAAAATAGGTTATCCAACAGTACACCTTAATTTAATAATTAGTTCCTTAATACACGTTCCTGGTCTTATTGTGCGTGTTTGTTGATGGCCAATCGCACGCTTGTCTAGAGCAGCGAGCAGTCGCGTGACTGAATGACTAGCGTAGCAGCAAATCGCGTGACTGTGCTGGAGCACTTCAGGTTTTGGTGGACTACCAAAAACAATGTTACAACTATTCATAAATCGTATAAATGCATTCCCATTACCACAACTCCACTTCAATATACAAAATGATTACCAAGATTTATTGATAACTTCACACAGCAGTCCGAATAAGTAGCTTTGTCATTTCAGCTCAATGCAGCACTTACATAGCGAAACAAAACCGGGTTCCTCCAGGACCATGGTGTTTCATAATGTACGACTACAAAAAACTAAACTGTACATAACTAAATTATATGAAATGGGCTAAAAAAAAAGTACAATTTAAAAAGAGCTAAAAAAAAACAACTAAAATACAGCCCGTTTTGATTTAGTTTGTCATATTTAACTGAATTTTCGAACCTGCTCAACAAACTTACTCCTTTGAGGAGCGAGCTTGTGAAAGAAACAAAAGACATTTGACTCATTAGAAGTCAGTGCATCATCAGAATAATTTTGAAACTAATATTTCTAGTTAAAAAAAACGTCCATACAGTTGCTTTAACAATTCACTACAAACTCAGGTCTGGCTCATTGACTGTAAAAAAATATGGACGTAGTGTCACCCTACGTTTCTGAAGAGCATTTATGCTCGGATAAACGAAAGAGACGGGATTAGCTGAGGTGGCGTGACTCTAACAGACAGCAGACAAACCGCTAGTAGTGACATCAGAGGCAATCCACCTGTCACTCAAGTGGCCACGCCCTTAATTATGCACAACTTTAAGGCTTAATATAATTTAAATGGATGAGTTTTAAAATAATTTACCCCCTCACAGTTGTCATTAAGGGCAAAATTAGTTTTATAGACCAAAACTACTTTTTGCACCAGACTGTAAACGTATTTTTTTCTGCTGTAAAGTTGGGCATTTTAACATGGGGGTCTATGGGATTGACTCTCTTTTGGATTGACTCTAACGGTCAGTCGATGAACTGCAGTTTAAGTCTCTTCCGTGTTGGATTCAAGAGAGACCGGAAGGTTGCTGCTTGGTCTGGCTCCATGTTTTCATGTTGACTTTAAAATGTGAGTTTTCTTCAGCTTAATAGATGTTTCGATCCATGTAGGGGATGACTCTTCTGATGATGGGCTCCGCTGATGCCCTGCCTGAGGAGCCGGTAGTGCGACCCATGTTTGTAGAGGACATGACGGAGGAGCAGCTCGCGTCTGCCGTACGTTTTCAGCCAACAGATCTGCTATTACAGTATTTTCAGGAATCAGAGAAATAGGCCAACAGCTGTGAAATCATCTCTGCTATCTGTGTCCTGTTCAGATGGAGCTGCCGTGTGGATTGACGAATCTGGGCAACACGTGCTACATGAATGCAACAGTGCAGTGTCTACGCTCTGTGCCTGAGCTCAAAGGCGCTCTCAGGAGGTACAGCTCAGGCATGTCCTTCATATCAAGTTCTCAGATGTTATGTGGTGTAATGAATCAGTGTTTTTGTGTTAATTCGCCTCCATCTGTAGGTATTCTGGTGCCTTGCGGTCTTCTGGAGCTAACGCACCTTCCCAGTACATCACAGCAGGTGAGCAACTTTCACTATCAGTTTTTAGGTTACAGACTCTTTGATTACTTATATGCCCAACTATTTGGGCTTAGTATGTCCAAGCTAATGCATTAGAGTCAAGCTGTGTAGCCCATACTGAATCTCACAGGTTTTGTGGACCGCATGTTTGATTCTCCTCTTAGCTCTGCGTGATTTGTACGAGTCCATGGATAAGACCTCGTCAAGCATTCCACCCATCATTCTGCTGCAGTTCCTGCACATGGCCTTCCCACAGTTTGCAGAAAAAGGAGACCAGGGCCAGTACCTTCAGCAGGTCAGGTCACGCATCTTTAGCTTAATACATTTAAGCAGAATATGTTCTGTCAAATTGGAAAGTTTTTACATATATATTTATGTATTTTTCCATTTACTCAGGATGCCAATGAGTGCTGGGTCCAGATGATGCGGGTCCTTCAGCAGAAATTAGAGCCTGAAGAACTAGAAACCTCACCAGAGGCAAGGCTACTGTATTACACGTATATATTATTCTAGGGTTGTCAAAAGTACAGATATTTTGGTTGCAAGTTGGTACGGGTTTTTTATATAAAAATATGACGCTATCAGCATTTCTGCAGTGCCTGTAGTACCCAGTACTGGGTATATTCGGTACCTGCCGATAGGCGGCTGCGTATCTGTGAGAAGCATCAACGGTTTCTATTTACCACGTGTTTTTGAAGCGTTGATCATTGTAGCCAATCACAGACCCATCTGTTGCGCATAAACACCTCTGATTGGCCATTGCGTTCAGGTTAATCAGAATCCACTCAACATGCTCTTGAATCCTTTCATTATTACCAACAAAGTGTAAATATAAGAGATTCATTTGTGCAGTGTAGACAGCTTTTATTGATAATAGTGAGTTTTCACAGTAGTGTGTATCTGTGCTGTGTAGAGCACACTAGGGATGCTAACGATTAATTGCGATAATTTAATCGATAAAACTTGATCGTGGACTAAGCAGGTTCATGCGCATACGTGCTGCTCAACCACGAAACATGAAGCAGACACGAGGACAAATGAAGCGCCAGAGTTATGTTTGGGACCATTTAACTTTAAGGAGTTACACCTTCATGACTATAAGTTTGCGTGATATTGAAATTGGTACCAACAATCGTGACATTTTACTGGTATTTTTACCGACTACTGGAATTTTGGTACAGTGACAACCCTAAATATTCAAACTATTTCATTCCAGAAATGCAGACAGTTTAGTGTAAAAAAAAAGGGTGTCTGTCATATTTTTCTTGAAACGAAAAAAGTATTTTACAAATAATGTTTACATTTTCTCTGTGTGAATGTTTTTGTTGGAATAACAGACGGACAGTGATAGTGGAGCTGCTGCCGCCGCAAAAAAGAAGAACTTCATCGATCAGTATTTTGGTGTTGAAATTGAAACTACGTATCCTTTGATAAGTGCCTGTTATATATAAGTGCCTGTTGTACAAGTCTATATCAGCCTGGGCTCTCTCAGTCAGTAATTCTGTTTTTAATGCAATAAACTGCATTTCTTCAGTCTTTACTAGGGTTGGGAAGCGAAAATCGATTCCAATTATGAAATCGGATACTTGAGGTCAAGAATTGGATACTTGTTATAAAATAAAAGGAATCTTATCGATTCCTTTGTGTGCATTTTAATATGAATTTTAAGCATTTAAGCGCAAGAAGACTCAAACTGTTTTCTGTGCTGCGCGCGCATTCAAAACGAGCACACAGACGCCTCTTATACTGTATACTGACCATAGATTGTAAAAAAGAATGGACGTAGTGTCCGTGACGTCACCCGTAGGTTTCTGAAGAGCGTTTTTGAAGCCTAAAGTGGGCGGGGCCAACCGTCGCCATCTTGGCAGCGCGTCATCTCTCGTCACTCCCGGATAACAGAAAATGGGCAGAGAGGCGGGACATGGGAGGAGCTACTGGCCTTGCGCTAAAGGGACCACAGCTGATTAAAGAAGTAAAGCCAACAGTTAAAGTTCATGTTTTTGCCCTTCGATATACTTGAATAGTTAAAAGACGTAACTAAAAGTGAGATTGTGTATCGTGATGCATTATTTTTCTGCAAAACGTTATTAAAAATGTATTATCATGCAGATGCAGTAACTTACAATATTGCTCTGAGTCTGAGCTTGTGAGAGTGATTAATGCTTATACATGTCAGTCAGCGCGGCATCGCACGTCAAGTTCATAAAGAGCTTTATTCAGTCCATTTTAAAATATGATTTTCACCACCTCACAATTTCTCAAATGGATTAAACCAAAGGTATTACCTCAGAAGTTCAAGTAAATGCATTAGAAATCCACGCTCATTCAAGGGTGCATCTGCATGGACGGACAGAAAGCACTGACACCTGCAGGATTTCATCTGACAGTACCTTTTATTTACCACAAAGTTAATTAAGCATATGCATATCTGTTCCGTGTGAGCAACAGTACCGCATAACGAGTGTAGTCTCTATATCTATAACGTTAGACGTTTTTAAATCTAAACTCCAAAAAGCAACAACATTTTCAGACATCCATTAGTCCATGCGAGGAAAACAACTGGAAACAGCGCTGGTTGTTGTCTCCATACTCGACGGAATCCAACAGCATGGGCGAAGGTATAATGCGTGTATTAAATTATATGAAATAATCCCGAAAAAAGCAAAAACACGGCAGAGATGGCAAGTACAGCAGCTGCTGGAATTAGCTGAGGGCGTCAGGGCGACGCTAACAGACACCAGACAAACGGCTGTCACTCAAGTGACCACGCCCTTAATTATGCAGAACTGTAAGGGTTAATTTAATTTAAACGGATGAGTTGTAAAAAAAATTCACCCCCCTCACAGTTGTCATGAAGGGCAAAATTAGCTATATAGACAAAAAAAACTTTTGACACCAGGCTGTAAACATATCTTTTGCTGCTGTAAAGTTGGGCATTTTAACATGGGAGAGATACAGTTTTGACTCACTTTTGCAGCCAGCCTCAAGCGGCCAGTCGATGAAATGCAGTTTAATCACTCCCGTGTTGGTTTCAAGAGAGAGACGGGGAGGTTGCCGCTTGATACTGACTGATACTAACTTCTTTTTGTGTCTTTTTGCACTTGAACGAACAAATACACAATTTCAAAATATTCTCATAAACACGGTCAGTTAATGAACTTAAATGTCTTAAATTAACGTAAACAATTAAAAGAAAAGCATGCATGTCAGTATATTGGATCTGTGCAGCTCTTAAAGTGACAGCGGCACAGTGTACTCAGTGACAGAGAAAGTGTACTCGCTGTTCCTGACTGAATAGCCGTAACTATATTTGTAAGGCATGTTTTATTTATAAAGTGCAGTGTTTTTACATTTGATTACGGTTCTGGTACCTGAATACCTGAAAATCTTAATTCAATTTTAGTTTATTTCAATCATATCTGTTTAGTTGTATTTTTTGTGTGATTGCTAATTTTATTTGTTTTTTAAATACTTGTTCTTTTTTATTTACTTGTCTTTAATAATGCTTGAAATTTATTAGTTAGGCTAGTTGTTTTTACTACAGTATTTTTAAACCACAGGCAAAAATTCCTCAAAGTTTTCTTTACCCTGCTGATTTTTGTTTATCAGCTACAATGAAATGTTTTACAAGAAGACTTGATATCTAAGTTTTTTCTTAATTTATTTTTTTCTTTATTGGAATTGAAATTTGGAATCTATTATAATTGGAATCGATAAGCAGAATCGGAACTGGTCAAATTCAGTCGATACCCAATCCTAATGTTTCCTGCTTAAGTGACTCATTCCCTCACACCTCCAGAACCTGATTTGGATTTAGCCAACAAAATAATTCACACCTTGATCCTAAATAATTGCTATGTGCTGTTTGGGAAGTGGATATGGAGGTTACGCATCAGATTTTGTAGTCGAAGTTCACTTAAGGCCCGGTTATACTTCATTTTCCACGTTCGCTTCCCATGCACAGTTGAGCGCTGTTGTAGATGGACACAACAATTGGACTTTTCGTGTTTGGGGGAATATTGAGAGGATGGCCAGACTTCATGCAGTGACATGAGCATAATGTGTTTTGTAGTCTTGAGTACTCCTGGACTGTGTTGAAATTTTCTCCAGGCCCATAGATATGACATGTGACAGTTTTACGGTACTTAACCTTTGTGTGTTCAGTATGAAATGTACCGAGTCAGAGGACGAGGATCCAACCAAAGGCTCAGAGAGCCAGCTGCAGCTCAGCTGCTTCATCAACCAGGAAGTGAAATATCTCGCCACCGGACTGCGACTGGTGAGTGGAGCGTCCCGAACGCAGGAAGAGCCACCAGTGCTCACAATCCCTGTTAATATTTACTGTCTCTCATTAAATCCAGAGGCTACAGGAAGACATCACGAAGTTCTCCCCATCCTTACAAAGAAATGCCCTCTATATCAAATCGGTATGTTTTACCTTTTGGCATTTCTGACTTTTGTGGCGTCAGTGGAGAAATGCTGCTTTGTTCATTTTATTCTTGTACGAAAGAGAAAACAATTGAACAGCCACTTTTTATGTTTCTGCATTCAAGTCCAAAATCAGCCGTCTCCCGGCATACCTCACGGTTCAAATGGTGCGGTTCTTTTACAAAGAAAAAGAGTCTGTGAATGCCAAAGTCCTCAAGGTAGGTCTTTTACTCAGGAGGGTTTGGGATACCAGGTGTTGTCACCAAAATATCTATAAACTTTGATTTCGCTGCATTTAGGATGTCAAATTTCCTCTTATGCTGGACGTCTTTGAGCTGTGTACTCCTGAGCTTCAGGAGAAGATGCTTCCTATGAGGACGAAGTTTAAGGAGGACGAAGACAAGAAACTGGAGATGCAACAGCAGCCGAAAGCAAGTGCCCTGTGACGTCATGCTGAACACTTCTTGCTTTTTAATAAGCCATCTAACATTTTGTTTCTCATTCGATAGGCGATTCAGAAGGTTGGGGCTCCAAAGGATAAAAAATATGAACCTTTCTGTTTTTCTGAAGGTGAGCGCTCACTGCAAAGCTACTTGAGGAATTTTTTTTTTATTTCTACATGGTGCTGTTAACTTCTTTCTTCTTCACAGACTTGGGCTCCAACAACAGCGGTTACTACGACCTGCAGGCGGTTCTGACGCATCAGGGCCGATCCAGCTCATCTGGCCACTATGTCGGCTGGGTTAAAAGGAAAGAAGGTCAAGTATTGCCGTTGTCAAATCAAGTTTTTGCTTTCAATATTTGTAAAACGTACTTGCATAGTCTTTATTTTTGCCTTTGTAACTAAATGCGACTTGATGGCATTCTTTCCTAGTGTTGGGTAATGTTACTTTTACAAGTAATCCATTACAATATTTCATTACTCTCTAAAAAGTAACTAATTGTTTAGAAAATATGGAACCCACGTGTACATCCGTGCAGGAAAAAATAAATAAAATGCTGTGGAACAGGTAGATGTAAAATTTGTGGGGAAAGCCATTTCAATGTATTCTAGTGAATAAGAAATAAGTGCAGTGTTTGGGTCAACCGCTGTAGAGTTCGATAGACCGCTTTCATAGAGCATGATGGGAGCCAAATCACTTTAATGGACACCTGCCAGTTTACTCCCATCCCGAGGACACAAGTCCGTCAGTAACAGGGTTACTTGTTTATAATAATAACTACATGTATTGTAAATTTAAATGAGTTACTTATTAAAGTAATCTGATTACTGTAATGTGTGTTACCCAACACTGGCTGTCTAGGCAAGTTTGCAAGATAAATCTCCGGCTCAAGCTGCTGCTTTATTTTTTTTTTTTGGACAGTTTATTTGTTCTCATGCCATTTCTGTAGAGCAGGGGTTGTCCAGTCCTGCTTCCGGAGACGCATGTCCTATATTGAGGAGCAGGCTGCAGCTAAACTGCTTCTAGTGTTCCTTTAAAGGGGATACTTCACCCAGAAATCAAAACTGTCATTCATTACTCGCTCTCATGTCGTTATTCACATAAAAACATTCATCAACTTACACATCAGGTATGATAAACGGAAGCTCAGGCATGTTCTCTTGACACGTATGAGGACCAATGAGGTTCATGATGTTATGCAGCACGTTTAGCAAATTTTAGATTTCATCAAAAAGATTTGTGTTCTGAAGTCTTATTGGGTTGGAATGACATGAATGACAGAATTTTCATTTTTGGGTGAACTATCCCTTTAAGACCTTGATTAGTAGTTTTAATCAGGATTGGATCAAGAGTGCTTTGCTGTTGTCGCTGGTATTGATAATTCTCTCTCTCTCTGATCAGATGAGTGGATGAAGTTTGACGATGACAAGGTCAGCGTGGTGACCCCTGAGGACATCCTGAAGCTGTCTGGTGGAGGGGACTGGCATATAGCATATGTCCTTCTGTACGGCCCTCGGCGTCTGGAAATACTCGAGTAACAGTGTTTCACAGAGGAAACTTAAACCATAATTGCCATTTTCAAAGCACTGTCTGTATAGATGTGCAAATAAATTTGTGTCTTTAAAAACACGACCTTAATTTCTGAACTCTTCATGCATCAACTCAAGTGGCGTGTCTGTAAGGGGGTTTTCCCCTTTCATGGATGGTAGATTGATGGACCTGATCCTTTTTATTGGACTTTTTTTTTAATGTTTTCTATATGCATTGAATATTTTTTAAGCCTGTGAAAAGGTGTTCATGCTCAATAGACAGAATCCCACCACAGAAGTAGTGACCTGGTATCTAAAGATGTTCTTGGACACAAGTTTTGGACATAGCAGTTGTGTGATACTGGGATCTCGTGTCTGAACTATCAAAGGTGGATTTCATATCAAAGCACTTTGAGAAGATGTTTTTCTGCTCAGCTACTGCTTCTGTCTTCTAGCTGCCATTCAACAAATGCCACTAATCTTATCTGTCCTGAAATATTCAAATACAATCAAACAAAAGCATTTACCTCTGTAATAAGTTATTGTTTACTGGCTTTTCATAAATGGTGAAAACAAATAAACATGCCATTAACACTCTTGTGTATTTTACAAACAAAACTGATTCATTTCAAATGTCCATTTATTTAAAAAAATTGAAGTAAACAACTCATCGAAGTACAGCAAAAACATCAAATAGTTAAAACGGAAGAAGAAAGCGGTTATGTTTCGTTGAGGCCATCTGTGACGTTCCTGAACCCAGCGCTGTTGAGGGCCGTGACCAGGCTCTCCATCGTGGCTTGAGGGCCCTCTCGGTCCTGCCAGGCCACCAGCAGCATCTTGGCCTGTAGCTCTACATCCTCGCTGTCAGACTCGATCACGCGGATCTCCTTCTCGCTCATCTCCAGATGATCCGCCAGCGTCTTCCAGCGGGACCCGAGCTTGGCTGCGATCTCATCCATCTGACTGTTGGTCACCGCCTTGCTCCGAATGCTGGGACCTGGAGAAAGTCAAGTTAGGTCAATCTAAACGCTCCGATGATAGCTCGGGTCCAACATCTGCACCATTCATAACCTGCATCTCAGGGACTGTTATTCTACGTTTTGACAATGGTGTCGTGCCAATGTACCCTCAAATGCGTCTCCTGTGACCACTTGTAATTGGAGTTCATAAATCTACCTTACTTGCACTGACTCTCTGAAAGGATATATAAGGCAAACCACAGGTATCCATATCGTGTGTGTGTGTGTGTGTGTGTGTGTGTGTGTGTGTGTGTGTATATATATATCAATCACACACACACTTAAGGGTGAAGGCACAAAGAGGCACAGACCCTTCTTGTGATCCTTAGGTTTGCAGCCCATAAACCATATGGTAAAAAAAAAAAAAGACTTCTGTGTTAGAGTAAAATTGGAGTATCTCAAATACCTGCTCAAAGTTTCACCTGTTATAGCGAATACGTTTTTAACGCCCATAGACAAGTTTTGAGTTTTGCGGTTCTGAGCCGCCTATAAACAAGTTCCAATTTTTAGAAATTTCAAATTAGAATTTTCATAAATTATTTGTCTTGGATGATTCATTCCATCATGAAAATTGGCCCATATCATTGTGAGGTCATGCTGGCAAAAAGTTTTGTTTATGCCAAAGTAGACATGAGGCTTCTTCTCTGAAACACTGGTGTATTGAGCTGAAACTGGACAACCTTCCATCACACGCATGACCTCAGGTGCAGTTTGGAAAGGAAATAAGAAAAACGGCTATTTTAAATTAGCAAAAAAAATCCAGTTTTGTAATATTATTAGTGCAGCATATAGAGATAAACGATGACCAATTTTCATACCGCCCATTTTGAGTGTCTTTTGGAATTCTGACCAAATAGAAAAGCGCTTTATTTTACAAATGCAGTGGTGTGTCATTATGATTGTTGGCATGTTATCGCCACCAAGCCCTGAAGCAGTGTTTCCCAACCCTATTCCCTACCTTAGGCTTGGAGACTGTAGACCTTCACCTAGAATTACCATGAGTACCATTATGGCATTAATTCATACTTCATAAAATCCGAAAGCCATATGGCTTATATGAAATGTTTGTTAAGGCTAACTTATATATCAAACAAAACAAATTACTCCAAAAGATTATTTGAGTCAATGACATCCAGGCTAGTCTATTCGCAGGAGGCATCATTGTAGTAAGTTGACAGACAGAACAGAAGGCTGTTATAATTTTACGCCATCTTACCTAAGCATTCAAATGCACTAATAATAACAACAACATGTAACATTTTCATAAGAACATGAGCCACCTGGAATAAAGAAAGTGATATTCAAAATAGTCAGCAATCACTGCTTTGTTTATGGTTTGTATTTCTGCAGTCCTAGTTTCGGTTTTCCTTTTTGAATGATGAAAATAGACTACTGAATCCTGCTGATATAGACAGATATTTACTTCACAAACTGTGTCACTGCGTTTACATTTATTCATATATAAATGGAGAACTATGGCTATAGGAGGCCTAGGCTAACAGCACCACCAAGCCATAGTTATCCAATTAAAAGCAACAAAACAAAAATGCATCATTAATCCAATTGTCATTCAGTGTCTTCGTGTTACTATCAGTGTCTTTAAATCATTCTTGAATGATGACAGTCGTGTATCTTAAGAAACATGTCATTTTGATAGCAATATGTCAAAAAAGATGAGGCTGTACCTCTGCAACGTAGATGTAATGTCTGCCTAAATGGACTACAGCTCTACACAGATGATTCTCTTCTCTGCTCACCTCTTTCTGAAGATATTCACAGCTAACAGACCCCAGTGCTTTGAAAATAAAACTAAAGTGAGGTGAGCAACAGCATTGATCTCGCTGGCTTCTCCAGTGTAGTTGTTACCTAGCTAACACTTTTGATAATGCCGTTCGGATCCAAAGAGTCCAGTGGAGGAGATAGCAATAAAACTGGCTTTTGAGGTTTAATGATAAAAAAGAGAACAGACTCACTGTCATTGCTCTCTTTCAACAGGTTATCTCCATTCTCATCATCATCCTCCTCTCCGGTTTTTATCTCCTCAGACGGAAGGTCTTTCTGTTAAAAGAACAAACAAACATTGTGTCACATTTATGCATCCATAAAATACATGAATATTTGAGTGAGTTTGTGTCTCACTTAAATTAATTTAAATTATTATACATCGTCCTCCACTAATACAGGCAATCCTTCATAAATATGAGGAAAACTAAAATATATGTGGAATAAATGTTTTTTAATAATTTAAACTAGGTATGGCGATATATTGATTTTGTGTTTTAATCCTTATTTTCCTTAAGTGTTTTATCCTTATTTCTATTATTTTATTAAAGGTTAGATTTTGTGGATATTTTGAATAAAAAAACAAAGGATGAACACCAAAGCCACTGAAAAGGCTATATTGGTCAAGACAAGTTTGAATGTGATCTACTTCTGTAGAAAACGGCGGATGTCCACTCACAGGAAGCTCTTTGGCCAGCTTGATGACCATGTTCTCTAGATAGTCTGCCAGGCTCTTGAACTGCTGATTGGTGGGCTGGAAGAAGTGAGGACTCCTCCTGGACAGCAGGCGCAACGCTCGCCAGCCGTAGTTTGAGTTGCGCACAACTCTGAGGGAAGACAAACACTTCATTTATTCTGAGGTAGAGTTTGTAATCATTTTGATTTGAGAGAGTAAATGATAATGTACTTGTACTCATCCTCCACCATGTTTGACGGATCTGCCTGCTCAATAGCTTCTACAAAAAACTCCTCCAGGGATGGCATGAATTCCCTTTAAACAAGACACGTATAAATGCTAAATGTCTCATATTAAACACCTCTCAGCAAGTATTTACCAAACACACACACACCTGCTTTCTGACTTGCAGGCCTCCATGTTGTCCGGGTTCAGATTCCAGAGTCTTGTGAGTTCGTCACTGTTGATGGTCATAAGAGCAGAAACGCTTAATAAGATCCGAATCCAAGTCTCAATGAAGTTACACTCTAATCAAATATTATCTCACTTTCCCATGATGATTTTGCGATCAGGACCTTTCCCCAAAAAGTCTTCAGGCGCTTGTCTCTTTCGGCTGGGGCGGATGGGTTTGGTCTCTGCGGGTCTGACACCAACAAAACATTATATTCACATATTCATTCAGAACTTCAAAAATAGTAATGACCAAAACTGCAAACTAATGAGAGATGAACAGAAGATTAAAAAGTAAAAGTACAATATGACACAGTCTAGAAAAGGAGTCTTCATTAACCTCGCATGAACGCAGTGTGTATCTAATGTTTAATGGGTTTTTATTCAATACCTTTCTTTCACAAAGCTTGGGCAGCCCTCATTTTTCCAAGAGTTCCAGTTATCTTCTGTGTTTAGGATGTGCTGTTGGAGACATTATTCACAAATTAAGATGACGTGAACAAGCTTTTGGAGCACAAAGCTGCTTTTTCTATATGTGCTGTATTCATCACCAGATGAGAGCGAATCCTAAAACCCATGTGCATTCTTTATAGACACTACTCACCTCAACCATAGATGCAAACTTGTCACCATCAGGAGGGGTTTCCCTCAGTAACTGCAATGCGAAGACAATAGTAATTAAAGCTGCTAGCAGCATTTAGCGGTGTTCAAGCTGTTAAGGCCTTTAAGATTTTTAAGCACACAAGCATCAAAAGACATTAAGTTTTATGTAGCAAGCATTTAACCACTGACATCATAGATGGAATAGACCATGTTTTAGCATGATTTACCATGATATGCCACATTTAGTGTGATTTTTCATGATTTACCATGTTCCAGTATGATTTACCATGAATCTAGCATGATTTACCATAGTTTACCATGATATACCACATTCTAGAATGATTTACCAGGATTCTAGCATTATTTACCTTATTTACTATGATTTACCATGTTTCTAGCTTTATTTACCATGATTTACCACGTGACTAGCCATTATGTGAAGCATTAGAACAAATGAATTGATAAACTTTGACAAAATATGATTGTGTCATAATAGTAATAGTTATATAAGGGATTTTTAAGAGTCTAAAGATATGAATGCACATGTGAAAAGACTGTTAATAAGCATAATGGCCAGCAGAGGGCAGTAGAAGACTACTTATTGGCTCATTTTCATTTTGAACTACTTGGTTTCACCAGTATTCTTCACTAAAGCAAACCAGTGATATACCAAGTTCTAGTATGATTCACCTTGATTTACCCTGTTCTAGCATGGTTTACCACAACTGAACACATTTGAGTATGATTTCCCATGTTATAGGATGATTTACCATGATATACCACATTCTAGAATGATTTATCAGGATGTAGCATGATTTACCATGATTCATCACATTTCTAGCATGATTTGCCATGATACACCATGTAATAGTATTTTTTGCTATGATTTACCATGTTTCTATCATGATTACAGGCAATTTACCATAGGAAATACATGGTTTTAAAGCTTTTCAACAGTTATAGCGCCACCTATTGTCCGATCTCCATGAAACTTTGCATGCTTCTTCACCATGGTATGACTCATATGCTCACCAATTTTTGTGAAGTTCTGAGTTTTTATTTATGATTTATAGGCTTTTGAGTGTATTTTGACACGCCCATTTTATAAATGACCCTGTTTTAGTGAAACAAAGGGCAAATTTCAACTTTTTTTCGATAATTATTGATCTAGAGAGTCCAGAGAATTGTCCTAGACTGGTCTGGTTCCGATCGTGCGAAAAACCAGGGACTAGTTCGCAAAAGTAGGTTTTTAACATATTTGTGAATATTTAATGAACGATTTGATTGACAGATATGGTTCTAGAGGCAAAGTTGTTCAGCATTAGGAGATCTATCGACTGATATGCATATTATAGGGATTTGTGCAAACACCACGTGATTACAGAGCCGTAAAACTCGTTAGCGCCAACTAGTGGCCGATTTCTTTCAAAACTCTTACAGACCTCTTTGGCCATGAGTCGAACATGCCCATCGAGTTTCGTTCTGATCAGCCTCCGTTAACCTTGTCTCATAGGTGCTCAAACTTCATTGGTCGATGGCGGCCATGTTTTTTGAGATACGCCAATATCCTTTTACACATACATGGCACCTTGGACCAAGACCCTGCATACCAATTTTCAAGTCAATCGGACTAACGGTCAGGTGGTCATAGCTCTTTTTATGTTTTTTTAATGTTATAGCGCCACCATGTGGCCAATCGACGCAATTTTTTTACTGTGACCTCAAAATGAACTCATTCACACGTGTACCGAGTTTGGTGGAGATATCTCTTTTACTTCTTGAGTTATAGCCATTTTAGTAAAATAGGCTCCGCCCACAAAGTTCATTTTGCGCCCCCTAGCGACCCTGAATCAAAATATCAACTTTTTTTCGATAATTATTGATAATCAGACTCCAAAGAAAGATTCTGCACTGGTTTGGTTCTGATCGGGTGAAAAACCAGGGACTAGTTCGCAAAAGTAGGTTTTGAACAAAATCCAAGATGGCGGAAGATTTTTCCAGGCGCAAATAAAATCGGAGATATACGTTTTGTCCGTCTTGAGCCAAGGATTACAGGGATATAAGACACTTGATTCTAGGATAAATGGTCTAGGAGTTATTCACGATTTCCTACTTTTGCTTGCTATAGCGCCACCTATGGGCCAATTGGGCTCATACTTTGATAACCTCTCCTCGATTTTTGTACTACCATCTGGCAAAGTTTCAGAGCTCTAGCACTTACGGTTTGGGCTGCACGATGCGTTTTAGCGGAGAAGAAAAATAATAAAAATCGGTACAATTACAATAGGTTTTCAGCACTTCGTGCTTGAACACCTAATGACACAGTATGACACAGGAGTGACTTCTATATTAATAACATCGCTGTTTGCTGGACCCAGGGTCCAATGTTCCCGAGATTCATAGGGCCCTATTGCCTATATGTTTTTTAACCATACATTTAAGTTCACTCCCATAAAATGTAAAGTGCTGGCAACCAGAAATGCTGTTTTATAATGTACATTTTATTGGTTTATTTTTTACAGTGAGGGAACCTGAAATTCTTCCTAAGTTCTGTATTTATATTTGCTAAATATGACATGGGATATTGTGGAACTTGTCCAAGGAGTTTTCTGATCCCCAGCTCTGCCACATGGCTCTCAGTATTATCAGACTAGACTTAAACAAATGGTTGGAGTAATAGAATCACAAAAGGTCATTGCTTCCTTAGGGTAGGGTTAGAAGTTTATAAAGTTGATAGGGCCTTGGGAAATGTAGTCCTGAACTTTTAACAGACCATTGAACTGGGGAACACAGGATCCTGGGAACATGGGGCACTTTTTCAGTGTTCATTATGTGCCACATAAATCTGGGAAACATAGGGACCCTGGGAATATAGGTATACACGTTTACGTCACAGGCATGGGCCAGTACAGGAAAATAACAACCAACATGTCGGATTATTTCCATACATCGGTCCTTCAAGTCGCCCTAGCAGCTCTGATAAACATACATATCTGCAGTTGTACAAAATATTCTCAGATATTGGTGTTGTTGTGTGGCAGTGCTTCACATTGCCACCTAGCCGCCTGGAGTGCATACTACATCGAATTTCACACACTTTTGCGTCACCGTATGCACGCGGATTTCCCCCCCATACACCCCCCATCGTCTAAAGCAGAATAAAAAGTGAAAACGCAACGCCACTTTTGCGTTTTCTTTTCAGATCGTTTCCGTGTAAACATAGCCTTAAGTCCGCGCTCCAAACATTCAAGATTTTATGACAGTTTAAGTTGGAAATTTCATTTTCAGGTCTATGCTCAAAAGGTGAATAAATGGATTATAACAACTGCATAAATATAACTGAGCACCATAAAATAAAAAATAAAAAAACATTAAAATATACATTCATTTCACTGATTTTTAAAAAAAAAAAAAAACAGTAATTTTTGCCTGCCACACGAAGAGCACCAGAGGGTTAACATGTACCACACAGCTCAAGTGACACGTAAGGTTAAGACTAACCTGATAGACTAGTTTAGCTGTGTCCTCAATCCACAAAGACTGATCATCATTCAAAACACAGCCGGAACTGCAAAGGTTAAAGACAAATAGCAGAAAAACACATTTATTGACACTGACAGCAGGGTAGACCTGAAAAGATCAGCGTGCGGGTGCCCTGACCTCTTGAACTTGACCTGGCCCTTGAGATACTGGAACAGGATGAGGTATTGAAGCAGAATGTGTCGTCTGAAGTTGCTGTCGCTCAACTGAAGGTCCATCAACTGCAGAGAGATGGGAATTTGCCTTGTGTTATCAGGTCAATGACTGGAGCTTTCTTTTATTGAAGAGTTGATTAAAAGACTGGAAGAACTGACTTTCTCACTGGTGAGGAACTTGGCAAAGTAGACATGGTCTCCAGCAGAGGTCCTCATCTCCTTCATCTTCCTCTTCGACGCTTGCATGTCATCCAGTTTATAGCTCTTGAACACAGCTAGAGTCTCATCTGAATACTGCACACACAATACAAATGAGTGGACATTAAAACAAGATACATGTGGACCAATCCTGTCAGTTCCCCTCAAGCTCTCCAATTATTAGATTAACCACAGATATAGTTCTTGACATCCACTACGGACAATCAGTGTTGAAATACTTTGGTCTTAACTGGTTTAAGTCCTAAATGTAGACAAATGACTTCAAATTACATTAACCACATTTTAAGAGACTGATGCTTGACCAGAAAAAGTTAAGAGCAAACTCTTCAAGAGTTGATTCATGAACTATCACCACGTTGCCCTTAATAAAATATATTCACATCAAATTAAACAGGAGTGCTTTTAAGGACGAGGTTTAGTAACACTTTATTTTAAGGAGACCTTGTTACATGTACTAGAAATAACACAATTATGCATAATTTTCTAAGTGATTAACCCCAACCATAACCCTGTAGTAAGTACAGTTAATTAATATTACTCAGTACTTGTTTGTGTAATTACACTGTAATAATGTCATCTTAAAATAAAGTGTAACCGATTTTTGTTTATTGGTTTAGATGAAAATAAAATAAAAATACCTTAAGGAAAGTCATCCATGAGAACTTGTCGTAGCATTGCACAGGGTTTCTGAAATAGTCCTGCAGGGTCCAGAATTTTCTGTACAGGTTGTAGTCAATAGGAATGGAGCTACAAAACAAAAGTCCTCTGAATTACACTCATAAACAAGAGTCTGATATCAGGCTTAATAAAGCAGAAGAAAAGCAAGACTTGGGCTGCGTCTGAAACCGCATACTCTCTAGAGTAGGGACTTATTTCCAATAACTACTGACTATATGGATCGTTCTTTTTTAGCACTCGCAAAGTATGAGTGTAATCTGGACATACTAAATCCTCTATGATGTCATTATCATGTGACCTATGGGCACCAGTTACATCACTTCACTGTCATTCCCAAATCCTCTCCATAAAGTGTCCATCATAAGCACTTTTTGCCAACTCTTTTATGAGAACTGAGTTCAGACACTACTTTTGTCACATACTGTTTTTCGCCTACTATATAGTAGAGAAGTGTGTGATTTCAGATGCAGCCCCTGACTTTCTAACAGAGGCAGTGAAAACATAAATATCTTTTACCACGGAGCAGGTGCATCTTCATCCCCCATCTCTCCCTCCTCCACCTCCATCCCATCCTCCTTAACTTCTGCGTGCTTGGAGAAAAACACACACACAAAACACGTCTGACATCTGATGAACAACACTCGATAGGTGTCTAACTGGCCGTTTCCCCATTCATGTGGAAAACTGAAATATCCATATAACATCTGCGAATGAAGCAGCGTTTCCACCCCATGTGTTCGAAAGAACAAAATCATCACTTCCTGGGAAATTGGCCAAATATATGACAAAATATCTGAAATAAAAATGGAAGTCGCCGCAAACGGGCAAGAAACTGTGAGGCATTTATGATGAGAAGAAAAGAGACAGAACGTAGACAAAACGTAATAAACGCCATCATGTTTTCATGCGTTATGCTAGGTCTTCTTGGAGGATATTGAGAAGAACGCCTTTTTTTATTGGGATAAAAATATATACGCCTCAATTGAGTTTGTGCATTTTTAGAATTTACGCACATCTTGGCATTTCATTATGCAATATTCCAAAATGCACATAAAGTAGGTGTATGGAAACATAGATCCTGTCATTTTTACTGAAGTCCCCCTGCAGTCAATAAATGTATCCCTTAAAAATCATCTTTGATAATCAAAATTAAGCATTTTTTCCTGTGAAAATTTCTTCTTCATGCCTTAAAGGACAAGTTTGGTATTTTACACTTAAAGCTCTGTTTCAAGATCGTTTCTGATGAAATAGAACGGTTAAGATTAAAATTGGGACACATGCTGCTGTCCCGAGAAATTCCGGTTTCTGTGGTCGCACCCAAGATGCTTTCCAACAGGTTTTATCGTAGTTTTTGTCCGACTCCATTTGACTTGACTTGGACAAAAACTACGATAAAACCTGTTGGAAAGCATCTTTTGCAGCCATTTTTGTGTGAGCATATCAGTGAACACCCCTGACCACTCGCTGAGTTTCACGACTTTGTAAACTAAAGTTTAATGCGTTTTATGAAGGATTGTTTCTGTGCACCTATGCAACCATTGTAGAGGTGGGGGGGGGGTCCAAATTTTAATCTTAACCTTTCCATTTCATCAGAAACAATCTTGAAACAGGGCTTTAAGTGTAAAATACCGAACTTGTCCTTTAAAGCAAGGGTGTAGAGTTACATTCAAGCTATTTTATTTCGTATACGTAGATACATGAATAAGCATATTATGTATTCGCTGCACAATGGCAAGTGGAAATATAGGCTCGCATACAAGTCCGTGTATCAGAAAGGAAATGCGTTTTATGTATCGGTCTCTACAACATTGGACACAACAGTAGTTAATGTGATTAGCCTTTTGCTTGACTACATTAACATTAACACATTATTAACTGTTTGATACACAATCCATGTTCCTTCCCTCTCAGAGTCAGAGAGCTGACTTCTAAAAACCAGCATCCTTAGAAACATGTTGAACATCATACAAAGTCAGTGGAGAAGAGCCCTGCCCCAGACGTTGACCGGATTGGTTACAGGTTTGTGAAACACCAGCGATTTCAAACCGTGTTTTTGAGACCGTCTTTGGTTCAATGCAGGTTTAAGGAGAAAATACTCAGCAATGGTGGTGACTCTGCACATGGTTTGTCTTAAAGCATATTAAAAACAGGAAACCGACATAAACAACATTAAAACGTTGACTTTCACCACAGGGGACTTTAACATTATCTTCTCACAATTCAAAAATAATCTATTCTGGTAAATCAAGCCGTCGTAGCTTTACCTGCAGTCCCAGTGTGCTATCCTGCTCATTCTTGTTGAACACCGTGATGTTATCAAGGTTAAACTGACTCTGTAAGTTCAGTCCTGTAACACAGAGACAAACCTGTCAAAAACAAACACTGAACAAAGAAAAACAACTAATGTAAAAAAAAGTATACCTGATTTTTCGGACAAAGGGAAGAGACGTGCTAAAAACAGCTGGATCCGTCCACAAAACACTGTATTCTGAGACTTGGAGAGTCTTCTGAGGAGGTCTGAGGACAAACACACGGTCATGCTGCAGAAAATCTGCCCGTTCAAATCTACATTACATACAGATCCTTCTTTTAAACCCCGACCATCCACTGACGGACAAACTACAACCCTGTGTGTGATTTAAGCACAGCACACATGTGCATCCAACAGAAAGGAGCTGTTTGAAGCCTCAGTATATTTACCATTTAAAGATAAATACGATTAATTTAAAACATTTGTTGCCTTAAACATCCAAGTTGATTGTACTTAATTTAAGAAATTTCAATTGAAATTACTTTAATGAGTTGAAACTTGTATAACTTATCAATAAGTTAAGCAATTTAAAAAAAAAATTATGAGTTAAAGCAATGTAAAAACATGTTGTCAAATTATAGATCATATCATTTTTTACGGTATACTGTAAATCAATGAAGAACTCATTCACTGGCACTGTATTACTCTCAGTAGGACTGCTTAGATGCTAAAATTCAGTTTAGAAACATTTGCACAGATTTCTACAGTAAAACCTCTTGAACTGGATGAAGTGCTATATAAATAAAGTTGAAACTCACCATTGCACATTCTTAACAAGTAATTCTTTCCAGCAGAGTAAAACGTATTCTGTGAATATGAGAGAAAGAGCAAACACATAAATATAGCTGCAAAACAAATACACTGAACAAACCATTCTGATGATTATTTTTGACAGCTGGTTTAAAATCCATTAACAGAATTCATTGTACATGGTGTAAATATCTCGTTTTGTTTATGACAGCCATCTCCATTTACAACAACTGGCATTACCCTTACATTTTTCAGCACATGAACTCTACGTTTTAACATATTTCCCAAAATGCACAAAAACTCAATCAGCCAGGTTATTATATCAGTGGTTTCTTTTCTTATTGGAAAAATTATTTTGTAAATAATGCATTTTCCTATAGAATTCAAAATTGTTGATACCCAAAATGGACAAGTCTCCTGTTTTTTTGGACAAACTGTTCAGTTTAAAGGAATAGTTCACCCAAAAATGAAAATTCTGTCAGTAATTACTGTACGTAAGATCTCGCCACTGTAATCAATTGGACTATTTAACGATTTCTTAAATAACTTTTCGGGGCTGTCAAGTTTCAATCCCTTAGGAAGCCTATGGAGGAGTGATCCAGCTCTCAGATTTAATCACAAATATCTTAAAGCTGCCGTCGGCAACATTTTTTTGATCATATTCAGTGAATTCGACACTATAATCCGACAGAACAACATAAATAAAGTGGTTTTAGAAAAAAAAACCCGAGTTTCTAACTCCACCTGGAGCGTGTTATTTGTTTTGCAAAAATCCACAGCTCCCTGTTCATCGGTCCAATCAGCGCAGGGGGTGTGAGATCTGACTGTCAATCACAGATCGGGCACACGCCACCCCTCGCGCACGTTACAATCACATGCACACGCCTGAAGTTCGCGCAGTAACGAAGAGTGATGGCGGATGTATCTCGCTTTCAAAACACTAACAGATCAAGTAAGCTCATTTAGAGTATAAATGACGTTAGCAATTGCAATCTATCGGTAGATTAGCCAAGGCAGCATACCTCCAAATACTCCATGGTGTTGATGGATGCTGATGAGACGGGCGCGTTCACAGAAAACCTGGTGCACACACACTGATGAGCACGAACTCGGTGAGTCGGTGGGAGGGTATCCGTTGATAGTGGGGGAGGGGCATGAGAGTTGTAAACATTCAAAATTTTGCCTAAGTCCACTCAATCTGCCAGACTTGCCGACTGGAGCTTTAATTTGTGTTCTGAAGATGAACGGAGGTCTTACGGGGTTGGAACGACATGAGGGTGAGTAATTACTGACAGAATTTAAATTTTTGGGTGAACTATCCCTTTAAGCAACTGTGCTGAACCTGTTGACTACCCTAATGGGTTTTTTCGTCAATTGTGAGAAAGGCTGGTGTAAAAACAACTTCTAGACGTTATTTTCTAAAGTAATGATGATGACATTAGAAACTTAGAAAGACTGCATGAACCGTCTTGCACAGATTTCAGGTGGATATAGAAACACCCAACTCGGCTCAAAAGTTATTAGCATAAACGTGTGAAAATTTGAGCTGTTGGTCACACTATATAGAGATTACAAATTTTCTATGGGACAACTGTCCTATGTGCAAAATTTCACATCTTCCATGCAAGCAGTTCTATGGGCTGCTATAGACTTCAATAGTGGAAGAAGAAAACTAACAAATACAAGAGGTTTATACACTCCTTTCTGGACTCTAAATATCGGTCTAATTTATATCTATGACTAACAAAAACTAAGCACTACCGAATAAAAACTCCAAACTTACAGACTTCCATGTAGAGACATTTTCTTCAACGAAGGAGAAGATTTTGTCACACTGATCCAGAGGAAGACAGTCGAGAACGTCTCCCAGCAGAAGAAAAGGAGTGGTGGCAGAGCAGATGCCTGTGTCGACACGAGAGATTAATGATCTGCATATCAGTTTTCATACGTACTAATGTATGTGCAGACTGACAGGTGAGCGCAAAAAAGCTGGTACCTTCAGTCACGCCATCTATACTGATGTAGATCAGAGAAAGGAAATCTTCAACATTCACTTTCTGCTTCACCTGCAAAATAAAATGCAATCATCGGACTCGTACGCAAAATAATTGCACGTATGTCAATGGTCCAAGATGAATATGATAATAAATAATGCACAAATAGACTCACTATTTGCTCTTCAAGAACTCCACGCAGAGCTTGATCGAGAGTGGCCTTCTTCTCAGTCTCACTGTGAACAATCAAACATCTCAACAGCAATACTCAGAAAACTAATATTCAAACACATCACTGGAGTTCAAGAGTAATAAACAGACTCCCTGCAGCACAGTTGAGATTAATAAAGAGCAATTATTACTTTCCCGGCAGATGACTGAACGCGTTGGTCAGGGGTTTACAGTTCCTGATATCTACAGCACTTTTAGTGGCAGCCTGCAAAAAAAAACAAATAAAAAAGCATGACTTCGAATGAGCAATTGACTGATTTGATTGTATTATGGCACAAGCAATAAAAGCATGATGACATTACATGGATAATTATAATAATACCAAAGTAATAAAGTTGTATTGAGCACTTATAGTGAAAATGTTATTTTAGCCATGTAACGTTAGCATATTATTAATACCATGTTTCTCAATTAGTAAGACTGCATTATCATGGCCTTTACATACATCATCATCATCATCGTTTTTAAAGCAATCACCAACAAATTACTGTATCTACATGTAA
This sequence comes from Chrosomus eos, assembly GCA_036326025.1. Taxonomy (NCBI): domain Eukaryota; kingdom Metazoa; phylum Chordata; class Actinopteri; order Cypriniformes; family Leuciscidae; genus Chrosomus; species Chrosomus eos. Next base: position 35,707,320 of record CM070823.1, on the reverse strand, counting down.
GTGTCCAATAGGCCTAATGAACTGTAAACATATTTAACGATAAGGTCTAATATTACATTAGACAAGAGACAGAAACAAAACATTTTTATTTTAACATATATCGGTTACTAGTTGTGATGCCACTCCACTAATAATTTACCGTGAATGTTTCTCTGGCTTCGGTGAAGTCGAAGAGAGACGGAGGAGACATCTTTAATCTTTACTGGCGCTTTGTGTGTCTGCCTCGATCTACTTCCGGTTCACCTCCTTCTTCGTTTACTGGCGATACACAATTTATGCGCATATCTCCACCTACTGGACTCAATCATGATTAATTTCTTCCGATTTTTCTTTCCTTTTCTTTCCCTGCAATCTGATGCAATGTGTCTCACATTATAATTCAATATACCAGCTTGGCAGATCAATAACAATGCGGTTTTTTCATCTCTTTATTCTTTTCCAGATTTTTGTAAAGTAACTAGTAAAGTAATGCATTACTGTTAAATTTACATCAAAATATCTGAATTATACTTTTCAAATAAGAAACGCAAGTTACTGTTTTCCCATGCATTGACGGCAGCTCTCCTGTCCCCATGTTAAATCAGGAGTGTTGTGTGCGCTGTGTGAACATGATGCTTACTGTAGTTCTAGAGTAGACTAATGTGAGAATATTTACTTAGCGTCGTACACTTAATATACAACAATATTATTAGCTATTATTATACACTATTGGGTGAGAGCTGAACTGACCTGGATGATGACATCACTGTTTTCTCCAGAGCTCATTTAATAGATGAATTTAACTAATTTCATAATTAATGCATTTTACAGTTATTGAACTGAATATTACACAAACCTTCAATATATGAATATGTTAAATAATACAAATATAGGGTGCGTCTCTGGCTCCTCGCTCAGTTTTGGCTCCTCTCTTCATCATCTCTTTGGTCTGTCCCACCGCCAAAAATCCTGCCCTCCCTCTATTGTTGGACTGTTTTCTGCATGCAAGGACGTGCATCCTGAGGGAGGAGTACTGCCATAATTGTTTTCTTTAACTACTGTTCCCTTTGTTCAGATAGTTGCTATGGTTAATGATTTAAAATAAAGTCCCCCTGTAGTCCTAAACAAAATGACCTATTTAAAAAAGATTTCCTTGAAAAAAAAAAGTGGCATGGCTTAAAATAGCTTCAGTGTAACTCTTCACCCTTGCCTCATTTAGTATGTGCGGTCCTATGAATATGCAAATGAGCCCCGCCTCCACTCACTCACTCAGCTCAGAGATCCACTCGCTGACAATCACTCGTTGATCTGATTGGCTGACTGGCTAGAGCAGCTTCCAAATGCTCAGGTATCATCTTGCTGGATCTGTCTGCTGTCTTTGACACAGTTAACCACCAGATCCTCCTATCAATCCTAAAGATGAAGGGCATCTCGGGAACCGCAACCCAATGGTGTCGTGGAGGGGTGAGGTGTCTAAGACCCAACATCTAGCTTAAAAAAAAAAAATTATATGTAAAAAAATGACATATACTGCAGTAGATTAAACTGAGAAAGGGTTATAGCACTTGCATATTGTTGTCTGACTGGATAAAAGCGTCTGCTAAATGAATAAATGTAAAATGTAAATGTCTTAAAGCACATAAAAACACCACATAGACATAAATAACATTAATGTTTTGGCAGCTAACAGGCTAAGTCTTGGAAAGCTGAGGAAAGAAATATCGTTGGAGGCATAACCAGTTTATCAGAAAATTTATCCGAAGAAAATTAGCTGATCTACAAATGAAATGTAATGAAATAGAAGAAAAGCTGAAGGCCATATGCAGCACTGGCTCTCCATTTGGATCAGAATATATAATAAAATACGCTTTTTTTGTTTGTTTGGAGGCATGCATTATATAAAGAAAATGGTTATAATGAACTATTGGAAAATGGTGGCCTTAACTTCTTACATTTTGGTACATTAAACAACAAGTTCAAAACTAACTGGATTAGACAACTTGTTAAATACCCAGGGTTCCTCAAAATCCAGTCCTGGAGAGCCAGTGCCCTGAGTTTAGTTCCAACCCTGATCAAACACACCTGAACAAGCTAGTCAAGCTCTTCAGTCACTAGAACACTGCAGGGAAGGGAAGTGGGTTGAGCTGAACTCTGCAGGACAGTGACTGGATTTGAGGAACTCTGCATTAACTCCATTTGGAATGTTTGGAACTTTTCACCTCTTCATATGGAACATTTTATTTAAAATTGACTCTCTTCTTTGTAAATTGGTTTCAAAATGATATTGTACTGGTGGACCAGTCGTTTAACACATGGTTTTCTCTTTACATATGAGGAGTTTATGAAACATTATAACATGTACCACCAGGGGAGTTTGTAAAGGCAATCCCTGCAGGTGTGTGTGTGCATGCGATTTAATTCAATTCACGTTTATTTGTATAGCGCTTTTAACAATACACATCATTTCAAAGTTCCTTTCAACATATCTAAACATCAGAGGAGACTGAATTATTTCATATAATTTTCTCAATTTTTATATTTCTGAATTATTATTTCTGAATTATTATATCTTACACTCATTTGAAGGTTAAATATGTTTACTTCTCATTCTCGCAATAATAACTGCTCAATAAAAGCCCTGTCCCAAAAGGTTATTGCTACACGACCAAATGTAATTACATGGAGTCAATTTGTGGATGAGGTCACAGTTATTTTATAACAAACAAGATAAAAGAAGTCTCTTTTAGACTTACTAAAAGACTTACTAATATACCCTGTAAGCTTGTTCAAATTTATAAAAGACATAGATGTAAAATGTAGCTTTTGCAATTTGTGTCAAGAGAGCTATTTATTTGTTTTTGCACTGTTCGGAGGGGTAACTTGACTTTATTATTTCAAATATTGATTTTTATTTTTTTCACAGTAGAAACATACAAGTCAGAATGACAAACAAATTAATACATATTTGATTCATTTTTTGGCTAAATTACATACACATAAATTCAAATTTTCAAAAAATGAACAATGTTTGGTAATATTTAAAAAAGAAGCATTATGTTGAGTCAATCTTGCCCTTAACAAAAAAAGAGAAAGATATTCAGACTGTACACGCATGCATTTCTTTTCAAGTGTTTGTATAATAGTCTTTGTGTAATATTTGTACTTGTTTATGTGCATGTTAATAAATAATTTAAAAAACCTCAAAACGCGGCCGTGTGCTAGCTGTGAACTCATCACAGTTAGGCGAAAACGAAACTACCAAAAACATGCCAGATAATGCTTAAAGGGATACTCCACTTTTTTTGGAAATAGGCTCATTTTACAACTCCCCCAGAGTTAAACAGTTGAGTTTTACCGTTTTCGAATCCATTCAGCCGATTTCAGCCAGACAGTTTCTGGTCCCATTGACTTCCATAGTATATATTTTTTCCTACTATGGAAGTCAATGGGACCAGAAACTGTCTGGTTACTGATATTCTTCTAAATATCAGAAAATCGGCTGAATGGATTTGAAAACGGTAAAACTCAACTGTTTAACTCTGGGGGAGTTGTAAAATGAGCCTATTTCCAAAAAAAGTGGAGTATCCCTTTAAAACTACAAACATATAAAAAACAAATAAATGTTGCTGTAAAAACGGCTTGTCTTTATTCCAGCTTCTCTTTCTGCTGATTGTATAAAGCTTGAGTAGGGTGTGAGAGGTTGTTTAAATTTGTTATGTTTAGTACATGTGTTAAGTACACAACAACGATGTACTAAAACGGAAACGTTTTTGTTTTTTTGTTTTTCGAGTACAGATGGCAACGTTGTCAAAAGGATCCCATTCACACAGATCCACGAAAATTAAAACTAAAACGCTGTATTCTGCTGCCAGGCCAGTAGTTGGCGATGTTACTCTGTAAAGAAACATTTACAGACTGAACGCGTAATATGTATGCGCATAAAGTCGGCTTTTTCACAAATTCGCGGTTTTGTAGTTTACATGGACACAATAATGTTATCGTTAAAACCCGTTTTCAAAAGTTTGCGGTTTCAGGCCCTGTGTAAATAATAAATGACTGAAAGCATGAAGAGTTTCCAGTTTTTAGCTGAAAACAGTGTTGTGTAAATGCCCCTTTAAGTGATTAATTGTTCAGACTTAATGAAGCTACATTAAAGGTCCCATATTGTACAACTTTCTGAAGTTTATTTTAGGTTTTGATGTCCTTAAGAATATATATTTGTGGGATAAGTACCAAAAACCATCTCAATATATTTTTACATCTCCTTTCTCAGGAGCTCTGCCAAGAACAGCTCGATTTTGGCCTGTCTACTTAATATTCATGAGCCTCTCTTCTGATTGGCCTGGGATCTCGATCGGGAAACCGCCAAGAGAATAAGCATCAGCGACTGTGGAGAACTCAGATTCACTGAGTCATTTCACCGAGACATTTTCAACTGTCCTGCCTCAGATTCATCGACTACTAAATGTTCAGAACGGGCCAAAAGCTCCATAATGTGAAATCTAGACCCTTCTGGGTTAAAGGAATAGTGTTTATTTACTCTCTCATGTTGATTCAAAGCTGTTTGATTTTTCTTTGGCCTGCTGAGTGACCCACCATTGGTTGGGGTGGAGACTGAAGGCGGGGACTGAGTAGTTCTGACATCACAAATATACAGAAGTCACAGCCATAGACAGTAAAAGAAATGGACACAGCGACCCCATTGATTTCAACGGAGAATTGAAGCCCAATAGAAGCACTCACTTCCTGATTGCCAAGCGTACTGCGCATGCTCAAACTGAGCTTGATGATGTAGATGTGACGTGAGCAACCTGTCTCACAGTTGTACGTCTTCTAGTAGCTGTGCCAAGAAAAATCTGAATCATTCCCTTACGAATCTCACAGAGCCGGAGATCGTGAGTATTAGCTGTTCATGATCTCGCAGCAGGAGCAACTTTATGACTCTCTATGGGCTTCTCCCTTGACTTTATGCCTCCACGTCCCCCCGATTGCGCGTGAGCTTCTACTTCTGTCTATACGGTAATTTCTCTTCTATGCGACAGAGAGTCGCGTGTTATGACGCAATCGTTAGCCTATTTTTACAAAAACGGCTTCTACGGGGCCATAACGTAAGATACAAAGTAATGGAGCCTTTTATACATTGTCGTGTTTCTTTAGAAATAACTAATGGACAAATGGAGTCTTTGGACGCCTCAGATGTAAAGTTATTCGCTGTCAAAGTGACGCCAAAATGAATGGGAGTCAATGGGATGCTAACAGCAGGTGATGGTCTGCTACAATGGCGACTCCCGCGAGGCTTCAGTTTCCGGCGGATGGATTACCCCCTTGGGCACAACGGCTCGTGAAAAGGCACAGCTACTTTACGCAGGCTGTGTGCATGTGTCTGTGGATCGACTATTTTGAAACTTATATGGTAGTTTCATAACCCCTAGACCTCTGTTATCATGAAAAAAGCCTGGAAATTTCAGTTTTGACAATATGGGACCTTTAAGTGAAACGTCTCTGGTTACTTACGTAACCTATGTTCTCTGAATAGGGAACGAGACGCTGCGGAAAGCGCAGCGGGATATTCTCTGAATGTGCCGATTGTCTGAAGCCTTATAGAATCACGCCAATTCATTGGCTGATGGCGTCCGCGCAATATGGCTCCGCCCCGACGCTCTTACGTCGCATCATACGTATTCGCGCGCGCGCCATCTGCTCCTCAGATTTCTCTGCCGAAAAGAAACTGTCAGCAGCGCGAGGAGCTTGGCCGCTAACGCAGCGTCTCGTTCCCTATTCAGAGAACATAGGTTACGTAAGTAACCAGAGACGTTCTCTTTCATAGGTTCTCTCAACGCTGCGGAAAGCGCAGTGGGAACGGACTACCAAACTCGCCAAGCTAGAGCGCTTTTATGACTGGTAGATAAAAGAGACAACGACCGAAACGAGTTCAAACAGAAAGAACCTGGGAACCCGGGGTCATGTCAAGATCCAAGCTATAGAACCTTACAAAAGTATGCGGAGAGGACCAGCCTGCCGCAACACAAATATCCTCCAAAAGTGCTCCTCTGAAAAGAGCTTGAGAAGATGCTACACTTCTGGTGGAATGTGCTCTAATGTTAAGAGGTGAAGGCAAGCCACGCACCCCATAAGCCAACGAGATAGCCTCTGTGACCCAGTGAGAAATCCTCTGCTTCGATGCAGCAAGCCCACGGCGGCTAGCACCGAAACAAACCAGAAGCTGGTTAGATTTCCTCCAACCGCCTGAGCGGTCTACATATATCTTAAGAGAACGAACTGGGCAGAGCAAGTTAAGCTCCCTATCTTCCTCAGATGAAAATGGAGGAGGGTGGAAAGCATTAAGGTTAACTACCTGAGAGCGGAAACTTGAGGAAAGAACCTTGGGGACATACCCTGGTCTCGGTCTCAAGGAAACTTTGACCAGGCCAGGGGCAAAGTCCAAGCAGGACTCGCTAACAGAAAGAGCTTGTAAGTCTCCCACCCGCTTTAACGAGGACAAAGCTAACAAAAGAGAAACCTTAAGAGTCAGAATCCTATCCGGAGCTGACTCCAAGGGCTCAAAGGGGGCTTTCGTCAAACCCTCTAGGACAACAGAAAGATCCCATGAGGGGACTCTAGGGGAGCGAGCCGGTTTCAGGCGCTTCACCCCACGCATAAAGGCAGAAACTAACCTTAACTTGCCTAGGGGAATCTCATCCGATTCCCTATGCGCTGCAATAGCCGCGACATAAACCCTGAGAGTGGTAGCGGCTGCTCCAGCCGCAAACTTCTCCTGCAGGAATTCCAGTACTGAACCAGCAGGGCAGTTAACTGGGCTCTTATCATGTGCCAAACACCAAGTCTCAAAAACCTTCCATTTGGAAGAATATAATCTCCTTGTAGAAGGAGCTCTAGCACTCGCAATAGTCTCCTGAACGTCAGTTGGGAGACCAGAGCTTAATGCTAACGGCCTCTGATCGGCCAAACATACAGCTTCCACATGTCTGGGCGAGGATGCCATATCCTGCCCTGTAGCTGGGACAGCAGATCTTCCCTGACCGGGATCCTCCAGGGGGGAGACTCCAGTAGAGGAACTAGCTCCGAAAACCATGGCTGAGATGGCCAGAACGGAGCTACCAGGAGGAGGCGGACTCTGCTCTCTCTCACTCTGGCCAAGACCGCCGGGATCAGTTTGATGGGCGGGAAGGCATAGAGTTTCTGCGTTGGCCAAGGGTAAGCGAACGCATCTATCCCCAATGGGGCCGGGGGACTCAGGGAGAACCAAAGAGGGCATTGGGATGACTCTTGAGATGCAAAGAGGTCCACCTCCGCCTCTCCAAAAACCTTCCAGATTAGAGCCATCGTCTGGCGGTTCAACATCCATTCTCCCGATCGGAGTTTCTGTCTCGACAGAAAATCTGCTGCGAGGTTCAGAACCCCTGGGACATGAACCGCTCTTAGAGATAGGAATCTGCTCTGAGACCACAGGAGAAGGTGACGCGCATGCCTGTCTAGGGTGCGCGACCGAGAACCTCCCTGCCGGTTCACATGAGACACCACTGCCATATTGTCCGTTCTGACAATGACATGGTGACCCTCCAGAAGAGGGAGGAAATGAAGCAGAGCCAGAAAAACGGCCCTTAACTCCAGGCAGTTTATGTGCCAGGAGAGAGCCTCTCCGGTCCAGACCCCACACGCTGGTCTGCCCTCGAAAACCGCTCCCCAGCCGGTGAGAGAGGCATCCGTCGTAATCATCTGGCGACGAGATACCGCACCCATGCTGACCCCTTTCCGAAGAAAAAGAGGGTCCCGCCAAACTGACAGGGCTCGAAAGCAACTGCGCGATACCTTCAGTAGGCGAAGGGTTGACCCGGAGGGTCGAACCCCTGAGAGTTTCACCCACCACATGAAGGGTCTCATGTGGAGTAGGCCCAGCGGTAGCACGGAGGAGGCCGCAGCCATAAGGCCCAGCATCCTGCGGCAGGTGCCCACAGACACATGATGGCCTAGTGAAAAACGAGCCAAGCATGTCGTCAAGCTGGAAATCCGTGCAGGGGCCAAACGGGCCTGCATGAGAACGGAATCCATGTTCACCCCCAAGAAAACGGTGCTTTGAGCCGGAGCAAGAACACTCTTCTCCGAGTTCAACCTCAAACCGAGAGACTGGATATGACTCAGAACGACGTCTCTGTGGTGGGCCACTAGCTCCCTGGATTGGGCTAAAATGAGCCAATCGTCCAGGTAATTTAGAACACGGATGCCCTGGAGCCGCAATGGGGCCAGAGCTGCATCCATGCACTTTGTGAATGTCCTTGGAGCTAGAGATAGGCCGAAGGGAAGGACCCTGTACTGGAACGCCCTTTCTCCAACGGCGAACCTGAGGAATTGCCTGTGTCGCTGTACAACCTGGATGTGAAAATAAGCATCCTTTAGGTCTATCGTCACGAACCAATCCCCTGGCCGAATCTGAGATATGATAGCTTTCAGCGTCAACATCTTGAATTTCCCTTTGTAAAGGGCGAAGTTCAACCGGCGGAGGTCCAGTATGGGACGCAAACCGCCGCCCTTCTTCGGGACCAGGAAGTAACGGCTGTAAAAGCCCCGCTCGGTTTCCCCTGGAGTAATCTCCTCTATTGCTCCTTTGAGAAGGAGTGAAGAGATTTCCTGCTGCAGTACAGAAGCCTGAGCGGCGCTGTCTACTACAGTAGGAAACACCCCGTTGAAACAGGGGGGATTGCGGCAAAACTGAAGAGTGTAGCCGAACCGAATCGTGCGAAGAACCCAGGACGATACCCCTGGTAAGCGTTCCCACTCTGGAAGGAAATGTGATAGAGGAGGAGGGATGTTGTAATGCAGACGACATACCTGAGTAAGGGTGCCGTGTTGACGCTCCTGGGGTAAAGAGGTTGACTGTGCAGGAGGGCCATCGGCGTCCTGGCACGTGATGGGAGGCATCGAGATTGGGGTCATGGTGACCAGGTCCGCCTGCTTCGGAGGAAAACGGAAAGTGCCTCCGAGGATGCGGCCGGTAGTTATAGAGAGCGTGGGGGGTGAGGGGAGAAAGCCGAAAGCGTCTCCTTCCTCCCGCACCAGACTGAGTAGAGAAGGTGAAATATGGCCTGCACTTCGAGACACTCTGAGTGGCGAAGGTGACAGGGCAAGGAAAGGAGAGCTGGGAGGTGGGCAGAAACGCTTGCGCGGTCTGACCCAACCCTGAGGAACCAGAGGAGCTCTCCTTTTTCTGACCGGAGGGTCAGGAACGGCTCTGCGCCGCCGGAGCAGTCGGTTTGTCGGACCGCTTCAACTGGAGGCGCTTGTGAGGCCGTTGACGGGGAAACGGGCGACCGCGGGCTCCCCAAACCGTGGCAGGTGGGGGATGCCCTGGTTCGCTTCTTCTGGAAGAGAACTCCGGTCTATGAGAGGGACGTTCTCTGGGTCGCACCGGGGGGGGGACAGAAGGTTCCCTAGCCCTCCTGGGCATGAACTGTCTGAACGCGGCCGATTGGGATTTGGAGGAGCGGAATTTCTCAACCACTGTGTTGACCGCCTCACCAAACAACCCTGTTTGAGAAATGGGGGCGTCCAAGAGGAAAACCTTCTCTTTATCACGGATCTCCGTGAGATTAAGCCACAAGTGGCGCTCCACCGCAACAGAACCAGCCATAGAGCGACCTATAGCACGTGCGGTATGCTTGGTGGCTCTTAAGGCTAAATCCGTAGCCTTACGAAGCTCCTTGACCGCTTCAGGGGTCACACCGTCACCTTCGTCCATTTCCTTCAGGACGTCCGCCTGGTAGGCCTGAAGAATGGCCATAGTGTGCAGGGTCATGCCTGCCTGCCCAGCCGCCATGTAGGATTTCCCAATCAGAGAGGAAGTAGTCCTACATGCTTTAGAAGGGAGAAGGGGGCGCGACTTCCAGGACGGCGCAGACGACGGAGCAAGATGGTCGGCTAAAGTTTCCTCAATCGCCGGAATGGCGGAATAGCCCTGTTCCACAGAACCTACCAGGTTGGTGAAATCAGCAGCAGCCGCATTAGTGAGGCGCGAAGAGAAAGGCTGCTTCCAGGATCTGGAGATCTCATGATGCAGATCACTGAAAAATGGCAGCTTCCTCCGTTGAGGCCTAGAATTAGGGCCACTGAGAAGCCTTTCGTCGAGTTTCGACGACTGAGACTCACGTGGCTCGTCGGGCCAATCAATAGTGAGCTTCTCCGTAGCGCGCGAAAGCACGTCAACGAGCTCCGCGTAGGCCGCAGTAGGCCGCGCTTCCTGGCCGCTCGGCGGAATAACCTCGTCGGCGAGAGTAGGCCCGAAATCCTCGGAGTCGGAAGCCTCGGTAAAAAGTATATCCTCCAGCCCGAAAGAAACCGCGTCGCGTGCTCCCGGGCTGGGGCGCAAATAATCGTGTGAAAATTCGACTGGCATGTCTCGCGCGTGCCGAGGGGAGGGAGGGAGAGAAAGAGCGGGGCTCGTCTGCTCGAACTCCGCATCCTCAAGCTCTACATCCGAACCCCAGGTCGCGGATCCTCGAGAGGCCTCGGGAGCGCGACAGGGGGAGACGAATGATTCCCTCTCAAAGACCGCGAGCCGCAATTTGAGGGTTTTGAGCAACAAATTTTCACAGAATTTGCATTTAGACGATCCTATAACTGCCTCACGCGCATGTGAAAAACCCAAACATTTAACGCACTTACTGTGTGGGTCGTCGTTAGCGATGTAACGAGCACATGGCGGAGTACAGCGTCTGTAATCCATGGCAGCTTCACCGTAAGGAGAAACAGAGTTCCGCTTGAACAGTCGCAGAAGCGCCGAGAATAATCCAAATGTAATTGTAGCTCAGAAAAATCACGAGCGAAGGGCAAACGTGACCGCTTCGTTCTGAAGGCAGAGAAATCTGAGGAGCAGATGGCGCGCGCGCGAATACGTATGATGCGACGTAAGAGCGTCGGGGCGGAGCCATATTGCGCGGACGCCATCAGCCAATGAATTGGCGTGATTCTATAAGGCTTCAGACAATCGGCACATTCAGAGAATATCCCGCTGCGCTTTCCGCAGCGTTGAGAGAACCTATGAAAGAGAACAGATGATATGGTGCATATCAACTGACCAGGACAAAATTTGAAATGAACTTTTGATTCTTATACAACATTGAATATCAAAAATAAAATGATGTAGACAGAGAGAACAATCTCTGAAAGCCATGTCGGGTGAAATATATTTTATGAGCAGCTATTTATGAGAGCTTTTATTGCATGTTATTGGGTATGTTTGGTGAGGACGCAGAATCGGCACATAAATCACTTACTGTGATTTCGGACATGAGTTTTTTGTATGACCAAGCAGAGAACCCAGATAAGTGAATCTCTTTCCACATGAATGACATTGATACGGCTTCACTCCAGTGTGGATCCTCTCGTGTATTTTCAGATATTCTGGCCGTTTGAATCTCTTGCCACACTGCGAACACTCGTAAGGCTTTTCTACAGTGTGTACGGACTGGTGCAGTCTCAGTTCAGAATCTCTAATGAAGGACTTTCCACACTTCGAGCAAATATGATCCCTCATGCCGCTGTGTCTTTTCAGATGTATTTTTAAATTACCCATCTGTCTAAAACCCTTTCCACACAAAGCGCACACATGAGGCTTCTCGTTCGTATGGAGTTTGACGTGGTCCTTCAGGGCATCTGCCCTAAAAAACCTTTTACCGCAGTGATCACAGTTATAAGGTCTTTCTCTGGTATGCGTACGCAGATGTACTTTAAAAACACCAGCCTTCCTGAAGCTCTTCCCGCACTGATCACACGTGTACAGATTTTCTCCGGTGTGGATTTTGATGTGATCCTGAAGGCTTGGTTTTCTTCTGAAACTCTTCCCACACTCGTCACATTTGTGCGGCTTCTCTCCGGTGTGGATTTTCATGTGTTCATTAAGGGTTACTTTAAGTTTGAACTTCTTCCCACACTGATCACATGTGTGCGGCCGTTCCCCAGTGTGGACTTTCATGTGTTCGTTCAGGTTTCCTTTATGCGTGAAACTCTTCCCGCATCCATTACACGTGTACGGCCTCTCTCCAGTGTGGATTTTCATGTGTTCGTTCAGGTTTTCCTTTTGAGAGAAACTCTTCCCGCACTGATCACATGTGTGTGGCTTCTCTACAGTGTGTATTTTCAGATGATCATTAAGGTTTCCTCTTTGTGGGAAACTCTTTCCGCACCGATCAAACGTGTGTGGTTTTTTCTGCGGAGTGGATTTTCATGTGTTCAGTGAGGTTTCCTTTAATTGTGAAACTCTTCCCGCACTGATCACATGTGTGTGGCAATCTATGCAATCTTGCGTGAAAATGAAGATTTTGTTCGCATGAGAAACTCTTTCCACACTGAGGGCAGGTGAAACATTTGGGGGTTTTTCCTTCTGATAATTCACTTAAAGACGTTTCTTCAGTTTTGACATGATGATGTTTCTCCGTCGCTTCAGCCAGTTCTTCAATCTCCTTATTCGCTTCCATCAGGTCTAATATAAAAGTAAAAGTACAATAAGTTCATACAGTTTGATTTTCAGTAAATCATAAGAAGAAGCTCAAATTAGAAGCGATTTTAAAGAAAATGTTTTCAATGAGTCAAAACAACAGTACCTGTTAATTTTAGCCTTTATTTTTTATATAATGTTTTTTCTTTTTAGAGGTACAAGTTATGCTCTGATAAAATGAATGCCTTTAAAGGTACAATATGCAGGATTTTTCGCCACCAGGGGTCGCTAACCTCTTACAATAACAACGGCGTATATTGATGACGTATATTATGCATTAAGCGTAATTGTGGATCTTGTCGTCAATGTGATGGATCTTTTATGGATGAGTGAATACATTGATGTTTTTAACATGATTGTGGTATGAAGCAGGAGCGATTGCTAGACGTAAACCAGCGCCACACACAACACAAGTCCCGCGGATATAAAGGAATACGGAAATTTCATTTTACCGAACTACACGCAAGTGCTGAATTAATAGTCACACAGGTCAGTTTATTAGAGGAATTAAACGTGAGGTAAGCAGCGCTGTTTCACTTGCTCTAACAGTTACACTTTCACACTAAACGCCATTTGAGTGTGTTGAATGTTGTAGGTTAGGTTGTTTGTTGGCTGTATGAGACTAAGTAAGCTAGATCAACATTAAAGCTGCAGTCCGTAGCATTTTCCCTTTTTGTCGCCATCTCTGTTCGAAATCTGTAACTGCTGTGATTCGCGGAATTATCATCTTTACGTGGGTTGTAAATCGGCATGAAACAGCGCGGATGAACACAGTGTTTTGAGGCGAGTGCTGCTGTCAATCACCGCGCTGTGTGGATACTGGGCATTCAGAATCACAGATTCACTTTTGAAAGCTTGACCAACATAAGAATTTTCACCGGAAAATGTCTTCTGAACAAGTAAGTAACATCCATTTTTGTTCTGATCAACTAAGGGGGGAATAGCATTCGACATGACAAGCGATCGTTAGATTTAATCAGCGCGATTTACAGCAACCGTGCAAATAATAGCCTACTTAAATTTGTTCTCAAATTGTTCATGTTAACAACATCCGCATTGCGTGACTAACGTTATTTAATGTGTTTTATGATTACCTGTGTAGTTCAGAAATCATATTCTTCATAATAGCTAAACGAGAAAGGCACAACAAAGGAAACTCCATAACTGTGTGAATTAAGAAAACGTACTGTTACACGATTGAACTATTGAAATGTCTTACTTGTTCAGCAGAAAAAGCTGTCTCTTCTTCCGTTTCGAACCCCTTCGGGAGTTCACGCACCTTTCAAAAGCCTCACCGATGTGTATCCTTGTGTTCGCATGAGACGGTTTCTTTCTCTTTCCACCTTAAATCCGAAGTACAAAGTCTTTTGGGTTTTATAACTGGTTAATCTCCAGTTGACACTGATGATTGTTGTTTGGATCTTTCTGGATCCGCCATAAGTTTAATCATGTAAAGTGCTGCGAGAAAAGCCCATCTCTACATCTCCTCACGCGCAGTATAGCCGGCTAGCCGAAACTCCTTCTTTATGTGTACGGATGTGACGTAATGACGCAAAGACATGCTCGAATTTCCCGCGAAAACCCACCAGTACCACTGGAATTAAAATCATAATTACAAGCTAACCGTTTTGAATCTAGCTATGGCAAGCAGATAGTTTTGAACACTGGCTGAAGATATTTTTTTTTAAATAATTGATTTGGATTATTTTAACTTAAAAATGTTACGGACAGCAGCTTTAAAATAACATAAAGATTATATTCTAACATTTTATCTTGTTAAACTAAATAACATTGATTAGTTTTATGTACATTTGCTCACCTGTCTAATAAACTACATGCAACACTCGCGTCTCAGTCAAGTCGAAGTTAGTCGCGGACGTGGAGCTCTCGGCATCTCGAAAGATGTTGATCTTCGTTTTAGTCTCTTTTTGTCTCAAAGTCTGCTTGCAAAACAATAGCAAAACAATAACAGCGTGAGCGTCCTGCTAGGCATAACCAGGTTGTCAACGTCTGTCGCCATGGTTACTATTAGTCTGGGTTTCCCCATACTGCCTTACCACAGCGCAATTCAATTCACGCTGAAAGGCAGTCTGGATACCATGGCCAGATTTTTCGCCTCATTTAGGGAACCAATCACAGAACGGGATCACAGAACGGGGAGGGAGCAGCAAGACGATGACGACATATGTTGGCTGAGCATTTGATAGACATTCTTAGCACCCAATAAACGGCGCCGGGCATTCGTAAACCACGCCTCAAATACGAGAAAATGTACATGTGGTTCCCAGACCCAAGTCTCAACGAGAATTGGGTCTGGCGTTAGCCAGGCTAGGTTACTATGGCAGTACGGCCGGAAACCGAGGGTAACGCGGATATGATGCCATTGACTGGCGACTCCTCAGCCCTGCTCACACGTCCCGTTTCCTTGGTTAAAATCGCAATATTCTCACGATTTACAAATAGTTGGAAACATTTGGGATATTGTAAGTAATCAACTAAACAACAAATATAACATTGGCCTAGTGTTTTTTGGATA
The DNA here is from genome assembly GCA_036326025.1 of Chrosomus eos. Classification (NCBI taxonomy): domain Eukaryota; kingdom Metazoa; phylum Chordata; class Actinopteri; order Cypriniformes; family Leuciscidae; genus Chrosomus; species Chrosomus eos. The sequence goes on along the minus strand of CM070823.1, from coordinate 35,692,297 downwards.
TTTTACTGCAAAAATTGCACATATTGTACCTTTAACAGGTACCAATAAACCTCAAACCATTGTATTCATTATTTCATATCTCTTTTTTCTATTCATTTTCTAACTGCAAAATCTGATGTAACAGATATAACTCTGATATAACTTAACTTAAGTGTCAAAAATAAACACCAACCTATTTGTTCTTCAATATCTTCCTGTTTCATTCTGCAGGATTCAGGATCATTTATGTTCTCCATGTTCTTTCAGAAACTCTTCTTCACTTGTATTCCAGCATTTATCTGTGAATTTCTGTGGGAGGAGCAGATCTGCAAAAATAAATCTGTTATTAAATTGATGCTTTCAATAATCCACACAGTCACAATTTAAGCATGTTTTGTGTTAATCGATCCAACTATAAAAATGTAAATTCATTTTGTTTGCTTTAAAACATATTCACATATTGTAATTTAGCTGAGTTTTTGTTAATTGTTTTTATTGTTGAAAACATTAAATGTGGTTTATCACAGACTTTATAGTTTGTCTCAATCTATGGACATCCATCAAATGAACTGTAAGTGTCAATTTACATCAGCATGACAAATTAAGTAAAAATGGGGACTACTGACATGAAATAAATATTTTTTTCAGCGGCTCTGTTAATATATACTCCCAAAACAAACCTTTAGGGTGTGAGATGTTTAAATTTGTTATGTTAAGTACACAACAACGATGTACTAAAACGGAAAAGTTTTTCCTTTTTTGTTTTTCGAGTACAGATGGCAACGTTGTCAAAAGGATCCCCATTCACACAGATCCACGAAAATGACTAAAACGCTGTATTACAGATAATAGATACTCCCGAAACAAGCCTTTAGTGAGATGAAAGACTGTTTCATTAACCACAGTTAAATTATTGTATAGCAGTATAGCATTAACGTTAACAAACATTGGAACAATTATACACAAACAAACAACACTAAAGAAAAATTGTAGGAATGCATGATATATCGGCATAGGCTTTTGTTTTTGTAATCAGGCTCTCAAATTTTTGGATTTATCGGCCAATATATCGTTTATCGGATTTCTACATTTTCATTATCGGTGCATTCCCTAAAAAATTGCTCATCCCATTATTGCCTGCTAAATGTTTATTTCAGCAAACAGATGCCAGAGGTCCATGTACGTTTACCCGTTTGAAAGCTTATCTGAAAAGGAATACAGAGAAATGGAAAGATTGTGTTTTCGTTTAGTTTAACAAACGGAAAATGATATTTCGGCTCGATTTATATATTTTTTTTTTGGTGGTTTTCACATCGATTTATATCTTCGATATTTGATTTTTGAAAGAGGACGGCCCTGAAACGCACCTTTCATCTGATTGGTCAAACCGCTCCGTCTTCAGCCCAGTCTGTCAGGCAGAATAAGAGTCACACATTCCCAGTTTAAGGGCCGGGACACACCAAGCTGATGGTCGGCCATCGTGAGCGTCTGTCAGGACAGATTCTGCGGCGTCGGCTCTAGTCGGGCTCACGGCGGCGGCAGTTGGCCCAATCCAGCATGTCCAATCTGCAGTGGAGCCGTCGATGAGAGAGATCACTCTGATTGGCTGTACAGTTCAATCACAGGTCAGTTCACGAGAATAAAAGCAGTGACAGTCTAGAAGCGAGCAAATAAGTCAAGACGACACAGACAGAAGGCTGATCTAATTGTACGTCATCTTACCTGAGCCTTCCAATACATGAATATTTTCATAACATGAGCCACCTGGAACGAAGAAAGTGATCAACATGATTGATATTCAAAATGTTAAGCAAGCGCTGCTTTGTTTACGGTTTGTATGCAAGTCCAAATCTGCTACGGGGTAATAATGGAGCAACAGTTTTAAAAGGTGATTTTTCACTATTATTTACCACAGGATCTGCATTTTTCCATGGGTTTAAAGATATTTGGTTGTAAGTGACAATAAAAAACCCTACATCAAAACCACTCCTTTCCTGGTAAAAAATTAACTTTATTTTTGAAAGTCAATGAATTTGTGACAGCTGAATGTAACATTTTTGACAAGCTAAATATGTTACTCTCTAAGTAACGTAATTTAAGCCACAAAAAAAATCTTATTTAGTAAGTTTGGGAGATAACGAACGTCTCGCGCATGTTTTATAATTACCCAAAAAATCAAACATATTTCACCCCTCACACATGTTATCACGCCCTTCAAAAACTTAAGACTGGCTATTGGTTGCAATATTAGAGCTAAAAACAAAGACACACTCGACACACTTGATCAAAAACGTACATTTACACACAAACTGATGACCAGCTTCAACTTTCAGACGCCGTCTTTATTTTTCTAGCTCAGCTGTCAGAATGTAAAGCACAGGATTGTGGGATATCAAAGGCAGGGAAGGATACATCTATGCTGCCTTCAATCCATCAGATAAAGGAATCTCAGGAGACCGGAAGTGAAGCTAACATGCCTACTGTAAGAAAATGTAGTCTGCCTCGACCCAGATTCCCCTCCAAAATATATGTTAGGATGAGCTCATCCCCAAAAAGGCTTGATTATCATAGAGATGAAGGAAGTGAAGATTATTGTTTCTTCACCATTTGGGTTGATCACATCCTGAGCAAATGGTCATCATCAATTGTAGAATGGGAATGGGACACAGAGAACCTTCTCAGGCAATGGGCTGTCAGAACTTCCTTAACATACAGACCACAACTGTTACAACACGAGCAACTTCATTTACATTAAGAGTGGTAAACTGAAACAGGATAAAAGGTTTGAGATTTGGATGTTACGCTGCACCTACATGTCTACTAACTCTCATTCGTGTCCACCCTCCGCCTATGTCATGAGAAATCCCATGAAATCCGAACACCAGTGGAATGAGGAGAGACAGCCGTCCATCACTGCAAACTCAGCTGGACCCGCGTGAGCCGAGATGATAACTTATCAGATAGCAAAATCATCTCAAGACATGTGCTTCTTTAAGTTTCGTTGAGGGAGACCGGTTTAAGAACAAAGACACTGCTGTCAGAAACCTCACTTAACACACCGCTATTTGTGTGTCTGCAACGTCTGTCAGCGTTTCTCAACATGAACACGTGAAATAATATAAACACGGTAAAATGATATGCTGACTCGAGTGTATATGTACAGTCTACAATAATTGGCAGTCTGCTTTATTAGTGCATATTGCCTAATTGTAAGCTTGTTTAGAAATTGTGATATTTTTTTTTACAAAAAAAACCCATCTTTCTTGTTAAACGTCATTTAAATAAACAAATATTTGTTGTTTATGAGCCCAATTATTCAAATATAATATTTTGAAAAATGCCCATCCCTAATTGTAAAGTCCAGGCCTGGTCCTTTCTCGTCCTTCCCTGTCGTCACTCTGACACAATTTATTTTCAGATGTGTCTACTGTAATCTACCTCATCAGAAAATGACTTATCAGGAAGTTTAAAGTTTACACCAAGATTTTACTGTAAAAAGGGTCTAGCGTGTCGACACCTCTGCTAACAGGTCAAACTCTTCTACTCACTATAGTCTACTTTCACAGCCTCTTGCTCTTGCAAACTATTATAACTTTCAGGGATTTTTAAAAAAAGACTGAAAAGTGATGGTGATGTTGAAGTGTGGTGTAGTTTATAGCCAACCTTTAGGTTTTGACTTCTGCTGAAGAAGCCATAAAAGTTGTGTTCATTTGTTGAAGATTAATATCACAATAAACAAAACATGTAAGAATCATAAGCTTTTGTTAAGTCATCTGAACCTTATTTTCTGCAATAAGCAAAAAATCCCTCGATGTCGAGGGAACCAGGGCGATGATAACTTCCAGGTTGACCCACAAAAATAAGTCATCACTCCTATCACCCTATGGCCTTGACAATGCGCTAATTATGAAAGTAACTTCCAATAAACTGTAAACAATCAGCCAAACATTCACTCTATGGACACAATAATAATAATAATTTACAAAAACTGGGTACAATGAGATTTACAATAAATGTGTTCAATTATTTGTTAATCTTTGTTAATGTTAGTTAATAAAAATACAGTTGTTAATAGTTTACAGTGCATAAACAAATGTTAACAAATACAACTTTTGATTTTAATGCATTAGTGAAAGTTGAAATTTAATATTAACTCAGAATAATAAAAGCTACATAAGTTTTGTCCATTGTTTATTCGTGTTAACTCAATTTGTTAACTAATAAAACATATTCTTGTTATATCATGTCACATTAAAATACTTATTCTTATAAAATACACTTATAAAATATTCTCTTGACGCCTGAATAAAAGTACATAAAATGAAATTTTACAGTCCATTCAATCAAACTGACGGATAAGAATATTTGTAGCGCAAACGTACGATTTGCACTGATTTGTTTCTGTCTTTTTCATTTCAAAATGAAAGTGCTTCCCATAATTTAAAAACGCACAGTAACGTCATAATGTCATAATGTGCAATTTTCACTTTTCCATGAGAATCAATGTATGTTATGATTGACTAACGATTATACATTGGCCGGGATGCCGATATTCAAAAGTGAAGCGTTTGTTTACCCCAGGGTTCTTAAACTAGCCAACGTGCACGCGCACTCAAATACGAGATTTCAATTTCTCCCCCGACTTGACGTCAAGACGGGGCCGGATATACCATATATGGACACCGCAGAGGAGGCCCGCCCTTCCCCTCTCCCCATCATATTCAGTCAAGAAAGATGCAGAAACGTAGTGCACACGCGAGTTGCTTTGTGGTCATAATCCACATTCTAATGTTTTTTTCTTTACCCAAAACTGACCAAACTACAAGGGACCAGTGGATGAAATTTATTTTTAATGACGCTGTTCGAATCCAACAACCATCTCAACTTAATTGCTCAACGTTAGGTGTCTGCGCTAAACATTTCACAAAATAATCTTTTACAAATTTGGGGCAATATCAGGCGAAGTTGGCATCGAAGCTACGTTTGGAAAAAGGTGTCATTCCAACAATCAGGGACTTGCCTGAATTTGAAACGGTAAGACTGTGTTTTTATTACTATATTTTGTGTAACAAACAGCAGCTAACTACTAATGCGGTTAATGTATGTGATGTAAACACGGGGAATGGACTCTACGAATGCTAGCCACATCTTTCCACTTTGTTTTACACTACAGTAACGATGATAAAATGATACAGCTATTATTTAATATAAACGTATATAATATAACAATGACATAACATTGTATTGATTTTTTTATATAATAGATAAGGATAGATAAATTGAAAAAACAGTCAAGAAATAATAAACATAAAGAAAAACATAACGTTACGTATGAAAATTATTGAATGTCTAAAAACCACAACGTCAAAAAAGGCAAAAACAACACATTATAGCAAACGTTAATCTCTATAACCACTGTAAACTGAAAATAAAGTAGACTACATCTCCGTTAATGTAATCTACATTAAATTAAAGCTAAACTTATGTGGTTAGCTCGTTACTGATGTTAATGTATGTCTGTCTCAGTCAAAAAAAATTGTCTTTACCATTCAGAGACATGCTGATGTAGACGTCCTTCCATTGACTGTTGTTCATCTTCCGTTTCCAGCTCTGGTTCAGAGTCTGGCTCAAACATATACGGTTGAATCCCGTAGGTCGCGGCCAGGGGCTCGTTCTTCGTACGTCGCTAACTCAGTTAGCTGGATTTGATTGTTGGCGATTTGGCATGATCTTGGATCGTTTGGTTCTTCGAAGCTCATCCTAGACTTGCTGTCATAGCAACAGGTGCGCTAGCTTGAACCTGCTCGCGAGCAGGCTTATTTCATGTAAACAGGATTAGATCGCGGCTTTATAAGCAGAGCTGATACGGGAAGTCTTTTGACGCAGCGCGATAGTGTACTTTTTGAGATTTTTTTTTCCTCATGACTCGTGAGTATGTCGTTACATCATTAATTTGTTGGAAACGCACAAATGTTCGACTCGTCGGAGTCGGGCTTTAATAACAGCACAAATAAACAGCATATAGAGATTCTTTGCGAGTGGCTCTTTCCTTTACATTGGAGATGCGGAGAACTTGGTGAAGTAATGTCTGTCGTGCCATTCGCAAAGTTTACCTGCCTCTTAAGCAGGTTTTAGGGCATTTCCAAGCCACTTTAGACCCAATTGGTTGTATAGCAGTTTTTTTTCAACGCAGGTAGGCCTAACGTTACATTATAATTTTTAATGTCGATCATGTAATCGTTAGCATGATGATTATGACTTTCAGTACAATATAGGCCTATTCCTCAGGCTTCCCTAATGTGATTGGTGCCATAGACTGCACATGTGTTCCCATCAAGGCCACAATGAAGGGGGTTTTGTGAACTGAAAGGGGGATCACAATGTAAATGTGCTGCCAAGTTACTATTACGATTCTTAATATTCCAGATTAGTAGCCTAATATTACATCAAATTGTAAAAAAAAGGCAGTTGACAGACTAAAATCTCTTAGATGGTGTGTGACTGTTCCATATCACAAATGTGGAAGCACAGCGATTCAAATTTATGCACATATTTGAACGTGGTAAGGAAAATATTAATATCAAGCTCACTGTATTACTGTACATACACTCCAGTTACAATGCAGCTCTAGGACAAGGGCACACAATGCAATGAACTTTGACCAACTAAAGGGGAGATTTCAGTGTCTGAAAAGCCTGAGGGTTGCACCTGACAGGACCTGTGACATTGCATGTGTCATATTACACAACCACCATCAGAAAAAATATAAAACATTACATTAAATGTTTAATAAAAGACGAGACAAATTTGCTTAGTTCTTTGAGTTTTATTTCAATTGTTCTTTGTAAAGAAAAGCCAGTGATCAAGTCATATTTTGCCTGCAATAAGAGATACTATGCAAGGTCAGCAATAGTTCTCTGTGTGAAATAATATATTAGCACTTACTCTGAAGTTCATTTGAAGCAACTATATCTCTAGTGCCAGTCTTTTTCTTTAAGTTGTCAAGTCCCCCCCCCCCCCCCCAAGAAAAAAATACTCTATATTGTATATATACTCTATATTGGGGGGGCTTGGGTTAAACATGTCAACACAAGCCTTATGCAACAAAAATGACAAGGAAAAGTACAACACTGCCCATTCTGCATCACTGCTTTGTGCAGACTCTTCTGTAGATGTGGACTCCTGCAACTCATATTGCATTCAGAAATAATAGGTAACTCAAGTGTAAATTAAGTAAAGTTATTTATGCACTTAAAGATACCTGAGAGGGTTTCTTCACTGTCCTGTGCATTGGGGGGAAAATGGGCATTATAAAGTGTTGTACTTTCTTCCCTTTTGATGTAAAGTTATGAAAAGTCTTACTGCACATGCTTCAGCCACTTGCTTGGGAACACATAAAAGTGTTGGTGTATTGTTTAAAACTTCACAAAAGAGGAAAACACAATTACATTACAATGAAGTACACTGGGGGGGAAATGTGATCAATAACTCATTTCTACTTTTTTTTACATTAACTATGTTTCACAGTCACACATGTAGACTTTCACAAGTCAAAGCAATTCATTACAAGGTTTAACAGCTGATATGACTGGACAGCCATTGGGCTTACTTAATTTAATGCAGCAACAAATTATTTTACAGTGTGCTAGGATCATTTAAAGTTCATTTACCAGCAGTGAAGGTGTTGCTGCTCCTGGCTGTGGGTCTGAGGAAGAGCTGAACCCAGGGATGCCCTCCACAAGGTTCACATTTAACCCAAGGGCCAGCTCTTCTGCCTGGGTATAATGTGGGGGTGCAAGACCACCACCTGTTTGTTTTTCTTTTCTTTTTATTTCTCAGCCTTTTCATGGTTGCTTTTATAAACAGGCAAACATTTATTAACAGTGCCTTTTTAAAAGAGATTAGTATAAGTACAAATTACTATTATGTAGAATAATAGTACTTCAATTTTACTTGTTCCCATGTTCTAGCAGTGTGGTGACTCTGACATTACAATGAACAAAGTTATTAATTATTTAGAAATTATTCAGATATAAAAAAGATACTGTAATAAGTGATAAAAACATCTAATACAAACTTAATTTGTCTGCTACTTTTTGCCAGCCCTCTCTCCTGGCGTTTTAATTAAGTTTTCAAATTCAGCATATCCTTCAAGCAATAACTCTTGCTCTTCTGTGGAGAAAAACTGAGCGCGCTCTTTGGGCTCGGTGAGCAGCCAATAGCAGCGTAGCTGATCAATGTTTCTACTATCGATACATATCCCCTTTTAACCCAGCGCGTGAACGCGCAGTTATCTCAGATAATTCAATCCAGCGATACTAATCATAAACAACAGGTGTGTTCGAAGAACCCAATTAGCCGGATCATGATTAGCCCGATGATATTATCTTGGATGTTTCATTTGATCTCGGATGTTTTAAGCAACGTACGAAGAACGAGCCCCAGGTCGGGTTAATTCACAACTTGCGCCATGATCTCTTTTTGGAATGATATGCTGAAGTTACCTGCGGTGTCAAGCCCCCTCCTTCCTGCCACCAATCAACGCGCCCCTCATTTGCATTATTAAAATGACCGTCCACGACAGCCAAAACCTCGCATTAGATCTCGCGAGACAATAATGCATTCAGAAATAAGGGTCAAACAAGCTCTGTGTTTATTTTTTTCCAATTTTTCTTTTTTAGAAGGGCATGAAATGACTATAGTAGAGCGTGGGTATCAAAGTTAATACTACATTATGACTCCTTTAAGCTCGCCAGGACAAAGGTGCATATTCAAGCTGTTTATCCAGTTTGGGATTTATTTGTAAAAAGTGATATGAAAACAAAAAAATAAAATTAATTAAGACTATTATGTGATGACGAAAACGGTCGAATACGTGATAAATAATTCAATACAATTGAAGACAATTTACCAGAAGGCACACGGGCCGCTAGAAAATACGCACAAATAGCGCTGTTCCAGTTGAAAACAATACAGAAATGACCCTGAGCAAACTGTATTTTTATAATTGTGTAAATAATAGACCTTATTCGCAAACACCGGAAGTAGCTAACCGCGGCCATATTGTTGACATAACAACTGTCCTGCCCATAGCCGCACGCAGATTTGAGTTGAGGTGAGCAGTAGCCTAATGGCTTTATCTCGTCGGTATCAAGAGAAGATAAGCTTGATTTGTGTGGACCCATATCAAATAGACCCAATAGCCTTAAGTAAATATCCGTCCTTATTGCCAGCCGTAACTTATCCGGATATTTATAACGTTAACGTTCATACAGTATCCGCATAACGTTAGCTACACTTCGCAGGGCTCCTTTACGATCGTTGTAACAAAATAACACAGTATCACACAAGCACTATTTCCTACCTAGTATCAATGAGGCATATAACGTTATCAATAGTCAAGTCACCTTTATTTAAATAGCGCTTTTTACAATACAAATTGTTTCAAAGCAGCTTCACAGAGATAACAGGAACATGTTATAATAGTATTGTTAAATTTAAAATTAAATGTTAAATGTCCCCAATAACGTTACCTGTGGTAAAATGATAGGAGCAGACATTGCTGTAGGGAGTTGGCAGATTAGTCTGTTATTCCTAGCTAGCCACAAGTCTCTCCTGCGCTGGCTCAACTCCTCTGTCTCACTCCCTTCACGTTTTCTGACAGTCGGTATCGCATTAAAATTAACTCCGGGGTTCTTATTGCTGTTGTTAGAACAGCAGTGTATTACACAACACACCATCCCACTGTTTTAAAAAAAAATACAGCGATAATACCATGGATAATAGCGACGCTGCCTCGCTTGTCAATTGACTGACTGACAGTTGCCGTGGTTTCTATGTCAACAAAATGGCCGCCGCGAACATTGATGACGCAGATCGAATAAGGTCTATATGAGAAGCACTGTAAACTACTAACCTCAGCTCAGGGAAGTCTGGAAGTCTGTCACTGACGTAACATAAGGGGCGGGCGCTAGTGGTGACGTCTTCTTCTTCCTCTGATTTGATTGGCGGTTGGCAACCAGCTTTAGAGGCGCGTTACCGCCACCTACCAGACTGGAGTGTTGAGAAAGAAAGAAAGAAAGAAAGAAAGAAAGAAAGAAAGAAAGAAAGAAAGAAAGAAAGAAAGAAAGAAAATCCTCTCTATTATCCCAGTAGTCTTAAAAATCCCTTCTAAGAGGCTTAACAGTATATTTTGATGATCTTTTTCATTTTCTTTCTTTCCTCCTCATAGCCTTTCACTTTCCAACAGCACATGTTGTCCAATTTGCACATATTTGGTGTTTACCTGAGTGTCAGATTAAGTCCGGTGTGCCCATAAATCCGCCTCTTCCTTTCGGTTCCTGCCCCAACACTTTACCAACCAACTTGTTTCTGGATATTATGTTTACCTGTATCCTTTATTTCCCAGTATTTCACATCCCATTTTTCACCATTTGTCTCTTTTATAAGCACTTCCCCTCAGCTTTACTTAAAGGTGCTTTGTGTAATATTTAGGAGGATCTGTTGACAGAAATGCAATATAATATACATATGTTTTCAGTGGTGTATTATACATAATGAACCATTGTTTTTATTACCTTAGAATGAGCCATTTTTATCTACAACACACGCGGGTCCCTTACACTGAAATGTGCCGTCATGTTTCTACAGGAGCCCTAAGCGGACCGACGTGTTTCATCTCTATGTTGGTTCTGCGTGGAAAGAAGGAGGAGTGACGACACAGTGAAGGACGAGAAAGGACCAGGCCTGGACTTTACATTGTATTTGATTTATGTGTGTGCGGCAGTTGTCCGTGAGGGACTGCCTCTTTACTTTTGTTTAGTTATTTGTGTCTATTTTGGAATTCAATTTACGTTGAACGTTTGCCGGTTCCCGCACTATAAAAAAAATCCTTAGAAATAGGGCACTGTATTAATTTGACGAAGTTTTCCATAGGTTTTTTTTTTTTTTTTTTTTTTTTTTTTACAAGTGTTTTACCTGTAGTTTGAATGTTGAACTTCATTGCGTTGTGTTTTAGCATGAACGGAAATGACCTTTTCTTTATTTGTAATAGCTACCTTTCCATTACATCTATCCTTTAGAAGCTGTCAAAAGGCTGCAAACACAATTCAACAAAAACTCAAAACACTTCAGATAAATGGGATTCATCACACAATGGTATCAGAACAACACCAACATAATGCCGAGAACTTACACTATGATGATGGGATATACTGAGAAGCTGTTAAATGAAAGCCATTCACCACTTTACTATACAACACTACCCTCTACTGAAAGATTATTGAATTGTTCACATAGCATTCAAAATTTATCCCAGTCTGCCTTATTATTTGCCCATCTTACACCATAATAATTACATTTATTTATTTATTTCCCAGATCACTGGAAAATGATCACTGCCTATTTTATATTTAGATACTGACAATATACATTAACAAGCTAATGATGCTGAAACTATTGTGATATCCAAACATGATATTCCACCTCTTGCTTTGTATATTCTAGTTGTTTCCCATTATTTAGACACACAGAAGAGTTTTCTTCACATTCATTTTTTTCACATGTTTCCATGGTATGCTGGAAAACAATGATAAGCATTTTTATATACGGTTTAAAGGTTTTTATCATCAAAAACATTAAATATATGCAAATAGTCTATATTTACAGTGTTGACCCTTCTTCATAACCTCTGGCGCTCTGCAAAACGTGCATTATGCATGAATGACAAAGTCCTTTTCTGGGATGCATATTTTCTTGAGTTCTGGCAGGCATATAATAGCTTTTTTGCCTGTGTTTTAGGTTGATGTTAGTAAGTTTTACAGAAGACAGAGAGGAAAAGCTGTACCTTTTCCAGAAGTATTGATTATAGTGATGGCAGTGCATTAGAAAATAAGGTCGTAGTACACTGTACAAAATGTTATGTGCTACTTAGTAAAAAAAATGGTACAAATATTACACATGTTATTTTTGAGTAGTTAAGGCTTGATTTCTTTCCTGGAATCTACCTGAAAAAATCTGAAAAATGATTTTTGCTTTAAATATATGTAAAATACATATATGATAAGATAATATATATAAATACATATAAATGATAATATATATAAATGATAATATATATAAATACATATGTGATTTCATAATTAGTCCCATAGAGGGATCATTTAAAAAGCATGTCACTGAATGCCAAATAACAGATTTGATTTGACTGGTCAGTTGAAATACATTATCATTAGTTTCCCAAGGAGTAGAAATGATATTATGTTATATTTATGAGTGTTAAATAAACATTTTTGAAATTTGGTGTTTAAACTTAAATTAGGTAAATGATCACAACTGCAGCTATAGTTATCTTATTAATTTAAGCCCCGCCCCCTTACCTGAGGGCATTTAACGCCTGCATTTTGAGTTGTGGTTCAGTAATGGCAGCGGAGAGAAAGATGAGAGCAAAGCCATTCTCTGGGGCGGTGCCAGACTCTATTTACAAATGAAATTAAATGTACGAGAGTCTAGTGGGACCAGGCTAACGTTTAGCAGCTTTAAGGATAATTTTTAAAGCACTCTTTTTTACGTGTCCTTTTAAAAGCAATGTTTAAAATAGGCCTATTTAAATTTTTTTATAGCTATTTTATAATAAATCCAAAATCAAAATGTGAAAAGAACTGCATTAGGAACTACAAATGAGTGTCCTCGTCTGCCATCGACTGGTTATAATGGTAATGTCATTATTATTTTAAAAGTCTTTGTTTTATTGTCTGGGGTCCAAACATCCAAGTACGAAATCTCCATAGACGAACGGCCCGATTGCACAGACCTCTTAAAAGAGTTCAGTTTAGTATGAAAGGTATTTTTCAGATAGGCCTATCTGAAAAGAAGGCATAGTTATACATCTCTGAACCGTTTTACTCATTTGGAATATCAGTTAATTTATTTACCTTAATTATTATTTGTGGAACAGATAATGGTCTAAACAGACAGCCTAACTAGTGTTAGTTTTGTAATCTGGTTTAAAATTATATTAAATTGACCTACTTGACAAGAGAAAATCTTTAGAAACTGATAAATAAACTGAAAATCAGGTTGTTGTTTTTTTACATTTTTGAAATATTACATATAATTAGTGACACATATAAAACATTTACACATTTTTCTATGAAACATCTGTTTTTATATATTTTTCTCATTTAAGATATGCAAATTAAATAAATTATTTTGGCAACATATACCTGACAAATTATGTTCTTTGTGTTGTTTAAATTTGATAATCCATTTTATATAGAAAATTGACAGAACCCCCACCACCACCTTTCACTATACACCGCTGAACATTAGTCTGAGATGATGGAACAACGGAGATGAACTCATAATCAATTGTGTCTGTCAGATCCTGTTAAAGGTGCCCTAGAATGTGAAATTGAATTTATGTTGGCATAGTTAAATAACAAGAGTTCAGTACATGGACATGACATACAGTGAGTCTCAAACACCATTGTTTTCTCCTTCTTATTTAAATCTCGTTTTTTAAAAACACCCCTGAAAAACAGGCGAATCTCCACATAATACCGACTGTGACGCAACAGTCGGGATCATTAATATGTATGCCTCCAAAGATTTGCATATGCCAGCCCTCAATGCCAGTCGAACTCTGCGCAGCCGAAGCAATGGGATAATCTTATTTTCTCTGGAAATTTCCAAACATTTCACCGACGACTGTTTCCTCAACTTGGGCCAATACAGAGCTGGCCGCGATCGATCGAGCTACCAAGCAACACTTTCTGATGTGTAATTGTTCAAGTTCAGACAGGTAATCTTTCTCTCAAAATCGTTCAATACTGTTTATGCATCAGCAAGTCAAGCCAGTGACTAAAATATCAACTTCACATCGTTTCTTTTAGTAGGATGAAAATAATCTTATTTAAATTGTGAACAAATTATATACAGAAAGCGATCAAAGAACAATATTTCCACACAGCGCGAGTTTATCTGCACAACGCATTATGAAATCAATGACGTTACACTGCACAACGAAGCTCTTACTGTATGTACATCATCGTGTTTGCATTGGTGAAAGCATTAGAGAGAGTGCAGAAACTGCGTTGTCTCGCGATCAACAGACTGTCATTCTGCTCAATGCTCATCACAGCAACATTTTATGTGATGGAAATAGATCTAAATACTTTAAAAACTTATCACGATTCGTTAATCTCGATAGCTGTATTAGTAAAAACGTTTAATATCTGTAGTAAAAGTATTCGAGAGAGTTTCACATGTCATATTTCATATGCAAGCATGTCAGCCAATCACAGCAGAGGCCGGTTCTCACAGCAGACACGCCCCTTCAAACAGAGTGTTCAAATCAGAGACTAAAATCAGGCTAGGAAAAATGCCTTTTATTTCTAAATTATAACTATTTTTTATCTAAAAAACATACTAACATTATAAGGGCAACCCAGGAAACATTAAAGTAACACTAAGGATTTTTCCTCTGCAGTCGCCCTACTGGTTGGAAACAAAATTGTTCATTGCCGCTGTCGTAAATAATCTAGCCTACCGTCGCACGCACGCTCTCTGTTTATCACCGGCTTTAGAATGAACGATGCCCACAGACAAGGTAGAGTATGTTACATGATTTCATGAAAGGATGATGTATTGCGACATCAGAAACGAAGAAAAATTAAATAATGACTATTGTAGCGCTTGATGTAAAGCAGTCGAATTGTGTAGTTCTTTTTGTGCATGGGTGCCTACCCGAAACCCGAAGTTACATAGTGCCAGTAAAAGCGATGCAGACCCCGTCAGGCGATGGCAGACGTGTCATTTAACTTATTTTAAGTCGATGTACCATCACAAGGGTCTTGGAAATATATTATGAAGGTTGAAAATTGTTACTTAGTGTTACTTTAAAAATAAACATTCTAGGGCACCTTTAAAGGAATCGCCTGAATTCATTGCTAGCCTTGGATTCAGCAGTACATTTGGGATAGCTAATTTAGGCTTTTTAAAGTATCAATTGATTGATAGTTTCAAATTCAAATCCACAAACGCGCAATTCTTACCATTATAACTTGCGTCTTAAGATAACATTGTGAATGGGATGAACAGAAAGTGACGAATTAAAGCCTGTTTCATTTTAATTGTGACAAGCATTATGATGCACCTAATCGCCTGCAATTGACCATGGAAACTTGCGTTTAATCATTCTTTTAACTAAATAAAAAAGTATAGTGTGATAAGACATTCAGTATAGGCTAATTAATATTGTTTTTTTATTGTAGATTAAATTAGAAATTGGAAAATGAATAGCTTTTGATTGTGTTGGCCACCTGTGTGCTGTTTTATAGATTTTTTTTTCTTTTTTTCTTTTAACTTGAGCGCCATGTTTTTAGAACCCAGCGTCATGCACAAGCGCAATGGTCAAACACATTTATCTAGCATGTGCTTACATAGAAAAACAATGAAAATTATCTTTTCTGTGTGGTTGGCTCCTAGTTTCACCCAAAATATCACAATACAAAACGGAAAGTCAACAGTTTGTTGGTCGCAAATTTCATTTAATACAGACTTGCAAACCGCACAATCAAAACTGGAAACACTCACTCAATTTTATTTTGTTGCAAGATACATTAGCTTTAAATTGAATAAAGAATATATACTGTATAAAAAAGGTATAATTTCCAATAATGGCAACAGAGATATGGCTTTAAACATCTAATTTCAAGAATTAAATATTTATGTTGTAAATCATCAGTGCAATGTTACTTAAAAATATTATACTGATCTACAGATCAATTTCTTCAAAATTAAAAGTTTTCACTAAAGACGCATTAGGCCTAATATCCAGCAAGAAAATTTGCATTTAATAGATGTCTAGCCGTCCAAACACAGCCCTGAAATCTAGGCTAAAACAAGGAAAAATGTGGCTGTCATTGAAAATGTAATAAAGTCTAACCATAGCCCAAGAATAGACACACAGGCACGCATACTAGATGTCAAAGAAATTAAACCAAACACCTTGTAATCACTGTTGACTTTAATGGAATATCATACATCTCGCAAGTCATTTAGGCAAAAAACAACATGTAACCAAATTCAAGGTTATTTTGTCTAGAAGTGGTTTACTCATAGCCAGATTATATCGGGTTAACCGAGGAGGTGAAATGACGGCTGTTGCTCTTGCTGGGTATCCAGTTATCTTAAATCTGTCAAGAGAGGAGTTTGCCTGGTTGTTCTGTAATCCATGTTTACTCTGCTCCCAGACCTGCAACAAAAACAAAAAAAGACAAATAAGTCAGATAACAAGCCAGAATTTTGTATGCATTTTTTATTGTATTTCTGTAAAAACAAACAAACCCTGAAATTACAGACTTGGCAACAAAACAAATAAAAAGTAGAGTCTGTTACAGGAATAGTGGCGTGGAGAGTAAAGGATGGAGGAAATACATATTTTGACACAATCATCCTGAGTTTGAATCCACCTTTTCCCGATCCCATTCTTCTCTCCTATAGATTGCGGCTCACATTGTTCAAGACACCTTTAGGGTTAGTGGTGGGGATGCCTGAGATCCACTGGGGGGTGGGGGGATATTTTTTATTTATTAAACCACAGATTCCCTTCCCACTATATTTATGCATGAAATTTGCGTAGAATTTGGATGGTATTATGTGGATAAAAGATGGAAATCCTCTACATTGTGAAGTTAAACTGGTCCCCAATTGAAATGCACTCCATGAATGCACAGTCCCCCTGAGACTCTCGCTTTTGCATTTGGCTTTTGTCAAGCAAAGCAAGTGTGCTGGAGGAGATCTACAGTATGTGCTTGTTTATGCCTCATCAGCACAATGTGAGGAAACTGATAACTGAACTTTTGGGTGTTGCAGTTCTGTCACTTGATAAATGTTGTTCAAAAGTGTCACTCCACCCTCAGCAAAGCCACCAGTATAAACTCTTCTCTATGCGTATAGATTGCAGGGGAAGTTAAACGCTCTTAAGCCAGCAAATTTTCATAACACATTTGGTTTACAATTTTTCTTCGGTTGCAGAATGACTATTATTATTATTATTATTTTATCTTTGAGTGGGCAAGTTAAAAAATGTTGCAATTCCCATTATCACTTCATGGTTTTTGAGATGACTGGATTCGCTCCAGCATCCCTGCAGAGGACAAATGTTTGGGAAATGGATGGATAGATGGATGTGCTGTGTCTGGCAAACAAAAAACAGAACATGCAAAGTATCCAAAAAATTGTAAATTACCAAAAGAATCATTTCACTTAAATGTATAATTTTTTGGGACAATTTATGAATTGTTTCACAAACAATTATTTGACAGATTCTGCACAAATTTACATAAGGATTGCTTTACAATTACTGACAACAATTGCCAAAGAGACATGTGCAAATATGTTCTATGAATGAGGCCCAAAAAAGTATTTTGAGTAAAGGGAACAGGTAATTAATATTTCAATACTTGATTACCAGATACAAATATTGTCAAATCATTTGAAAGACTAAAACTGACTTTTTTTTCACAGATCTCCTTCACTTTGTTAATTTTTATCTACCTCATAAGACAATAAAACAGAAATAATTGTTTTCCAATAAAACCAAGCCAAAAGTTATGATTACCATTTGAATGCCGGCCAAGCATTTTAGACATGCAATGCTCCAATGCAGATCCTCTCTGATGGATTTTGGGATGGCTTTTTAGTGGTTTTACAGACAATGCTAAGCATTGATGATGATTTATCATAAGCGAGATGCTCTCCCTAAAAGAGATTAATTGTAGGTACCTGACAGGGTTTGCTGTTGTGCTCATTAAAATGATCTATATGCATATCCATGCATGCAATACACCTGACCGCGCCAAAAAGAAACAAAATCATCCCTTTCAAAATGTGCTAGTGGATCTATTAACTTCAATGATGTTAACAGTTAGTACAGCGCAAACAGCCTGAGACATTCAGTTCCTGACATATTCCAACAGAGAGTTTTGTTCAATTCTTTGTAATTGGTGTCAGTCGCCGAAATGCTGACTCTTGTGACAGCTTTAGCATCGGTTAGTCTGGAGGTGATACAGAAGTTGACATCAGGTCGGTTTGGTTATACTTGTTAACTGCTTTGCAGAAGTGTTCTTATAAACCTCTCAGTAATGTTGAGCATATATTGCTACAGATTTGCAAATTTGCGTAATTCTTTCAATGTTAAAACGCTTTCCTATTTTAGCTTAATATCTAGAGACAGAGTTAAGCATTCATAAGGCGAGACTTTTGAAATGTGTTGAAGCTGTGGCTCATTCGAAGCTTTGCTGTGTTTGTTTGATCATCAGTTATGCCGACATAACAGTATTGTCTGACCAAATAGCCTGACTGGACATCTATTCAATCAATGGCAGATGGGGATAGTGTTGGGGAAACCTGTTATGCAATTTGACATAATGTGTTTTTTGTCTAAATGTCTCATTTGTAAAATGCCACCTTAAAATCATACTGTTCACAGTCCAGGCATTTTCAAACATAGAAGAAATATTATGAATATTACTGTTTACATGGAGGTCTTCAACAACCACAATCTAACAATGCTGCAATGTCTGAGAGAGGAGAGAGACTTCATGAACCCATTATGAATCTAAGAGAGAGAAGAACAGAAGATCGAAACGACATCGCCTTATTATACAGTTGTGGTCACAATAATCTGCGAAATGTTAATAATTTTAACTAAATAAGAGGGATAATTTAACAGGATGATCAGTAAGTTGTACTTATTTTGACTTGTGTTGGAAAGGGTTTAAATATGCAGAAGATGCTGGAAAACCAAAGAAAAAGAAAAATATAAAATCTTCAGATTTTTTCTGAAGAACAGAAGAGTTTAACTGCTCAGGTCAATCAAGAGACTTGTGAAAACTGATAAAAAGCAGTTGTGGATCATCCAGGTAAAGAGACACATGCAGTATTAAAGAATCTGTAAACTTGTGATGATGTAAACTTATGAACATTTTGTAAATTAATTCACTATTTTGTCTTGTGGACTATATGTAAACATCTATGTGAAATAGCTTATTCATGGCGGTACTAAATAATAAAAAACAAACAATTTTTATAGTCCATCTTATTTTGTTAAAATTATAATTATCATAATATTTTTTTTGCAGATTCTACAAGGTTTATGTAAACTCATGACCACAACTGTATGTTTACAGTATAGGGCCGCCAGCAAGTTACCATTTGAGATTACATAAGAATTGATAGGAAATTAAATGTAGATGGAGAAATTATAGCAAACTCAAAAGTCATGATAAGTCACGTTAATGCTGAAAACAAGATTAATTTATTCAATCAACTGCCAGCCCGTAAAGCAAAAATAATGGCCTTCCCAAGAATAAGTCTGTAAGTGCGCTGAATGCTGTTACAGGAAATTCCTGTATTAGAAGTGTTGCAAGTAGTCAATTTAGCCAGAACGATGCTGGTACACGAGTAAGACACTAGAAGAAGCCGACAAAACCATCAATTGGACAACAACAACAAGAGAAATAATATTGTATAATTTGGTAAGACATTTGATGAAGGTTAAAGACACATTTCAGGGCCTAGGCCACTGACCAGACCCAGATCTGGCGGTTCGGGGCTCGATTAGGGGTTCTGTCGCTGAGGCGTCCGGATCAGCCGTGCCCTTCAGGACCTTCATACGCTTGCCAAACGCTTCCTTTTTTGGGTAGAGCAAGAAGTCATACACAAGAGCAGCAGCCGCCCCGCCGATCATGGGTGCAATCCAGTATATCTACACAAGGAAAATAGTTGTTACATTTGATGCAATATTTATTTTGCACATAGTCCGCAAAAGAACAAGTTATCTAAAAGAACCAAACGTTTTCTTTTCTGCCCTATGAATGCGTTTGAAGAAGTAATACTATGTCACAATGTTTATAATGCAAAAATCAAATATAACCAAATCATACCTCTAGCCTCAGCAAAGCATTTAAGTTGCCATTCATTTTTGATTTTACTCAAACAGCAATTGCAATTTGTTCTGTTGATAAAATGAGGTACGAACTTACCCAGTGGTTTTTAAAGGATTCAAGAATAACTGCTGGTCCAAAAGATCGAGCAGGGTTGATGCCGCAGCCGGTGTAACTGATCTGGGGATGAGAATGATGTTTGTGCATGCAGCAGAAAAGAGTCTTGACTGAGCTTGGAAATCTACTGATCTAAGAACATTGTGTATCAATTACTTTTGGTAAATGAAAAGTCAATTATCAAGTGCTTACTGCTACCAGGTGCCCTAACCCAACTGATAGTCCGATGGCTAGGGGTGCAGAGCCTGTGACATCGGTCCGGTGTTTGTCTGTCGTGGCCAAGACACACAGGACCAGCTGAAAGGTTGCAAAGAGCTCAATGGCAAATCCCTGTCCCTGTGACACACCGGTACTCAGCTATAAGGAGAATAAGACAATACAAAATAGTGGATTGTAATGATGCAAAAAGGTCAACATGATACTGTCATATTACAATTGTAAGACAAGATAATAAATGTGATTTCAAGAATACCTCCTAACATCTGAATGGATTTTGAACATTTGCACCTTTATTGTCAGAAGAAAAAGACAGCTAATTTAACAAAAACATTTACCTTAATATCAGGGAGTGTAGTCACACTACATGGGAAAAATTGTCAGAATGGGAACCTTTACCAATAAATATTGTAGATTTGTTATAGTAATATAATATAAATATAATATTGAAAAAAAAAAATCAAACAATTGTTTTGGCCAACAGAAACTGAAATTAAAACATTAAAAGAAAAGAAAAGTTAATTATTGTCGTTGACAGCTTTACAATAATTTTATAAAAAATATTTCAGTAACATTTTAAATGCACATGTCTTTTCTTCCTCAATTTTTCATGGACCGTTCATAGAACCGCTTTGCAGCCCCAAATAAAAAGAAAGAAATACTGGAATAAATAAGAAAGATACTGGAAAGAGGAAACAATAATTCAAATATTCTAGTTTAAGACATTTTTGAATTTGAAATCAACATACAAAATCACAGCTAGATAAAAAAAAAACTTTTGTGTAACTCATAGTTACTAAAATAAATGACAACTAACCATGTAATACAATTCTGAAAGTACTATTAATGGTTTTAGTTTAATAATATTCTGTGTAAAGCAACTTACCATATTGAGCCCCAGTGTTGTATCAGGGTCAGGGCTAACTTTGAACATAATGCCACTTGCCAGCACAGCTCCCAACATCTGGGCAATGACATACATAAAGGCTCTGAAGAAACTGATCTGACAGCTAACCAGAAGTCCTAAAGTAATAGCTGGGTTTAAGTGGGCTCCACTGATATGCCCCAAACTCTGAGCCAGTGTGGCAATCGCCAGACCAAAAGCTAAAGCTACTTTAACCTCTTGGTCAGGATATCTGTTATGCCTGTTTCCAATGGCAGAGGCTATACCAATAAAAACAAAAATGGTCATCCCAACAAACTCGGCCAATACTGCCCGCCAAAAGGACCAACTTTTAAGCTCTCGTGCCATTACAAGAATTGTTCCTCTTCTGCCTTTTAGCTGGTAAATGAAAATGCCAGCTAAGCTACCACTTATAAACACTTAGTGAAAGATGACTGACAGGAAACTGGTTTTAACAAAGGAACCACAGTTTTAGACCAGAAAACGGTACGAGGTAGTTAATTGCAAACTGTCTGAGAGCTAGTGTCACATAACAACCCTATTAAATAATTGTAGATTCATTTATCAAATCAATATCTTTACCT
Organism: Chrosomus eos; assembly: GCA_036326025.1. Classification (NCBI taxonomy): domain Eukaryota; kingdom Metazoa; phylum Chordata; class Actinopteri; order Cypriniformes; family Leuciscidae; genus Chrosomus; species Chrosomus eos. The sequence continues at coordinate 35,670,548 of CM070823.1, read as the reverse complement.
GCTGCATTTTTGGTGCATTTTTGGCTGCAGTCCTATGCTCCCCAGATGTATATGTCAAGTGAAGTCAAGTCACCTTCATTATATAGCGCTTTTAACAATATAGATTGTTTCAAAGCAGCTTTACAGTGATAATAGGAAATTCAAGTAACAGAGATTGTTTTGGCTTCACAACAGCTCTAGAATAAAGTTATTGTCCAGCTAAAGTTAGTTTTGATTGATTCACTTCCGTTGCAAAGATCATTAGTTATTAACTTAGGGGCCACTAACACAACACCGTTCTAACAGAAAACCCTTAACGCTCATCCGCACAACAACAGTGCCTGGTGGCTTAAGAACGCAAACCTTGAAATAGGTTCCAAGATTCAAGCATTAATTTTAAAACGTTATCATCCCAGTAAACTTCAAAAACGTGAATCTGTGAAAACGCTGATGCCGGGCACATGCTTATTACAAGTTTAGTCTATAGGTATATGCGTTTGAATATATACAGTCTGTGCGCACAGGGTTTTTCCTGGCTCAAAGCGAGGCGGAGGTGGTAAAATCCTGATCATGTACGTATTTTAATAATAAGGTAATTCAATTAGTATTTTTTCAAAGACCATCTGTGTTTCCCACAGTATTTTTATGGGTGGACCTCGGTACCTCTAGGGCGGTCTGGGGAAATGCTAGCCTGGATGCCAGCCCGAACCCCGCCCACAACATGTTTTGGTCGGGAAGTTCGGTATGGACTCGATCCATTGAGGAGTAATTATGCTCGGTTCAGAAATCGTCGGGCCAATCAAATTGCCAGGGCGGGCTTTATACGATGATGGACAGATAATCCATCCAATAACGTAATCATCACGTCATCAAACGTATTTCTTTCAAAAATGCTTTTCGTGTTTGCATGCAAGTAGGCCTACTCTGCGAATCCTTAAATTCTTTTTGCAACACCGGCAAAGATCGTTAACACTCATTATTTTTTTCATACTTTTTCCAGAGTGTGTGCAGTTGAGTTCTGTTGATAACTATGCGTTGCTTAGCATACGTCACTTACTGCGTTGCTCTGATTTGTTGTCGGTCTATCCAATTGAGTGCAGAGTTGTTGTTTTTCCTGGTTCGGTTAAGACACGCGTCATAATCAAAGCCCTGTGGAGCAGTATCACACTAATGTTCTGACCAGAATATGAGTATGAAGAAGTCAGGCTTGGGAAATACCCAATTTAGATATTTAGATATCTACATCTGATCATTACATTACAATTATTCAAATTCTCCGGGTTAAGCATGATAAAATGATAATATATCACACTGAAGTAGGCTGCTTTAAATCAGCCTACAGCTTTAAATATGTGTATTCTTCTACGGTACGGCTCCCTGCATGTCTTCCAGGATCCAGACCATCTCATGGACACGATGACAACGCAGTCCTGAAGTGCCAGCCTCATCAACATTGAAGGCCTCATGACACCGGCGTGATGACTCCGACCCCTAACCACATGAACTGGATAAATATCGTGAAAGTTCTGATCCCATCTGACTCCTGACATTATGCTGCCTAAATCATAATCATACACTGTTCGTTCGTTGGCCAAAGGAGGACTGGCCCCCCGACTGAGCCTGGGTTCTCCCAAGGTTTTTTTCTCCATTCTGTCACCTGATGGAGTTTTGGTTCCTTGCCACTGTTACCTTTTTCGTCTTTCTTCGCCTTTTTCGCCATTGGCTTTTAGCTTGCTTAGTTGGGGACATTTAATTTTTAATTTAACAATACTATTATAACATTAATTTCCTGTTATCTCTGTAAAGCTGCTTTGAAACAATCTGTATTGTAAAAAGCGCTATATGAATAAAGGTGATTTGACTTCCCTCGGCAGAAGCCTGCTCTGCCGTCACTGTCCGGTTGAGTCTCGCTCTGTCATAAGCTGGAGCCACCCCAGTGACATTCCATATGTTTTACTGCCTGCCTGGTCATCCGCCCAGTTCATGCGTGTATTCTCCACATGTTACCTCCCTTCGGGCAGGATGTGGCTTCCGCGGCGTCCCTTCCTTCCACGTACAGGGAACGCTTTCCCAGTGGTCCTGTAGGAACAGCAGTGACTTCCCTGGCCTAAAGCCTTGTCCCTTCTCCGCTTTAAAACGCGGGGGGATCAGGAGGCTTCTGTCTAGGCACTGGAAGGTGGCAGCACTAGTGACATTTTCAATAGATCCCCATTTCAGTGGACGTCGACTACGTCTGACGTCTTGACTGAAAGGGAACGTCCTGGGAACGGAGGATGTAGTCCCCTTGCCACTACTGCTGGTCCACCGCTGACTCCGGGGGCCGCTCGGCTCCTCCGCAAAAAAAGCAACTGGTGCGTGGGTCCATTTCCGTGTTTATACCCGCGCTTCAGGACGGAACGTGTAATCATGCATGCCAATGTTGAATTTGCTTGATTAAATAGTTGTACAAAGAAGACAGGCTCCCTAAGCGTGATCCCCATTTTAGTCGACGTTGTAGAGATTCTGGATGCAATCATTAATTCTCTTTTATTAAATCACGAACTCGCAACAAATTTAAAAGGACAACAAACTTTAACTAACATTCCGAAAGGCCATGTGGTCAGCCCTGGGGACCCCTATCTCCCAAATCGGCGCCGATGAGTCTAGAGAACTAATGGACTTTTGGACATTTTAGGGTGACAAATGGTCTTAAGTGTTCCCCAAACAGCGGGTCCTCTTACCTGAGACAACACCCAGACCACCTTCTCCTTCCCAGCGGAAATCAGGGGGGAGAAGCACAAAAACAGATGCTCCTTTGTCTGTTTCCCGCCTGAGTGCAACACGCGTTCACACCCACGTCCCCGCACACACACACACATACATATGAACTCTGATTTCCTATCTGTAAATCGTTACTAAAATAGATTTGCTGTTTTAAATACATGTTAAAGAACTGTAAGTGTGCTAACTTGTCCTACGTATGTTTTCATGAATGTAAGGTACTTCTGAATGCCTAAACGTATGCCTTAAGATATAATTCTGCAATAGTATGTCTGTAATGTGTGATGTGTGATATCGTTGCAGTCCTACAAATCTGAGCTATCTATTAAGCTGTATATCAATATCGTGAAATGTATAACTACATGTATATGCAATTTCCAAAGTAAGCTTAATTTTCTGCTTTGTCATAAATTCAAATTACCACTGAACTCCACCCATCAGGGGCGTACGCGCTCCTCGACCTGGACCATTATCATTGGCCGTCACACCTTTCCAAGGCGTGTTCTGTTTAACCTTAAAACCCCAAACTCAGAGATGATCCCTCTCTCTGTTCGTGTGTACCCTGTTCCTGTGTATTCGTTGTCCTATGTAATTTTCGTATTTCATTTTAATGTTCCTGTTTTATTTTATCTTCGTTTCATTTTGCGTATAGCTAGTGTTCTTAGTGCGATTCTCGTCCTCCGACCGAGTTATCCACTTATCCACGTTTCGTCAGCCTTCCAGCCTCCCGGCGACAAGACCATCTCTACGCATACAGAACTGTTTAGGACGTTTTGAATCTCCCGCGAGTAAACCAGCTTGGAAGAATCAAAAGATGTCCGCCCATCTCCAGAACGGCACACGCTTGTTCCCGCACAACAAGAACTTACAGGTCTGAATGCAAAAGTTGTTCCATCCAAATTTAGACGTTGTAAAGTATATCTCCTGTGGTTGTCTCTAAAGGGTCTAAAATTGTGCTAGCAATTGTATTTTTCCTTGTGTTTACTTTTCTTATTGTTTTATTTCATTTTATTTCATCTATATCCTTGTTTTACATGTAGTGTAGTTCATTCATTAAACCTCATTTATACTTTATTGACTCTGTGGTTGTTGCTCGTATAACAAAGCCTCTTTAATATAAAGATCCTAGCTACAATCTGATAATTGTTTAAGTGCACAAAACATTGTCAGTAAATTTAAGCTAAAATAGACCATTAGTCATTTGTAGCCTCCAGCCGGACTACACGGCGGACGTGTGAATGAGCGAGGAGGGGTCAAATGCTTTGGTATTTTTAAAGATCAGCCATACTCCTCTGAGGTGGGATGTACATGACTAATTAATCATAATTCGTTGTGTTTAATTGTTATATACTTGTCCTAAACAGACGTGTATGCTGTATTACCCCTCGTTGGGTAATTTATTTATGTAAGGACCCGGTTCAAACTGTATTCAATCATTTGTTGATCAGAGATTAATAACAATTGAATATTTATCCCCAAAACCTAAAACTGACTAAAGAGCTTATGAACCCCAGTCTTTACAGATTTTATGGTGGAGAATTGATAGGCAATATTTTAAGCTTTGTTGTGTGAGCAATTAATGCAGTGGCAATATTGTGTATTTTGTTGTGTTTTTGATTAAGAAACGTGATGAAACCGCGCATGTTGGAAGCTGAAAGCCGAGTTTCAGCCGAGCACATTACAAACTGCTAAATTCGCCTAAGCGTGTAGTCGTTGTAATAGCTAAAATGAATTACAGTTCGTAATACTGATATTCACGGTTAAAGTATTGAATGTAAACTGTAGTTCGCAACAAAAGAGATATTACCTCTGTAAAGACGTTTATATGTTAATTTTCTTTTGATCAGCCTGTTTTCAAAACGAGAATCTTTTGAGCAGAGCGAGAGAGGAATTGAATACAGCGATGTTCCTGTATTCAACCTAAAAGGGCTGATATATAATCGTTAGATTAACGAAAACTCCTGGTTTCAACTTTGATGTAGCTAACCAAATGTTAAACCAGAACATTTTAAATCATTAAAGTGCTAAATGATAAATGTATTGAGTTAAACCACAGACGTCAATTCCTGTTGGTACTGTTATGTAAGTGCAGTGAATTAAATCTGCTTTACTAAACCCGTGAAACATAGCACTGTAAAATCCGCCTGAATCTAAATTATATGCAGTGTAAGATTCTGTGCGCGCCCTAAAAAGGTACAATTGAAGCGTGTGGTTGTGATTCTGTTGCTGAACACTAGAGCGCAGCCTTGCGCCTCAGTCTCAAATCACCACCACACCCTCTTCTTCGACGTGAGCGTAATAGCGCCACCGCATGGACGCTCTCAGAGTCATTTCTAATTCCTCACAGGAAGTGACTCGCGGAAAAGACGCCCCCTTTAGGGCCTCCAACGTTGAGTCAGTTTCCCGTGATTTTCGATTTCTGTTTGAGATTTCAGCCTGTTTTCAGCTGGGTTTGTTCTAAGCTGTCACTGATTACCTTACAGCAGTCGTGACTAGCATTAGAAGTAAGCCCATCTGTTAACTTTCATATTCTCATTCATATTAGGTCTAAAGAAAAACTTTGAAGGTAAAACTGAATTAAACTCTCACTTCACTTTATGAATTAGGTTACGAATAATTCTACTTGATTTCGTTTTCTGTCCAGATAAGTTTATTGATTGTCTCTCAGATAAATCAATAAGTCTTATTAAATACTTTCCCTTTTTCCTTCTCGATAAATTGAGTTTGATAATTTGTTTTAATAAATTGATAACTTTTATTAATTGTCTTTTCTAAAAAAAAAATTTTTTTTTTTTTATTACATTTTTTTTTTTGAAAAAAAATTAATTTTTCTCTTCCAAAAAAAAAATTTTTTTTTACATTTTTTTTCCCCTCTTTCTCGCACTCAACCCTGCCATCTCTTAAGTGATATTTCTATCACGACGGTACCCACACTATCTTAGGTGTTATTTAACATCACCGTCTATGCTTATTTGAATTGAATTCAAACCAGTTGACTTACAATTTCAATTAAGTTGTTTTCCTAACAGGCTAACCACTGGAAAGTACCCCCTCTTGTGGCCCAAAGCCGCCACTACAGCCTACTTACTCCTGTGTTTATCCTGCCTTACTCACTGACCCTTCTCCGTAGGTTATTCTGACAACTAACAGTGTCACAATCCCCTCTCTGTTTTTCTCTCTCCCATTAGGTAACAAGGTTTTGTATTCTCTACACAAACAGACACTCAATTTTGGTTTTAAACAAAGTAAGCTTTAAATAATTTCAGAGTCACTTTTCTATATCACATTTGATATCTACAGGTAGAACTCTCTTGCACTGGTGTGATCTGACCGTCATACCTGGTTGGTGTCCAGTGAGCGGGGTCGTCTGGCCGGCGTAACCAACGCTTGCTGTGGGTGAGTCGCGGACCTGCCTGGCTCTCCATTGGTGCGGCACGCAATAAGACATCAGCAATTTGGCGCTCCCAGAAAGGGGGAGACCCACCACGCGATAAGACACAAGGCAATTTCGGACCTAGTACTCAAACCGGGGTCTAAAAGGGGACCACTCGAAAGAGGGTTCTGGGGAAAAGTCCCCTTTGCAGTGTCGTAAGCAGGTGACCTCCCCGGGAATACCAGTTGTGTTAAAGTCGAGGTTGTTTGAGAGGGCGCACTGTGGTTGACGCACAGGACAGGTTGTGGACACCTCGGTTAAGTGCTTGGAGCGACGGAAAGATTGTCCTCGACGCTGGCTCCGGCTAGTGTGATTTCAGGTCACCCCAGACAAGCTAAATTAAGGTAAAGAAAATTCATCCACTTAGTATAAACCACACGAATATTAGATATTCACCCGTGACATTTAAGAAGTGTCCACCCCTTTTTCTCAGAAAACCACACATAGTCGGCTCAAGCCTTCTTAGTTCCCGTAACCATTTCTGTTCTATTGTTTACTCTGTCTTAACAGATCCATTAATTCCTATTGTCTAATCTCACTTTAAGTTTTTTTCTTGCTATTCTTCTGTTACTTCTCTCTGTTCTGTGTGAACTGTGCCTTCCAGGTCACCAGAGACAGAGCCCACAGAGACACCCAAGGAGAGCTAAATAACAGACTGACAGCCGAGCCGTCAGCACCAACCGTGACCTACTAGGCTCCGGTCCTGTCAAAATCATTATTTAGGCCCTGCGCTGACCTACACAATTTGTCCCTACCTAACTGTCTGCATCAGTTAGTCAAAGTACCGTAAACGGCATCGCCGTATTAAGGGTATAAGCGCATAAATTATAGAACAAATTTGCATTTGGTCTGTGTGTGTGTGTGTGTGTGTTGTGCTCCTCTCGCCCGCAGTAAGCCAGCATGTCCCGGTCTCCCAGCCCCGCAGCCCACTGGGACAGCCTTGAGACATGGCTGAAGGCCATGACAGCCACCGTCCTGCCCGAGGATACCGGCGACTCCGAGCCCCCGAACCAGGCGCAGCTGGACACCGACCTGGACCTGCTGATGTGACACGACCCAACGCAAAGCTACAACCACAAAGAATGGGCCCGAATGGGCCACAAGCCCGCCTTCACGAGAGACACGCCATCGACCTGGAACAGGAGACGGCAACTCTGCGGCTCCAAGCGGAGGAGGCCCGGCGCGACCAAGCAAAGACCCAAAGTCGGCTAGATCAGCTACTACTCGAGAACGAGGAGCAGGACGAGGAGGAAACGGACCCCGAGCCACGGAAGGAAGTAGAAGAACTTCAAACTGCTCTGGAAAGCCTTCGTCTAGACGCCGACCAAAAGGAATTAAAAGAAAGAAAAGCCAGAGAGACACTCACCGAAACAAGGTGAAGCTCTCCTTGAGAGAGCAAACAATGAACTAAAAGAAAGAGACGCAAAAGCCAAGGCCTGCGAAAAGCATTTAAAAGCGGCCAGAGCTGAAATTGATGAACTTATCCAGCAAAAAGAACTTTATAAAGATGAGCTCGACGCTGTCCACCGTGAGTTAAAACACTCCTAAAAACTTCAGAGTGACCGGGAAAGGGAGACACACACTACCAAGTTTTCCCTGACCGGTCAGTCTGCACACTTCAGCCAAGAACACAGAACGGTGAAAGGAGACGGACATCCACCGTCCCAGACATCAATGGACAGCCTGCAAGAGCCCTCGCCCTCAGGAAAAGGAGGTGCGTCACAGCCAACCCTTGCCACTTACCACAGCATGGCCTTTAAAGAACTTGACAAGTTGGCCCGGAACTTTCCTACCTTCACCCCAAACCCTGCCGGAGGCCATGATGTGCATGCCTACTTGAAAGACATTGACTTCCACTTGTACACTGTTCCCCATGTCACCCCATGGGACAGACTGTACCTGCTTCGAATTACGTCTAGTCGGGACGTACGCAGTTTCCTGGATCGCCAACCAGATACCGTCAAAGTGGATTACCAACAACTGCGACAGGCGTTCATCAGGGAATTCTCTGATCCAGACACCGATCAAGGACTCATCACCGCGATGAGCCTCAAGCAGGCACGACTGGAAACTCCGCAGGCCTTTTACACTCGCCTCCGACAAGCATACTTCGGGGCACGGAATGATCCCGGGATGGAGGAGGACTTTAACTTCCGAACTTTGTTTGTTCGAAACCTGCATCCCACTGTGAGCCATCACTTAGGGGTCCTGGCCTGTCCTCCCACAATGTCTACCCAGCAACTGAGGGATCTCGCCCACAAAGCGTTTGTCAAGCAGAAAATTGTTTCTGAAAAGACTGTAAAAACTCCCTCTATCTGCCCTATTACTGATCAGCACTCAGAGCTGGCACTAGAGGGCACCCTACAACACCCCACTAACAGACGTTCTAATAACGAGCCAAGACCGTTTCAGGCCAGCAGAGGGCAACGCAGCTACGAAGGTGCTCGTCCTAAGCATCAGAGCGGGCGCTCTGAAAAGTCAAGTCAAGTCAAGTCACCTTTATTTATATAGCGCTTTTTACAATACAAATTGTTTCAAAGCAGCTTTACAGAGATAACAGGAAAACAATGTTGTAATAGTATTGTTCAATTGAAAATTAAATGTCCCCAACTAAGCAAGCCAAAAGGCGAAGGCAACAGTGGCAAGGAACCAAAACTCCATCAGGTGACAGAATGGAGAAAAAAACCTTGGGAGAACCCAGGCTCAGTCGGGGGGCCAGTCCTCCTTTGGCCAACGAATGAACAGTGTATGATTATGAGTTAGGCAGCATAATGCCAGGAGTCAGATGGGATCAGAACTTTCACGATATTATCCAGTTCATCTGGTTGGGTTGGGTCATCCGGCCGGTGAGGCACAAAAAAGTCATACAGCAGCCCACGGCACCCCCACACCCAAAAGGGGGGGCCACATGGGAAACCAGCCGACGGCCCAGACAGAGCCGGACTCCAGCGACAAGAACGTCCAGTCCAGACAGCCCGCAGTGAACTCCCTCTCGGCAGGCCTCCAGCAGATCCAAGCCCAAATCCAAGCCTGCTGCAAAAGAAAACAGTGAGTCCACGTCAGAGACCGCAGAGATCCTGAAGATCCTAAAAGGGCTTCTTCACAAGAAAACTGACAAAGAGGACAAGCCAGACTCTGCGTGACTAAGGGTAAGGATTAAAACCCTTCCTGACAGCCCTCCTACTGAACCAAGCACCCCGAACACTGTTCTCCTGACACAGACCACAGAGCCAGCTGTCATAACACCAAGTGACAGTGACACCCACTCGCTGCTGTCAACAACCGCACATCCAGAAGCGGACAATCCAATAAAGCATACCAGTGAGCAAACCCCCGAGATACCAGAAAGTGCTGTGTTGGTCGTGTGTCTCCCCAACGAATCCCAAGACACTGACCCTAACTGTTTATCGATCGCCACACAAGCCCCGACACTAAAACTCCTAGGGAACCTTGTCGAAAAAAGACTAGCACGCAAACTTTATCTTTCTATCACATTGGAAAATGTGGTGAAGTTTGAAGCTCTGGTCGACACCGGATCGGACCTCACTTTGATATCAGCTGAACTCTTTGAAAGACTCAGATTTGAAGCTAACAGACAGAACAGAACTCTAAAATCTCAGAATTGTGAGCTGAATGTGCGATCTTACAGCCAAACTGACATCCGGCTTGAACAAATAGCTCCCCTTCACTTAACCTTTGGTCCCATGAGCTTGCTACACCCCGTGTACATTTCACAGATGAACACGTTTCCCCTTCTCATCGGCAAAGATCTACTAGATCGCTTCGAGCCCCTGCTGGACTTCAGACAACTGAAAATTTGGGCTCAAGTGCGAGACCTCTCCCCTGTCAGCCACCCAGGTCAACTGAGCCAGACTGTCAGGTCACAAAGGTCACGGGAACTGTCGCCGCCAGCCATGGGGACACAGGCTCTGCACCGGAGCGAGATTCAAGTTCGTTACTCTGCACTTTTCAACTCCCCAAAGACTCTGAGTCCTTCTGCCCCAAGGTCACCACCGACCTGCAGCTGAATGGTGTAACCACTACTGACATTGTACTCGCCCTATGGGCCGACAATTCTGCTATCAGCCTGTCACTCTTCAACGAGCTAATTAAAGTCACACCAGATCTTCCTTCTGCAAGCAAACGCACACGTTTCCCTTTGAACTCATGCCCATCAAACCTGGTGGCTGCAAAAGGTATCTGTGCTTTGAACTTGAACTGGAACCAGCGATGCCTGACTCATTACTTCCTGGTCCTTCCGGACCCGCCCCACGATGTGTACACTGGAGCTGACATTCTGATTTGCCTCCAGGCTCATGTGGATTTTATTAATGAGGTACTGTGGGCCCCACTGACTTTACAGACAGCTGTTGCTCCTACACACACTGACAATCTTGTGTCAGGCCAAACCATCCCAGAGGTTTGCACCCTAATCAGCGAACAGGCAACTGTAGTACCTGCGTACACCAAAGGGGTCGCTGTTCGGCTCAACATACGATGTGGCCAAACCCTAAACAACACACTGGGTTTCTTTCAACCTTCACCTGAATGCGTTGAACTTGGACTCACACTTGAAGCCACACCCCTACTGAGCTGTCATCTCGTGCAGTCTACATCCTTTTCAACAACTGCATAGCAGTGGACATTACAATTCCAAAAGCCTATCGGCTAGGATGGCTTGTGAGCTATGATTTTCCCGATTTTGAACTGACTTTACCTGTCATTGGGCCCATTCCAGCTTCAATGATACCAGAAGGATACACAGACGACACACTGCGCACAGCACCCTTCAAAATCATCTCCATCGCCTCAGTCATGCCGATGGACAAAGATCAAGTCTGCAGAACAGAACATGACGGAGGACCAACATCTTGCCGTTTACACAGTTTCCAAACAGCATACCTGCGAGACTGAAACAACTGCTGCACCTACTCCTGCAAACACCACAGGCGGTTCACCCACAGAGGAGCCATATCCAGGATTTGAGTCCCAAGTTCAGCAAATTCTAAAAGATGCCGATGCAATCAAAGAGGATGCAGATCTACAAAGACTCAGACAAGTCCTTTACAAATTCAAAGCGCCATTTGCCAAAGACTCTCTAGACCAGTGGCCTCCAACACGGTGCCCGCGGGCACCTGGTAGCCCGCATGGAGTCTCTGAGTCGCCCGCCGAGCACGTTCTATAAATAGCCTAAATTTTAATCTTTCATTTAGTTTTTTTTTTTTTTTTTTTTTTTTTTACGATGATGGCATAAAATGAGAAAATAACTAATGGTAACATTTCATATACCATTAAAACATAATAAAATAATAAAATAATTTAAAACATTTAGAATCTGCACGTCGAGCACGTTTCAAAAAAAAAAAAACGTAACGTAACTTCTGTGAGTTGAGGCGGTCGCGGGCGAGACGGTAGCTACATACTGGTACATAAGATAAATTGAACTATAAAAAAAGAAAAAAGATTAATTATGGCTGATGATGCAGGTCATGCAAAAAAGAAGAAGACTTATTATTTTAACGAGGAGTGGGAGACAGAATTACTTTTCACTAACGTTAAAGATAAAGCTGTGTGCCTCATCTGTGAAGCTAGCATTGCGGTTGCCAAGAGACACAATGCGGAGAGACATTTCACCACAACCCACAAGACCTTCAATGTTCGTTATCCACCAGGTACATCACTTAGAAAAGAAAAAGTTAGTGAGATGAAAACAACATTAAGCAGGCAGCAATCATTTTTTACAAAACCCGCTAAAAAGTCACAGGCTGCAACCGAAGCTTCATTTAGAGTTGCTCATTTTTTAACGAAACACAAAAAACCTTTTTCTGATGGTGAAATTGTCAAGGGAGCAATGACTGTGATAACCAACACTCTGTTTAAAGATCACAAGAATGGAAATGAAATAATGTCCTCAGTCTCCAATGTTCAACTTGGGGCTAACACTATTGCGAGACGAGTCTCGGCTATGTCAGCGAACGTAACGGAGCAGCTGGAGAAAGACTTGAGTTTGTGCAAATGGTTCTCCATCCAGTGTGATGAGTCTGTGGATTCTAGTAGTACAGCGCAGCTCATGGTTTTCATCAGAATGGTATTCAGTGATTTTTCAGTGAAAGAGGAATTTTTAACATTACTGCCCCTCAAGACAACAACGAGGGGTGTTGATATTTATGATGCGGTGAAGAAGTACTTTGTGGAAAAGAACGTGCCATTTGAAAAGTTGGTATCGGTAACAACTGATGGAGCCCCTGCAATGACTGGCCAGCGTGCAGGCTTCGTTGCGCAATGCAGAGGAGACCCAGATTTCCCAAAGTTTCTACATTATCACTGCATTATACACCAACAGGCACTGTGCGCCAAAGTGATGGGATTTGATCACGTCATGACTCCAGTCGTTAAAATCATTAACAGCATCCGGTCCAAAGCGAAGCAGCACAGGTCATTCAAGGTACTTCTGGAGGAGCTGTCAGCTGAATATGGTGACCTATTGCTTCATACAGAAATTCGATGGCTGAGCAGAGGAAGAATTTTGCAACGTTTTTTATCACTTTTGTGTGAAATTAAAGTGTTCATGGAATCCAGAGGGGAGGACACCTCCATGCTTCAGGACACTGCGTGGCTACTGGACCTTGCCTTCCTAACTGACATCACTGTGAAACTGAATAATTTGAACTGTGAACTGCAAGGCAAAGGTAAGACAATCAGTGAGATGATCAGTTCTGTAAATGCTTTCAAAGCCAAGATCAGCCTTTTCTCCACATACTTGCAGAGGAAGAAATTGCATCACTTTCCATCCATGCAGTCGATGCTAAGTAACAATGATTCTGCATCTGAGGTCTTTGACAGAGCATTACATAATTACTTTGAACTCCTGAAAAGGCTTGGACAAGAATTTGAGGACAGTTTTAATGACTTTGATAGTCTGGAACCATGTGTGTCATTCATTGCAAATCCTTTCATGCAAGTGGACATTTTGCACATTTCTGAAAAACTAAGTGATGCGTTTAACCTGGTTTCTAGTGAGGTTGAGATGGAGATTCTCACTCTGCAAAGTGACATTAACCTCAAAGCCCATCAGGGGGCAGCAGACTTTTGGAAACTTGTTGACCCAGAGAAATACATTAACATTTCCACAGCAGCGATGAAAGTTGCCTGTCTTTTTGGCTCAACTTACCTGTGTGAATCTGCATTTTCAGATATGAATTTTATTAAGAACAAACACAGAACACGCCTTACAGATGGACATTTGGAGGACTCAATTAGAGTTACAGTTTCGGGTTATACTCCCGATTATAGGGCACTTGTGGACGTTATGCAATGCCAAGCTTCCCATTAAAATAGTTGTTGTTTTTTTGCCCATAAAAGCAGGCTGATTTGGCCTATATATTGTTGTAAGTGTGACAAATAACTCTTGACATTTTGTATTAAAATTGTGTTTAAATGTGTTCAATGTAATGGGATCTACAGAGAGAAAATTATAAATACAATTATAATTGTACATTTTTTATATACATTTCTATAAATAGGATTGATTGATGAATTAAAAATAATCTAATAATTCATAATAATTTAAAATGCTTGTGAGAAATGATTTACATTTATTAAGCCATGATGTCAATATTCATTTCATTACTTAGACATATTTTGGTGATTAAAAGTAAAGTGAAAAAAGTGCCACATTGTTTGTTTATTTTAAAAATGAGAAATTGTTTATTTTTATATAAAAAACGTATAAAACGTACCGAACCGTGTCAGTACTGTATCATATTGAACCTAACCGTGAATTTTGTGAACCGTTACACCCCTAAAATATAACTATAAATTCAATTATCATAGTATTTAACAATATTACTGTTTGTTGTTGTATTTTTTTAAAACTTGAAACGTGTGTGCGTGTGCCTATATCAAACAAGTAGCCCTCTAGACTATTTTATTCCTTCAGGGAGCCCTCACTCACAAAAAGGTTGGAGACCCCTGCTCTAGACTGTGGTCTCACTCACCTGCACACCGTGCGCATTCCAACGCACCCTGACCCTCCTCCCACCTTTGTCAGACAGTACAAGATCCCCATCACATCACATGAACTGGTGCAAGAGATCATTGACTCTATGCTGCAAAAAGGTGTAATTCGCCCATGCAATAGCACCTATTCTGCTCCTATCTGGCCGGTAATTAAACCGAACGGCAAGTGGCGACCCCCCATCGACTACCGAAAGCTGAACCGGCAGGTGCCACTGTCACGATGGCCCATGACCCAGCTGGAGCAAGAAATACCCAGAATCAGAGGAGCCACAATCTTCTCTACGCTCGACGTAGCTTCAGGTTTCTGGACCCTGCCAGTACATCCAGAAGACCAGCACAAGCTAGCTTTCACGTTCGGTAACAGGCAATTCACTTTCACCAGGTGTCCCCTTCGGCTATGCCAACTCACCCGCTGAGTTTAACATCTTCCTGAACAAAGCATGCCCCGATGCAAGAATGAGAGGAAATCTCATCTATGTGGACGATGTGCTGATGAAGAGCACAACAGTTACCGAGCACCTGGCAGAAATAGACTATGTTTTGAACCAGTTAACAGCTGCAGGCGCCAAGATCGCCCTCCACAAAGGTCAATGGTGTCGAACCAAGGTCAACTACGTGGGACTGCTGATCGGGTCGCAGGGCATCGAACCACAGTCAGCCGTATACAAGCTGTTCAAAACATCAAACCACCCACCAACCTTTCAGAACTGCGAAGCTTTCTGGGGGTGTGTAACTACTCACGGCAGTTCATAGAAAGCTACTCAGACATTGCAAAGCCTCTAACTGCCCTGCTGAAAAAAGACTGCCCATTTGTCTGGACACCCGTCCAGGACAATGCCGTGAATGAGCTGAAACGTCACCTGTGCACAGCTCCATGTCTGGCCTACCCTGACCCACAAAGAGAATTCTACTTAGAAGCTGGATTCTCCAACCACTGTCTCAGTGCTGGCCTGTACCAACGACACGATCAAGACAAAAGAGTTGTAGCGTATGCCAGCAAGACACTCCTTCTACCGGAGACTAAATTCTCAGACTTTGAAAAAGCGCTGCTTTGCACTGTATGGGCCATACAACGGTTCTCCAACTACATTGGAGCTCAGAAAGTTATCATAGAGACTTGTCATCAGCCTGTCATGTTCCTCAACAGCCAACGCATCCGCGATGGCGTGGTCACCAATTCCCGCATCGCCACGTGGTTAATGGCCCTCCAAGGGCGCAATGTTGAAGCAAGGTATGCCCAGAACCACAAATCTGCGCTAGGCAACGGCCTGGCTGCCTGCCAGAACTGCTCTGATAACGCACCACCTGTAATGGCTAATGTGGAAGAACCACAACAGCAGACATGTCACAGATACTTCGATGACAACATGTGCCAAGGTATGCCCACAGCTTACGTCGATGGATGTTCCTACAACCAAGAGGGCATCCGCCAAGCTGGTGCGGGTGTGTTATGGGTAAATGATCTGCCATGCCCACCACAACACTTCAAGCTGGGGCCTCAGTCATCACAATATGCTGAGGTGGCAGCGATTCTCATAACTATGCATATCGCAGCGACACATAACATCAAAGAATTCCTTATCTGCACAGACTCAAACTATGCCAGACTAAGTTTCACATGCCACCTTCCAGGGTGGAAACAAAATGGCTTTAAGACTTCAAACAGCAAGCCTGTCAAACACCAACACTTGTTTCAGGCATGTGACGACCTGACTAGACAACATGACATGATTGTCTATTGGAAGAAGGTGAAAGGCCACTCCAAGCAACCGGGCCTCGACAAGGACCTGAATGACCAAACCGATGCCCTTGCCAAGACTGGCGCACTGCACGGTAACCTACGGTCACCCCCAGCCCAACCACCAGCCTTTGATGTGGCAGTGCTAACCCGCAGCAAACGAACTTTTCCTGCCGCACTGCCCGCCTCTCACTCTGACTCCGCAGATCTCAAACAACGACATAGCGGACATGCAAGCCTCTGACACGTCCATAAAGACTTTTCTAAACCACCTCTCTGACCCCTCCAACCACCCACTCACGCCGTCTGATCTCACTGACAACCCGTGCCTCAGACGACTGCATGACATCAAGCACATGCTACGTGTGAGTAACGACATTCTGTGGTATACACCTGATGACACCACCGCGCCAAGGCTTGTGGTCCCTCAGTGCCTAAGGGGGTGATGTTAATGCACGCCCACGACGCCCCATGTGCTGGACACCACGGCACCAGGGCCACCTATAAGACACTGAAGCAAGTGGCATATTGGCCCCGCATGCAAGAACACGTGGCGGAATATGTCAAAGACTGTCTAATTTGCTGTCAGTTCCAACCTGCAAATCCGAACCACCGAGCTCCGCTGCAACGCAGAAGAGTCACATTCCCATGGTCAGACCTCCAAATCGACTGGGTAGGGCCTCTGCCAAGGTCAACAAGGGGCAACAAGTACTTCCTCACAGTCGTGTGCCAGTTCACAAAATGGGTAGAGTGTCTTCCAGCACCCAACAACACCGCCCAGACCACGGCATACCTCCTGATGAATCACATCTTCTCCAGATTCGGATTGCCAATGAGTGTCAACTCAGACAGAGGTACACACTTTACAGCTGAGATTATGCAGCATATCTGGAAACTCCTGGGGGTCCATGTTCAACTACATGTCAGTTTTCATCTGATTTCATCGGGCCAAGTTGAACGCGCTAACCGGACTGTGGTCAGTATGCTGAGAAAGTATGTGACTGCCAACCAGAAAGACTGGGACGTGAAGCTCCCGCTGGTGTTAATGGCCCTCTGGGCCACGCCACAGGACTCAACTCAGGTGTCTCCCTTTGAACTAATGACTGGACGACAGATGACACTGCCACTGCATCTGTTGTATCAGCCAGGAGACTCCAGTCTCATCACAGCCTGCACCACTCACCAATACCTCGATGAGCTGCACCAGCATCTGAAATCAACCTTTGCTTTCGCCCAACAACAGCTTCAAAAGAGCGCAGAGGGCCAGAAAGCATACTACGACCGGAAAGCGTCACACCAGGAACTAGCAGTGGGTGACAGGGTCTGGTATTACAGCTTTGCACAGCCACCACGCACAGCCTCCCAGCGGCTGTCAAAGAAATTCCTGCCCCACTGGACAGGACCTCATGAGATTGTAGACAAACTTTCTCCGGTGGCGTACCAAATCCAATTAAGCCGGGGACAGAAAGACCCAGTGCTCAAATGGGTTCATCGCAACCAAATTAAAAGACATTCGGCTGCTAGCCGAGAAAGGCGGGGAGGGGCCAATGCAAACTAACCTGCTTACCATCCTAGGAGCGAAACGACTGGCCTGCCAACACCAAGGGCAACTTTCGCTGACACACTGCCTCTCTCTCTCTCCCTCTCTCTCTCTCTCCACATCTTCCCTGTCACCTCTGCTAGGATGCTGTGGTGGTTCGCCATCCTGTGCCTCCAGTCGACCCAGAGCAGAGAGAAATGGGATTCCTCCTGAACTTACCCATCATAGAGTCGAGCCGAATCTACAGACTCAAAGACATTGTCAATGTTGGGTTCTGGAAAGGTAACACGCACATCAAGATCCGCACCCCAGAAGTGGTAGCTTACCACGACAGTGATCCACAGCTGTACCTGGCCCCAAACCTGCACATGTGCACCTTGACGAAAGACATTCATTATCTCTGCCCTAGCAAACCCTTCCTTAGAGATAACACTGATGGAATCAGTGGACTGCAAACCATGTCCAGCGACAACCGCTGCCCTGCGGAAGCTAAGCCTCGCATACAAGTGGAAGAAACCCGAGCAGAGATCATCGGTGACCGGTGGCTCGTCAACACTCCGGTACTCACAGCCACTCTTACCTATGACCAACATGACACCGCCACCCGTGTCAGCCTGCTCAAGAGCATGTGGATTCGGGTACCTAAAGGTGCCATCCTCCACGTAGATGATCTGACATTATATCATCTTCCGAGCCACGAGTATGAAACAGAGCTAGAAATCCCCTCCTTCTTCAAGGACCACAACTTCACCCTGGGTCCAGAACTTGAACTGGAAATTGAGACAGGGGGGAATTGAGACATGACTCCGCCCTGCAAGCTTTGTCTCGACAGCCCACTTTGACTGCCTCACCTGTCGCCCGAGCCTGGACTGCAGCCGACACTGCGCTTTGCCCCTCTATGGTAGTCTGTCACATCCTAACACTGGGCTTGGCTTTCATCCTGTACAGGAGACTCAACGAGACACGAGCATCTACCATCAGGCTCACCAAAGCCGTGTCCGGAGGCTTTCGACGAAACCCCCGGAAAGGAGATAACACGCCAGAAGCCGCCGGCAACCTCATTGAGCTAAGCCCTCAGCCCTGATAATCACCTGTCATCCGAATTCATGATTCACCTTCCATCCTCCCATGCAATGATTGTCGGCAGACGATCTCTCCCCAGGGACATCATCTCCCGAAAGGGGGAAAACTGTAGAGATTCTGGATGCAATCATTAATTCTCTTTTATTAAATCACGAACTCGCAACAAATTTAAAAGGACAACAAACTTTAACTAACATTCCGAAAGGCCATGTGGTCAGCCCTGGGGACCACTTGAGACAACACCCAGACCACCTTCTCCCTCCCAGCGGAAATCAGGGGGAGAAGCACAAAAACAGATGCTCCTTTGTCTGTTTCCCGCCTGAGTGCAACACGCGTTCACACCCACGTCCCCGCACACACACACATACATATGAACTCTGATTTCCTATCTGTAAATCGTTACTAAAATAGATTTGCTGTTTTAAATACATGTAAAAGAACTGTAAGTGTGCTAACTTGTCCTACGTATGTTTTCATGAATGTAAGGTACTTCTGAATGCCTAAACGTATGCCTTAAGATATAATTCTGCAATAGTATGTCTGTAATGTGTGATGTGTGATATCGTTGCAATCCTACAAATCTGAGCTATCTATTAAGCTGTATATCAATATCGTGAAATGTATAACTACATGTATATGCAATTTCCAAAGTAAGCTTAATTTTCTGCTTTGTCATAAATTCAAATTACCACTGAACTCCACCCATCAGGGGCGTACGCGCTCCTCGACCTGGACCATTATCATTGGCCGTCACACCTTTCCAAGGCGTGTTCTGTTTAACCTTAAAACCCCAAACTCAGAGATGATCCCTCTCTCTGTTCGTGTGTACCCTGTTCCTGTGTATTCGTTGTCCTATGTAATCTTCGTATTTCATTATAATTTTCCTGTTTTATTTTATCTTCGTTTCATTTTGCGTATAGCTAGTGTTCTTAGTGCGATTCCCGTCCTCCGACTGAGTTATCCACGTGCTGGACGTTGCTCGTATAACAAAGCCTCTTTAATATAAAGATCCTAGCTACAATCTGATAATTGTTTAAGTGCACAAAACATTGTCAGTAAATTTAAGCTAAAATATAAGTCATAAGTCATTTGTAGCCTCCAGCCGGACTACACGGCGGACGTGTGAATGAGCGAGGAGGGGTCAAATGCTTTGGTATTTTTAAAGATCAGCCATACTCCTCTGAGGTGGGATGTACATGACTAATTAATCATAATTCGTTGTGTTTAATTGTTATATACTTGTCCTAAACAGACGTGTATGCTGTATTACCCCTCGTTGGGTAATTTATTTATGTAAGGACCCGGTTCAAACTGTGTTCAATCATTTGTTGATCAGAGATTAATAACAATTGAATATTTATCCCCAAAACCTAAAATTGACTAAAGAGCTTATGAACCCCAGTCTTTACAACGTCGACTACTTCCTCCGTTCCCTCCTTCAGGGAATGGTGGGTTGCATACGCAACCAGGACGTTATGTATATGTAAAGTATATTATGTTATGTATAATAATATGAAGTTAAATAAATGATAGTTTATTATAGTTGATAGATAGTTTATTATAAATGATAGTTTATTATACAGGAAGTTAAATAAATGATACAGGCTTGATCATAAAGATATTCTTTTTGTAACCTTGTAAGACATTTTATAATTTCTCCCACTCTACTAATCAATGCTCTGACTGCAGAAATTAAAATAATAATGAAATTTTTTTTTGCGACTGTAAGAATGCAGCAGTGCACCAGTGATGACTTTGACCCTTCAGTCCACAGCAAGCAGGGTCTTAAATTGTGGGACTGACCACACCAAACATACACTAGTGGCCAAAATTGATGTGCGAATTTTGTTTTGTTTTTTAATGATCTAACAAGTTAACAAAAAAGCTCACAGGAAAAATAATGCACTGACAACAACATAATCAGTTATTAAATGTTCACTGGTTCTCTCTTGTTTTTGCATGTGCTCCTAATTTCTTAGCATGAGTTTGCATGTTTCAATGCATTATCACAAATAAAACAATTGACTAATCATAACTACACAATATGCTTACAAAATCTTTAACACATTTTTAATAATATTTGGAGGAAAGGTGAAGATGTCAATTTTCCTAGGCTGGTCAACAATTTTGGCCACTACTGTATGGCAGTTCATTGACTTTCCAATTGATCTTCAAATCTTGCAGCAAAATCAAGCCACTTTTATGAGGATTTAGGGCTTCCCTGGAGTTGTTGGAGCCGTTTATGGAACTTATGTTTGCATCATTGCTCTAACTTTAAATGAGGAGACATATATCAACAGATAAGGATTCCTTAGCATCAACACTAATTTGTAATATTTTTGCACAATGCAAATCCATTTTTAAAAATAAATGTAAATATCAAAATAAATGTTTTAGTGTCTTAATTAAATGGTTTTATAATTGCATTAAATGATTGGTGTCATGCTGCTGTGACCTCGCCCTTGCAGGCTCACTATTGGCTGATTTAGAGGTTGAGGGTGGCCATTTTGGGATGACATCATTGTAGTCCTTAGTTTGTAACACCTAAGTGTCACTTCAGTCAGCCCTTAAGAATCAGTCTTAGGCCCCGTCCACACTACTACGTTTTCGTTTAGAAACGGAGACCTTTTGCAACGTTTGCACCTCCTATCCAGACTAAAACGGCAAAAACGAAGAGCTAAAATGGAGAAGTTTAGAAACGCTGTAGACCCGTTGTGCGTTTTGAATCTCCGGAGGGCGTTTTAGTGAAGACGGGACAAAACGGAGGTCTTTAAAAACAATGACGCAGACGCTCACGCTCGGCTCTCTGATTGGGTGTCATCAGTCATGGCGTATCGTTCCCTGATGCTATAACGTTAACTGCCGGAGGCAAGCTATTATTCCAGCGATCTGTGACAATTCCCGTGCTATGTGCAGTGGCGGTATCGACCGTACATGGAGCGCCGGTTTTGGGTTAAGCCGGGAAGAACAAGCGCATGGTGGGATCATTTTATCAATGAAGTTGTGGTTCCTGAGGAATGGTGTTTACACCGGCACGCGCATGCCCAGTGTAGGTGAATGTTCACTTGATCTGCGATTTCAGTCGTTTTAATGTGGACGGAGATCGCAGCTAAAACGCTGGTGTGGACAGAGATCGTATTCGTGTTAATTCTCCCTTTCTAAACTAAAACGCAGTAGTGTGGATGGGGCCTTAGACTTTACTGAAAGTTGCCTTTAGCTTCTTTTTAAAGATCTCCTACTCTTAGAGAAGTCGCGCTTTTTACTAAGAATTTTTTTGACACTTAAAGGTGTCCTATGTGTGATGAATATGTGAACATATAAGTGAACACATGAACCTATGTGTAGGTTTTTACTTAAAAAAATCTTTAAGATAGAGTTTTCATTTGTACATTTATGAGCCAACCATAATGTAATAGAAAGAATTACACCTTGACTGTCTACCACGGTTGCCTCTATCAGCCTGTAGGCTCAACTGTGTGTGGAGGAGTCGGGTCCGAATTTGCGCAAAAATTCACAAAATGTGACGTCATGCGCGTTCTCGTCTACTTGGGCTTACATACGGCATCCATTAGTAAGCAGCGGCAATCGCTAGAAGTAGTGTTTCAAATGGACTCTGCGGACGGAAAGAAGGACCAGCCTCCAGCACAATCCAGACACCCACGGAAACACAAAAAAAATAGAAAAAAAGAAAGCCTTATCTAGTGTGGCCCACGAGCGTGCGAGCGTGCACACCGAGAACGAGCATGAGACTGGCTGCAGTTTCTCTAACGGCCACTGGTGTCAGTAACGGTTAGAAATTTCAGAACTTCCGCAATTCTCTTTTAAGTCAAAGCTTAAGACTATTCGGTAACACTTTATTTTACGGTGTCCTTGTTACATATGTTACATCTACTTACCGTAGTAATAACAGTAAATTATGCATAATTACATGCAACTAACCCTCAACCAAACGCTAATCCTACCCTAACCCTATAGTAAGTACATGTAGTTAACTATTATTACTCAAAGCTTAAGACTATTCGGTAACACTTTATTTTACGGTGTCCTTGTTACATATGTTACATCTACTTACCGTAGTAATAACAGTAAATTATGCATAATTACATGCAACTAACCCTCAACCAAACGCTAATCCTACCCTAACCCTATAGTAAGTACATGTAGTTAACTATTATTACTCAGTATTTAAATATATAATTACACTGTAACAATGACACCTTAAAATAAAGTGTGACAGACTATTCTTAAGAGCATTTCTGAGAAGTTTATACATACGGGCCCTGATTAGAAGTTTTATTACTTTATTCTTAATGCACTCCAATGCACTTAATGTATTTCACTTTTCCCATTAATGGTACTTTAATGGCCCATTGCACTTTGAAATGTGGACTGCAGCCCTTTGGGCTGTCAAATTATTATGAAATATTAAACAAGTTTTTAAAATTATCCTGACCAGTCTTCAAAAATTAAATGTAAAATACATTCAGAAAATGTAACTGCATTAAAAGTAACAACGTAAAATGGATAAAAAATAATTTAATTTGGTCCCACTTTATATTAAGTGGCTTTAAGTACTATGTACATACATCAACAAATAAGTCCAATGTAGCCTACTTATTGTGTTCAGGTTGTATTGTAAAACACTTTTGCTGCTATTGAGAGTAAGGTTAGGGACAGGTGTGGTGGTATGGGTCGGTTTAAGCATAGGTTAAGGTGTAAGGGAAGGGTCAACTGTGTAATTACAAATGTAATTACATAAATGAATTACAGCTGTAATTACATGCAGGTATTTTCAAAAAATAAGTCCAATGAAAAAACATGTATGTACACAATAAGTCCATTGTATCAAATTATTAATTTCAATGTAAGTACATATTACTTAAAGCCACTTAGTATAAAGTGGGACCAATAATTTAAATTCATGTGTCACATTTAAATCCGCAGCGTAATGCGAAACCGTCAAACCGCCAAATCATTTTATTGCGTTTTACATCAGGAGCATGTGTGCAGTACAAGAGTTGAAGAGCGCAGAGACAATCGGCAGAGAAATGTTTGGATAGTTTTAAAGGGAAACAAAACATTCTGCAGATGATATTTAATGATGTGTCTGCTGGCTTTATTTCTTCAACAGCCTTTGCAACGTGTTTTAAAATCACTTAAAGTTTGTTATCAGTATAATATTAATATATATTCAACACTCTTGTAGTGTAATTGAATTGCAATTTTAATGTCACCAAAATACATTTAAAGTTTATGCTGAGTGAATTCTGCATTTCAAAACTTAAATACAAGAGTATATTTAAAGTGTACTTAAGTTTACTTGGAATAGTTCCACTTTAGCACAAACAAGTACATTAAATATAACTTTAGTTGAACTTCAGCACTGCTTTTGGAGAACAAAAATGCATTTAGAACAAAATTAGTTTAAATTAACAGACTTTACGTATTCCAATTTATAGTGGGCCACAAATACAAAATTTGCTTAAGTATTTTTTCACAAGGGCAGTCATATGGATAATCAGTTTACATATTTTCTACAGTTTCCTATAGGTTAACAGTACAGATCATTCAAGTATAGCATCCATGGAATTCTGCTCTTTATGCAAATAAGATTAGTTAAAACAATTATCTTTGACGCACTTTGTTTCAGATACATAATAAACTTTGGTAAGGGTCACAGATGAATCATAAATTCAAGAAGGAACTTCTTATCTGGGGTGCTGTTGAATTCTCCTTGAGACTAGTCCTTTGGCATGGTTACATGCATCTCATAATAATAAACAACTTGTGCAAGCACAATTAGATAAAACATAGGCAATATTTTTTCCATTCAAGGCTGAGTTTTGTCAGGACTTTACTGGAAAAGAGCACTGATACAAACTTCGGTAACACTTTAGAATAATGGTCCGTCATTAAACTAGGAAGTAATGCAGGACTAATGAGTAGTCCATTAACACTTCAGCTACTACTATTAGCTATTAACAAGCTTAACTAATCAGTAAGTAATATTACATTTAGGAGATAGTTCCTTATTAGGTAATCAATAATTACAAACGTCATGATAACATATTTTAAACTATAAACTATATTTAAGCAGGAATTGAAATCAGGTGCTAAAAACAACCGATCTCTTCCTTTCTTGCACAGAACAACCTCTTGGACAACAATCAGTCTGCTTTCAAAAGTGGACACTCAACTGAGACTGCTCTGCTCTCAGTAATTGAAGCTCTGAGACTGGCTAGAGCAGCTTCCAAATCCTCTGTTCTCATCCTGCTGGATCTGTCTGCTGCCTTTGACACAGTTAACCACCAGATCCTCCTGTCAATCCTAAAGATGAAGGAAATCTCGGGAACCGCACTCCAATGGTTCCAGTCTTACCTCTCAGGTAGGTCCTTCAGGGTGTTGTGGAGGAGTGAGGTGTCGAAGTCATAACATCTAGTTACTGTGGTGCCTCAGGGCTCAGTGCTTGGACCACTTCTCTTCTCCATCTACATGACATCACTAGGAACTGTGATTCAGAAACATGGCTTTTCCTATCACTGCTACACTGAAGACACACAAATCTACCACTCATTCCAGCCTGATGATCAGACGGTAGCTGCTCGCATCTCAGCCTGCCTGACAGACATCTCTGGCTGGATGAAAGACCACCACCTTCAACTTAACCTTGCGAAGACAGAGCTACTTGTGATCTCGGCCAAGCCAACACTTTATCACAACTTCACTATTCAGCTAGGCCCGTCATCCATAACTCCATCAGGATCAGCCAGGAACCTTGGAGTTGTTATTGATGATCAATTGAACTTCACAGACCACATTATGAGAACTGCCCGGTCCTGCAGATTTGCTTTGTACAACATTAGGAAGATAAGGCGCTTTCTATCAGAACATGCTACACAACTCCTTGTTCAAGCGCTTGTTTTATACAGACTGGACTATTGTAATGCTCTCCTGACTGGTCTTCCAGCGTGCTCGATCAAACCTCTGCAGCTAATCCAAAATGCTGCAGCTAGAGTGTCTTTAACGAGCCAAAGAGAGCACACGTGACTCCTCTCCTTACAAAATTGCACTGGCTGCCAGTTGCAGCTCGCATCAAATTCAAGTCACTGACTCTTGCCTACAGAACAACCACTGCTCCCTTTTACCTAAACTCATTACTTCAGACTTACGTCCCATCCAGAAATTTGCGCTCTGCAAGCGAACGTCGTCTTGTGGTGCCACGTCAAAGAGGCACAAAATCTCTTTCTCAGACCTTTACCATGACTGTTCCCTGCTGGTGGAATGACCTACCCAACTCAAACAGAGCTGCTGAGTCTGTAGCCATTTTCAAGAAACGGTTGAAAACCGTGAAGATCTCTTTCGGCAACACTTGATTCAGTAATACTAACACTTTCTCTTTCTCTTCCTTTTTAATAATAACAAAATAATAATAATAATAATACGGGTTCTGCGTTGGATTAAAATGTGAAAGGTTATAGCACTTACATTTAGTTGTCCTGCTGTTAGTTTAACTGTTTCTATGGTTCTCATTTGTAAGTCGCTTTGGATAAAAGCGTCTGCCATATTAATAAATGTAAATGTAAAAATACTACCCATTAAAAGTCTGTTTAACCAATGGGATCCCTCTGGGTCCTAAAGCCCCCACCATCCCTCCATCATCTAGTTGGTAACGGCGTGAAGTCGCGCCTTCTGGAAGGGAGTGTATTGTCACTGATATTTGTTGTTTTTGTCTTTTTATTTTTATTTTTTTATTTCAAGCATACAATGAAAAAGTGTACAATATGCACCACATAAGACAATAATCAAAAGTACACTGATGATCAAACAAATAAAAATTCACCACTGCTTGAAAAGGAGTGGGATGAAGTTTAACAGTTATTGATTCCCACCTCCTCTTTCAAACTCTTGATACATTAGTTTACTTCACTTTTTTTTTAAACACAGGCTCATATTTCTTCATACATTTATAAAAATATCTAGCAACAAAAATTTCTAGCTTAACCAACTTATTGTTCTTCATTTTTATAACGTTCAAAAATCATTTCTTTAAATCTTTTCCTGAATTGTTTTATATTTGGGTATTCCTTAAGCTTCTCATTTAAGTTGTTCCACAGTTTCACCCCTTGCATGGAAACACAAAAACTTTTCTTCCTACTATGTACCAATGGTAGTATGAAATTTAGTTTTCCTCAACCCATATCCTCCTTCTCTCCGAGTAAATAACTTTTGTACATTTTGAGGTAAATCATTACACTTTGCCCTATATGGAATTTGCACAGTCTGTAAATCCACCAAATCAGATGTGGTCAGAATTAATGGCACCCCTGGTAAATAAGATAAAAAAAGGCAGTAAAAAATACATCTCCATTATTTATCCTTTTGATCTTTCATTCCAAAAATTGGAATAAAATCTAACCTTTTATTGAAGAAAAAGACTTAAAGGGGGTCACATTATGAAATAAATGTTATTCTCCAAAACACGCTGGCCACAATTATGTCTGAAGTATATTCCTATTAATATTTACCTTTTTTTAGCACACCAGCGTGACTAAGAACATGAATGCGTGACTGGTGAGGAGGAGAGTTTGAGTGGTCAAAGACTCTTCAAGGAGCACAGATGGAGAATTGACCCTTCGCGTGGAGCTTGATTGACAGGTGTTCTGACCAATCATACTTCGCCATCCGCCATTTTGTCGGATCAAGCTTAGTAGATTAACATGGGAGGATTTGAACTTGAAAAACTGAATATACTGGCGCCTTTCCGCGGTTAAAACAACATTCCTTCTTATGTTAATTCATGTTTATTTGATGCTATAAATGAACTAGAAGGAAGAGATGATCGGATCACGAGCAGCTTTAACTGATGCTCTACAGAAACCTGTCACGGCACATTAAAGAGCCACAAAACGGTATTTATTGTTTAAATTTCTTTCAAAAAATGACTTTGATTTGAAATGATTTGAAAGGTGAGACTTTGTTTAACATGCTTAATATCAAAAGTAACCGAAAAGTAACCTGGTCTGTCCTGTCTGTCCGCGTGTTGTCAGTCTCCTCTCAGCTCCACGATGTATTTTTCACTGTGTGAGAACATGGTGAGAGCGTGAGAGCGGCGTAGTTTGTCGGAACATAGCGACAGTAACTAAGGAGGGCGGGTCTTTGCGAAGGGTCAATTGCATAGATTAGTTTGAGTCTTGGGGTCAGAAGCCTACCAATTAAATAAAAAATAAAAAATAAAACAACCCCTACATCACCACATGTTGGAAGGGTTTCAAGAAAAATCCTCCTCGCTCATCCAAAAACAAACTCCAGCAAATTCAGTTGTCAGACACAACTGGAACTTCAAACGACAGAGTTCTGTGGTCAGATGAAACTAAAAAAAAAAACACCTTTTTGGCAGCAAACACACTAGATGGGTTTGGTGCACACAAGGATAAAAAGTACCCCATGTGTACAATTTAATATACCATTGGATCTTTAATGTTGTGGGCATATGTTTCTGCTGGAGGTCCTGGACTTCTTGTTCAGATACATGGCATTGTGGATTCTATCAAATATCAACAGATAAAAAATCAAAACCTGACGCCTTCTTCTAGAAATCTTATAATGGGCCATGGTTGGATCTTCCACCTGTGAGGAAATCAGAACGGATACAATTGCAATTGCACAGAAGAACAAGCAGACACCAAACAGGAATCATGACAGTGGTTACTCCATGTGGAAATAGTGTGAGTGCACCAGTCGACCCGAGGATTGTGCTGAGTGAGCCACGGGTGTCCCAGAACCACTGGGGCAAGTGGTGAGTCCATGAGGAGAAATGATATGAGTTCAGTGTGATTGCCAGAAGTGATGAGTGTGATGGTTTCAGTAGAATGAGTTATCCGGGAAAGTTCCTGTCCATTGAGTGCGTTGACGATTATCTTGTGCGGGAGGGGAGTGATGGGAATCTGAAGCTTGAGTACAAGTATAAAGTCCATGAAATTACCCTCCGCTCCCGAATCCAATAGTGCTTGAGTGCTGTATGTGGATTTTGGCCATCTCAGTCTTACCGGGAGGAGGGTCGATGATGGTGATGAGGTCTTCTTGGCGGAGATCACACCCGATAGTAGCCTCATACTTACTATCGGGCCTTGCTCCTTTACCGAACCAGAGTGAATAAAGTGACCAGCCCGGCCACAGTACAGCCAGAGTCCATGGGATCTCCACCTTTCCCTCTCCTCCCGGGAAAGCCGAGCTCTCTCTACCTGCATGGGCTCGTGATTGAAAACAGGACTGACCGCGCTCACTCCACTGGGCTGGTGGTCCTCCGCGTCGTGCTGGGAACGATTCGGACATGTCAGTCTTGTCACACGACTCAGGCGGGCATCCACTCTCAACGCCAGCTCCACCAGTCCATTAAGTGTCTCCGGGAGGTCCAAAACGTAAATTTCCCTTTGAACGCGGTCAGCCAGCCCATGCAGGAACCTGTCCCACTGCGCCTCCTCGTTCCAATGGCACTCTGCGGCCAGGGTGCGGAACTGGATGGAATAACACCGAGCCTTCACCTTGACGCAGATCGGCGAGTAATCTGGCCGCCTCCTTACTCGCCACTGCGCGATCGAAAACCCTCCTCATCTCCTCGGAGAGTGCCTGGAACGAGGTGCAGCATTCTTCCTTATTCTCCCGCACCATTCTCCCCAGAGAGCCGCCTTTCCTGGTTTGTAGAGCTGCGGGCTTTTAATTGGGATCCCAATCAGTCGACACGTCGACTACGTCGAACGTGAGCGATTGAAAGGGAACGTCTCGGTTACGTATGTAACCCTCGTTCCCTGAAGGTGGGAACGGAGACGTAGTCCCGTAACCACTATTGCTGGACCACCGCTGACTCCGGGCTCTGCTCGACTCCTCAGCGAAAAACGGCAGGGGCGGCAGTGGCTCAGTGGTTCATGCAGATTGTCTGCAAACCGAAAGGTTGGTGGTTCAATCCCCGGTTCCACCTGACCAAGTGTCGAGGTGTCCATGAGCAAGACACCTAACCCCAACTGCTCCCGACGAGCTGGATGGCGCCCTGTATGGCAGACACCGCCGTCGGTGTATGAATGAGTGTGTGAATGGGTGAATGTGAGGCAAATGTAAAGCGCTTTGGGGGCCCATTGGGTCTGTGAAAGCGCTATATAAATGCAGTCCATTTACCATTTACCATTTTTCCTGACAGCAGTGTCAGTTCAAACGCCACCTTGGAATGTTCACTATGAAAGGTACGCGGCTGCAATGCAAAGTGCATGGAACATTTTGTGAAAAAAGTTCTGCAGTAATTAGGCTCACCAGAATATCCCTCTGGTGTGGGTAGACGAGGCTCAAGTTGATTCTCTGGTACTGGTGCTGGTGGGGGGGGAACGGGCGGTGTGGGCGGCACAGTGGGAGCTCGTAAAAGTTGTAACTGTTGGGTGAGCTCGGTCACCTGCGCCACGAGTGCTTGAACCGCGCGACCTGTGTTGGATATACTCTCCTCTTGTTGATCCAAACGCGTGATACTGTGGGAAATGAATCCGCTCAGACGAGTCGCGCTTGCTGTATACATATTTGGTCAGATCGTTCTGTGAGGAAATCAGAACGGATACAATTGCAAGTAACTGTCGTTTATTGAGATGGTCAGAAACGCACAACACAGATCGGGGAAAACAAACACTCAGATGATGATTGTGGCGCAGGGACTTTGATGGCATCCGGTGGTGGTGAAGTGATCGGCGTGCTCGGGAAACCAGGAACCAGTGGAACATCCAGATGAGGTGACGAAAACCAACGAATCCACACGACGATAATCCACAGCAGGAAAACAGAGAGCCACACGAGAACAGGACACGACACCGGGGAACCACAACGATCTGACAACATGAGATGGGAATACTGCACATATAAAGGGAACGGGGATTAATCACAGCTGGCGACACTAATCAACACAATGAGTAACCACACCCACACACAGACACACATACACACACATCAGAAATGAGACAGCCGATTCATGAACCGTGACACCACCAGGACAATGATCCAAAACAAACTCAAAATCAACACAAAAATGTGTCAATGAGCACAAAATTAAGCTTCTGTCATGGCTGTCCCAGTTCCCCGAACTGAACCCTATAGAAGATGAGTGGGGTAAACTTAAGAGGAGAAGCTCCAACATGAACTTGTGAATCTGAAGGATGGAGAGATTCTGAATGGAGAAATGGTTTCTGATCTCTTGTCAGGTGTTTTCCAAACTCATCAGGCATTATAGAAGAAAACATCTCAGTTACGTATGTATGTAACCCTTGTTCCCTGAAGGAGGGAACGGAGACTGATTGGAATCACGCTTAGGGAGCCTGTCATCTTCGAGTACTGTTAAAGCGAGCCAATGCACATTGGCGTGCGAGATCTGCATCTCACACTCCCCCCCGCTGCGTTGGTATAAATACGGAAGTGGATGCACGCACCAGTTGTTTTTCGCTGAGGAGTCGAGCAGAGCCCGGAGTCAGCGGTGGTCCAGCAATAGTGGTTACGGGACTACGTCTCCGTTCCCACCTTCAGGGAACGAGGGTTACATACGTAACCGAGACGTTCCCTTTCAATCGCTCACGTTCGACGTAGTCGACGTGTCGACTGATTGGGATCCCAATTAAAAGCCCGCAGCTCTACAAACCAGGAAGCGGCTACACTCAGAGTGGAATGAGCTTCCAGTCCCAGGGGACAAGGTGCATCTTGGGACTCATACGCCAAGATGATGGCATCCACTATCCAATGGGCCAACCTCATCAGATCTGAATAATGCCTGGATCCGGCGGACTGCGGTAAACCTCGGGATAAACAGAGAGACCAACATTAGTGTAGATGCCATTCTTCTTATGATGTAACGAGTACATCAGGATTTATGGGAAGTGTTACCCGTTCCGGCTGACCTAATCTATGCAGCCTAACATTGAATTATAGAAGTCTAAAGTGTGATATGTGTATGCAAGGTCAAAGAGATGTGTTTTTAGTCTATATTTGAACTGACAGTGTGTGTCTGCTTCCCGGACAATGTTAGGAAGATTGTTCCAAAGTTTTGGTGCTAAATAGCAAACAGTCGATTTTGATATTCTAGGTATTATCAATTGGCTGGAATTTTGAGATCGCAATAGACGTGAAGGACTTTGACCGATTTTTTAGTGCTTTGTAAGTAATTAGCAATATTTAAAAATTTATATGATGCTAAATAGGGAGCCAATGCAGTGTGGACAGAACCGAGCTAATATGGTCATACTTCCTGGTTCTGGTAAGAACTCGAACCAGCTGTAATTTGTTTATTAAAGCTGCTGTAGGTAACAATATTTTTTACATATTTGTTAAAACTGTCATTATGTCCTGACAGTAGAATATGATAATCTGTGTAAAAATCAAGTTCATCTGGCTCTTCCCAGTGGTCCTATTGCTATTTGCAGAAATACAACGCTCCCGTCAGAAACAACCAATCAGAGCCAGGAGGAATGTCTTAGCAGTGTCAATCACGCTCGTGTACGCGCTGATCACACCCCTCTCTTGCACAGCGCGAGCGCGTACCGTCGTTCAAACTCAAGATTGCCGGCGAGCTGCAGCTGTGCTTATGACGGAGAAAGAGCCTAAACTGCCGATTCTCGAGTGACACCTGCTCATAAAACAAAGAGGTAAAAGGAAAAAGACAGATGACGATAGACAAGCGAAAAAGAAAGAATTAGACAGAGACCGTTGATTCGGTGTCAAAACTCTAGCCGCATAACATGTAGATAAAATGTCACGCACTCTGCTAAGCAACAATTGAAACCTGCTAATTCACTGGCTTGTCATGTTGCTGAAATAATGTACTAGCACACCTTATCTAGCATTATATATCGCTAGAATAATTACTTACATACTGTAACGTTAGTTGCAGTTGTATTAACGTTATCTTACTAGCTATTTATAACTTATAGAAAGAGTGCAACGTTATAAAGTTACATGTATTGCAAAATACTGATTTGAGGACCAAGTTTGAAGTCAAAGTATGGGCAGGCCATAGTCAATGTAAAGCATATTGTTGATGTTTAGTCCCTATTAGTGATTGTGCCAAATAACTTTCAATCCGCCGTCATCGGTGTGTTTACTAGCCTGCGCGTTCACGACAGGCTCCGCTGTGGGGGACGAGCTGTGGAGGGAGGGCTGTAGCGCAGCAGAGAGCAAGGGGGTGGGGACCTGTAAGTTGTACTTGTTCAAATTTTCAGGCTAAGTCAACGTTTTCTCAAAACTCTCTACTGCAGCTTTAAAGGGAGGGGATTCTCACGAGCAGTAAGCATGTCCCAGCCGGTTTTGTCACTTATTGGGGTCCCCTGGAAACATTACCAATGTGTTCTGTTCTATTTGCAGCGTTTTTCTGTATGGTTGTGTTGTGAACTTTTGCAGCGCTGTTACGGAATTATGTGTAATTTCGTATAAAAAAATATATATATTCTGTATATTGTTTGTATTCTCCATTTTGTTATTTCTGTGTGTCTGTTTTTTCATTGCTGTTTGTTCTAAGCAGGATCCTCTGATCCGCTGTGGGATGGCTCCACCCCTTTGATTGACGCGGGTTTAAAAATTTAATTTCCGCTCTCTGAAGTTGAGCTGTTGCGATTATATACTACTTCTACTACTACTTTTGATTTGGATATCAAAGTTAGTTTGATATTTTGTTCATTATCTGTTTTGTTTGTTATTTTGGGCCTTCCTGGAGATTATACATCCACTTGTTTATGTTACTATGGAAATACTCAATTTTATATATGTTTATTTTTCTTTATCTTAATAAAATGTTTATCGTTTTTCTTGAATTTCTGACTCATTGGTATTTTTTGGTCTGACGACTGGGCGTGGGAGTCATGTCTATTTTCCTTTGTTACGATTTAACCTAGATGGTTCATAATAAAGTGGGGGCTCGTCCGGGAGTTCGCCCATGACAAGGGTACTCTTTTTGATAAGTGGTATCAATCCAGTAAGGAAAGTGATTTTGGTAAACTTCATGAATTGGTATTACTTGAAGATTTCAAGAATTCGTTATCCGGTAGAATTGTGGTGCACCTAAATGATCAGAAGGTGTCCACACTTTCACGTGCAGATGAATTCGTTATAACCCAGAGAAAATATTTTTTTCCACCTAATTGGAAAATTCTCAAATTAGTGTGGGTAAAAATGTAAAATATTTGAAAACCGTAATTCCAAATCAAGTAGAAAATCGCAAATGATTCTACTGTCACGAATTTGGCCAATTGATCTCGGTGTGTCCAGTACTGAAAAGGAAAAATCTGTCACCAAGGGATAATCCTAAAAGTGTTGGTTTCGTTCTTGTGAAATCGAAAAGTAACTTCGACGAATGAAAGGTTGACTCAGTTTGATGATGGTATAGTGTCTTTCGTTGGTCAAAAAGAGATAAAATCAATTTGGATTCTCCGTGGCACTGGAGCACCTCAATCATTTATACTTGATAGTGTGTTACCATTTTCGAAAGATTCGTTATGCATTGGTTCAAAGCATTGAACGTCTCGGTTACATATGTAACCCTCGTTCCCTGAGTACAGGGAACGGAGACGTGTCGTCGGGGGAGTTCCCTGATGAATTGGGATCACGCTAGGGAGACCAATCGACTTCGAGTGAACTAAAACGAGCCAATGAATATTGGCATGCAAGATTTGCATTCCGCGACCCGCCTACCAGTGCGGGTATAAAGGGCGGAAGCAAACGCATACACAATGCTTTTTTGCTGAGGAGCCAAACAGTGTCCAGTCCTCCGCGAAGTTACAGCAACATGGCGAAGGGACGACACGTCTCCGTTCCCTGTACTCAGGGAACAAGGGTTACATATGTAACCAAGACGTTCCCTTTCGTCCTGGGAACTCCGACGTGTCGTCGGGGGAGTTCCCTGACGAATTGGGATCCCTAATAAAACGCCATGGTGCTGACCCCTTCCAGCGCCCAGCTAAGCTCCGCTGCAGCAGTTTCTTGAACAAGATGCAGGAGCTAGCTAGGGAAAATCACACTGCTGTTCCGCAAGACCCACTCAGTGGATTTGGATAACACTGGGAAAGTGTGCCCAACCCGTAGGAGGGAACGCTACGGAGCCCCTGCCCACCCGAAGGGAGGCACTGGAATACACGTATGTACTAACCCGTGGGGTAGTGAAACATACGGCAGTCCTTGAGGTAGTCCCAGCCCGAGGGGTGGGAGCGTACTCAGCAAGGACGACAGAGGGATCTGTCGAGAGGAAGACACGGAGCTAACCCGGAGGGTAGCTGGAGCGTGGAGAAATGGGTCGCCGAAGGGACCACTGTTAAGGCCACCCAGTCTAATAGCAACTCCTACGAGAGGTAATAGACCTGGCACCGGGCGACCCACCTCGCCTGGTGCCGAAGGGGTGATGGAGGAACTCACGAGGTTAGCCGTATGTTGGGGAACCAACGGAGTAAAAGACGCACGTATCCGGCCCACGGGGCGGGAATGGCGTAGCAAGCCGACATAACCTAATTCCTCGCGCTACTGCGAGTACACGGGAGGAAGCAGGTTCAACACGAAGGGTATAAAACCTAGCGAACGTGTTAGGTGTCGCCCAGCCCGCAGCTCTACAGATGTCTGTCAGTGAGGCGCCTTGCGCCAAAGCCCAGGAGGAGGCAACACTCCTAGTAGAGTGAGCCGTCAACCTAGGTGGGCAAGGCACGCCCTGGGACTCATAAGCCCGGGCAATAGCATCCACTAACCAGTGGGATAACCTCTGCTTGGAGACAGCTTTCCCCTTCTGCTGGCCTCCGTAACAAACAAAGAGCTGATCTGAGGTCCTGAAGCTTTGCGTTCTGTCCACGTAACAGCGCAGGGCGCGGACGGGACAGAGAAAAGCTAGGACTGGGTCTGCCTCCTCCAGGGGCAGCGCTTGCAGGTTCACTACCTGATCTACAAACGGAGTGGTAGGAACCTTGGGCACATATCCGAGCCGGGGTCTCAACACAGCATGAGAAAGGCCCGGTCCGAACTCTAGGCACGATTCGTCGACCGAAAATGCCTGCAGATCCCCTACCCTCTTAAAAGAAGCCAAAGCCAACAGGAGAGCTGTCTTCATAGACAAGATATTCAACTCGACCGTAGACAAGGGTTCAAAAGGGGGCCTCTGGAGTGCTCTAAGCACTAGAGTTAAGTCCCAAGAGGGTAAGACAGTGCGGGGTAATGTTGACCCGGAACGTGCCGCTCTGCCACGCCCATCTCGGGACTCGATCGTGAAGCCAGCGCTGAAGCGGTCTCATATGGAGCAGACCGAGCGGCGTTACTGCGGCTGCGGCTGCCATATGCCCCAGTAGCCTCTGAAACTGTTTCAGTGGGACTGCTGACCTGCCTTGAAAGGACTTGAGGCAGTTGAGCACTGACTGGACGCGCTCCTTGGTGAGGCACACAGTCTGAGCGACCGAGTCCAACTCCATACCGAGATAAGAGATCCTCTGCATTGGGCAGAGTTTGCTCTTGTCCCAGTTGACCTGAAGACCCAAACGGCTGAGGTGCTGGAGCACCAGGTCCCTGTGTTCGCACAACAGATCCCGCGAGTGAGCTATTATGAGCCAGTCGTCGAGATAGTTGAGAATGCGAATGCCATGTTCTCCCATGGGAACAATGGCCGCCTCTGCGACTTTCGTGAAGACACGGGGCGACAGGGCCAGGCCGAAGGGTAAGACCTTATACTGATAAGCTCGACCTTCGAACGCAAACCGTAACCCCCCGCCTTTCTTGGGTACAATGAAGTAAGGGCTGTAAAACCCCGACCTCATCTTGGCTGGAGGGACCGGCTCGATCGCGTCCTTCGCCAGCAGGACGTCGATTTCTTTCCTCAGGACAGGGGCATCGACACTCCTCACCCGGGTGAAGTGGACGCCTCTGTACCTGGGAGGCCGGCGGGCAAACTGAATTGCGTAGCCGAGCCGGATAGTGCGGGTGAGCCAACGGGACGGCCTCGGAAGCGCTAGTCAGGCTTCGAGGAACCGCGCCAAGGAGCCCACTCAGACCACCGGCGTACCCGCGGAGGGGCAGGGACAGGGACCGGACTCCGGAGGCATTACTGCGGCCGAGAGAGAGGTCAGAGTGTGCGAGGCAACACCTAGCTGTTTCCACGGAGGCGAAGGAAGGAGGGGAAACGAGGAACGAGGCTCGGGGCGTCGAGTCCAGGTTTCCGCACCTCCTTGCCCAGCGGGAGACGAGAGCGACGAGGCCGGGGCGGTGTCACTGTCACCTGAGCGCTGGAGCGAGGGGAACGAGAGTGGCGAGGCAACGAGGTGGCGCACACCGTCAGTCTGACCCTCTTGGATGGGGGAGACTGAGAAGCCAGTCTCGACTGAGATAGACCCAGAGGAATTGGAAACTGCTCTTTTATTGAGAAAGTGGGTACCGCTGAAGGCAGCGGCGGAAGAAAAACAAAAGGAAACAAAAGATTCTCCACCCGGCCCCCCTCCGGGGAAGGAAGGGGTGCAGTGGCACCCTCCTGAAGAGCAGTAGTCAGGTCCTCTGCGTCGCCCGTCTCAGGGCCGCTTCCCTCTCCTCTTACTGGGGGGTTTAGACGAGCCCCGGGCGGGCTGGGCACCTTTCTTGCGGCCGGCCGCCTGCTGCCTAGGAGGCTGCTGCTTAGGCGGAGCAGGGGCGGAGGCGGCGGCAGAAGGGCGCCCTCGGCGACGAGCAGCGCGAGGTGGAGCCGGGGGGACGGGCCAGCAGCAGCCTGTCTCCGGGGCATGATGTGCTTGATCACCTCGGACTGCTTCTGAGCGGCGGAGAACTGTTGGGCGTAGTCTTCCACCGCATCACCGAATAGGCCAGCCTGGGAGATGGGGGAGTTCAGAAACCTGCTCTTGTCTGACTCCGTCATGTCGGCCAGGGTGAGCCAAAGGTGTCGCTCCTGGACCACAAGTGTGGACATCGCTCGGCCCAGGGAGCGCGCGGTGACTTTCGTCGCCCGGAGGGCAAGGTCCGTCGCCGTACACAGCTCTTGAAGCACCCCTGGGTCGGTACCACCCTCCTGCACAAGGGTGTAACTTTGGTTTGAGAAGTGGGGGGGACACAAAATGCGGGAAAATGTTTTCGATTTGAATCCTATTTCCTGGATGTACATACATTTAGGGACTATGGTGATGAGTGAGAACCAGGAAATAATTTGATTATAATGATACATTCTGCCAAAAATAATAGTAGGCTATGTATAAGAAAAATATGTCTTACGTTCTATATTGTTAATAGGGGCCGATCGCCAAAACTTTAGAGAATCATTTTATAAAGTCAAAATGTTAGCCATTAATGTTTTGTGTGTAAATAAAAATGTAAATAATGTGAGCCTCAATTTCCACTGTAATGTAGAAACAACATAAAGACAGTATATTTAAAATAATTGTTTAATGGCATCTGTTTATGAATGAAGGCCAGTAGCCTATCACTGATATTAATATAGCCACTGATGTCTCGATGAAAATGATTCCCCCCCCCCCTATTTTAAACATTTATTAGGCTTCAAAAAAATATAACAACTTATAATTTAAGTGATCTTAAAACAAACCTTAGATAAACCCCTAATAAACGTAATATCCTGTCTAACAGGTATGAAATATACAGAAATTGAATAAGGTTATCAAACAGTCCGCACTGCATAAATATAAATTAAATATAGATTATTCCTTATTAAAGCTACAAGCATTATTTAGTCAAGAGCAGTTAATATTTTTTTCTGTTCCCTTTGTTCTTTGGTTAACTTTACTGACAGAGAGAATTAGTGGCTACTGTCACTTTAAGATCTGCCGCTGCTGCAGGATCTCATGCATTCTCTCAGATTTTATTTAACTCATTTAAGACCATTCTTGTGAGGATACTCGACAAATTGGACATTTTGGCATACATGTCTGTTTTTGTTCGTTCAATCGGCGAAATAGTAACTCGATACTGGCGCGCGTCTTTCTGTGTGTGTGTGTGTGTGTGTGTGTGTGTGTGTGTGTGTGTGTGTGTGTGTGTGTGTGTGTGTGTGTATCAGGAGGACATTCACTAGCAGCGCGTTCTCTTTAGTCTTGTCGCGCATAAATGAATAAACATGAATAATAATAAGAGCAGGATCATATCGACGCAAGCTTAAAGTCACCTGTTGTTGTTTCTGGTTACATCGCTGACTGTACAGTGCCGCAACCGCGGAGGAGCAGGACCGAGCCTGTGTCGATGCGCGCGTCCACGTCCAGGAACGTCGCGTGCACACTCTAAAAATAGCTCACTGAAAGTTATAATGAGCAGGTATTGCGGTTGCGGCACAGCACAGTCGGCAATGAAACGACAGAAACAACAGGTGACTTAGAAATCATAACAAAACGAATTTGAAAGTGGGGGGGACACAAACAGGATTTTGAAAAGTGGGGGGACATGTCCCCCCCGTCCCCATAGGAAATTACGCCCGTGCTCCTGCATGTCGCAAAGCACTCTCGCCTGATGGACCTGGAGGAGCGCCATAGCATGCAGGGCAGAAGCAGCTTCTCCACACGCACTATAGGCCTTCCCAGTCAGACTGGAGGAGAACCTACAGGCGCGAGAGGGGAGAGTAGGGTCACCCCTCCAGGTGGACGCGGACTTAGGACACAGCTGCAAAGCAACCGACCGCTCCACCAGGGGAATGCCCTCATAACCCTTCACTGCCCCGCCATCGAGAGTGGGAAGGGAGGAGGAGGGAGTCGACCTTACGCCGATTTTCTAAAAGAGTTTGCTGACTTTCTATCAGATCTTTTGGTCAACGTCGATAAAGCATTAATTGTTGGAGATTTTAACATACACGTAGATAATTTAAATGATGCGTTAGGGGCTGCGTTTACAGATTTATTAAACTCCTTCGGGGTCAAGCAAAACGTCACCGGACCAACTCATCGTCTTAATCATACACTCGATTTAATTATATCATATGGAACCGATCCAACCGATATAGATATCATTCCACTAAGTGATGATGTCACTGACCATTACATGGTAACTTGCATACTACGTACTGCTGTATTATGTCATGCTGCGCCACGTTATCGACCAGGTAGAACAATTCTTCCATCCACCATAGATAATTTCTCAAATAGCTTATCTGGTCTCAGCTGCTGCCTGAACCCAAACAAACAGATGAACTAGACGAATTAACTAGCACTATGAGCACCATTCTCTCTAGAACATTGGATATGGTTGCACCCATTCGATTAAAAAAGGTCAGAGAAAAAAGTATAGCACCATGGTACAATAATACTACGTATGTTTTAAAGAGAGAAACCCGTAATTTAGAGCGTAAATGGAAAAAAACTAATTTAGAGGTCTTTAGAATCGCGTGGAAAGACAGTATGTCACGTATAAAAAAGGCCCTTAAAACGGCCAGGGCTGAGCACCTCAGCAAATTAATAAAACAACCAAAATAATCCAAGGTTTTTATTTAATACCGTGGCTAGACTAACAAATAAACAGAAGTCGTCTGAACAAAATACCTTGTTACAGTTCAGTAGTAATGATTTCATGAACTTTTTCACCGAGAAAATTGAAAGCATCAGAATCAAAATCGTAAACGTTCAATCTTTGCTCGCGCCTTATAATTCAGCCGCAATTATCACCCCGCAAGAACAATTACAATGCTTTACAACCATAGAACAAAAAGAGTTAAATAAACTTATCACTTCATCTAAAACAGAGATGCCCAAACTAGGGCCCGCGGGCCAAAGTTGGCCCGTGGTATCCTTTGATTTGGCCCGCTATACCTTCCGGGGAGAGGGAGAGAGAGAGGGGAGAGGGGGGAGAGAGAGGAGGGGGGAGAGAGAGGGCCGGGGGGAGATACCGTCAACACAGATCGTAATTTCTAATTTGACATAACAGTTCTGTTTGATTTATTGTTGAACTACAACAGAGTAAACTGATATTAAATGTTTAAATTTTTTCCCCTGTCAATGCGCAGTTCAAGGTGCAGCTCTGCGTGCTTTGCGACACTTGACGTCAATTAATGTCAACAAATTAAACGGAGTAATGGCGAAATCAAGGCAGTGGCACACAGACAAGAGAAATTTTAAAAAAGTTTGGCAAGATGAGTTTTTATTCACGGAAGTCAAATCAAAGGCAGTATGTCTAGTTTGCAAACAGCCTGTTGCTGTTTTAAAAGAGTACAATATACGTCGTCATTATGAAACGAAACATTCTGCAGCTTTCTCAAAATACAGCGGCGAGGCGCGAAAACAGAAGGCCAACGAGCTGCTTGCTGAACTTCGATATGAACAGAGCGCGCTGTTACGTCCTTCATCAGCACAAGAAAACAGCACACGGGCCAGTTATCAGATTTCTGCTCTAATTGCTAAAAGTGGAAGAGCCTTCGCTACTGGAGAGTTCGTCAAGGAATGTCTTGCAGTGGCTGCAGAAGCAGTTTGTCCTTCTCAGGTACGATCGTTCTCACAAATTAGCCTGTCAAGAAATACTGTTACCCGACGCATAGAGGACATGGCTCAAGACATCGGCGAGCAAATCAAGACAAAGGCAAGTGCGTTCTCTGCCTATTCAATTGCCTGCGACGAGAGCACCGACATATCTGATTCCGCACAGCTGTTGGTATTTTTGCGTGGAGTAAATGAAACTTTTGATGTAACGCAAGAGCTGGCTGGCATTGAGACCCTTTCTGGTACTACTAAAGGAGAAGATCTCTTTTTTGCTGTTGAGAGAGTGTTGAAAAAAAATGAATTAAAGTGGGAGAAGATGGCCGGCATTACAACTGACGGAGCGCCGGCAATGGTCGGGAGGAAATCTGGCCTTGCTACATTTGTGTCTCAGAAAGTCAGTGAATGTGGAGGAAAAGTTTTGAGGTACCACTGCATTTTACATCAAGAACAACTATGTGCTAAATCTGTCGGGCTTGTGGATGTGATGCGTGACGTCATCAAAATTGTCAACAATATACGCTCCAAGGCGCTTTCTCACCGACAGTTCAAGACACTGATGGATGAGATGGATGCGCAATATGGTGATGTGTTGTACCACCAGGAGGTCAGATGGCTCAGCCGAGGGAAAGTTCTCAGGAGATTTTTTGATCTGCGTGATGAGATCAGAGTTTTTCAGGAAAGCAAGGATGGCAATATTCAAGTGCCCACTGATAAGAAATGGCTCTCTGACCTGGCTTTCCTTGTGGATGTGACAGAGATGCTCAATGTTTTGAATGTTCAGCTCCAGGGAAAGGACCAGATTATCACCCAGCTTTTTGATCACGTCAGAGCCTTCAAACAAAAACTACTGCTGCTCAGAAGACATCTCTCAGCAGGTAACAGTAACATTTACTGTTTTTTTTTTTTACATTACTATATTTACAAATATATCTAGCATGGTTTAAATCATACTTATCTGACCGATATCAGTTTGTATCAGTAAATGAAGAGATGTCTTATCGATCACAAGTTCAGTATGGCGTACCACAAGGCTCAGTACTAGGACCGCTGCTCTTCACTCTGTACATGCTACCATTAGGAGATATAATTAGGAAATATGGAATTAGCTTTCACTGTTATGCTGATGATACTCAGCTGTATATTTCTTCAAAACCTAACGAAACTTACCAATTCACAAAATTAACGGAATGCATAGCTGATATAAAAAATTGGATGACCAGTAATTTCCTATTACTAAATTCTGAAAAAACAGAGATTCTAATCATTGGACAAAAAACTTCCTCACCTAATAACCTAGAATACTGTCTAACACTTGATGGCTGCTCTGTTAAGTCTTCGACGTTAGTTAGGAACCTGGGTGTGCTCTTTGATACCAATCTTTCATTTGAAAGTCACGTGTCTAGTATCTGTAAAACCGCATTTTTCCATCTTAAAAATATATCTAAATTACGTCATATGCTCTCACTGACAAATGCGGAACAATTAGTTCATGCGTTCATGACCTCAAGGCTAGATTATTGTAATGCTCTACTGGGTGGTTGCCCTGCACGCTTATTAAACAAACTACAGCTAGTTCAAAACGCAGCCGCTAGAGTTCTTACCAGAACCAGGAAGTATGACCATATTAGCCCGGTTCTGTCAACACTGCATTGGCTGCCTATTAAACATCGTATAAATTTTAAAATATTGCTGATTACTTACAAAGCACTAAATGGTTTAGCTCCCCAGTACTTGAGCGAGCTCTTAACGCATTATAGTCCTTCACGTCTATTGCGATCTCAAAATTCTGGCCAGTTGATAATACCTAGAATATCAAAATCGACTGCTGGCGGTAGATCCTTTTCCTATTTAGCACCAAAACTTTGGAACAATCTTCCTAACACGGTCCGGGAAGCAGATACAGTCTGTCAGTTTAAATCTAGACTAAAAACACATCTCTTTGGCTTAGCATACACATAACACATTATAGATTTCTATAATTCAATGTTAGGCTGCATAGATTAGATCAGCCGGAACCGGGAACACTTCCCATAATTCCTGATGTACTTTGTACATCATAAGAAGGATGGCGTCTACGCTAATATTAGTCTCTCTGTTTATCCCGAGGTTTACCGCAGACCGCCGGATCCAGGGCATATCCAGATCTGATGAAGGACCATCACATGGACACGTCGACACGCATTATCAGGGCTGTGAAGGTCCATGGACACCCACCACTCATCTCCTCACCGGCCGGATGACCCAACCCAACCAGATGAACTGGATAATATCGTGAAAGTTCTGATCCCATCTGACTCCTGACATTATGCTGCCTAACTCATAATCATACACTGTTCATTCGTTGGCCAAAGGAGGACTGGCCCCCCGACTGAGCCTGGGTTCTCCCAAGGTTTTTTTCTCCATTCTGTCACCTGATGGAGTTTTGGTTCCTTGCCACTGTTGCCTTCGCCTTTTGGCTTGCTTAGTTGGGGACATTTAATTTTCAATTGAACAATACTATTACAACATTGTTTTCCTGTTATCTCTGTAAAGCTGCTTTGAAACAATTTGTATTGTAAAAAGCGCTATATAAATAAAGGTGACTTGACTTGACTTGACTTTACAGTTATAATATATTATCAGAATATTTTGTGCAATTATAATTATATTATTTGTAATTATATTTAAAATTATATGTGGAGTTTACATTTATATTCAGTCATGTCAGCTATTATTTCTTTGTTGTACATCAAGCTGATACAATTTGCTTAAAATTTGCTAGTTTCTTAAATTTTCATGAAATGTAATTTTTTTTCAGTTATTCATTCTATTTTTTCTCCCTCTGTTTTACATGCCTGTCCCAGTATCACACTGCTCTTTCTGTTTCTCATCCCACATGCAGGACATTTAGTCCATTTTCCCTGTCTTGGAGAGGTAAGCATGGTGAAAGAGAAGGTCCATGAGTATGATGCTGTTCTCAGCAACCTTATCCAGGAGTTTGACAGTCGCTTTGAGGACTTCAGACACAGCACTGCTGACTTTGAGTTGTTTGCTGAACCCTTCACCATCAGTGTGGATGCAGTCAGAGATGATCTTCAGATGGAACTAATTGAGCTTCAGTGTGATTCAGAGCTGAAACACAAGTTCACATCCCTTCCCTTGACAGAGTTCTACAAATGTGTCCCAGCAAACAGGTACCCAAAGATGTGTAAGCAGGCACAAGTGATGCTGTCTCTGTTTGGCAGCACCTACCTCTGCGAGCAGACTTTCAGTCTGATGAACTTGAACAAGAGTAAACTCAGAAGCAAAATAACTGACTCTCACCTACATAATATCTTGTCTTTGTCTGTAAGTCAGCTACAGCCCAATCTTGAAAAACTTCTGAAAAATAAGGACCAGCTTCATATCTCTCATTAGGTCACTGACATTGCAACCACATGGTTTTATTATTGCTTGTGGATTTGGCATTGAACTGTATTGTACATTGTGGGTACTTGATTGTTGGTTTTATTGTAATACGTTCTTTAAAATGCAAAACTTTACAAATAAAACTGCATTAGTTAATCAGATTGAAGTTGTTTTATATTTATTTTAAATATTATAAAATAAATAAACCCATAGCAACTTTAATGTAATACCGTTTGATTTTTGATGCAAAATTTACTTTTGGCCCACGGCCCACAATCAAGTTTAATTTTTGGCCCTTCATAGGAAAAAGTTTGGGCACCCCTGATCTAAAACAACAACATGTTTATTAGATCCTATACCAACTAAACTACTGAAAGAAGTATTACCTATAGTGGAAGAGCCTCTTCTCAATATTATTAATTCGTCTT
Organism: Chrosomus eos; assembly: GCA_036326025.1. Lineage (NCBI taxonomy): Eukaryota > Metazoa > Chordata > Actinopteri > Cypriniformes > Leuciscidae > Chrosomus > Chrosomus eos. The sequence goes on along the minus strand of CM070823.1, from coordinate 35,625,760 downwards.
TATCTTTAGGTCATGTTCCAAGAGCATTCAAGCTGGCAGTTATAAAACCTCTTATTAAGAAACCACAATTAGATCCAAATAACCTAGCAAATTACAGACCCATTTCGAATCTTCCATTAATGTCAAAAATATTAGAAAAAGTTGTGTCCGCTCAACTCGGCTCTTTCTTGCAAGAAAACGACATCTATGAAAAGTTTCAGTCTGGATTCAGGCCACATCATAGCACTGAAACTGCGCTTGTTAGAATCATAAATGATCTACTTTTAGCTTCGGACCAAGGCTGTATCTCAGTACTGCCCTACAAAGGCAAAAGACCTTAACTCACAAGAGTGTGAAACTGAGAAAAATGACTTTAAAGTTTTTTTGTTGTCCAGCCAATTGTATGATAGGTAGGACACTGAAAATTTGCAAAGTAGTTGTCATAATGAATATATTTATGTACATAAAAAAATTTGAGGTCAAACTTGACCTTTGACCCTTATTCGGAAGTTACTGTATTCTGCCTTTGCATTATCTGCAAAACAATAATGGTCATACAAAGGCAAAATAGCTTAACTTCTAATTTAATGACCATTTTGACTTTTATCACTCTATACAAACATTTATATGATAACAATGATAGCCTTAAAATAACATTTAGTGAGTTCTGTCTAGTAAGGCTTAATATTACATCAATAGAATATTACAAAATAAAAAAAAATGAGAAGGCTATTATCTGTACTGGATCATTTTAAAACGTTATCGCTGTACTTAATTTAAGTAAAATAACTCAAGAGGTACTGTTAAAGTAACCTTCCACAAATATTTCTTACATTTAAGATTTGGCTATGCCAGTAATATGTAGACGCTCTTTCTCAAATACCATTCACCCTTTTCTGACAAAACGTATAGGAATATGCTTATATCTAATGACATTGTGAGTATGTTTTCCAGAATCAATGAAAAAACTTTTCCTGGACATAATTGATATAGTCAGTTTATGACAGTTTACAAAGAAGGGAGTCTAACAACAAACTAATTACATATAGGCATAACACCGTAACTTCAGCGCGGCAAACGCATTGCTGGTGGGTAAAACAAAGGCATAGTGCCTTAACTCCACTGTAACTTAGGCATTCTAGAGTGCAGCGGAACAAAGCTAAAAGACTCTAACTGATGTTAAGGGCTTCTGCCTTTGCTTTCCCTCTGATTTTGGAAGTTATGGCAAAAACAACATCTTATTTTTAGCAGAAAAGAACAAAATTGACACAAGATATTTTTCCACATGATAAAACTGATGTCCATTGTTCCAAATATGGCAAAAACTCATTTTGACCAAAATTGAAGTTAAGGTCTTTTGCCTTTGCACGGCAGAGTACTAGTTTTACTTGATCTTAGTGCTGCGTTCGATACTATAGATCACACAATACTCTTAGATCGACTACAAAATTACACTGGTGTTCAAGGACAAGCATTAAGCTGGTTCAGGTCATACTTATCTGACCGCTACCATTTCGTCTACTTAAATGGAGAAAAATCGATCATGACTTCGGCAAACCATGGAGTGCCACAGGGATCTGTGTTAGGCCCTTTATTATTCTCAATATATATGCTGCCACTTGGTAATATTCTAAGGAAACATGGAATTAGTTTCCATTGCTATGCTGATGACACTCAAATATATATTTCATCACGGCCAGATGAATACGCTAAATTATCCAAATTGACAGATTGTGTTAAAGATATAAAAGATTGGATGACGCGTAACTTTCTTTTATTAAATCCAGATAAGACAGAGGTAATACTTATCGGTTCTAAAAACCGTCTACAAAACCTCTCACAACACAACTTTAACATAGTAGGATGCCCTGTTACTTTATCCGCTACAGTAAAAGACCTGGGTGTTATATTAGACTGCAACCTGTCTTTTGAAAAGCATATTTCATATGTTACAAAAACTGCCTTTTTCCACCTTAGAAACATTGCTAAGCTACGTAATATGCTATCTGTTTCTGATGCAGAAAAGTTAGTTCATGCATTCATGACCTCGAGACTAGATTACTGTAATGCTTTATTAGCTGGTTGTCCTGCATCCTCAATAAACAAGCTACAGTTAGTCCAAAATGCAGCCGCTAGAGTTCTTACTAGATCAAGAAAATATGATCATATAACACCAGTTTTATCATCACTTCATTGGTTACCTATAAAGTTCCGTATTAATTACAAGGTATTGCTTTTGACCTATAAAGCTCTAAATGGTTTAGCTCCAGTCTATTTAACGGATCTTCTATCGCCTTACAATCCATCGCGCTCTTTAAGATCACTAAATTCGAGGCTTCTGGTCATTCCTAGGATATCCAGATCCACCAAAGGAGGGAGAGCATTTTCACATTTAGCTCCGAAGCTCTGGAATAGCCTTCCTGATATTGTTCGTTGCTCAGACTCGCTCTCCCAGTTTAAAACTAGACTAAAGACGCATCTATTTAGCCAGGCATTCATATAAATTTTTATCTTACAGTTACTGTAAATTCGGCCTCCAGTTCATAAACGCCAGAGGAGAACTGGCCCCGACTGAGCCTGGGTTCTCCCAAGGTTTTTTTTTCTCCATTGGGTGATCTGATGGAGTTTTAGGACACCATTGGGTCACTTGATGGAGTTTTTCGGTTCCTTGCCACTGTTGCCTTTGGCTTGCTCAGTTGGGGATATTCAAATGAATTAAACAATCATACCATTGATCAGCTCTACCAAACTTGGATGTCCTTTTTGGATGTCCAGTAATAAACAAACATTGTTGAGTTGTTTTGATTGATACTGTAAAGCAGCTTTGATACAATCTGTATTGTGAAAAGCGCTATATAAATATATTTGACTTGACTTGACTTGACTTGACCTATGTCGGGCCGCCAGAGGGGCCTTCCATGATCTCGTCACCTCCTCATGCACTTCCGGAAAGAAAGGCACCGGAGCGGGGCGCTGAGAACCAGCACGGGCCGCCCCGAGAAACCAATCGTCGAGCCGCGAAGGTTCGGGACACGGTGGAGGATTCTACACGAGCCCGACACTTGCGGCCGCCCGGGAAAGCATAGCGGCCATTTCCGGGTCCGGCTCGGACAACGCTACCACACCAGAAGGGGGCAACGCAGTCAAGTCGTCATCCCCAGAAGATGACCGCTCTCCCTCCGATGCAGCGATCGACATCTGGTCCTCCGGCGGCGCCCCGAAGGAAACGACCGGGACCACACAAGATGGCCCAGCGCGCTCCTCCAAGGGCTCCAATGGCAGCAGTGTGGAGGAGTGAGGGGTCCGTGGGGGTCTTTCACCCGGCGGATTATTCCTCACTGTAACCCTCAGACCACCAATGGGATTAGCCGAAGTAGCCACCTTCTGAAATGAACCAGAAGACGAACTAGATCGGGGAATCTCCAAAGGGACTCCCCCTCGTCTGAGGGATCTCAGTCTCGATCTTAGCACTGCGACGGTCATATTCCCGCAATGGGAACATGACTCGTTCACGAAAGCCGCCTCAGCGTGCGCGAGGCCCAAGCACGAGAGACAGCGATCATGACCATCAACCGGAGGCAGAATCTGACCGCATCCAGAAACACACGGATGAAACGTCATCCTTAAAAGGACGCGATCTTCACCCGTGTTGCTTTTTCAGAGAAAAAACTCTCTTAGTTGTGCTGAAGCACACAGGGATCAACGCGGCAACACAGCGGGGAAACTGCAAGCCCGCTGTGTGCACTCAACCGAATACCAGCTGATAAAACAGCTCTTTGTAAACACAGTGCACGTAGTAACAAACAGGCAGACGGGAGATCGCGAAGACCGCTGAAGCGCCGTCACACCAGCACAGAGAGATCTCAGGAAACAGCAGACTCGTTGAGCGTTCAGAAAGCACAATCTTCAAGCTCATAACACTCAGAGGACACAACTGGTCGGCTCCGAAGCAAAAAGCATTGTGTATGCGTTTGCTTCCGCCCTTTATACCCGCACTGGTAGGCGGGTCGCGGAATGCAAATCTTGCATGCCAATATTCATTGGCTCGTTTTAGTTCACTCGAAGTCGATTGGTCTCCCTAGCATGATCCCAATTCGTCAGGGAACTCCCCCGACGACACGTCGGAGTTCCCAGGACGAAAGGGAACTGGGAATACTTGAAGTACCTTTGCATTATGTGCATATCAAGTCTGACCTAGTTTCTGGTCCTATTAAAATTGCTGTACATCTGCAGTTGCCTATTAGAGGAATTGATCTGATCATCTGCAATGATCTTGCCGGAGAAAAAGTTTTGCCACTCCCGAAGTAATGAATGATCCGATTTATGAACTTCAAAATTCAAAAGATTTGGTTTCTGAATTTTCCTCTGTGTTTCCTGTGTGCGAAGTTACGCGAGCGCAAGCTCGTAGGTTTGGAGATGTAGTAGCCTTTTCTGGTAGTTTCTTAAATCTGACTGAACCTGTTGATGAATCTCCTAATTCTTCTGATGTTCATGTGTTAAAGCACTGTCATTGTTCATTGACAGAGCAACATTCATCACTGAACAACAACAGGATGTTTCTCTTTCTCGTTGCTGAATGTCAGCGGTGGAGAAAGATGATTTAGATAAGAGACCTATTGCTTATTTCTGGGACAATGTATTATTAGTGCGCAAGTGGTCATCAATTGTTGGTGAATTTGTATGCAATTCAGTTTATCAGATTGTGGTACCTGTAAACCTGCCTTCTCACATTTTGAATTTGGCTCATGACCATTACGAGGGGAGCCAGTGATCAGGGAGATGACACTGGAGATGTTATTTCCAATCCTTACAGACTGAGCTCTGTCTGTTAGAAGGTTCAATAGCCAGTTACACAGGGGGGTATCTTACCAGTATCTGCGGGATGATTGTGTTGAATGCCGAGCTAAAGTCCACAAAAAGCATTCGCACGTGAGTGTTCTTCTCCTCCAGATGGGCCAGGCTATGATGGAGTACAGAGGAAATGGCGTCCTCTGTGGAGCGATTGCGGCGGTAAGCAAACTCGAAAGAGTCAAATGTGTGTGGGGGGGGGGGGGGGGGGGGGGGGGAGTTTTGAGATAATCCTTTACCAGCCTTTCAAAGCACTTCATCATAATAGAAGTGAGTGCAACAGGACAATAATCATTGAGACATGTAATTGTGGATTTTTTGGGCACTGGTATTATGGTAGCAGTCTTGAAACATGATGGAATAACAGCCTGATATCTGTGAGGACAGGAGCCTGCTGATCAGCGCATTCCTTAAGCCCCTGTCCTGGGATGTTGTCAGGGCCCGCCGCCTTCCGAGCGTTGACTTTTTTCAGGGTCCTCCGGCGAGCTGTGTTAAGACTGAGTACTTGCTCGTCTAAATGAGGAACACTTTTTCTCACAGTAGTGTTGTTTAGTGCCTCAAACCATCCAAAATTTGTGTAAGTTTGTTGAGAAAGCATGTGTGTTGTCCTCACAGGGTGGTTGAGCAGCTTTGTAGTCTGTATACCCGGCCACATGCGCTTGGTGTTCGTAGGGTCGCCGAAGAAACCCTGTATTTTCTGGCTATGGGCATGTTTTCCAGCCCTAATGGCACGGTTCATGTTGGCTCTAGCTGTTCTGAGCGCCACCATGTTACCAGCTTTGAACGCAGCATTTCGTGCCTTTAGCATTGCACATACCTCTCCAGTCATCCAGGGCTTCTGATTGGCTCCTGTGGTGATGTTCTTGGAGACACATACATCCTCCATGCACTTCTGAATATACACGGACACAGACGCAGCATACTCCTCCACATTGATGTGTTGATTGTTGGTCGCACCCTCCTTGAACTTATCCCAATCAGTGCAGTCAAAGCAGTCCTGTAATGCCTCAGGCAAAGACCCTCACCTCACCCGCCTCTTTAGTGTTTGCATTGGTGTAATGATGACAGTTGTCTGTGCAGATAAAATGATCTGCATTTTAGTCAGAAACTCTACAATGACCAAAGAACAATGACTTAAGACCACTGTGGCATTGTTACACCAGCTGTTGTTTGTATAGATTCACACACCGCCACCCTGAGATTTACCACTGACAGCACAGCTCCTGTCTGAACTGATTATTGTTAACCTCTCCATACTCACGGCATCGTCCGGAATGGATGGGTTTAGCCTTGTTTCCGTCAGAATTATGGCACAGTAGTCTCTCATCTCCCGTTTTGTTGTTAAGTCCAGCTTCAAGTAGTCCAATTTGTTCTCCACAGAGCGAACATTAGCGAGCAGAATGGATGAAAGCGGTGTTCTGCATGGGTTAGCCTTTAGCTTAGCTTTTTTTTACATAAATTTCTTCTTTTGCCACTTAAATTCCTTATGGAGCCTGATTGATTTAGTTTACCCCTAAATGTTAATTAATGCATTAACTATCAAACATGTACCAACATGTAGGCTAGTTAAGGCTGCTGTTGTTAATGCATGAATCCTTATGACTGCTGTCGTATGATGGCTCTTCATTAGCTGTTCAATTCTGACTTACTTGAACATATACGCCACTACGCAACAAATAACGGCATGCTTGTTCATTTACATTGAAGCAATAGAGAAGATTAAAAAGCATTTGGTTAAAAGAAAAGAAATTTTATTTTACCACATCCTAAAAAAAATATGTTCTTTTCTGTATTGATCTGTCCACCTAAATTTATTTATTTTTTTGTGAAAAGGATGGGGATGAAAGAGGAAGTGAGGAGATGGCTGGATGACCGGATTTTGTTTGAATAAGAAATGAATTTTATAACATATATAAGCCTATATAACATATATGACGTAGTTAATCTGGTTATTTATTTATTTATTTTATTTGGCTAGTAGAAGTTCTGAATGGCCAGTAACTTAAAAATTGAGTAGCAAAATTGGCTTGTAAATGAAAAAGTTAATTTCAAACCCTGCTTATAGGAATCTTTATGAATTACACTTGTTCTTACATTTAGGAACAAGAGTAAAATTATGTCATTCTTAGAATTGACATACTTACTGTAATGTTCCTCTTATTTTCAATTCTATATTCCTATTCATTTTCGATGGATGGTCATTTTTGACCAATATAAGCTCAGATCAATGAGGCCTACAATCCGTCAGTTTTTAAAAATAAATACAAAACCTGTCCTAATTGAACGAAAACAAGTTGACAAAAAAAGATTGAATTCAACATTTGGTGATAATTGTCATGATATGTAGCGAAGTATTTTAATATAAGTCTCAGGCAACAGGAACACAGAAAACATCTACATAGCATTAACGAAGCAAGACCAACTGAACGGAAACAGAGAGAACTTAAATACTAGTGATAATGAGGGAACAAAAAACAACATTTAGCTGCATAAGCTCAGATAAAAGAGGGCTACGATCAATCAGATCCGAAAAGAAATACAAAAACTGTCCTAATTGAATGAAAACAAGCGAGTAATGAGAGATTTAAAAGCAATATTTTGTTGGACGGTCATTTTTGACAGGCAACACCTCAAGTTTAATAACAAGGAGGGGAAATCACAAAAATGTACAAAAGTTCTCAAAAAATGTGGGGAAGATACCCTGAATGATTAAAGTCAGTAAGTTTTAGTCCAATGTGATAACGTTAACTAGCATTTTTTGGGATAAATGTATCCTCTTTGGTTAAAAATGACTGAACACAACCTAAGGGTTAATTCTAATCTTGATTCAGTTTGATTTGATATTGATTCATTTAGATATACTGTTTATCATATACAATGCATGTCATTTTTTTTTTCAATTAATGTTGAGTACAGATAATTCTGTCAGTTGGTACATTAGGCCTACTATAATATTAAAGGTTAAAATGAACAACTGATTTGTACCAATTAAAAATTTGTATCAATTAACAAATCATTTAAATTGCACATAAGAGAGTTTTTATAATTATAAAGTTATAATCGTTGACTTCTTCAAAACTGTTATGGACACTTTTGATACATGGACTTTAAGAAAATAAAATTTCTAAAATCACACTTGAATTATAATTTTTTTTCTGAAACAACACAAATATTTCCAGCATGATTTCAAATGTATTCTGTGGTAGAAATTATGGTGGTGGAAATGCCATTTTAGGTATTTTTATAATAAAATGCACTTTCAATCTCAGTACGTTCCAGTCAATCACACCACAAGGTGGGGCCATTTCATGTTCTGCCAATTATAGTCAAATCATAAATATACGCAATGTTCATATTGTCCCAAAATTAGTACATGTCATTTGTTATCCAAAACTTTTAAACCATCTAATTTCAAATATAATGGTATTAACTACCAGTATGGTAATAGTTTTAAAATTCCTGTATTTCTATATTCTGTATAAAAGAAAGATTCTTTTGCCAGTTTGTAGTTACGACATCTAAATATTGTTATATAGCATTATATATAGTTATATATTTCTCTTTATTATAAGCGTGTGCTGCATTTAAATGCTTTAAAACCATAAGGATTCTGCTTGGCGGTCAATGTTTGTATTATTATTTACCAGCTGGAGAAAAAAAAATAGTTCTGAAGGTGATTCAAATCATTTCGTTCCTCTGTAATTATCATTATAGCTATGGTGTGCATTTCCATACTCTTGTAGATTATTACAGCTTTATTATTGTTATTCTGAGACATCCTCAAATTCATGTCTATTTTGAATTCAACTTTTATAATTTGCAATGAAAACCTCTAAATTACATTAGAAAAATGCAAATAGAGGCGTTTTCACAAGTGTCTCAGACTCATTTGTAACACAACTTTGGAATACAACATTGATTTTTATTATGCAGAAAACGTATTTATTATTGGGCTACTTGTTCGTGACACTCCTGTCACAACACTGGTTTACTACATGACATTTTCGAACAATATGGAAAAGAGATGTGACATTCCTTGGTGTGGAACAGGATACGAGACAGGATAAGATGCACAAAGGAGTGAGGTGGCTTCCAGGGGTTATCCATGGGGTAGCTATAGTCCATTAAAACCCTTCACAGAAGCACGTGATGGCTTATGCACCTGTATGAAATATTTCCGTCTGATTATATTGTTTATTGACAGTGAGATTTAAAAACAGCACTTTGCTTTCCTCTTCTCAGAAAAGCCAATATGAAAGAAAATCATGTGAATCATCGCCACTTGCAAACAGTTTCACAGACCATAAAACCAGGTCTTAAAAAATCAACATCAGTAATGTAATGATAATAATTTGTATAATATTGATATTCTTATATATAAATGATTCATATTGCTAGATACAAATTGGTGTGTGTCAAAAAATAGGAAAATTAACAAATTTATTATTGTTATTTTTGTCTGTGCTGTTCAGACTCCGTCCTTGGAAAAGCGTGTATCACACACTGTTTCACATCCCTCTGGCTTATGTAACACACATACAAAAATGCCCAGGTCACATTTCACTCTGAAATCCAAACAGAAATACAATAAAATAAAATAAGAAACTATTTCTGCAAAAATGTATTAAGATTTTTTTGCATTGCGAAATTATGGCATGAAAATGACCCCTCCCCCATGTTCATACCTTATCAATCAATCAATCAATCAATAGTTAGGTACTTACTGTGTTCATGTTGTACTGCAAAACAGGGTTACACGTTATTTTAAGGTGTCTGTGTTACAGTATAATTACACATTTACCGTAAGTACTAAGTAATAATAATGAACTACATGGGTTTGAGTACTTACTAGAGTTTGAGTTAGGATAAGAGATTGGTTGCATGTAATATAATGTATAGTTTTTATTACAGTAACTACATGTAACATGTGTAATAAGGGCACTGTAAAATTCAGCGTCACCCAAAGCAGTTCTGCTGCTACTGAGGTGGGATACGGGTAACGTTAGGGACAGGTTTGGTGGCATGTAGATTTAAAGCCCAAAGTAAGAGTTATAACCCCTTTACACATCTTTATACTCTTTTAGGCCAAAGTTGAACAAATGCAGGTACTATTCCGTATGCCATTTTGCGTATATGTAAATCTATCATATATTTAAAATACTATTGTCTAACACCTCAGTGTGTTAACATTTTAAAATTTAAAACATTTAACAAATGTGGCTTATATTGGATACGTTGGACAGGCTCCAGCACCGGAAGATCGGTGGATGGATCTGTTGTACAAGCTGAGCTAAATATATGTTAAATTTCTGAACTTTGCCCAGAGAAACCATATTTAGATTTTTCCAATTGCTCTGTAATGTGAAAAAATGATGAAAGACCTTTAATCTGTAGTATAAGTAGAGAAGGTTTAATATATTTACCCCTGCTTGCTCAGACACGGCTTAAGCCTAGTCTCAGACTACAATGCATGTTTGAGCTGTTTTAACAACTTACACTGATACAGATTTTTCTGATACAGACACTGATTTTTCTAACGCACGTTTATAAAAGCTACTTAAATGTCCTAATTGAACTAAGGCCTAATCCTGGCTTAATCTAAGCCCTGTCTGTGAAACCAGGCCTTATTTATTTAGCAGATGCTTTTCTAGGTGACTTAGAAATCACACAATATTCAACAGTAAGATGTGCAGCTTGCCATACACCACAGATGGGCATTTCTTTTCAATTAATTTCAAAGGACACAAAATTTGTTATGAACTAATAGTACATATATATTGAAAGATAAATGTTAAACATTTAAGATAGATTGATATTGTGCTTTTTTGTGTTATCTAGTCTCTAATTTTGTTGTTGTATTTCCTGTTCTTTTTCCTGTTTCCCCTTAGTGATTTCCTGATTGTTCTCACCGGTGTCTTGTTAGCACTTGTATTTACAGCCCTCTCGTTTCCCTAGCACCTTTTTGAGCTTTGTTTGAGTTTTTCCCGCTGTCAGTGAGTTTCTATTATCATGGTTCAGGTTCATAGTTCAAGTGTAGTCTAAGTTTGGTTCTGTTTATTTTGTATCGCTGTCACTATCTGTAAAATAAACTGCACTTGGGTCAGTTTTGTTTGAACAGTCAGAGGATTGTGTGACGATTGCTCACATTTTAAACCACAGCAGACTTGTTCAAAAATATTACACCCCAATAAATACATTATTGATTCAAAAAAATCGTATCGAGATTGATATATTTGATTGATATGTAGTGCAAATGTTCACTTCAAAGACTAATATTTAAGCTTTTTGTTATTTGACTTTCATTAGTAATTTGAAGAAAACATCTTATTTTTTTAGATTAAACATCCTGAAGTTTAATTACAAAAAACAACATCATAGTGTACACATAATACAATACAAAATGAAAAAAAAGTTCACAAAAAGTGAATCTAAATTTTGAAAGCTTATATGTGAAATAAAAAAAAATAGTGAAAAACTGTATAATTTTCCTGAGGTACATACTGTTTCACTAAATAAGAGTAAAAACATTATACAAAACTCGAATCAGTCAATACAAAATGTTAACTGTCCTTTTGACTACATAAATGGTTTTACATTTGCAACTCCACACTGTCATATAGTACATTTAAAATGAATGCTATTTCCCTGTAGGGAAGAAAGGATATATTTACAGATATTTTGTGGTCTTGAGGAATATCATTCACTAAATATGCCAAGTATGGATCACTTTGATGACATCTCCACAGCAGGGGGGTCGTCCGTACCGTTGACCTCATAGTCTGTGTTTGGGCCGGAGACCAGCACTCTCACGCGCTCAGGGAAGTCGTCCAGCTTCGGGAACAGCAGAAAGTCATAACCAGCGCAGCTGCCACACCTCCACACATAGGGCCGACCCAGTACACCTGAAAACAGTGTCGAAATCATCCTTTAGGAACAGTATACAAATGAATTCATATATTTGTGCTTATGGGAGGACATCATCATAATATCATATAAACAACATATGAGGGTGCTTCCAGTGATATGCTTTTCCTGATTTGTTGTTAATGCAAGAGATTGGTTGCATATCCTTGTTGTTATTCTGGTACCCAAATATGACTCAAGTTCTACTGTAAGTATGCAGTTTAATCAGTTACTGCTGCCTGAATCATAATCATACACTGGGTTGGGTCGTTGTCCAGAGGAGAACTGAGCGACTGAGTCTGGTTTCTCACAAGGGTTTTTCCTCCATTCTGTCACTGATGGAGTTTGGGTTTCTGCCACTGTCGCCTCAGGCTTGCTTAGTTGAGGACACTTAATATTCAACAATATTATTGATCTGACTGCACCGACTGTATGAGAACTGTGCTGGACAGTGACTATTTTTTGCAGAACTGCTTTATAAATGAAATGAACTCATTTAATCATTGATGAATCATTGATGGAAAATGCATTATTTTCCTGTTATCTCTGTTAAGCTGCTTTGAAACAATCTGTATTGTATAAAGCGCTATATAAATAAAGGTAACTTGACTTGACTTGTAATCAGATTTTCTTAATAGCACATCTCCTCTCAACAAGCCACACATTTTAAGGTATTTTTTTATGTCCATACCAAACATACTTCAGGTAAGCGGTTTGTTCATATCACCAACCCTAGGAAGCACATACACATCTGATAAACATCTTAAAATACATTTCTATTCTAGCCTAGAAATCTAGACGCACCCTAGCGGCAGCAAAAATGATTTCGCAGCCAGTGTGGTCTAGCAACTCTCCGTTGGCTTTTCGAGCTGGAAAACCCAAACTCTGGTCAGGCCAATCACATCGTGTATAGAGTTGGTGGGCGGGCTTAACATAATGACGGCAGAGTTGTGACGGTTCCCCTGTGTGATTTCCATAGGGGATTTCCCTGCTACTTGAAAACAAAGAAGATACTGCTGGTCTTTCGAATCGGCTTTGGCCGCGACTCTGGATTACTTGGAATTAAGAGAACGTCACTTAAGTCATTCTTAAAAAAAGGAAGATGTGTTCGGAGTTTTGACAAAAGTTTAATATATCAATTAGCTCTGCTGGTGGGAAACGCATGGGACTCCCTCAGCCACAGCCGTTCGTTGCTCTGGTTGGTTGTAGCGCTGTCCTATTGCGTGCCGAGGGATTTTGAAAGACAACCATTTATCCCGCCCCTCGGATTGAGGTATGCCAATTGTGAGTTCCCAGACCTAACATCTTGATGTAGGTCTGGCTTGCCAGGCTATTTCTATTCAACATTATAGCAAATGAGCAAACTCTCTACATCTGAGTTAAAATACCGGATGAAAGCATGCACTTTAAATAGTCGCCTCTGCCATGTAGATGTGCTATCTGCGACCCTAAGTACACTAAGAAACCTTTAGCAAACAATACACAAACATGTGAGTTAACTAAGTTAACTATAGATTATTCTTGACTAGGCATTCATCTAAAACAATATCATTGTTACTCATTAACTATAAAAGTTCAACATTAGCTGATTCTGTCTTCTGATAAGATCCTGAAAGGTTTACAATTAACACCTGCATTCTCTAGATATGTTCAGATAGCATGTATTAATTTGCAAAGGTGAAAACAGATATGTAACTTTACCCAGTGGTTGGTAAAATCTCTCAGAATTACTGCCGGGCCAAAGGATCGCGCTGGATTGATCCCACATCCCGTGAAACTGATCTACACAAAGACAAACAAAAGAGGATGGAGACAATGTTGGGGGTCATGGGAGATTGAGCGCAACATTTTTGAATTGGTTGGACTTTTTTTATTTTTCCTAAAGCAGAAACTGATTTGCATAGCTAAACATTGCTCTATTTGTGTGATGTTGCTTTATATATTCATATGGTAACCCTGGCAATATTTACAACAGTTACAGGAATGCTCATGCAAAGAAAAAGTAGCAGTAGATGTCTGAATGCTGATTACTCACGGCTGTCAAATGACCCAGGCAAACGCTGAGGCCGATGGCCAGAGGGGCGGAGCCCGACACGTCCCGCCTTCTTTTGTCTGTGGTTGCTAAGACACACAGCACTAGCTGGAAGGTAGCGAAGAGTTCAATACCAACACCTTGACCAGCAGAGATTTCGCTGTTGATCTGTAGTAAAAAAAAAAAAAAGTAAAAATAATAATAATTAGTCATTATAGTAAAAGTCTATTTGAATGCATGGACATCACAATATACTGTAGTCAACATTTGAAGTGGATCAAAAAAGTTCATCAAAGTTGTCCACAGAGGACAAGAACGGGTATTGTTCAAAATTCTGAACTGTATTTATAGAAAAACTTAAAGAAGAAGAAACACTTATTTTCTACAGACTTTCAGACTCATTTTATGAGGTAAATAGAAAGAGGTAAATAAGTAAGAAATAATTTTTGGGTCAGAGGACAGTGCTCTGATGTCACTCAGCAATAACTGCATGACATTGACAGGCCCGGCAGCTTTAGCAAAGCAAATACTGTAAATACATTACGCCTTCTTGACATGTTCAGAAATGATATTCACTGGAAAGAGCGCTGTCTCTGAACAGGCATGATAAGTTTATCATCAGATCTTGCCTGTCCACACGCCCATTCATAGTGACGGATTCTAGCGTGTGGGTTTCTCTGTTTACCGACTGTTTTTAAGTACATTTCTAACATTTTAATGTATACTGTCATTTAAATCAGAGTAGTAAATGACTTTCAGTATACAGAAAAAGTGGGATTTTTCTGTTGTTGTTATTTGAACCTTTAAATGACATCTGTTGGATTAACCCATAATGATTTAGTTACAAGGAAAAAGGACCGATTTTGAATTTTGGGCAACACTTTATTTTAGTTACATATGTTACATGTACTTACCATAGTAATAACAGTAAATTATGCATAATTACATGCAACTAACCCTAAACCAAATTCTAACCCTAAAGTAAGTACATAAACATGTAAAACAATAAACCTATGCAGTTTCTTATTATTACTTAGTACTTAAATATATAATTACACTGTAATAATGTCATCTTAAAATAAAGTGTAACCCAAATTTTGATTTTATATTATCTTTATAAGAGCAGCAAAATTCGGTTACACTTTATTTTAAGGTGTCATTGTTACAGTGTAATTATATATTTCAGTACTAAGTAATATCATTTTAACAATATGTACTTACTTTAGGGTTAGGGTTTGGTTTAGGGTTAGTTGCATGTAATTATGCATAATTTACAGTTATTACTATGTTAAGTACATGTTACATGTGTAACGAGGACACTGTAAAATAAAGTGCAACCCAAAATTCAAAATATGTCCTTCTTTCTTTGTAACTATTTATTAACTCATGCAATTAAACCAAATTTAATCAATTTCTAGACTTGGCTTATTCCAGTAAAGACAGTTGTAAGTTGTAAGTAAACGGAGAGGCTCAGAAGCACAGGTGACGTCGCAGAGATAAGAAGGTGCGCTCACTCACCGTGTTCAGCCCCAGGGTGTCCCCTTTCGTGACGCCATACACGATGCCACTCGCCAACGCCGCACCGAACATCTGGGCCACGATATACATCACAGCCTTCAGCAAGCTGATCTGACAGCTGGCCAGCAAGCCCAGCGTCACAGCTGGATTCAGGTGAGCTCCACTGATGTGACCCAGGCTCTGGGCAAGAGTGGCAATGGCCAACCCGAATGCAAGCGCCACCTTGACCTCCTGATCTGGTTTGTCATTGTTGGTGTTTCCCACTGCAGCTGTAATGCTCAGGAAGATGAAGAGGGTCATGCCAACCAGCTCAGCCAAAACTGCCCTCCAGAACGCCTTGCTCTTCAGCTCCTTCATGACTGGCAGCTCTGGGCACTCTCAGCTGTGTGAGGGAGAGGGTTTCTGTGGGCACGAAGTACGTTTCTCTGCCAAAAGAGAGTATTTATAGGGCAGGTCCTGCTAATGAAACAGGAGGCGGGTTTAAGCTTCAGGAGCAGAAAGAGTGAGTGAGTGAGAGAGAAGAAAAAAAGCAGGCAAAATTAATGAGACATCTTTAGTTTTTTCCCTGCTTCTTACCTCTCGTTTCACTGACACTTTAAGTATCTCAGATCTGAGCTTATTTAAACAACACTTTCCAGTTGATTTGAGTGCTATGACCAGCTAAACTATATTCGTAATTTCATCAAAGCTATATTTGGAAACTGTGTATTACAGATTACAGCTACTGTATGCACACTGAATTTTCAAGACCATGAGAAACATAAATTTTCATTCAGGTGTGACCACACTTTTGGCTGGGCAGTTTTTCCTAGTCAAAGAAATAGTGTATGTAATTGTCAGTAGTGGGATGGGTGTGTTGGGTTTTCATGTTTTATGGGAACTTTCCATAGATATGATGGTTTTATACTGTACAAACTTTATATTTGGTTCCCTTACCACTAAACCTACCCATCACAGATTACTTTCTGCTTTGTTACATTTAAAAAAAACAATTTATACAAATATATATATATATATATATATATATATATATATATATATATATATATATATATATATATATATATATATATATATATATATATTATATATACATATACAATACTGTGCAAAAGTCTTAGGCACGCTAGTATTTTTGCCCCAAAGAAATGTTTTTAAGTGAGTTATTTATATATTTTGCTGTAGAGTGTCAGTAGGAAATATCCAACCCAATCTCACAGCAATTCGTACGCATTTTACGTATGATTTTTCGTATGATTTGTATGAATGACCTATCCCTGACCCCATGCCTAAACCTACCCAACACCGAGGTGTGAAGCCGTGTTTATGACGGCATGTGCGTTCTAGTCACTTTCGTCGGAGTAAGATGGCGGTGTACTTTCTCTCAATTAATTACACAAAAATACAGCAAGTTTCTTAAACTCTAGTTCTAGAAAATGAAGAACAAAGAAATGTGCATCGGGTTTTCTTTTTTTTTATGTTTTTAATTGATTTATGAAGCCACTGTAACATTTATCGTTATATATTACATTAATGCCATCATATTCTGTGCAGGCAATTAGCTTACTTCGCTGTAAATAGAAACGTCTAGCAATATCACTGCTAAATAACTTTAAAGGTACAATATGCAGGATTTTTCGCCACCAGGGGTCGCTAACCTCTTACAATAACAACGGTGTATATTGATGAGTATATTCTGCTTTAAGCGTAATTGTGGATCTTGTCGTCAAGCTGATGGATCTTTAATGGATGAGTGAATACATTGGTATTAGTATGCTACTGAGGTATGAAGCAGGGCACGATTGCTAGACGTATTCCAGCGCCACACGCAACGTGAGTCCCGCGGATATAAAGGAATAAGGACATTTCATTCTACCGAACTACACGCAAGTGCTGAATTAAAGGGTACCTATTATGGCATTTAAAATGTTCCTAATAATGTTCTGGGAGTCCCCAACAACAGTTTTACATGCATGCAATGACAAAAAACACTTTTGTTGTCTTATAATATGCATTTATTTTTAGCTGATTTGCTCACCGACTCCCTAATGATTCGTTTGACGACTCATTTGTCCAAACCCCTCCTTTGCGTGACGCTAATCGGCGGTGATTGGTCAGATGACGCAGTCAGTTATATTTTGCGTTAGCCCAAAGCTTAAACATATTGATAAAGCACTGCAGTACTACAATACGCTTCACATTATTTCACATATTTCAAAAAACAAAAAAAATGACATTGGAGACCTAGAAGCTGCTGAGCGTAACTCTCACTCTCTCACAAACACACGCACGCACGCACGCACGCACGCACGCACGCACGCACGCACGCACAACACACACACACACACACACACACACACACACACACACACACACACACACATAAAAGCAACAATTATTAATAGTACTTACAGGTTGTGATTCGGAGGAGGAAGCTGATCTAAATAAACTTGGTATTGAACCTTCCTATATCAGCCGACTCGCGAATCCACACTTGAAAGCATTTGTGTTTGTGAAGCGATCATCATTAAAATGACGCGAACACAGCTCAAGGTGGCTATACTTGTGTGGTATAGTTGTAAATATAAACTCTAGCCACTGAGTCTTCACATGCTTGTCCCTGGGCAGTGAAAAAAAAAGTTTGCTTTTGATTCGCACTTCAGAACAGAGTCTCGTCGACATGATGTTGTCAGGTTTCTCTGTCTGCTCGGCGCGCGCACTGAGTGGGCGTGTCGAATTCAAATAACTTGTACAAGTGACGTACGAAAGCTAACACTGTAAAAAAAGTTAACTCATTATTTTGAGTTATCTTTTTGCATGGGTTTTTTTTAGTTTAACTAACTTATTTCGATAAGTTGAGGACAAGAAAACTTAAAATTTCTTGTTGTCTGGACAATCTAGTTAAAAAAATAAGTTGAAATAACTAAATTGCTAAAATATTTTTTACAGTGTAGAGAGAAAGCATCGTTTGTCTATCGATTCATATCAGCGACTCAGAGTCGACTCTTACTTTTGAGAGACAATAACTTTGTATACGGTGAACTTTCATATTTAAAACTTTGCAGGATGTTTTTGTTCACTTAGATCTATGTTACACACTACATGAAAGGTAATTTTCAAAATTCCATGATAGGTACCCTTTAACACTCACACATGTCAGTTTATTAGAGGAATTAAACTTGCGCTAACGCAGCGCTGTTTCACTCGCTCTAACAGTTACACAATCACACTAAACGGCATTTGAGTGTGTTGAATGTTGTTAGTTGGGTTGTTTGTTGGCTCTATGAGACTAAGTAAGCTAGATCAACATTAGAATAACATAAAGATCATATTCTAACATTTCATCATGTTGAACTGAATAACATTGTTTAGTTTTATGTACATTTGCTCACCTGTCTAATAGAGTAACTTACATGCAAAACTCGCGAGTCGCGTCTCTGTCAAGTCGAAGTTAGTCGCGGACGTGGAGCTCTCGGCATCTCGAAAGATGTTGATCTTCGTTTTAGTCCTCTTTTTGTCTCAAAGTCTGCTTGCCATGGTCCATAATGTTTGACCAAAACAACAACAGCGTGAGCGTCCTGCTAGGCATAACGGGCATAACCCAGTTGTCAACGTCTGTCGCCATGGTTACTATTGCAGCACGAGCGAAAACCGAGGCTAACGCGGATATGACGCCATTGACTGGCGGCGACTCACCCCTGCTCACACGTCCCGTTTCCTTGGTTAACATTTGGGATATTGTAAGTAATCAACTAAACAAAATATATAACATTGGCCTAGTGTTTTTTGAATATTTTACTGCAAAAATACTACATATTGTACCTTTAAGTATTGTGGTATTCCGCCATGTTTCTCAGTGACACGCCACTAACTCGTAAAGTTCGGGGCTTAAAGAAAATCCCGAGCTTCCCACTCGTATTAACGATATTGTGGTGGCGTTCATGTGCGCTCAACTAGTAAATACCATCTGTACGAGATGACTTGAACGCACCAAAAGTGTACGAATTCGTACAAGTGAGCCCTGGTGGAAAAAACCCACTAAGTATACTTGCAGCCAGACTAATTATCAGAATACTTCAAGTGTGTTAATGATTAGTTAACTTGAAGTGTGCTGTTTTGAAACAACTTATTTTGTACTAAGTATATTTTAGTTGTAATTAAATTGTATTAAAGCATAATTTTAAGTGTATTTAGTGTACTTTTTTGGGTAACGCTTTATTTTACGACCCGCAAACAACTACGTAAGTAAACCGAAATTACGGTGTACGTTTCTGTAATTATAGCGTACATCCGTGTTGGGGGTAAGTTTGGGGTAATAAAGGGGTAACAATCAGATATACAACCTGTAAATAACTTCGTAAGTAAACTGAAATTACGGTGTACGTTTCTGTAAATATAGTGTACCTCCGTGTAGGTATAAGGTAATAAAGGGGTAAAAAGCTATGCAAGCAAATTATTTATAATGTAATTATTTTAACAGGTACCTATTATATATATATATTCCAGGCAAAAATTGTACGTCTGTTGTATATAAAAGTTATCATCACATTTCTGGCAAAATATGTTCTTGTGCAATTTTACATTTAATTTTGGCATCTGTGGGTTGATTTAACATTAATTAATCTAGTAAGAAAAGCCAATAAATTCATTTTTTATCATACTGTGCTTACATACAGCCATACACGTTTCATTTTCAACCCACAGATGTCAAAATTACCCTGTAAAATTGCACAAGAACATATTTTGCCAGAAATGTGATGATAACTTTTATATACAACAGACGTACAATTTTTGCCTGGAATATATTAACAGAATAGGTACCTGTTAGTTTTAAAATAATTACATTATAAATAATTTGCTTGTATATCTGCTTGTTACCCCTTTATTAGCCTACCCAAAACTTAACATATTGTTCCCTTATACCTACACGGAGGTACACTATAATTACAGAAACGTACACCGTAATTTCGATTTACTTACGAAGTTATTTACAGGTTGTATATCTGCTTGTTACCCCTTTATTACCCAAAACTTAACATATTGTTCCCTTATACCTACACGGAAGTACGCTATAATTACAAAAACGTACACCGTAATTTCGATTTACTTACGCAGTTGTTTGCGGGTCGTAAAATAAAGTGTTACCCTTTTTTGTACTAAATTGGACCAACTTCAAGTATACTTAGTCTACTTTAAGTATATGCCTGTGTAGGGACTAATTACATGCTTGATTAGTGATATTAAAGTGTACTTTATTTGTGTTACAAGTACATACAAATTAATTACGAGTGTCTTCGAAACATACAAGCAATAGTGTATTTATATTTATTTTTTATAGAAGCAAAGCTTCCCTGAAAAACTATGTGCAAGTGTACCTGGACCACAGCTGTTTTAAACACAAAGGGTGCTCACACCAAATAATGATTTGATTTAGTTATTAGAAGAAAATCTATTTTTGAAATTATTTCTGAAAGCATCCTCACTTTACAGCATTTTCACACATATGCCTAAAAGGCTTTGCAGAAAGGTTTCTTCAAGCGTCTACAGTTCTTCTGGATTTAGTCTGTCTCCGTTTCTTCTGTTTCTTCATGTAAGCTCAAACAAACTCGATGATGGTGAGATCAGATCTCCATGTGGATCATACCAGCTGTTGTCAGACAAAAATACAAAAATCTCCCTGGATTATTACAATTAATGGCAAAATTAATGTTTGAGAATGTAAACTGATATTTCCTACTGACACAATATAGCAAAAGATACAAATAACAGGTTTAAAACCATTTTTTGGGGGCGAAAATAAACCTAAGACTTTTGCACAGTACTGTGTATATATATATATATATATATATATCAACAAATATTCCCACAAGGTTAAAGATTTCGGATATTGCCATCTTTCTCCCCATAACATAGGGTTTTCCAGGCCCCACCACACACACACACACACACACATACACACACACACACACACACACACACACACACACACACACACACACACACCACACACACACACACACACACACACACACACACCACACACACACACACACACACACACACACACACACACACACACACACACACACACACACACACACACACACACACACACACACACACACACACCACACACTCTCATTTCAGATTCAAGACCCTTTTCTGGGAACTAACTGAGCTGTAGTTTGGGATTACAGTGAGATTGTTTTTGGGCAAAACACAAAGTAAACTAATGACACAAAAATGTAAAAATTCGTGCTCATTCTCCCACATATTGTATTTCAGCTAACTACACTCAACACATGGTTCTTATTGCCAAAATAAAGTCTTTAGAGGACATCTGCTATCAGTGATTTGAGGATTTATCATGGATCCTACTGCAAATGAACTTGTGGTCCCATAGATAAGACACACACATGCACACACGTGTGTTTACATTTGTTTAGGGTTTCCCGCTGGCTAAGTCATTACGCTTACTATCTGTAAATTAAGATGCACCTATAGTTCTTGCTTAAATCGATTTTTTTTCTTCCCCTTTAAAATCATCCTTAACAGCATTTTAAATAAAAATAAATGAGCCATATTGTATCAAAGCTAGGTGGTAATTTGTCTCTTAGCTATGCGCAGATGAAGTGTAATTTTCACAGAAACATTTAACACCCTTAGATACAGTATATATTTTACAAACAATGGCATGTTCTGGTTCTCTTTGGAAACATAGCTGGAAAAGATCAAGATTTGCAGAAGATAAACATGTAATCCAAGCGACTGACAGTGTTCTGGTTTAGGATTAGATATGGCAGACAGAGAACTACTGATCTAGGGCCTGTGCCAATAAAGATATGCACCAATCATAAATCACACAATATCTTTATCTTTTGTCATAATTATTTTCATATATAACCCTTTTCACTACTGTTTGTCTTGTTGAAATGAAGCAATTTCAAGTTTATCTTTTCTTGTGAATACGAATAAAGACCCCTTGGTAAAGTCTTATCAGAAATACAATTCTTGACCTATTTTCAGTTTCAGTTTTAAAATGCTTTAAAATGCTTGTCACAGATATTTTCAAATACCCAGTTGGAGTATTTACACGGCCACTGATAACTTATATGATGCCTTCAGTGTCACTCTTTCAGATACGTGAAGCTTAAACAGGCCGACAAAAGAGTACTCAACAGTGTGTGTGTGTGTGTGTGTGTGTGTGTGTGTGTGTGTGTGTGTGTGTGTGTGTGTGTGTGTGTGTGTGTGTGTGTGTGTGTGTGTGTGTGTGTGTGTGTGTGTGTGTGTGTGTGTGTGTGTGTGTGTGTTGTGTGTGTGTGTGTGTTTGTAACCTGAGTATGTATATTCAGTGTATATGAGTGTATATTCAGTGTTTATTAGTTTTATTTCCTTAAAAACAAGGAATATATGGATAAATTTGGTGGAATGTTGGGAGTATAAACAATTAATGAGTAATAAGCATTAGCTCAAACAATCTCAGTAAAAACTAATTTCACTCCCTGTAAATGTATAGGGTTGGGAATGGCTTTTTTAATGGACTGTGCAGGGCAGAAGTCAAAAGACTCTTAATAAATCTCGTGTCCAGCCGTCAGACACACTTGAGGCTCTTGGCTGTGATCCATTAATGCAGACACTTAGTCTGTCAGATCACTATAAACACGCAAGTCTTCTTTTTTATGGCGTGAGGGGCACAGCAGCGAATGCATGGTGTTTTCCAAAAAAAATCATGATAGTAAGTTTTGACAAAACAGTTATGCTTTATTTTTTTACATTAAATTTAAAGTTTGGATTCTTCATTAATAGGCGAAACAACATTATATATGCAATATCAAAATGTCAAATAGTGATCTCATTAATTGCATTATTGCATTATGTTGAAAAGGAGCATTTCCTATATGAACAATCAAAGACAAATTCTTTAGATGCCCAATCCTGTTCCTGGAGATCTTCCTTCCTCGTTCATTTCCAACCCTGCTTCAATGCACATTTTTGTATTGACCAATTCTTCCTAAAGATCTTATTTAGCTGGTTTGGGTGTATTTTATAAGGTTTGGAGTTTAACTTTGCAGGATCTTCTACAGAATTAGGCACCCCTGCTTTAGAAAGTATATATAGAAAACGTAGTTTGTATCCAGAATTGTATAGGCTACTTCCCTACTATATAGTAGAGGGTGTCAAAAGAAATATGCTATAGGCCCTCAAAGTAGAAATTCAGTAGTAAAAACACCTGTGTTCACAGATGCACATGTTAAAAAACCTGTGATGACTGAAACAAAATTGAGTACACCTGTGATGCCCAATAGGGTTATAAAATACATGGTTATAAAATGACCTGTAAACAACACATTTTTTGCAACTTCACTCTAAAAAGTGCTGGATTTTTAACCCAGTTTTGGGTAAAATATGGACAAACCCAACATTGGGTTAAAGATGTCATTTAAAATTTTAACCCAAAAGCTGGATTTCTCCATATTTTAGTTGAAACAACCCAGCATTTTTTAGAGTGTTTGGACCAATGGGCTGTGCTTATCTGCATGTCAGCATCACAATGCCACATTGAAAAGAATAGAGAGAGAAATTGAAAAATCTGATTGTTGAGGCTTCACAAAGATATGTGATCAACTAAAAATGTGTCACAGTTAGAGGCAGAAGCAATCAGGAGGTATAAATGAGCCAGTACCACTAATGTGAGCAGAAGTGTCCTCCTAAACTGATGCCACAGACAGTGTGACAGTGAGTTTCTGTGACAGCTCAGACAGTGTAAAGGACATAACCTCTATGGACAGTGTCCAAAAAAATCTTTGCGCCCTGACACAAAACTGCAAGATAAAGAACACGAAAAAAAAAAAAGCCTGATGAATATTGGGAACACATTCTTTGGTTGGGTGGGCGTGTGCAAAAGATGTTGGGGAGATTACATTCATAGATGGCACCATCAATGCCTGTGGTGGATATACCAAAATATTGGCTGGCACGATGACTCCAGAAACTTGGCAGAATACAATATTCAGGGCTGGGTTTCTGCATAGGCATTCTACTTGGGGCGCACAATAATACAAAAACTCTGTAAAACTATTAAATGAGCAAAATTTTAAATATCAGGAGGAAACACCATTGGCCCTATCATAAGGGTTTATATAAATGTTTTTTTGCTAGTTTCAGCCCGACTGTCAGGGTTTGTGCAGGTGCTGAAGACGAGGACACGGAATTTCCATATAATAGGTTTAATAAACAAAATGAAACTTCCAAAAATGAAACAAGAACAAAACTCCAGGAAATCAGGATTTACACACAACCACACATGGACGACGATCGACAAACACTGGGAGAAAACACAGGGCTTAAATGAACTGAACCAAACAAGATAATTAACTGAAAACAGGTGCAGAAAATTGGACACAAACGAGGAGCGGGAAAACTTAACAGGACTAAACCAAAATCACAAAAGACAGGGGAAGACAAGATACAAAACAGAACTAAATACATCAAAACGTGACAGTACCTCCCCCCTCCCCGAAGGCGCGTCCTCGCGCCGTATAACATCCAAAGGGGTGGGAGGGTGGGCGCCCTGGAGGCTGACGAGGGCATGGTGCAGGTCCAGGAAGCCTCCAGGGCGGAGCAGGCTGTGGGCGTGGCCACGACGGTGCAGGCTGTGGGCGTGGCCAAGGCGGTGCAGGCTGTGGGCGTGGCCAAGGCGGTGCAGGCTGTGGGCGTGGCCAAGGCGGTGCAGGCTGTGGGCGTGGCCAAGGCGGTGCAGGCTGTGGGCGTGGCCACGACGGTGCAGGCTGTGGGCGTGGCCAAGGCGGAGCTGTCGGACCCTCGGGCGTCCAGGGCGGCGCTGTGGGACCCTCGGGCGTCCAAGGCGGAGCTGTGGGACCCTCGGGCGTCCAGGGCGGTGCTGTGGGACCCTCGGGCGTCCAGGGCGGTGCTGGCTCTTCAGGTGGCCACGGCGGTGAAGACCCTTCAGGTGGCCGTGGTGGTGAAGACCCTTCAGGTGACCATGGCGGTGCAGACCCTTCAGGTGGCCATGGCGGTGCAGACCCTTCAGGTGGCCATGGCGGTGAAGACCCTTCAGGTGGCCATGGCGGTGCAGACCCTTCAGGTGGCCATGGCGGTGAGGACCCTTCAGGTGGCCATGGCGGTGTTATCTTTTCGGGCCTCCGTGGATCTTTGGCCGGCCACGGCGAAGGCGTATGGCGCCCCCCCAAAATTTTCTTGGGGAGGACAGGCTCATGATCGGGAACTGACTTGACATCAACGGGCGCTGGGTCAACGGGTTCTGGGTCAACGGGCTCTGGGTCTGGGTCAACGGGCTCTGGGTCTGGGTCAACGGGCTCTGGGTCTGGCGCTGGGTCAACGGGCTCTGGGTCAATGGGCTCTGGCTCTGGCTCTGGGTCAATGGGCTCTGGCTCTGGCTCTGGGTCAACGGGCTCTGGCTCTGGCTCTGGGTCAACGGGCTCTGGCTCTGCCGCTTCATGGGACTCGGAACTGGACGGGGCCAGCACATCAGGGGACTCGGAACTGGACGGGACCAGCACATCAGGGGACTCGGAACTGGACGGAACCAGCATTTCGGGGAGCTTGGGGCTGGGCTCAGGTTCTGGCGGGCAGGCGACAGGCTCAGGCTCTGGCGGGCAGGCGACCGCCTCAGGCTCTGGCGGGCAGGTGATGGGCTCAGGCTCTGGCGGGCAGGCGACGGGCTCAGGATCTGGCTGGATGTGGTTAACGTGAACCCCAGCCTCGGCAGCCATCCTCCTGGCTAATCGCACTGACATCAGTGGGGGATCAGTCATACCGGATATCATCCGGGGAAGTCCAGGGACCGATCTGGCGACAGGGCTGATGCGGTGTGCAGGCTCTGGTGGGCAGACGATGGGCTCTGGTGTGAGCGTGCAGGTGATGGGCTCAGGCGTTGGCGTGCAGGTGATGGGCTCAGGCGTTGGCGGGCCGGCGACGGGCTCTGGTTGGATGGTCTCTGGCTGGAGTGGGAGATCCTCCAAGTGGTAGCTGGATCCACAGGCCCACAGCGTGTGATCCAAAAACTCCAGGAAGGATAGATTGAGGTCCCTTACCAAAATTATCTGGGCGAGAGGGTCTTTTAGTCCACCCCAGAAACTCTTTTTCAACTCCTCCTCATCCCATCTCACATCATCATACAGCTCAAGGTATAGACCAGCGTATTCCTCGAGTGAGCGCTCCTCTTGGAAAAGGATTGGGTTTTTGAAGGGGCTCACCTCTTTTTTCCTCCTTCTACCCATTTTTGCTTTTTAAAGGGTCGATCGTTCTGTCAGGGTTTGTGCAGGTGCTGAAGACGAGGACACGGAATTTCCATATAATAGGTTTAATAAACAAAATGAAACTTCCAAAAATGAAACAAGAACAAAACTCCAGGAAATCAGGATTTACACACAACCACACATGGACGACGATCGACAAACACTGGGAGAAAACACAGGGCTTAAATGAACTGAACCAAACAAGATAATTAACTGAAAACAGGTGCAGAAAATTGGACACAAACGAGGAGCGGGAAAACTTAACAGGACTAAACCAAAATCACAAAAGACAGGGGAAGACAAGATACAAAACAGAACTAAATACATCAAAACGTGACACCGACGTCCTGCGACACGTTGTTTAAATAGCAAATGCATTTGCGCCGATTTGTGCGCCCATGGACGTCCTGGTCTGAAAACGTGGTGTGTAGCGCATTGTTGGCGCATTGCTATTTTGAGGCGACTGAATAGACTTTGCCATTGACCAACAAAAACCTGGTCTAATGTCAATAGTGCAATATATTTTTTTTTATTTAAAGGGCGCATTCGTAATATGCGCCTATAGGCGTGTGCTCAACGTGCGTATGGTCTGCTTATTACACAAACAGGGATGCACAGCAGCACACAAACATGCCAAATATAAAAAATAAAGGTACATAAAAGTACAAGATTAATTTTGCTTTAACCTCGTGCTTGAGCACATCAGTTTGCGCTCTGGAGACACGTTCAAATTCCGTCATGTAAATAGCGAATCCGGCATGGCGCGAGGGCAACTGGCTTTTAAAGGGAATGGGACATGAGACTCTGATTGGTTTATTGCACGTTACACTCAAAACACACCCATTACTCATTAAGAGAATAGGGACAATCCTTTTAGACCATGCACCGATCATTTTTCAAATCTTGTTTCTCCACTGGATCCTCAAACTGTCAGTCAAACCTAATAACTCCACACGCCTCTATCCTGAATGAAGTGCCACACACAGTATGGACCATCTCTGCTTGTTTGCAATTCAAGGGCAAATAAAGGACTGATTATTTGAGTAAATGCATTGTTTTCTGTACTAAATAAACACTATAAAGGCTAATGTTTTATGTATTTGAGGAGCTGAGAAGAGTGTTTAAAGGGGGGTCGCACACCAGACGAGTAGAGCAGCGCCGCGCCACGTTTTTAAAGGCCCCCTGAAATAAAAATTTAAGTTTTTTTAGTTTTTAGTATGAATATGTTAGCCTTAAGGTTATGAATAAGCTGGTGTGTACCAAAACATCTCTCACTTCCGCTAAAATGGCTCACAGATTTTTTATGACATCACTGCGGATTTCAGCTTCTCATCACATCTTCTGTCCAATCAAATGCTCTCTATGTATCATCAGCGCTTGGATTCACTTCCATGGTGCTTTCAAGTACGACTTGCAGTCTGTGAAGTAAACAAACCGCTATTGGCTATTTGAAAAGGGGGAGGAGCCATTCAATATGTCCCGCTGTAGCTTCCTGTTTTAGGGGAAATTACGTCAACGCATCATACAAAGCTGCACGTTTCAAGGCACTTCAGTGGGCCTTTAAAATTCAAACACACAGGCAGTGGCATTCGTCCATGTGTCCTAGACGCGACTTGACGCGGTGCTTCTCGTCCGGTATGCGACCGCTTTTAGTCTACCCCTTTTCGTCAAGTCATAGTCAATACTGTCTTAAATAGCCTGTGCAAACAACTTCATCTTTTGTAACATGAGATTTTGGACAAATGACAGAAAAAAAATTGAGCACCAACATAGCTACAATAAACTTGTGATGAAATGCGATGCATTTACTGCCGTCGCATGATGGACAAAACACGTAACCTATGTCCGACAATCGTGGGTAAAAATACTCTAATTAAGCTTGATTTTGGTAGAATGTTAATGTAACAAAACATCTGTGTACCATATAACCAAATATAAAACCACAATATCAACTTTTACACATTTTTTTAAATGAAACGCAGGTTTTTGCCTTCAATATCACAATATGAGGTAAATCTGGCACTGAGAATTTTCTAGCAATCCAAAGCACACTGTCAAAATCATGCAAAAGTTTGTAATGAAAAAAGTGAAAACTGTGGCCTGATGGAGTATGTCACCTGACCTTTGAGGTGTTTTAAAGATAAAGCTAGAGCAGCACAACCCCTCCAGCAAAGAGCAGCTGAAAAATATTGTCTCTGAAGAAGGACAGAACATCTCTCCAGTCAACACTCAACACTCGTATCCTCCATCAAAAATAAAGGTGGACATACACAAGTACTGAAAAAATTAATTATGTGAATCTTTGTAATGAAAGGCGCACTGACTATGTGTGACTGTGTGTGTACTTTATGTTAAAAATTACTTGTTTAATAAAAGAAATACAGGAGACAAGACAGCAAATCTCCTAAGAGTTTGGCGTCTCAACTTATATGATAAGAGAGATGACATTTTCCTATGACGTTTACCATGTAAACACAGGAGTGGGTGCCGAGAGCAGTGGGGTCAGATCACACACAGTCAGTGGAATGTATAGCAGGCTGACACAAAACACACATGCACAAATCCAGGCGTAGTGAGAAGATATAAACCTGTACCAGCTAGTACCATACATACTCATACAAAGTATATGAGATAAGAGCTAAGGATAGGGTAGTGATTGTTGAGCTGTAATTTATTAGCTGTATTAGCGCGCATTAAGCTGGTCAAAGATGTTTTTATAATGTCTTAAATGGAGTCCAATAAAATGGATGGGATTTGCTTCTAGATCAAAGGTCTTTTTTTATAGAGTGTAATACTGATCCACTATATATGAAGAAATGTAAACTCATCATCACATAATAAGACCTGTCGCATAGACAGAGTTCCTGGTTGATAGTACAGATCAAATAGTGAGAGCTCTGAGTCATCCAGCCACAAAACACTGTGTGACAGGAAAAAAAAAAACTTGGTTCACTAATTGCTCACATGTACCTAATTGCTTCATATCGCCGCCAGGCAGAGAGGAATGCCCAAACAAAGGCTGAGATCTCCGACAGCTATTGTTTCCATGGGAAATGAAGACTATCCATTGAGAGCTTCAAAGGAGGAGGTTTGAGAGGAAACCAGGGGGTGAGAAAAATAAGCATGTGAATATCAAAGAAAAGAACTGAGAAATAAAGAAGCGGCAGATTCTCGATAAGCTTGATCTTATAAGACACATTTTAAAGTAACTAAACTTTCCCAAAAAAAAGTGAGTGCTGCTATCTTTTGGTGGCGACCAAAATTGAATAGGGTTTGGTCAAATCCCTAACCTTAAGTAATAGTAATGTCTAATAGTAATGCCTTAACACAACCACAAACTTTTGAATGAGTTTTACTTTTTGAATGAATTCTTGATCAAAATCAGGCCAGAGATAGTCGAAGAATGTGTGCTGTTCATAATAATGCCGCTCCTTCATTGTTTAATGTCTGGAAGCTTTAGTGTTCCCGCCACAACTTTGTTTTAACTTTGTTTTGCTGTCCCTATCTCTCCAGGAACCCTACTCTCTCAAAATGTCCCATTCAGCTCAGGATGACAGTAACATTAAAGTCCAAATCAGTCATGAGGGCTGTCTCTAATGAGCATGAACTTGGCTCACCACAGGAGCAAATCTTAATGCCAGAATCGTTATGTAATTCATTAGAAAATATGATACATTCATAAAGAATAAATTAAAAAGTAACCTGAACTGACACCATGTCAATACAGCGAGTGGACAATGAAACAATGTCCACTGTTTAAAACGGTTTACACTGAACTCTAGCATTCCAGTATTGCCGTGTTTTGTCACAGGCTCTCTGGGTGTGACACCAGAATGGTCAAATGGTCTTTGGAGTGGGCTTGGTAGAAGCCGTGTTGTGTCTGTCCTTTACCATGTTCCTGGGAGGAAACACGCCCCGTCTTCTAGATGGAAGATGTCACCCAAAAATTGAGCATCTTATAAGAATCAGTTGTGATGATTGAGGAGGTGTATCAAATCTGGAACAAACTACTTATCTCAATGGGCGTTGATTTAAAAGATTAGTTCAGAATTCTTCAGTCAAAAAGAAATGAAGGTTTTTGAGAAAAACATTCCAGGATTTTTCTCCATATAGTGACTTCAATGGTGTCCAACGGTATGAAAGTCCAAATTGCAGTTTGAGTGAAGCTTCAAAGTCTCAACACGATCCCAGCCGAGTCTTATCCAGAAAAATCCTCCCATTTTCTAAAAAAAAACTAACATTTATATACTTTTTAACCACAAATACTCATCTTGCACGATGTGCCACACATTACGTAATCACGTTGAAAGGTCACGCGTGTTCCGGTTCAAAAAGCTAGTATAGGGTAGAAAAACTAGAATTAATAATAATAATTCATTACATTTATATAGCACTTTTCTGGACACTCAAAGCGCTTTACATAGAAGGGGGGGAATCTCCTCAACCACCACCAATGTGCAGCATCCACCTGGATGATGCGACGGCAGCCATATTGCGCCAGAACGCCCACCACACACCAGCTTACTGGTGGATAGGAGACAGTGATGAAGCCAATTGGTATATGGGGATGATTAGGAGGCTATGATGGACAGAGGCCAAGGGGCAAATTTGGCCAGGATGCCGGGGTTACACCCCTACTCTTTCGAAAGACATCCTGGGATTTTTTGTGACCACAGAGAGTCAGGGCCTCGGTTTAACGTCTCATCCGAAGGACGGGACGATTCCTCCTACAACTTCTCAAGGATTTTCAAGGATTTTCTCCTACAACTTCAAAATCGTCCGACATTGTTGTTTTACCTTTTATTTTATTTGTATTTTTTGTAAATGGCGTTTGATTTAGTCTTTGCATGTTTGCTTTGTAAACACTAGGTCGGTACTTCCGCCCGCATCACATTAGAACTTCAACCCGTTGAACCAAGATTGAAGTCACTATTTGGAGAAAAATCCTGGAATGTTTTCCTTTAAAAACCTTCATTTCTTTTCGACTGAAGAAAGAAAGACATAAACATCTTGAATGACGTAAGGGTGAGTAAATCATCAGGAAATTTTAATTCTGAAGTGAACTAATCCTTTAAAATGCTTTCTCATGGGTCATGGTTTAAAATGATCCCCTAACCCGTAAATGCCACATGAATATTTACTAGTCTGATGTTGACAGAGGCTACCAAGCCTTTCAGTAGTGATTATCCTGCCATGCTAAACAGCCAAACATTAATGCTGACAAATGCAGGTGGGGTATAAAGTTAATTTTGGAACATGATAACATCCAAGACAGTGTTTGGCCTTAGCATCAGGGCCAGGAAACACTCAGCCAGCTTCAATGGTTTGAGCTTTATTGGGCTTTCCCTCTATGGACTTCTTAGCCTGCTATACTGTGGGCAGTTTATCTTATGTAATCAGTACAGTAGGATATCCTGTTTTTGAATGAAATTTACTCAAATATGGAATGAATGAATGAATATTTTAATAATCATGTTTTTAAGTGTTTTCATGCTTGCTCCTTGTGCACACTGTGCTGAGCTAATCATTTTTAAAATACAGCCGTCGTTTATATGTAGACATGCAGCTATCATGTCTAAAAACTGTTTAAAGGGGATTCATCATTAAACAATTTTAGCATTCTTGTCACTCAACAGCGTCATTAACTTACCATGTGTTTGGTGTGCTAATTGTGTTGCTGTAGCTACTATCTCTACAAAGCCAACAAACTGGAGATAGTTTTAGGGTGTTTGCCTCTTTTCTAAGGAGTAGAAGTATGCTCATTCAACTTAGTCTTAGAAACAAACCACAGCTATCCCTCCTGTGAGTGTGCTAAGCGATCAATCCACCTCTATTATTCATTATTTTAATAAAACATTTGTTAAAGAACTTTGCAAAGTTATTAAACACAGATTTTTTTGACATGTAATAGAAAAGTGAATGATTCAGCATTAATTTGTGCATTAAAATGTTTGTGTGTGTGTGTGTGTGTGTGCAAAGTTAACTACAGTGCGCATTTGTGAGAACTTTTAAAACTGTAAACTCCATTAAACAGTGGTTCACCCAAAAATTATTATTTACTTACTCTCACCAATGTTTCAAACCTGTATGGCCATTTTATTCTGTCGAAAACAAAGAGAAAATGTTCAATAAAACTGTTCAATCTTTACACACAGTTACAATTAATGGGAACCAGAGCTTTCAAGCCTCCAAATAATGTAATGCTTCCAAAACTAAAGCATAAAGTTATTGTAAAATTGGTAAAACTCATAAAACTATATTCCAGATCTTTTCTCTGATTTCTAATGAACATGCCAATGCTGTCAATTATAACTTGATTGTTTTCCCTCTATGGATCACCATCTTAGTGTGGTGAAGGGGGTTGAGTGCTCCAGTAACCCTGGGACCTGTGATGTCTGGAGAATTATCTTCAGTGTTGGTGAAAATGAAAAGATGGAGCTAATGCAGCGCCAGGTGTTGGGATGCTATAAGGACTGAGTCTATGTAAGCTGCAGAAGCAAAAAAAGGTATGTGAGGTATGCACATCCCATGTGTCAGCAAACAAAGGGAGAGGCGGTGCTTCAGTCTCTAAACTTGTGCTAATTCAGCGGGGATATTTGATTTGATTTCATTCAGTTTATCTCTTTGTTTTGTTTGTTGAAGTAGTTTCACAACATCTCCACTGGACAGAGAGCTCTCGCCTCAAGACTCTGACCTAGATCAACTTGTGTTGCGTCATGTTCTTGGGGCATGACACCAAGTGTGTGAAGAAACAAACTGTTGAAAATGTACTGAAATAATCAGAAGGATTTTAATCTTGATCAGAAGTTCAAAACCGTCTTTTTCTCTGCGTGAGGAACATTCCTGGCAGATGCTCAAGTCATTTATTAAAAATTAGATTATCTTGTTTTCCTGGAATTTTAGCGTTACAACAACTAACATTTCACAATCATACTTACAAATGCACAAGATAATAGACAAGAGGAAAGCAAATACACAAGTAAGTATGAAAAAGCGTTAACAATTTACAATGTTTTGTTTGTTAGCATGAATTAATGTATTAACTATTATTACCTAACAATTAACAACACATCTGTTACAGTATTTATTAATCTTTGTCAACATTAGTTAACAAATACAACTATTATAAATATAAATGTTGATAAAAGATTTATAAGTGTAGAAGTATTGTTAATTCTTAAGTCTATTTTAACTAATAACTAATGTTAAGAAATTAAACATTATTGTAAAGTGTTCCCTAAAAAGCTAAGCAAGCATGCTGAACAATGACATCTAACTGGGACCTATATTGGTTCATCGTAACACATATCAGCATCATACACATACTATTTGGAGCTGTTTCGATCTCTTTCTCAGAAGTTTCATGTCCCTTTTGTCCAATCTAGAGTGAGATGGTTTACCCTTTGACATTGTAACACAGTTCAGATGTTATGGGAAGAAGGAGGCGGCAACCGGCAAACATTCAACAAACTTTAATAGATAAATAAACAAATACAAAACGAAAGTAAAAGGCAGCAGCCCCTCATGACGTCCTGGGACTTATCTTCAATGGCACCATTTATTTTCAAGTATTACGGTTGTATCTTAATGGCATCTTTTTATGAATATAGGCCAGTATCACTTATGTTATACGGATGTCTCGGTGAAAATTATTTTTCCCCAAATTTTAAACATTTATTAGGCTTCAAAAAATATAACAACTTTTATTTTAGGTGAACTTAAAACAATCCTCACTTAAACCCATAATAAATGTCATATTTACCTGTACCTTTCCTGTCTAACAGGTATGAAATATACAGAAATTGAATAAGGTTATAAAAATAAATTATAAATTAAATATAGATTAAAGCTACAAGTGTTCTTTAGTCAAGAGCAGTCAGTAATTTTCTCTGTTCCCTTTGTTCTTTGGTTAACTTTACCGACAGAGAGAATTAGTGGCTGCTGTCACTTTAAGATCTGCCGCTGCTGACAGGATCTCACGCGTCTCATTCTCACACAACTCTTTACTTCCATTTAATATTTTATTTAAATCATTTAAGACAAGGATACTCAACAAAACAGACATTTTGGCATAAATGTGTGTGTTATTGTTCGTTCAAGTGCGAAAGAGAACTCTCGACTTTCTGTGAGTCGTGTATGTGTCAGGAGGACATTCACTGACAGTGCGTTCTCTTTTGTCTTGTCGCGCATGAATGGTTTAAAAGCATTTGCGTAAATTAGAGCGGGATCATATAACTCTAGCTAAAAGATGACAGAAAGAACGGATGCTGTGTTAATTGCGTTGTTTCTCTCATATGGTTGGTAGGTGAAATCAATTGACTTGAGAATATTAAACCATATGCAAGTTCCAAATGTATTAATTTTTTTTCCTCACGGTGCCGGAATACTTTAAGCCCTGCGTGAGAGATACGAGGCCAGTGCGTCGCGCAGGTGTCGCTCATCAGTAATCATGGCACTGGCCTCGCGCCATGCTCCCACGTCCCTCGACTTCGTCCTGCTCGACACAAACATGTCATTCCTGTTTGACAGCGAGTTAGGCCACATCCACACGAAGCCAGAGCTTTCCCTATCCGATCTTTTTTTTTCCTCGTTCAAATTTTCTTTCGTCTCAAGAAATATATGCGTACACATGAAACCACTGAAACCGACTGAAAACGTTGTGGTATACATGCCAGACCAGTATGTGGCGCTGTAATTCTGCCACAGAGATACACTAAACAAGCAGAAGAAGACTCTGAGCAAGCGCATAACCTTGCACGCTCTATACGACCCAACACGACAGCAAGGTGAAGACGAAGATTGCTCACCGTAGTAATAATAATAATAATAATAATACATTTTATTTAAAGGCGCCTTTCATGGCACTCAAGGACACCTTACAAAATTCATAAAAAAGACATTAGACAATCAAACCAGTACAGCAAAAAAAAACATTAAATCACATAAAAGCCTGCCTAAACAGATACGTTTTAAGACGAGATTTAAAAACTGAGAGACTAGAACTGTTGCGAACTTCTACAGGAAGAGAGTTCCATAAATGTGGAGCAGCATAGCCAAAAGCTCGTGACCCCATAGAAGTTGTCCGAGTGCGTGGCACAACAAGTGTAAGTGCAGAAGCAGATCTTAGAGTACGGGAAGGAGTGTGTATATGAAGAAGATCTTGAAGGTATGAAGGAGCCAGATTGTTAAGTGCTTTGTAAGTTAAAAGTAAAATTTTAAAATTTACACGGAATTTAACTGGGAGCCAATGCAACTTCCGTAAAATAGGAGAAATGTGTTCAAATGTGGAAGTTTTGGTAATGACTCGAGCTGCAGCATTTTGTACTAACTGTAATTTATGAAGAGATTTGGAAGGAAGCCCATAAAACAAAGCATTACAATAGTCGATTCTTGATGTTACAAGAGCATGCACAAGCGTAGCAGTACTCTTGAGTGAAAGGACTGGACGCAAACGATTTATATTGCGAATATGAAAGAATGCAGAACGGGTAACGTACTCGGTTACTAACGTAACCTCGGTTCTCTCTAGAGAGGGAACGAGTACTGCGTAATATCTTACGCTATGGGGAAACACTCTTTCCTCGAGATATTGAAGCCAAAAATTATCCTTAATTTTTAATCATGCAAAACGCTTTTGCAGCAGCAAGCAGACAAGGGCGAGACAGCTCGCGCGCCCATTGGCTGCCTTGCTGGAAAAGCTGCAGCCTATCGAGTGAGGCACTGCGTGACGTAATGACGAATGGGGGCGCTTCGCGCCCATTTCGTCATGTCCCGCCAGTAAAGGCGTGGTCTCGCCCTATAATACCCTCGATAGCTGTATTTCCTCTGATTTTTCAACGCCGAAGCGAACCAGAGCGTATTCCAAGCACGGCAAGATACGCAGTACTCGTTCCCTCTCTAGAGAGAACCGAGGTTACGTTAGTAACCGAGTACGTTCTCTTACGAGAGTATCTCTCGTACTGCGTAATATCTTACGCTATGGGGAACACCATGCAACACGCCGTGCTGGTAGGGATCCAACACCAAAGTCCCAGGGGCCGAAGCCCGGGGCGCATATAGTGCATAATCACCATAAACTCACAGAGAGTGAGGGAAGAGAGGCTAGAAGCATCATTCCCTGTAAATAGCATCCGAAGGAGCTGATCATGTGACAAATAGACCATACCGTCAGGGTGAACATTCAGCCTGAACTGGGTGGCCACAAGTGTGTCGACAATTTAATGAGCTGCTGTACCGGTCAGTGAGCAATACGCAGGTCAAACTCAGCATCTGAGCCGCACAGCGGGCAGATAGCACTGAACTTTATACCGCCAAAAGCTTAGCTTGCAAGGCGGGAACCTCCAGGTTATAGTATTTTATAAATGTAGACGGCGAGGCCCAGCCCGCGGCCATACAAATATCTTGCAGGGTAACCCCGCTAGACCATGCCCACGAGGAGGCCATGCCTCTTGTGGAGTGCGCTCTAACACCCAAAGGGCACTGTAGGCCCTTAGCAGTGTAAGCCAGCGCTATGGCACCGACTATCCATCTGGATAGGCTCTGTTTCGAAGTGGCAAGTCCCTTAGCACGGCCGCCAAACGAAACGAAAAGTTGCTCAGTCTGTCTGAAACCAGACGAGCGGGACACATAAGCCCTTAGTGCCCTGACAGGGCAAAGGAGACTCGCGTCCTTCTCCTCATTGAGAACCGGAAGGGCAGACAGGGAAATCACCTGTGCCCTGAACGGTGTGTTGAGGGATTTTGGCACGTAGCCGTGCTTCGGTTTGAGTATGACCTTTGAGTCATTAGGTCCAAACTCCATGCATGACGCGCTCACTGAGAGCACTTGCAAGTCCCCTACGCGCTTCACTGAAGCAAGAGCCATAAGAAACGCTGTCTTGAAAGACAAGTGTTTGATGTCTGACGACTGGATTGGCTCGAATGGGGCACCTTTCATGGCCTCCAAGACCGTGGAAAGGTCCCATGTCGGAACTGAAGGGGCCTGGGAGGGTTTAGCCTCCGAGCTCCTCTAAGGAAACGCACGACTAAGTCGTTCTTTCCTAGTGACTGGCCAGACACCGGTTTTACAAACGTTGCTATGGCCGCCACGTATACTTTGAGCGTGGAAGGGGTCCTGCCCTTATCCAGTAGCTCCTGAAGGAAGGAAAGCACTTCCGTAACCCCGCAGTCTACAGGTGAAAAGCTCTACGCTTGACACCAAGCAGAGAACACAGACCACTTCGAGGTGTAGAGCCGTCTGGTAGACGGGGCTCTAGCCTACGCGATCGTGTTTAACACTCCCTCTGGGAGGTCAGCGGGTACCCGTTGATGGCCCATGCGTGCCGGGACCACAAATCCGGGCGAGGATGCCAAATCGAGCCTCCCGCCTGAGAGAGGAGGTCTCTCCTCAACGGTAAAGGCCATGGGGCAGCGCTGGTCAGCTGCATCAGGACAGGGAACCACGACTGGTTTGTCCAGAGCGGAGCTATGAGTAGCACTGGGCATCCCTCCCTCCTGATTCGCTCCAACACCTGAGGCAGGAGTGAGACAGGGGGAAAAGCATATAGGGGGGGGCGGCGGGGCCAACATGGGCCAGCGCGTCCCGGCTTTTCGAGAAGAATCTCGGGCAGTGAGCGTTTTCTTGGGACGCGAACAGGTCCACCTGCGCTTTGCCAAACGTTTCCCACAACAGCTGGATCGTCTGCGGGTGCAGAGACCATTCTCCTGCTGGGACGTTGTTTCTGGACAGCCTGTCTGGCCCCACATTTAGGTGACCAGGCACATGCGCCGCTCTCAGCGAGAGCAGGTTGTGCTGAGCCCAGACCAGGAGGCGTTCCGTCAGCCTGTAAGGTTTCGGGACCTGACGCCGCCCTGGCGATTCATGTACGCCACCACTGACATGTTGTCCGACCGGACCAATACGTGGTGGCCTATTATCTGGGGACAGAAGCGCCTTAGCGCTTTGTCGACTGCTATTAATTCCAAGCAGTTTATGTGAAGGAGCTTCTCCCGTACTGACCATAGGCCAGCTAGCGGTCTGCCCTCGAGCAGCGCTCCCCGCCCCGATGTGGAGGCGTCCGTAGACACCACCTTCACACCCGAGGCGATCCCCAGACTCACACCTGACTGATACCAGTCGGTCACTTTCCACGGTTTCAGAGCTGAAACGCACTGAAGGTCGACCCTGAGGCGAAATAGACCCGCGGTCCACGCCCTGGGGGAACTCGTGCTTTTAGCCATAGCTGCAGTGGGCGCATGCGGAGCAGGCCCAACTGGAGTACGGAGGCTGCTGAGGCCATCAGACCCAGCATTTTCTGAAACCTTCTGAGCGGGACTATAGAGCCGTGGCGGAAGGATCTCGCGACGTGCTGAATATTCAATCCGCGCTCCGGTGACAGGCGTGCTGTCATGGATAGCGAGTCTAACACTGTTCCCAGAAAGGAAATTCTCCGACTGGGGAGCAGTGAGCTTTTCGCCCAATTGACTGTAAGGCCCAGCTCCTCGAGGTGCTCGAGTAATGCGGCCCTGTGTTCTATGAGCTCCGTTCGTGAACGAGATAGAATCAGCCAATCGTCCAAGTAGTTCAAAACTCGCATGCCCCGAAGTCTCAGGGGGGCGAGGGCCGCGTCCATGCACTACGTGAACGTACGGGGTGCTATGGACAGGCCGAACGGCAGGACTGTGTATTGATATGCCTGGCCCTCGAAGGCGAATCTCAAGAATCGCCTGTGATGGGACGCTATTTGTATTTGAAAATAGGCGTCTTTCAGATCTATTGACATGAACCAGTCTCCTTGGCGCACTTGCGCGAGGATTTTCCTGGTCGTAAGCATTCTGAACTGGCGCTTCCCGAGCGTTCTGTTCAGCAGTCGCAGATCTAGAATGGGTCTGAGCCCACCATCTTTTTTCGGTACCAGAAAATATCTGCTGTATAAGCCCCCTTCGCCCTGAGATAGAGGTTCTATAGCCCCTTTTCTCAGTAGTTTCGCTATCTCGGCTCGAAGTAGATGAAACACTTCGCTATACACCGTAGTTTCGACTCGCGCCGTATAACGGCGGGGGCGTCGAGCGAACTGTAGCGAACAGCCTCTCGCTATAGTGTTCAACACCCATTCTGATACCCCGGGAAGCCTTGACCACGCATCTGCGTGAATAGCTAGGGGTAGAATGAAATCTGGGCTCTGGCCGCGGCAGGACGGCGGCTCGAGAGCCCCTGTGTACTGGGAACACAGCACCGTGTTTACAGCGTTCGAGGCGGGGGGCGCGCTGATCACAGCGGGCAGCCTGGCCGCGCTCAGCTTCTCTATGGCGGGACGCGCAGAGAAAGCGAGCGGGGCGAATCCTGTGGGATTCGGCGCGTGTGAGGGAATGTGGGCACATTTACTAAATGCGGCACATTTACTACACTGAGAATACTGTCAGCTCGCGCGACTAAATCACTGCTGTGTTTACAGCGTGCGAGGCGCGCGCTGATCACAGCCGGCAGCCTGGCCGCGCTCAGCCTCTCTGTGACGGGTTGTGCAGAGAAGACGAGCGGGGGCGAATCCCGTGAGATTCGGAGTGTCTGTGAGAAACGCGGGCGCGAGACAGCGGGCACATTTTCTGCACGAAGAACACTCGGCTCGCGCCGAATGAATCAACGCTGTGTTCACAGCGTGCGAGGTGCGCGCTAATCACAGCGGGCAGCCTGGCCACGCTCAGCTTCTCTGTGACGGGTTGTGCATAGAAAACGAGCGGGGGTGAATCCCGTGGGATTCTGCGTCAGTGAGGAAATGCGAAAACAGCGGGCACATTTACTGCACTGAGAACACTGTCGGCTCGCGCCGACTAAATGTGTGTTAGTTTCGTTTTTACAGAAACCAAGGGACACGCATCGTGTAGTGTAAGCGGGCATTGTATGGGCGCGTTCACTACATTTTCTGCACAACCAACATGAGTTGGTTTATTTGTGCTAGCCCTGCACCGTGGCGGGCTGTGTCTGGGTGTGGGAATGGGCACTGGGACGTGGGCATTCTTACAACACTCGTAACACCATCGGCCGTGGCCGGAACACCAGAAAATGCACTCTTTATTGGATTTATCTGGGTAGCCATAGAAACGGCTTTTGTGCGCAGGCAAGCGGGCTGAGACACCGGCTGCTTCACTGCGAAATACACTGGGACAGTCACAACGCATGGAACTGAACGAGCGAGAAGTTTTGGTGGAAATCCGGCCGCAGCGGGATCTGAACACCGTCACTTTCCTAGAGAGACTAGGAAGGCCTTGAGACCTCGGGCTTTACCTCAATCCTCGGCCGGGGCCCGCGCTGAGGGGGGCGGCGTCCAGCAGAGCGAGAGCGCGGTGTTTGATCTCGGGCCTGGCGGCGCTGCTAGTTAGCCGAAACGACGGCCTTTGTGCGCAGGCAAGCGGGCTGTGGAACCAGCTTGCTCACTGCGAAATACACTGGAACAGTCACATTGCTTGGAACTGAACGAGCGAGAAGTTTTGGTGAAAATCCGGCCGCAGCGGGAACTGAACACCGTCGCTTTCCTAGAGAGACTAGGAAGGCCTTGAGACCTCGGGCTTTATCTCAATCCTCGGCCGGGGCCCGCGCTGAGGGGGGCGGCGTCCAGCAGAGCGAGAACGTCGAGGAACACGGAGCGCTCAGCTTCCGTCATCTCGGATAGCGTTAGCCACAAATGTATCTCACCATTCAGACCGATGTAATCCACGGCTTGAGAGAGCGGACGCATCGGCTCAGTTTCAATGCCGTCTCCGGTAAGTTTGTCGAGCTCAAGTGCGGACGCGGCGGCAGACGGCGGCCGCTGTCAGTCTGGGAGCGACTCGAGCGAAGCCGGCGAAGCTGGCGGGCGAACCGGCGAGCTTTGGCGGGCTGGAAATAGCTCGGGCGCGCGCAGGGCGCGGCGCTTCTTGCGGCGCGGCATCACGGCGGGCTGGGATGCGGGCTCGGAGAACGAAGCTAGGCGAGTCCGCAGAGTCACCATAGGCAAGCGTTCACAATGATGGCATCCGCCGTCAGCGAGCGGGGTGGCCGCGTGATCCTCACCCAGGCAGGACACGCAGATGACGTGGCGGTCCTCGTCGCTGAGTGGGGCTCGGCAAGAACCACAGGAAAGCATCTTTAAAAAGACGCAGCTCTTTTAGAACAGTAGAAATGGGTGTTGCGTCACGTAAGCAAAACACACACACACTTAGCAGAGTAAAAGGATATAGTACGCCGGAAAGCGCAGCAGGTACGGCAGTTGAAGGCGGCTGGGCCAGCGACTTCAGAAGATGGCACGTCCCGCTGAGAAGGCTACAAGTCAACGGCGCGGCTTCTCACTCTGGAT
The DNA here is from genome assembly GCA_036326025.1 of Chrosomus eos. Classification (NCBI taxonomy): domain Eukaryota; kingdom Metazoa; phylum Chordata; class Actinopteri; order Cypriniformes; family Leuciscidae; genus Chrosomus; species Chrosomus eos. The sequence continues at coordinate 35,583,894 of CM070823.1, read as the reverse complement.
CCCGCGATGCGTGAGCTTCGCGTGAAGAATGAAAAAATCAGAGGAAATACAGCTATCGAGGGTATTATAGGGCGAGACCACGCCTTTACTGGCGGGACATGACGAAATGGGCGCGAAGCGCCCCCATTCGTCATTACGTCACGCAGTGCCTCACTCGATAGGCTGCAGCTTTTCCAGCAAGGCAGCCAATGGGCGCGCGAGCTGTCTCGCCCTTGTCTGCTTGCTGCTGCAAAAGCGTTTTGCATGATTAAAAATTAAGGATAATTTTTGGCTTCAATATCTCGAGGAAAGAGTGTTTCCCCATAGCGTAAGATATTACGCAGTACGAGAGATACTCTCGTAAGAGAACTCTATTTATGTGAGATTCAAAAGACAGAGTTGTGTCAAGAATGACACCCAGACTTTTGACCTGATTCGATAATAGAACAGAACAGTTATCTATTACCATAGAAGAAATATTAGACTTACTTATTGTATTTTTTGAACCAACAAGAAGAATCTCTGTTTTATTACTGTTCAATTTTAGAAAATTACTAGAAAACCAATTTTTTAATTCACTTAAACACTCACCAAGAGAAGTAGAGGGAAACTTTGAAGAAGGTTTAGAAGACAGGTAAAGTTGGGTGTCGTCAGCATAACAATGAAAATGGATATCATATTTCCTAAAAATGTTGCCAATAGGTAAAATATAAATAATAAACAGAAGAGGTCCTAAAACAGAACCCTGGGGAACACCAGTGACAACAAGAGTGGGTTTTGATTTAAACTGTTTAAGTTGTACAAATTGAATGCGATCTGTGAGGTAAGAACGAAACCAGCTTAAAGCCATACCAGTAATTCCAATGGATTCCAGCCTGCTCAAAAGTATGGGGTGTGAAATGGTGTCAAATGCTCCTAGTAGCATAGGAGCAGAAGATTTTGCTTTAGTAAAGATAATAGGCTCAGTAGCTTCTGCAGCACGATTACAAGCATATAGTCCGTCATTGTTGTTGCTGTTACTTGTGACATAGCAGTGTATGACTAATGCTGACCCTTGGTGTGATGACATCATCGTTTCACAAAATGTTCGGATGAAAATACACACGAAAATGCAAGGGTGTCGGTTTCAGATTTATCCACTCTGGGACCCGGTTAAAAAAAAATTGCGGTTTCAGTCTCCCAAAACGCAGGATCCATCTGGACAAAACGCCAATACTATACAAAATTTGTACGTATACAGCTAAACGCGTCTCCGTGTGGACAGGGCCTTAGAGGCACTGGTCTGTGATAGCAATTGAGAACTGTTTTTTTTAATGAAAAACATATTTCTATAGATCTGCGTGTACCTTCTGAAGAGTTCAGTAATTATTTTATTTTAGAGCCAGAGTCTGTTTGTCAGGCTTGGTCTAGAAGTAGAGTTGGATTCAAATGCGAGTAAAACAAGTTTATTGAATAAATATCAAATGTAGTGAGAAACAAAGTTCTAGTCTGAAGAAATGTTGGTCTGGAGTACAGAGCAGCGCAGGGACGCAATGGGCAACAATCCTGCATGGAACTCCTCGGGGATGAGCAGTGATCCAGGAACAGACACTCCAAACAAGAAAACATGGAGACGAAAAACATGAACAGGACCGGACTAGACCACAAAACCCCAACGATCTGACAACAAAGTATGGAAATCACAGACATTAAATAACTGAGCTAGATCTGGCGCTGAGTGATCAGACAAACAGCAGACACACCCACAAGAAATCACACACACCCACACAGGACAGAGAATGAGTCACTGAATCCATGAACCGTGACACTGTTAACTTTACAGTAAAGTTCAGTGGCGTCTGGTTTTGTAGACAGTGTTTTGAAGATGCTTGTTGAACTCAGTTGTGCTCCTGCTCACTCATGCACAGTGTAATAGTGACACCAGCATAGACATATTAATTAATCTGCATTCCTCAAGCTGGCACTGGAGGAGTAGCCCAACTGTCGTAGGGGTTCTGGTCACTTGTTTCAAGTAATCAACTTTGCTTTTACCATCATGTATTGTCCAGGGTCCAAAAACTCCAAGGCAGATGCTTTCTCCAGACACCACTCTTCTGATATTTCCAATGTTACTCCTGAGCCCATCATCATCAGCCATCTTCTGCCACCATCAGCCCGATGAAATGAATCATCACAAGTCACCATCACAGACTAAGCTCCAACTCACTGACCTCCAAAATGCACCTATGTGCCAACTGCTCTTCGAACCTTCATTCGTCCCCTGGGTCTGTACAACTAGGGATGACCAAGACTGTCTCTCTCAGGAATCTGTACTGCCATGAGTGCAAAGTACAACATGTTGCATCTTTGTTGTTCCTGAAACCACATTTACAACAACTACATTAGTGTTATTCACCTATCAATTCCCTCTGATTTTAGGGATAAGTTATGGATAGGGTTAGGACAACATTTTTGGACAGGAATGTTTTTCCAGGATCAAAAACATATGTTGATCCAGGAACATGTCAAAATCACGGTGACCTGTGTCAAGGCTAAGGAACTGGTGACTGTGCCATGGATAAAGTTCCTTGTCACTTTTCCATCGATCGGAAAGATCCATTTCCCTGTTAAATGCCCATGATCACATCTAAGATCACATCTCCCTCCCTCTGATGGTTACTCCTACATTCCAGTTATCACTTTTAAAAAAGCCTTTTATCTTGTGCCATTGGAACCATGCCCATGTCCAAGTTGTCCATTGACAGATCCACACCAATCCACCACTATACCAGCCCAGACAGAATGCCTGGCTCTCCATCCAGGTCATCAGATTTAGCAGATGAACCCAGTCACTATTTGTTACATATACGTTATAGAATTGCACCTTTATTCCATGTCACTGGTTTATGATGGCCTTTCATCTTTTCAACGCTGCTCATAGAGGCTGGTCCTGTCTATGCCATGTTGCAAATCTTAGACTCTCTGTGCAAGTGGGGTTGTTCACTCTCCCCATACTTTCACCTGTACACATTCACACAGGCAATTAAGGAGTCAATATACAGTATACTCAACACAAACACTTACCATTGTCTAGTCTCAACACCAAGGACTTCGATGACTGTGCTGCATTCCCAGTGGATACTCTCTTTGACCTTGTTCTTGGATCCATATCCAAGTCTTGTTACACATATTGTATAACTACCATTGCTGTATACTCCACTGCTGTGATTACCTGCCCCATCATCTATGCTCTTCATCTGCTCTGGTTCATCTGTCATCTGCTCATTCCTCAGGTTGTTACTCACCTGTTCATCTGCTGTTTGCAATAAATACCCTGCATTTGGGTTTGTACCACATCTCTGTGTCATTTACTGCCTGACACTGCACATGTTAAATGTTCATCGGTTGATCGGTTTAACTACTCTCCCGGACACCCAAATTGGCTGTGCCTGATAATATTGGGCCTTTTTTACCCTCTTACACCATTTATGTATAGGCAATCCAGGCCACAACCCAAATGGCCCACTGGGAAAAGTCCTTGTGCTCACTTCAACAGCCAAGCCATGCCTTTCTCAGTGAATATCATAGCTTTTAAATGGCTGGGGTGGGGTTTCTTGAGCTGCAAAGTGCAATAAATGTTTAAAAAGTTTTTTAAAAAATCATACATTTAGGGGTACAACAGTTTGTCACTGTTGCAGTACCCTTAATGTGGCCATGACATGTAATTATGTTTTTTATAATTTTAATATGTTAATCTGGCCTTATGTCTGCATTGATCCATTTTAGTGGCCTTATCCCTTAAGGCTTGTCAGTAAATGGCCACTGTTGTGATTTTCTAACACAATTGACCTATCGGTAAGCCCCTCCTCTCGAATGCAGATGAGCCAATGGCAGTTGAGTATCAGTTGTGTCAACAATCTGTTTTTTTAAAACACCATTCCATTGGCCTGGTTTGCTCAACAATGCTGTCAAATGCAACGAACAAACATACAGATGCAATCCAGGATGCCATTAAAAATAAACCATCCATTTGATACTTATGCTGAGGTCCTTCTGAATGCTGTACATATGCTAACAAGCTGTTTAGACTGGATGCATCAAAGAAAATGTTCGATGCGTGAAGTACATCAGAAATTGAACGGGCATCTGTATACTGTAACCAGTGTAGTGTAACAGTCTCATTGATTATAATGGGTTCTATTTGGTTTTGATGGGACCTAATGCTCACGTCATCCAGTGTAGACAAGTGTCAGACGTCTGAGTGCCAGTGGTTGTGACCAATGGTGTGATAATGTAAAATTTGTCCTGCTTGTCTTGCTTAAATATTTACATATTCAGGCCCACTTCTTGTTAAGTGTCTTTAAGTACTATGTATTAACATTGAAATTAATCATTTGATACAATTTACTTCTTATGTATATATACATGTTTTTACATTGTACTTAATTGTTTAAAATGCCTGCATCTATCTATAATTAATTTCTGTAAATACATCTATAATTACACTTTTGAAACAACTTCTACTTAGCCCATCATTAAACTGAACAATACCACTTAACCTGTCCCTAACCTTACTCGTATCCCACCTCAATAGTAACTAAAGAGTTTTGCAATACAACAAGACTACAATAAGAACATACTTAAAACTGTGTGCAAGTTCATAGTAGTAAAAGAAACCTTAAGAGGAACCTATTCCTCTATGCGCTGCTCTCAGCAGTGTGTCAATAACTAATAGTATAACCGCTCACGTATTTCAAACTTCTTTTTACCCCTATACAAAGAATGACAAAAAAAAAAACCTTGTGAGATGGCCTTGACATTAACTTTTTTGCAATTATTACTAGTCAATTATTTTATGATTAATCGAGTAATATTTTGTTGTGGTATTGGTCCTAAGTTAACAATAGCCTTTAATGACTTAAAGCTTATTAACCAATGACAAGACACATGGCAGGGTCACATGACAAACAGGGAATCACATGACAAGACACAGAAACATGACAATGACAAGAACAAAAAACAAAACCCAAAACGTGACATATACATAACATAAATTCAAAAAGATTGTTGAGTTGTAATTCAAAAGTCCACCTAATCTTTAATATTTGGCCACTTCTTTACAATATAAATGCTACAGCTACTGTAATTTCTTGAACAGATATCAAAACATGCAAACTTTGAGTGAGGGTTTAAACCTTTATTTTGAAATTGCTATAAACATCTATTAACATATTTAGAAAAATGTTGACCTATTATAAGCAACCCAAATTCACAGCTTATCCAGAGATGGAGATTGTTAACCGAACTGCTGAACTGCACAACTGCTCCACGCATGTAAATGATAACACCAGTTTGCTATGAAACAAAGTATGTTAAACTTTATATGCATCCCCAAATGCACATTATTGAAAACACAAACTAACATCACATGCAGAGACATGAGTATACAGCGCTATTAAGTTTTGAAGACAGGCAAGAGTGACAACCCCCTCCCCTGATCTTCAGTCCTGTGTCATGCAAGAACTGAAGAACTGCCTTGGATATCAGTTTATGCTTGTCACTGTGTCCAAACAAATATAAAACAGAAAAAACCTTAATTCCAAGTCCTGCCAGTTTAACAAAGAATATATTTCTTTCTGACCTATTCTTTCCGCATTATATATTAAGCATGCCATACTGTCTCAAGACTTCCACATTCACACAAGCCAGAAACATTTAACCCACAGTTCCCCAACCTCAATCTACACATTTTAACTGAGTCCCTGCTGGACAAAAAGTTACATGGACATCTTTTCCTAACTTCAGGTTTTATAAGTAGTGTCTACCCCTAATTTCCTTTTCCCACCCACTCTGCCATTCTTTTATTAAGCCCTCTTTAATTATTTCTCTCAGTTCCACTCTCCCTAATAATACATGGACATCTACTTCTCTTCCTAAGCTCTCCTTTGCAATGTTATCCAACCGCTAATTCTCCCTCACCCCAGCGTGCCCGGATACCCAGCAAAACCTGATGTTGCAAGCAAACCTAGTTCTAAAAAACACATTCAAGATGTCATTTACAATGTCAGGATGAGCTTTAGATTTTTCTACTCTTAAATTTTATAGAGCAGCTGCAGAATCAGAGCAGATAATGACTTCACTAGGTTTTACTTCCTCAATCCACCATAGAGCTCATAACATTGCCATTAATTCAGCAGTGAGAACAGAGCTTAAATTAGAAATACATCGACCAATTTCCAACCCCCCAAATCCAGCTCTCCCACTAACTGGATCTCTAGATCCATCTGTAAAAACAATCATAGTACTCTCACTGATTGAATTAAGATATTCCTCTATGTTTTGTGCCACTTCCCACTTATCTTTTTCCTGAAGAAAAGCAAGCTCAATACTCAGTTCAGGCAGCACCCAATAGGGCAATAGGCCAGTTGACAGGGCAACACATAACCGGCGTTTTCAGAAATGTCCACTATGGCAGGAGTTTTTAGAAATAATCGTTTTCTGTGATAAAAACGGGGTTTTCGTGTAAATGAGAGGCCAAACTGCAGGGAAATATCTGCGTTTTCCCTTTGTGTAAACGGGGCCTAATACCTCCTTGATCCATGTTTATCTTCCCTGCCCACTGATTATTGTAAAAAAAAATATCTATATTGTATCTATTACTTCCAGCAACCTCTTGTAACAGACACCTTGCTGTGAAGGTATGATGACATACACCCATTAAGTTTTACCCAGTACTGTAACCCTAACTTAATGCGTCTTAACCATATGGGCATTTCTCTCATTTCAATGAGCAGGGCAGGACTGGGGAAGTTCTGAAGGCCCCACAGCAAAGCCTCAAAGCTCTTGCCTGCACCACATCTAACCTAGCCAGAACAGTTTTGGAAGCAGATCTACACACAAAGCACCCTTAAGAGCAGATCGGACCATTGCCTGAAAAATTTGCAGAATCGTCTCCCTATTAGCCCCCACTCACACCCAGCCAGACTTCTCATAACATTCTAAACTTTTTCACACTTCAACAAAATTTTACCTACATGCACAGCCCAAGTCATACGCTCTTCAAACCAAACACCCAAAAATGTAAAAACCTTTACCTTCTCCAATGGAGACCCATACATATATAGCTCTAGAATAGGTAACTTTCTTTAAAACCAAATACCATATATTTAGTCTTAGAGGCAGAGATTTTGAAGCCCCATATATTCCCCCATTCTTCTACAGATACTAACACTCTTTATACACTCTTTGTAAAACAAACTCTACATCAGCCCTCTTTTCCAAATGGCCCCGTTATCTGCAAACAGAAATAACCCAAATCCTCTCTCTATTTTACCAAATATATCAGTAATCATTATATTGAATAAAACTGGACTGATTACACTTCCCTGTGAGGTTCCAAGTTATATCTAGGGACATTCTTTTCCACTTCTCTTCTCAAATCCCTTTACCAAACCTGCATACAATTGGATAATGATCACTACCCAGTGAATGGAATCTATAACATCCCATTCACCAATTCTAGCTAAGTTTGATGAGGCAATTGATAAATCTATATGACTGCAGGTATTTCTCCCAATATTATACCTAGCCGGCCTTCCGTCATTTAACACCATTTTTATCCCTGTGATCTTTATCCCCTGTGATCATTTTTATCCTTCCCCATATTGGATTGTGCGCATTAAAATCTCCAATCCATATAAAAGGACACCTTACCTTCTCCATTATCTCATCAAAATCTAACAATACCAATGGTTGACAGGGGTTATAATAATTTATCAGAGTAATAGAATTGAGACTGCTCCAAACCTCCACAGCCAAACACTCAATATTAGAATTAATGTCAACTTTTCTATATTGCAACCCAGTCTTAAAGGTTGCGCAACCCCAACCTGATCTATCAGATCCATCTAATCTCAAACATGCATAACCTGGAATTACAAAATCTAGACAGGGCTTTAACCATACAGTATCTCTTGGATACATATCAAATCTGGTGCTACTTTAAAATTATCTACAAACTTTTTTATATCCTGACCATTTCCAATCAGACTCCGGGCATTCCATTGAAGAATATACCAAATTAAAATGTTAATGAGACTCCTCATCATCCACCTCACTAACGTCCTCCATAGCCTTCAACAACTGTGACCTTTCTATAAACTGACTGATATGATCTCCACCACACTTTGGACACCTTCTTTTGCCCCGACATAACCCAGCAACATGTCCAAACTTCTGACAATTATAGCAGTGCAAAAGTGGTTTAATGTACTCCCTTACATGATACGCCATACTCCCTAGAAACACTCTCTGTGGCAGTACACCAACTTTAAACGTTAACATGACGGGCGGATCCCCGGCTCCATCTCTACGCTTAAATCTTACCACATCAGTTACTTGGGCCCCCTTAACATTTTCTAAGATCTCCTTCTCAGACAAGCCAGCGAACACTCCTACTACTACTACAACTACACTACACTACACTCACTACACTACACTACACTACACTACACTACACTACACTACACTACACTACACTACACTACTATTCCCTTGACACCCTGTTTGCTTCCTCTTGAGAACAAAGTCTCCATCTTAACCACCAACTTCCCCACACCTCTAGCATCATCATACTGTTTCCTATTTTTGCAACAAACTCTTAACATTCCATTATGCAATATCTTGGCCTGAAAATCCTTGCCAAAATCTGACTCTCCAAAGCATTGGTAACCTTGAATGGGTTCATTGCTCTAATATCCTGCATCTCATTGATTCGCTCTCTTGACTTTAAATAGCACAACTAACTCTTCAGCACTTCCAGTTCTCCTAACTTTATTTCCTTCATCTCCTGACATTTCAGGTCTTTCACTCGATGCCTCCCTCTTAGAGCCCCCTTTTCCTTAACCACCGAATGCCACCCACCACCACCACCATCATCATCATCCCCTCCACTCACTGAAGCTATATGGGCCTCCAATACCACCTCCTTTTTCAACACCAATCTAATATTATTATTACTTCTACTACCAATAAAAGAAAATGGGAAAAAAACAAGGACCTTACAGCAGAGAACATCAACTGACCAACTGATCACCAACTGATCAACAACTGTGTTTCTACAAAAATCCTTGCCAAAATCTGACTCTCCAAAGCATTGGTAACCTTTAATGGGTTCATTGCTCTAAATCTTGCATCTCATTGATTAGCTCCCTTGACTTTAAATAGCACAACTAACTCTTCAGCACTTCCAGTTCTCCTAACTTTATTTCCTTCATCTCCTGACATTTCAGGTCTTTCACTCGATGCCTCCCTCTTAGAGCCCCCTTTTCCTTAACCATCGTATGCCACCCACCACCACCATCATCATCATCCCCTCCATTCACTGAAGCTATATGTGCCTCCAATACCACCTCCTTTTTCAACACCAATCTAATATTATTATTACTTCTACTACTAATAAAAGAAAATGGGGAAAAAAAACAAGGACCTTACAGCAGAGAACATCAACTGACCAACTGATCACCAACTGTGTTTCTACCCAGTTACGTCCGTCTCTCCACGCGGCCATGTCAAACGCTCGTGTCCAAAGACAACACCGAACATTGAACACAGGTCTTATATAAAAAGCAGTTAACAGACTAACTAGACACAGGTGCACATAATGAGAGAACAATAAGAGGAACAGGAAAAAGCACTCCAAACTAAAAGTTCACATGACAAAATAAGAGCACAGAACAGGCAATACATGATAGTAACCTAAGTGCCCTTATCATTGTAATCTGCTCTCTGTACACAAACAGCTGCTGTTTTAAACCTATGCAATGTTTAATTCAGAGATATTTCAGCAGTTTACTCCATTTAGGACCTTGGCATTCCAGACTTTTGGACCTCTTATGTACATTTTCTCCATTAGAAAATTGTTATACACATTATTAAGCGATAACAGGAGACAATGGCTGTGTCAGGGTTCTGCCCTGGCAGCTTTGTCTATGTCTTTGTTTTATGTCTCTATGTTTATGTTGTGCTTAAACATGTGGTTTTGTTTGTGTTTGCCATGTGCTTTGTTCCTGCCTCCTTGTTTCCCTGTACCACGCCTTGTCTAGTTGAGTCCTTGTTTGTCTGAGTGTTATCACCTGTTCCTAATGTTCTCTGCTCCCTTGTTTCAGTCCTCGTTTACGTGAGTGTTCACCTGTTCCTTGTCTGAGTGTTCTCACCTGTTACTCTTGTTAACTCCCTTTATGTGTGTGCTCTTTCCCTCATGTGTTGCCAGTTCGTTAGATGTTGTACTACTGTGTACATCTTTGCTACATAGTTTGTTTCTTGTTACTAAGGTCTTCAGTGTTTTATTTGTAGAAGTATTTTGTGCTTTAGTTCTGCCATCGGTCCTGTCTGTGTTGTCATCTCTGTCTCTAGTTCCAGTCCTGCTAGCAGAGCGTCCCTGACTGCTTACACTCTTGGTTTTGGAGGAAGCCTGGTGCTGAGCCTGAGATCCCTGAGTGCCTTGCTGGAGTACTTACAAGTTACTGTCTGACTACTGCTAGTGTTCTGAGGTCTCATTCTGCTCTGCCATTACTACTCTCAAGCTTCCAGTCATCTTGCTAGTTACAACTGCTGCTCTTCTAGTTACTACGGCTGTCATTGTGTCTCATCCCTGCCTATTGTCTGGACTGTTCACCTCTCCACCACATCCTGTCATCTGTCTGCTGTTTGTCAATAAACCTGTTAACACTCGTTCTGCATTTGAGTCCTCCTTCATAGATCTGTGACAGGCTGTGTCCGAAATCGCCCCTATACTCTAAAATAGAGCACTATTTGAGGAGACAGTAGTGGTGTCCGAAACCATAGTGGACGTTGTCAAGTGCACTTATTCAATCCCACAATGCAACGCAATATCAAGTCTACAACCGATGCACGCTCAACACCTAAAGAATATCCATAATGCACTGTGATGGTCTCGCCAAATGATTTCCCATGACATGCCAGAAGATGGCGCCGCAGCTGAATAATCCATACATCCATTTTCCAAACTGTCCAATGTGGATACAGCGTCATGAAGTCGTTTGAAAGACTGGTGTTGGCCCACCTGAAGGACATCACTGGACCCCTGCTCGATACTTTTCAGTTTGCTTACAGAGCAAACAGGTCTGTGGATGATGCAGTCAACATGGGACTGCATTATATCCTGCAACATCTCGAAAGACCTGGGACTTATGCAAGGATCCTCTTTGTGGACTTCTGTTCGGCCTTCAATACCATCATACCTGATCTTCTCACAGCCAAACTGACCCAGATCTCCATGCCATTCTCTATCTGTCAGTGGATCTCCAGCTTCCTGACGGACCGGCAGCAGCTCGTGAGACTGGGGAAACACACATCCAGGGCTCTCACAGTCAGCACTGGCGCCCCTCAAGGGTGCGTTCTCTCCCCACTGCTCTTCTCCCTGTACACTAACGACTGCACTTCTAAAGACCCCACTGTCAAGCTCCTGAAATTTGCAGACGACACCACTGTCATCGGTCTCATCCAAAACGGTGACGAGTCTGCATACAGACTGGAGGTTGAACAGCTGGCTGTCTGGTGCAGTTATAACAACCTTGAGCTGAACACGCTCAAAACAGTGGAGATGATCGTGGACTTCAGGAGGAACAGTCATTCAGGTTCCTGGGCACTATCATCTCTTAGGACCTGAAGTGGGACAATCACATTGACTCCATTGTGAAAAAGGCCCAGCAGAGACTGTACTTCCTTCGCCAGCTGAGGAAGTTCAACCTGCCACAGGAGATGCTGATTCAGTTCTACTCAGCCATCATTGAGTCGGTTTTATGCACTTCCATCACTGTCTGGTTTGGTTCAGCTACCAAATCAGACATCAGGAGACTACAGCGGACAGTCCGGACTGCGGAGAGGATTATTGGTGCCTCCCTGCCAACCCTCCAGGACCTGTACTCTTCCAGAGTGAGGAAGAGAGCAGGTAAAATCATCACAGACTCCACTCACCCTGGACACCACCTGTTTGAACTGTTACCGTCAAGACGGAGGCTCAGATCACTGGCCACAAGAACATCTAGGCACAGGAACAGTTTCTTCCCACAGGCCATTTCCCTTCTGAACAGTTAACACACCTCCCAAGGCATATGCCTGTACGTGCAATACTCCCACTGTTTAGTGCAATATCTATTTTTATTTATATTTATTCATACTATTCAAAATACTGTAAAAATGTTCATAATCCGTAAATGTTTATTCTGACTAAACCCAACTGTGGCCTTATATTTTATATTCTATAGTATTTTCACATTTTTATAATTTTATTTTTGTAATTTGTATTACTGTTTCTTGTTGTATTTGTATCTGTATATGTGCACTGGAAGCTTCAGTACCAAAGAAAATTCCTTGTGTGTGCAAGCACACTTGGCAATAAAGCTCTTTCTGATTCTGATTCTTATTAAACAGCAAGCACAAACTATGCAAAAGCGGCAGCCATTCCAGTGCACTCAGTGTCCAAATTCACTCACTCAGATTTATTCACTCATTCAAGTGGACTATATTAGTGGATTAATGTAGGGAACAGTAAATGAGGGTACAAGGGGCGATTTCGAAAACAGCTTATGTTCCCAAATTTGCTGTAATCAAGGAGATCTTTGGGAATGTTATTTTCAAAATAAGTCAGAAGTCTGTTGCAGCATTTTGCCAAGCATTTTGATTCACTCAGGAAAAGGTGTTGCCAAATAATCTGACAGTTGGATCATTTTATTTGGTTTCACAATGAATGTTTATAAACAAATACAACAATAAACACAATAATGGCACCACCAAGGCGAGGTCATCACATTCACAGTATGCCAACATTGTGATCTGGAGACAATTCTGAAAAATATTTTTTTGCAATTCTCTAAATATATCTTCCTCTGAAAAATGAGCTACACTCTTAATGTAAATCAAAGAATCAACAAAGATTTTTAAAGACAATAAGATTTCAAAAGACATCATAACAAAAAAAGAAGGGGTCAAAGACATATGTTTATGGTAAAACAGACTCAATACGATTTTGTAACGTACAGCACTGAGCACAGCGATTGAGGATCCAAATTCAGTTTATTGATAGCACAATCCAAAGTTGCAGGCCATAAAACAGGCAGAAGGTTATATCACAGAAAATAAGTCCAGACAGACAAAAATCCAGAGGGCAAGACAGGAACTAAAAATTTAGGACACAGACAGAAATCAAACACCAGGAACAATAGGAAAAACAAGGAAATCAGTAATGATGTGGAATACAGATCAAGACTACACATGAGACAAACAGCTGAACTGGGTAAATAGGCAGAGAGACTAAGGGATAATGAGGTGATTGGGAAACAGCTGCACATGATCACACAAATGACAGACAAAGCATTGTGAGAAACTGAGTCCATGAAGTGTGTAGAGTCAGTGGTAAGAGTGCCCTCTGCTGGTGTACAAGGGCACTCGCAGTTGGCGGTTGTGACATAGCCCCCCCCTCGAAGGAGCGGCTTCCAGACGATCCCACACTGGTGGGAGGTGGATCCGTGGATGGGAAGGTTGGCCAGGTCCAAGCATAGGAAGAGGGACTGCAGACACAGGTAGACCAGGAACCCAAGGTGGAACAGACAGAGTAGAGGACCTGGGAGGTGCAGGTTTGGCAGATGGCCAGGGTTGTGCAGATAGGGCAGATGACCAGGGTGATGCAGGCCAGGCAGGTCGCCCCCTTAGCAAAGCTTCAGACGGCGAAGTTGAAGACCACAACACTGTAGACGAGTCTGAAGACCCCCACAGCGGAGTCCACCAAGGCATTGCTGAAGGCCACCAAGGTGGAGCCAATGACCCCAGGGCAAATCTGGTAACATAAGAGACCAAGACTGCTAATCAAGCAAGACTGAAACACAAAGCACAGAAAGGTTAGAATTGACCACAGGAGCTGTGTCAAACAAGGCGGGTGGCTCGGTGGTTTCCTCCATGGGTATAACTGGACCAGCAACATATTTCAGGTTGCCGAGAAGTTTGTGTACAACCTCTGCGGTCGTGTAGAGGCAGGCAGGAAGTTCAGATATGACCTCTACAGTTGCATTGAGGTAGACGGGAAGTTCCTGGGGTGGAATCGACACAGGACTGGACTCTGGGGCAGAAAAGGGTTCTGGTGCGGTTGAAGTGGGTTCATGGGCTGAAGAGAAGTGTTTGGCCAAAACAAACAGAATGGCCATTGCCATAACGGGGAGTACAGAGGACAAGGGAGCAACCTCTGGGACGGACAGTGCTGGCACCGGCATGCTTGAGAGTGCTTAGGCTGGTGGTCTAGATCGCACTGGTCTAGGGATACCGGATGCACGCACCAATGTCAGCAAAGTGTCCTCCAAGCTGGATGCCAGTCTCGTATAGGGACCACTTTAACGGCTTTATGTGCGACGTGCATCTGTGTCGTCTGTGGCGGTTGGAGACTCTGGTGTAGCATCCGTGACAGCTGGAGACTCTGGCATGGCATCCGTGATGGCTGAAGACTCTAGCACAGTACTTCTCAAAGTCCGGACTCCGGTCCGGATCCGGACCCGGAGGGAATTCAATCCGGACCCGCCTCCATTTCGTATTTCAAGAGCACTAATTGTGTGTAAGGGATTAAAAGTGTGGATTTCCTACTTTGATAAACGCATGTTAAAATCATTTGTTTATTTTTTAAGATGGTCCGAAATTAAAACGAAGGCGAGATATTTAAAGTTTTCCTCCGTGATTTAGTTGCCATGACATCCAGTAAGCGGATGACTTTTGACGTAATCAGGCGCAACCATAGACTGTAAAAAGGGGCGCAACGCGACACTTCACCTCAGTAAGCGTTTGAATGGGTATGGAGGATGTCATTGTCCAGGAAAAGAAAAGTTGATGAAGAAAATAGAGTTTTCAAAGATGATTGGACAGAGAGGTATGCGTTTACAGATATCCCAAGTCTCCCGGAAGTAGTCTCCCGCATATTGATAGCGGCTCCCTGATGCCCGCAAATTAGTTCAAATCTCCCGCAATCTAGAGCTCGCGAGCTCCAAACCGGCAGAGAGGGAGAGAGCGACCTTACGTGTGTGCGCAAATGTGCGTGTGTGCCTCATGGGTTGCCAACCGTTCCGTGTAATACGTATTTGTTTAAGTTAAAAATAAAACGTATTATGAACTAAACAAATACATGGTTCATTTTTGGCAAAATGATCATGATAGCCTTTATATATCTGAGTGGTTAAGTCTTGTATATAGATTAAGCCTACTTTGCTATACAAATTTTTGTGCAACTTATAAAAATATAAAAAAATATATAATGCAACTTTGCCTAATAAGTTGCATTTATAATATGCCATAAAATGTATGAATTTCAGGGGTTATTTTTCAAAAAATTTCAAAATAATCCTTATTTTCAATTCAGAAAGTTGGCAACCCCCCCCCCCCCCCCCCCCCCCCAAAAAAGCTGATGATACAAACTGCTGGATCCATCATGGCAAAGTCTTCTGTTATGAATTGATGCTGTTGTTGTTGTTGGAAGGTGTGAAAAATGGCAATGATGTCAAAATGATCCCTGTTCACACAAATTCGTGAAAATGACTAAAAATGCTGTGCTCCCAGGCCAATAGTTGGTGATGTCACTTTAAAGAAACACTATACACTATGCACGGCAGACTGAATACGTAATGTGAATGACGTCACCGTTTCACAAAGTTGCAGTTTACACGGAGATGATAAAGGTATCGTTTGTCAAAACATGCATTTTTTGCCATTGTTGTGTAAAAGAATGGCCAAAATGCACACTGTTTTTTTTTTTTGAAAACAGTGTAGTGTAAATGGCCCCTAAGTTGTCAACCAGTCATCCAAAGTCATCTCGTCTGTTCACTTTTGTGTGTGTGCTTACTTTAAAGATAACTTTTAAGACAAGCTCAACATTACCATCCATGTATTCCAGTATTTCCAATTGCTCACTTTTACTCATCTTACCTGTTTGTGGACTGTGTTCCTTGACACTTCATGAATAAACTCACCTGTTTGATTTGATCCATCTCTGTTACTATCTAGATAGAATGCTTGATAGAATCTAGCATTTGCACAAACCGTGTTTGGCTCTCGAGGAGTTGGATGCACTCATATACCCCTTTTCCACCAACAAGAACCGGGTGCTGGTTCAGAGCCAGAGCCAGAGCTGGTTTGGAGTTGGTTCGACTGACAAGCTTACTAAGAACCGGTTTGCCTTTCCACCGGCTAGAGAGCCACAACAGAGCCAGATCTTACGTCACTGCATACGTCTCATGTTGCCCAGCAACGCTAGTGCGGTAGCGCCAAACACAAACACACCAGGCTTGTTCGAGATGCATCGGCTTCTCGCAGATCGATCGCCGTATCCGTATGACATCAAAGCACTGCGAAAGCGATCCAAAAGCACAAGGAGTCGTATGATCTCCAAACACTCCCGCAGCTCCGATCGGTCCACGCCGCTCCGATGCATCTCGAACAAGCCATCAACATAACGGACGTTGCGTTACTATGGATGCTCATGGGTTTGCAAAAATGCATCGGAATCCAACGCGTTTGTGCAGCTCGCCGTAACTTACATAGACGGATATTATAATCAAGATGCTATTAGCTCGACTAGCTGCTATTTAAAAATGGCGGTCACAAAATTCTATTCGTCTAGTTGGTCACGGTAACCCCGCCCCCAGCCCCTGACGCAAGCGGTTCTTACTTGGCTCTGTTCTAGACCAGCAATGATTTGGTGCTACTTAAGAACCACTTTTCCTGGTTCGGAGCTGGTGCTTTGTGTGTGGAAAAACAAAGAACCGAATTGAAACTAGGCTCTGGCTCCGAACCAGCACCAGCTCTGCTTTGGTGGAAAAGGGGTAATAGGGATGCATTTGCAGTAAGAAGTTCTGTTCTTGCTTGATATTCTTAGTGATGAGAGTCAAGCATTTTCACGGATCGCATACTCTTTCTGAATGCATTCACTGTTTGCTGTTTTACACACTCTTGAGAGATGAGAGTTGACCGTCTGCACCTTGCGGTTCAGGACCCGTGGCTGCCGAAGTGGCAGGGTGGGGTCAATCGTGAGGATTGTAGGCGGAGCTTAGGGAGAAATCTGTTTGTTTTTTTCTTTTTTCTGATAGAACAATTTCTCTCAATCCCATTTGGTGGATTTGGAAGCTTGCTCTTAAACATAGAGCTAATTCTTCTGATCTGAATGGAGATCTATTAAACACCATTGGTCTTATGTCAGTTCAGGAAGCCACTGAAGCCGGTTCTGACCTGACTGAGAGCATATTAAGAGTGTCTACTTCTGATTTCCATATGCCCCCGCATATGATTGCCTCCACATTAATATGTCAAGATCATGGAGGAATCTGAATGCAGCTTGTATAGTGACTCTCATGTGACAAATTATTCGCATGTGGAGGGGCTGTGTGAGGAGCAATATGCGACGATGATGAGTTGCTTACATGCTACCTCTCCCTTGATGCTGCATCCTTTTGGAAGGCTCCTGCCTTGCCAGTGGAGAGAGAGTGTGTCCGGCTCTCAAAGGCAACTGATTGGTCTTACTGTTGATAGCCACAGTGAGGGAACTAAAACCCCCTTTTCTTGACTTCATTTCTTTCAAAAAAGGAATGAAAGTCAAGTGTTTCCACCTTGCCGCCCCATGTTTGCTGAAACAGCACGGCAGCTTTGATCATGGGGTTGCAGGTGGGTAAAGGCGGATAAGTTTGCCACCCATGCTTTACCACCTTGTGGCTCGTGGCGAGGCATATGCGGCAGCGAGACAAGGCTGTGGGGCCCTGCACACCATGGAATCCGCCTAGTAGTGAAATTTTACCAGTCGGGTGGTACCATTGGGGTTGTTTCACATGTATTCACTACAGCTATGGTTTACGAAGTACAAAGTGTACAAGAATTGACAGTGACTGATTCCATGGGACTTTGATTGTCTTCCAACAGTTCAGTGGTGGCTCTTGACTTCAGGCCTGAATGAGGGAGCTGCATTAGACTATAGTTGATCAGACTATATCAACAGATGCTTCACAGGCTGGGCTGCTGTCTGGTGAGGCAATCCAGTATGGACACAATGGGGTGCCTTGTAAAGAGGAACACACATAAATCTCCTGAAACTGGAGGTAGTATTTTGGGCCGTGATCTATTTTCTGCTTTGACTTCAAGAGAAGCATGTGACTGTTCATTCAGACACTTAATGTGGTAGTCTAATAGCCAGGGTAAACCAAGGTTGTTGTTGAACATCCATATAAAGGAAAACTTGAGATCTCCCATTATTGGCACATGTTGAGGGGTGTCTCTGACGGCTGTCCATCTGCTGGGAGAGGACAACCTAGAAGCCAACCTTTTTGCCAGGTGAGGCCCCAGGCCCGGAGAATGGCGACTTCACCCAGCAGTGGTGCGGACCTTCCTGGCGCGTTTCAATAAAGCCCAGGTGGATCTCTTTGCCTCACAGGAAACCACTCATTGTCCCCTGTGGTATTAAATGATGGTCCCCAGGGAATCCCTCAGGGATGGATTCTTTGGCAAACAAATGGTCTCCAGTGCTTCTGTCCCCATGTACTCTTTACTCCAAAGTAAGTATCTTGAAGTAGAGGTACAAATGGGTCCAAAACTTGTACTGGAACCGAAGAGACCCGTAAATGTGCTACACGGAACAAAACTGGACCGTCTATTATTTGAAAGTTGGACCCGGATCCGTGCAGAACTGAAAATGTCATAAATGTACTACCCCCAACCAATACAGACCCGTCGATTACTTAAAAGTTGGAACCGACCCGACCGGCACATATTCCACAGATTGCTCAATAAACAAGTTGCGAAAATAAAACTTTGTGTCTTACCATATGTTAGTAGCCTTCTCCCCTATACCGTACTGTGATGCATACAATCCTCTTTTGCTGATTGAAAGAGCATGCTTAATCTACTCATTATTCCAGCCACGGTGACAGATGACAAATGCGACTTTGCAGTTTCGCATATTTTTTTTATCTCGAGTTACTGTAACTCACATAATTAAGATAACTTTAACTTTTTGCCCTTTTGAACTATAATAACGATTGCTCGTTCAGTGGCATGGCCGCTGATGTTAGCATTAATTATTTGCTATCATCTCTGTGCTCTCTGAGACAAGTCTAACCAAACATTTTAGGTATTGTCACATTTAGCCACACACTCCTTGGGTGATCATGGACTACATTTCCAATTATACATCTCCCTGGACTGATTACACCATACACCTGCACTGCACTGATTACACACACACCTGCATCTCATTCACACACACACACATATAAACCACTTCCACTCACCACACCAGTGCAAAGTCTTGACTTTCCTGGCTGTCACTTCTGAGCGTTTCTTCCTGTGGATTATCGTGACATTGACCTTGGACTGTGCATCCCGTTTCTGCTTGTTCTCTGCCTGCCCCGACTTGGATTGCTTACTGGACCTTGCTTCTTGCCGCCTGCCCCTTCCACCGCCTGTTATCTGGTTTGTCTCTGCCTTGTCTATGGGGCCCTGTACGTGGCCCTGTTTGCTGTTGTTGATTCCTGCCTAATAATGAATAATCAAAGAAAAGCTGCAATTGGATCCCATTGAGTCTGCTATGTCATTACAGGTATAACAAGACTGTTCATTCATAATATTGTTACAAAAACAATCGTCAATTGTAAAAGTCATTGTGTCAAAACACACGTACAGTGCTAATTGACTGATCAATTCGGGTATAATACACACAATGTTAAGAAGACTCGGGACCTGAAGTAATAGATTGTGACCCGACATGGCTGACCATTTAAATTATAGACCCGAACTCGTACGGGGAATCCAGAGAAGTACAAACTAATTGTCAGGCCAATAGACAGGAGTCATTCAGAGCTCTTGAAGAAGCACTTCTAACAACCTTGCAAGCAGCCAAAGCCACTTCTACAAGGTGGCTTTAAGCTGTTTAGTGGGAAAGGTTCTCTTAATGGTGTCAGTTAGGAGAACTGTTCCGAGTTTCATGAGAGGTTGATTCACTCTTGTCATTCCTCCAGTTCCTGTTGGAGACTGATCTAACAGAGTCAACCTTGAGGAGATATGTAGTGGCTGTCTCTGATCACCATATGGGTTATGGAGGTTACACAGTTGGTTTCCAACCCCTTGTCAAACGCTTTCTGAAAGGAGCTCGTAGATCTTGAGCTTGGTTAATTTCCTCATGGGATCCTGGAATTGACCCTTCGCAAAGACCCGCCCTCCTTAGTTACTGTCGCTATGTTCCGACAAGCTACGCCGCTCTCATGTTCTCACCATGTTCTCACACAGTGAAAAATACATCGCGGAGCAGAGAGGAGACTGACAACACGCAGACAGACAGGACAGACCAGGTTACTTTTCGGTTACTTTTGATATTAAACATATTAAACAAAGTCTCAGCTTTCAAATGTGGTCATTTTTTGAAAGAAATTTAAACGATAAATACCGTTTTGGGGATCTTTAATGTGCTGTGACAGATCGCTGTAGAGCATCCGTCAAAGCTGCTCGTGATCCGATCATCTCTTCCTTCTAGTTCATTTATAGCATCAAATAAACATGAACGAACATAAGTAGTAATGTTGTTTTATCCGCGGAAAGGCGTCAGTATATTCATTTTACCAAGTTCAAATCCTCCCAACTCTACTGGCTGCTTTTTCGGACAAAATGGCGGATGGCGAAGTATGATTGGTTAGAACACCTGTCAATCAAGCTCCACGCGAAGGGTCAATTGACCTGAAGGCTTTGACAGAAACCCCTTTGAGCCATTAGACAGATTAAAGACAGAATTTCTTACATTAACACGGTCATGACATGACTTTTTATTTATTTAAATATGTTCCATGAGGTTCTCTTATAATGTTGGTAAAGTTTTTTTTACACAAAGTCAAATATTCACAAAAAATATTATTTTCAACTCTCATTCTCTGTTTAGAAATGCTATGTTGTCAGTTAGGAGAAATGTTCCGAGTTTCATGAGAGGTTGATTCACTCTTGTCATTCCTCCAGTTCCTGTTGGAGACTGATCTAACAGAGTCAACCTTGAGGAGATATGTAGTGGCTGTCTCTGATCACCATATGGGTTATGGAGGTTACACAGTTGGTTTCCAACCCCTTGTCAAACGCTTTCTGAAAGGAGCTCGTAGATCTTGAGCTTGGTTAATTTCCTCATGGGATCCTGGAATTGACCTGAAGGCTTTGACAGAAACCCCTTTGAGCCATTAGACAGATTAAAGACAGAATTTCTTACATTAACACGGTCATGACATGACTTTTTATTTATTTAAATATGTTCCATGAGGTTCTCTTATAATGTTGGTAAAGTTTTTTTTTACACAAAGTCAAATATTCACAAAAAATATTATTTTCAACTCTCATTCTCTGTTTAGAAATGCTATGTTGTTAAAAAGCATCTCTCTTTTAAGGCCTACAATTCACCTTCAACAATAAAATGTAATAATAATGTTCTTTACTGAAACTAAATTAAAATTGATAATTTCATCTCAACTGTATATCAAATGTAATTTTCATTACGTTTGTATATTCTGACCATGCTGAACAGCACGTAATAATCTAATCTAAAACATTATGACTGTCTGGGCTTAGTTCACAAATGTTGGCAGACTAAATCCAAGTTCAAAAGAAAAGAGAGACACAATGAATTTCCTCGAGAACTTTGCACAAGAGATATGAACCCACCAAGAAATGAGAGCCTCTGATGGCTTCCCTTCCCATGCCTACACCTTTTCGAGTGTGCCAGTTCTATTAAAGATGCCTTTGAGAAAATGTGAGAGTAAATGTGGTGGTCTCACAGTTCATTATTTTTAACAGTACATTAACATAACTGATTTTACTAACATTTATTTTAGACATATCTGGATTTAGTCTGTATGTTAAGTAGTTTGAGCTGAATTCATTTTAAGCTTAATACTTGGTGCAAAAGGGTTTATAACAAAGCTAAATCAAAAAATGTGTGGAATATCACTCTTATGTCACTCTTAGTGTCTTCCAGTCCTAAACAAAAAATTGCTGCAGCACATGAGGCTTGCAAAGATCCCCAAGTCTGGCAATGTTCTGACTTATTCACATGGCCCACCATAAAAAAAAAAGCTTTAGCTACTTGCATGTTGGATGCCAACTTATAGTTCATAAATTTAAGTGCAAAGCAGACAGCAAAGGCTGGAACTACCGGTGAGAATGTTCGGTCAATCAGAGTTAGTGACGTGACAGCAGAAAAAGATTAGGGAATCTCACAAAGACCATGTCTAGGGAGATTGAATTGTCGTCTTTCTCTTGTTTTGTGGCCATCAAGGGCTTTTCATGGGAAGGAAGCAATCTGGAATCTACTTCCCTCAATTGTATATTTCTTCTTCAAGCAAACAGAAGATGCAGCAAAGAGTAAGAGAAAAGCCAAAGCTGTGGCAATACAGTTTACCAGTTATTCAATTACATCCTTGACAAATTTACTGCCACTTACCATGCATTATGAACAAGCTGTTCCGGAAAAAAACAACAGATTGAACATATGAATATCGTATTGCATGCTACATTCAAACCACCAGAATAATTAATGCAGTAAATTGGTTATTAGTGATTTCCTGAAAAATAAGAGCTCTCATTTTGTCTGCTTGTGTCATGCAGGTTTGGGGTGTTGGAGTAACGTTTTGATAGTCTACACACAAGATCCCAGGTTCACTCAATGGACAGCCAATAATGGGACATTGTTTAGTGAAACCCCAAGCTATTCAGCTCATCTTGGCAACGGAACTAGACAGGAAGTGCCAAATCAACATGGAAACCTTGATGTTAACTGACCATTTGCTTGCTATTTGTCAGTGATTCAAAGAACCATCTTTTTGAATTGCACTTGTCTTTGCAGATATACACACTTAAATCACAGGGAAAAACACAGTCAGCATCAGATTCAAACACAGGCTTGTTGTAGAAATTAAAGTCAGTGGCAGTGTTTTTGTATTAATGGCATTTGAAGTGAAAGCTAGCAGTAAACACCTCTGAATGTTCTCCAGGCTTTTCACTAAAGCACAAACCACAGTCTTTCACAGCAAGGGTAAAAGCCAAGACTGTTTTTAATGGTAGATAGCATCTTTGTCATTTCTGAAGGTAGTTATTTGATCATTTTTGTTAAAACTTTAAAACTTTGTCTTGAAACATTTCTTTATATATCTTTTAAACTGTTAATTTACAATAAAGCCTTCACACCATTGCCGTTTAAAGCATCCCATGCTACATAGAAGTGTTAAAGATATTTACAGCATAGGCAGAGTTTGGAGGCGGAGTTCTCAACACAAAAAGAGATCGGGGAAAGATGTATAATAAATACATTTTGAATTAAAAATATGCGATCATGATTCATGTAATTCATAACTGAATGTGAAAAGACAAGAAACGTTTCTGTTTTCGACATAAAATAGGAATAATTGTGTGCATTTTAATATATACATTATTTGCAAATAGTTACAATTGATTAGCCTACTTCATAACTACAATTAGATATACAGTAGATCTTCTTTTATCAATATTATTTATTTATTCTCTTAAATACCTTTTTTAAACATCCTGCCCCCCCCCCCAACTCAAAAGTAAAACATTAGAAGTCTTAGTCAATTTTTTACTCTAAATTTTAAACAAAACAAAAAATAAATGCATCATGCCTGTCAGAAGTACAGCATTAAAAAAGTACAGTATGCTCTATTATGCAAATCTTGATGATGAATTCAGGCTTGCTACAGTGGCCCAAAGTATTTGGATATTTAAAGGGTACCTATCATGGAATTTTGAAAATTACCTTTCATGTAGTGTGTAACAATGATCTAAGTGAACAAAAACATCCTGCAAAGTTTTAAATATGAAAGTTCAACGTATACAAAGTTATTGTCTCTCAAAAGTAAGGTCGACTCTGAGTCGCTGATATGAATCGATAGACAAACGATGCTTTCTCTCTAGCTTTCGTACGTCACTTGTACAAGTTATTTGAATTCGACACGCCCACTCAGTGCGCGCGCCGAGCAGACAGAGAAACCTGACAACATCATGTCGACGAGACGCTGTTCTGAAGTGCGAATCAAAAGCAAACTTTTTTTTTCACTGGCCAGGGACAAGCATGTGAAGACTCAGTGGCTAGAGTTTATATTTACAACTATACCACACAAGTATAGCCACCTTGAGCTGTGTTCGCGTTATTTTAATGAGGATCGCTTCACAAACACAAATGATTTCAAGTGTGGATTCGCGAGTCGGCTGATATAGGAAGGTTCAATACAAAGTTTATTTGGATCGGCTTCCTCCTCCGAATCACAACCTGTAAGTACTATTAATAATTGTTGCTTTGTTGTGTGTGTGTGTGTGTGTGTGTGTGTGTGTGTGTGTGTGTGTGTTGTTTTTTGAAATATGTGAAATTATGTGAAGCGTATTGTAGTACTGCAGTGCTTTATCAATATGTTTAAGCTTTGGGCTAACAATAACTGACTGGGTCATCTGACCAATCACCGCCGATTAGCGTCACGCAAAGGCGGGGTTTGAAAAATGAGTCGTCAAACGAATCATTAGGGAGTCGGTGAGCAAATCAGGTAAAAATAAATGCATATTATAAGACAACAAAAGTGTTTTTTGTCATTGCATGCATGTAAAACTGTTGTTGGGGACTCCCAGAACATTATTAGGAACATTTTAAATGCCATAATAGGTACCCTTTAAGACACAAATTTAATTGAATATATTTAAATATATTCAATTTATAATATATAATATACATTTTAATTGAATAACAAAATATACAGCCGTATAGTGTCATCTGCCAA
Organism: Chrosomus eos; assembly: GCA_036326025.1. Lineage (NCBI taxonomy): Eukaryota > Metazoa > Chordata > Actinopteri > Cypriniformes > Leuciscidae > Chrosomus > Chrosomus eos. Next base: position 35,559,091 of record CM070823.1, on the reverse strand, counting down.
TAAATTAAGCTTTTGTCTGAATTTTTGGAATTAGGCTGCTTATTTCTTAATCACTTATTAGTCTAAGCATAGTAACCACAGTGTAGAATTTATATTATCTATGAATGTTAATTAACTATAGAAATGCTCTACTAACATTTTGCAATCGAAAAAAGGGTGTCAACATTTTCTTCTTCAACCATTTACAGCATTAAGATCAATTTCATCCTCACAGTATCTGTATACTGTGGGAATGAAATTGATCTTAATGCTGTAAATGGTGACTTTGTTTCTCACATTAAAAATGACCATAAAGCGCTCTAAATGCTACAAAATCCCATAGAAGAAAATAGTTTACTACAGTTGGTAATTTCATAAAGATAACTTATTTGCACTGTTTAATATATTTCAGCTATATCTACTATTTAAAAGTGCTGAGACAATCCTTTCAGCAGTATTACTTCATTCTAATTGTTCAGTTTACCCCCCCCCCCCCCCCCCCATCTTGTTTTTGAACTCAAAAACAAGATCCACTGTGAGAGTGGTTGCCCATGAATGAACTGAAAGAGGCTACACTGAGTTTAATCCCTTTAGCAAGAGGCACAGCGAGACCCCCTATACCCACAAGAGGAAATCAATGCATTTGAGTGTGAACATTTATTTTCAAGAAACAAGAATTCACAAATGCCCAGCCAGTAATATTTAGGAAGGTTTACCAAACCCTTTCACCTTGGAATACGCCTGCCAGAGTAAAAATCTTGTATTTATTATTTTTATTTTTCAGTTAAATACAATAGTGCCTCATTTTATCGTGTGGAGCTTTGTTGTTGTTTTTTTTTTTTTTTTTTTTATGCCAAGGACACTCTACGACGCCATGGTGTTTTCGGAGCGCATTGTGTAGAGTAGAGATTAGGCTTAATTCCCTTAAGAGCAGCCGCTGGAAGCTTCCTGATGTATAGGACACTGCATACAAGATGCATGCAGAGGAACTTCTCATTTCCTTGGCTCCCAGATCCATTGTGCCCCTTACATGTTACTACGTCATCAGAACGTATATCTTCTCCTAACAGAGGATCTACCATCTGTTGCCTTTCTCCTGCATTGTTAGTCACTCTGGATGTGTAGTATTATTTAATTTCTTTCAGTGGAACATAAAAAAATCAAGAAAAAAATGGAAACCTACTTTTAAGATAAAGATAAGTCCATATAAAGACCAAGGGCTATCAAGCTTTAAAAAGGACACAGTAAAACAAAATCATAAATTAGTCCATAAAACTTGTGCAACAATAGAATGAAGTTATAAAATAGCTCTGAAATGAGGAACAAACCCCAAAGTTGAAGTTGTTCAAATAAAATCTCCGCCAGCCCTGCAGCACCAATGGCCATTATCCATTTAAACTGCTGTGTGTGTGTGTCTGTTGTGTGTGTGTGTGTGTGTGTGTGTGTGTGTGTGTGTGTTGTGTGTGTGTGTTGTGTGTGGGTGTGTGTGTGTGTGTGTGGTGTGTGTGTGTGTGTGTGTGTGTGTGTGTGTGTGTGTGTGTGTGTGTGTGTGTGTGTGTGTGTGTGTGTGTGTGTGTGTGTGTGTGTGAGTTGGTTTATGTGATTTATGAGGACACAAATTTGTATAATGACATGTGTATTACACTGGTATTACAACTTATGAGTGGTTTATGAGGACATTTCAAAAGTCCTCATAAATCAAATGGCTTAAAAAACATAAAAAACAATGTTTTATTAAAAAAATAAAAATGCAGCATGTCTCCTGTGATGGGTAGGTTTAGGGATAGGGGCAGTGTAGGGGGATAGAATATATAGTTTGTGCGGTATAAAAACCATTACACTATACGGACTCTATGGAGAGTCCACATAATGCTGTTGCGCCAACGTGTGTGTGTGTGTGTGTGTGTGTGTGTGTGTGTGTGTGTGTGTGTGTGTTGTGTGTGTGTGTGTGTGTGTGTGTAACACACACACAAGAAACCAGTAGTGTATTGGCTTCAATGATGAAGTAACTCAATGATTTCATGTGATTTTTGAATGTCAATACAAGTTAGACAATTTAGAGTAGAACATTATCACTGCAAAACACTTTTTTTTCTGTTCCTAATACAAAATGATCAGTCTGTGTTCAGATTGTACGCAAAAGTGGATTTTTTTTTTCTCACATGCAAGGCATATATGTTTTTTTTTTTCATAGCTGTGTGTCCAGCATGATCCATATGGAATCTGATCTCGTTTTTTTTAATCTAATTTGAGCCACTTTCATTTGCCCCTACCGTATAACAATGAAGAAATGGAAAGACAAACTTTGTCAATGGCAGGGAAGCGTTATGTCATAAATAATGGAAAACCTAAAAGTCAAGTCACCTTTATTTATATAGCGCTTTATACAATATAAATAGTTTCAAAGCAGCTTTACAGAGATAACAGGAAAATAATGTTGTAATAGTATTGTTAAATAAAAAAATAAAATGTTAAATGTCCCCAACTAAGCAAGCCAAAAGCCAATGGCGACAAAGGCGAAGAGAGGCGAAAAAGGCGACAGTGGCAAGGAACCAAAACTCCATCAGTGACAGAATGGAGGAAAAAACCTTGGGATAACCCAGACTCAGTCAGGGGGGCAGTCCTTCTTTGGAGTTAATATGGAAGACAACTGCAAAGGTAGTCAGTAGAGATACAGTGAATTGTGTCTCATAAGTATTACGGTGCAGCTCTGTACAAGCAAAAACTGATATTGGCCACATTAAAAAAAAATCCAAAAGCCAAACAAGAAAATCAGATCCAAGCAATACACCAGAATTGTGCACTAAGGCTTGCGTTGTGAGTGTAGTCTTATTGAGAAGATATAGAATGTCATGCATGAGGTGATGGGTTTTTTCGGGGTGTGGGGGGGGGGGGGGGGGGGGGGGGGGATTTGAATCTGTGCCCCATTATGCTTAAACAATTTAGGCAAGGGTTCTCAAAATATGGCCAATCGTACCTTATTGCTTCAACATGAACATGTCAATGTAATCAGTATAATTTAAAGGGGTCCAATGATGCTCTTTTATGAAGTCTGGATTTTGTTTTTGGGGTGTACTAGAATGTTTTCATGCTTGATTGTTAAAAAAACCCCATAGCTTTGCCCTTCAATTACATCATAGTCTACCTTAAGTTGTGATCCATCAACAACAGATTGTCCCAACAAAATGGGAATGGCTTGTCTTTCAGGAGAAGCTTTTGTGTGTATAGCCTGCATAATTTTAGGGTTTATGAAGTCACCAACCCAGGAAGAAGCTTGTTGTAGTCCCTACCAGCCGTTTGTTGTAGTCCTTAAAAAGCTATTTCTATAAAAAGAAAATGCCTCCCTTTGCATTGAACTTTGATCGTCGTAACTTTGCAGATGTTGTTTATGCTCAAACAGCAACATTACACACTAACTAAAGTTAAAAAGTGAAACATAATCAATGACCCCTTTAATATATTGCACTATGCATTGATACATGCATATGTAATGGATTTTAAATTGAGAATCACCAGTCATGCAACAAAAAAAAACAAAAAAAAAGTCTTTCAACATTTTATTATTATTGTCAAAACAATACAGTCAAATATCTGTTTCTGCTTTAGTCTATGTAGCATAACTGGCCTTTTCAGAACAATAGCCGCATTTCCACTGCTGGGCCAGGGCCGAGCCGTGCTAGTGCGTGCCAGGGCCAGTCGCGTTTCCACTGTCACTTCTGGGGCTTGATCGGGGCTTACTCGGGGCCAACTGCCAGGATTTCTGGCCCGTCGCATACCTTGGGCCAAAGCGGGCCAGCTCGGGCTAGAGGCGTGCTCAAGGTGAAAGGCGGAGTTTATCTGTGTTATGGAACGTTATGATCTGAAGCAAGATGCACATTTCACTTTTTTATATCACGCAAAATAATCGCTGCTCGAAATGGAGAATCGCCTGTCTGTCAAAGATACCAAAGCTCTTCTGAGCATTTGGGCAGAAGAAAGGGTACAACGTCAATTTGACGGCGTGTGAAGAAACGAGGATATTATAAAATACATTGATGCTGAACTTTCTAAGCTAATGTTAAGCATTCAGCGAGCAACGCTTCAAGTTCAGGAAAAAATAAAGTTGTAGGCGCAGTATTGTACAAGGCGATTAAAACGCACAATGGACAAAGCGGAGCTCAGAGAAGGAACTTTCCATGGAACGACTTGATGGACGTGTGCTGGGTCACCGTCCCTCTGTTAGTGGTGACTCGCGAGACAATCGTGACACTATTGCAGCCACGGCCTGTGAGTTAATATACATGCTATCTTCCTAACTTAAAAAATAAATTTATAATACCCGCTGAAATGGGTTGGGTTGTATGACGTTTGATCCAGAAAGGCGTGTTAGGGGCGGGGTTTAGGGCAGCGCTGCGAGGCTACTGGCCCGGCAGTGGAAACGCAAGCCCGGTGCTTGAGGCCCGAGGTCACTGGCTCGGCTCGCTGTTAGCCCTGGCCCGGCCCTAGCCCGGCAGTGGAAACTAGTGGTGTCAACAATAATCGATTCGGCAATGCATCGCAATGCGGTAAATGCACAATTCAGCATCGATGCGGCAAAGTGCCATAATCGATTATTTCACTGTTTATTTTCTGGCCTTGGACAATAAAGTTTTGAAGTTTCAATTACTTCCGGGGGCATAATAACAACAATAAAGATGGCTGAGGTGAAGGGAGATGACCGCGTTTGAAAATGCCGTATTCAATACCCTGTACCAATCAATTTTATTTAATTTAATGACATTGATGTCAAAGATACAGGAGTTATAATAGCAGCCAATAAAATCTGTTGTTCAATATGCTTGTATTGCCTCATGACTGATGAAAAATGTGCCTTGTTGTGTGCAGTAGAATTTTGATGCATCGCAATGCATCGTAGAATCGAATTGAATCGAATCGTTACCTGGTGAATCGTAATCGAATCGAATTGTGAGGGCAGTGCCAATGCACACCCCTAGTGGAAACGCGGCTATTGTTACACATTGTAAAACATTGTCAGTGTCACGGGTGGTTATAGTATTAATTAACGGAAACAGGACAAAGACAGCAGGAAAACAAGAAGTATAAATACTAAATCAAACAAGGAACTAATGAGCTAAATAATAGACGACAGGTGAACTGAAAACAACAATCAAACGGGAAGGGGCTCTGGAGGAGAGAGTGAAACTAAAGAAAAACAAACAGTCCAGGGCAAACATTCAGACCGATGGAGATGTAGCCGCTGGAGTTGTAGACACTGGAGACAGAGACCCAGGTGGAGCTGATGAGCTGAAGTGCCCACGCAACATCGCTGAGACTGGAGACCGAGGTGGAGCAATAGCGAAGAGCGTCCAAGGTAGACCAGGGAATCTGAGTACTGAGGCGGAGCTGGGGGGAAGACGGAGAGAGAGCCGAAGGTGCAGGCAGGATGATGTCTGACCAAGGTGGAGCCGGTGGGACAAGAAAGCCTGGTGAAGCCCTCAGGATGATGGTTTTTGGTGAAGCTGCAGACAGGAGGAGTTAAGGCGGAGATTATAGGTTGACAGGTCGAGGTGGAGCAATGGGTCCTGAGGCTGGAGACAGAGCAAGGGGATCCTTCATGTGGGTACCACAAGGCTCAGTACTAGGACCGCTGCTGTTCACTCTGTACATGCTACCATTAGGAGATATCATTAGGAAACATGGAATTAGCTTTCACTGTTATGCTGATGAGACTCAGCTGTATATTTCTTCAAAACCTAACGAAACTTACCAATTCACAAAATTATGGATTGCATAGCTGATATAAAAAATTGGATGACTAGTAATTTCCTACTACTAAATTCTGAAAAAACATAGATTCTAATTATTGGACAAAAAACTTCCACACGTAATAACCTAGAATACTGTTTAACAGTTGATGGCTGCTCTGTTAAGTCTTTGTTGTCGGTTAGGAACCTGGGTGTGCTCTTTGATACCAATCTTGACTTGTCACTTGAAAGTCACGTGTCTAGTATCTGTAAAACCACATTTTTCCATCTTAAAAATATATCTAAATTACGTTATATGCTCTCACTGACAAATGCGGAACAATTAGGTCATGCGTTCATGACCTCAAGGCTAGATTATTGTAATGCTCAGGGGTTCTCAAAGTCTATATTCAAAGGTCCAAATCAGAATTTTCATGTGGTGAAGTGTCGCGTTGCGCCCGATTACGTCAAAAGTCATACGCTCACTGGATGTCATGGCAACGAAATCACGGAGGAAAATCACGGATCGAATCACGGCCTTCGTTTTAATCTAAAAAAATAAACAAATGATTTTAACATGCGTTTATCAAAGTAGGAAATACACACTTTTAATCCCTTACACACAATTAGTGCTCTTGAAATACGAAATGGAGGCGGTCCGGATTGAATTCCCTCCGGGTCCGGATCCGGACCGGTGTCCGGACTTTGAGAAGTACTGGGTGGTTGCCCTACATGCTTAATAAACAAACTACAGCTAGTTCAAACCGCAGCAGCTCGAGTTCTTACCAGAACCAGGAAGTTTGACCATATTAGCCCGGTTCTGTCAACACTGCATTGGTTGCCTATTAAACATCGTATACATTTTAAAATATTGCTGATTACTTACAAAGCACTAAATGGTTTAGCTCCTCAGTACTTGAGCGAGCTCTTAATGCATTATTGTCCTTCACGTCTATTGCGATCTCAAAATTCTGGCCAGTTGATAATACCTAGAATATCAAAATCAACCTCTGGTGGTAGATCCTTTTCCTATTTAGCACCAAAACTTTGGAACAATCTTCCTACCATGGTCCAAATCAGTTTAAATCTAGACTAAAAACACATCTCTTTGGCTTAGCATACACATAACACATTATAGATATCTATAATTCAATGTTAGGCTGCATAGTTTAGATCAGCCGGAACCCGGAACACTTCCCATAATTTCTGATGTACTTTGTACATCATAAGAAGGATGGCGTCTACGCTAATATTAGTCTCTCTGTTTATACCGAGGATTACCGCAAACCGCCGGATCCAGGCCATATCCAGACCTGAGGAAGGACCATCACATGGACACGACGACAATGCATTCCTGAAATGCCAGGCTCATCAACACTGTGAAGGCCTCATGGACACCTCAACAAACTCATCTCCACACTGGCGTGATGACTCCGACCTTAAAGTGTAAATTGCAGGTAAAATTTTTCACGAAGATAATGCAACGTGCTTACTAAACATAAAGATAAGAACCACCTACCATTGTTTTTTATATCAAAATACTGAATATAATATGAAAAGTTGGTACGTTTTACAGTGGTTTTAAGCACGCCCCCTCTCTTCCACTAGGCTGGGCGTGACATCATAAAAGGTACTCCAAGCTTTTACTGTCTATGCTCCAAGCCTAGAGTTACGTTAGATTGGAGACCTAGCTAGAAAAAATGGTTAACTATTTTGTGTGTGTGCGGGAAGAACGAATACATCAAAAACGGGGGAGAGGCTCCACAAGTTCCCCAAGGGCAAACAGCTGATTCGTGCCTGTAAGTGTTAGCATAACTTACCCAAGGTAGAGCTTAGATTGGGCCCAAAAAAATCAAGCAAGACCGTACCCGAGCCTGCTGTGTCCGAGTCCGGTCCGGCCCTGCCCAACACATTAACTGTAATTATGAGCCCGAGCCCGGTTTAAACCCGATTATTTTTTAATACATGGGTCGTTATAACTAACGTTCTCAACTACTTTCTATGTTACTTTCTCCCGCCCGCAACATTTATGTTTTGTCCCGCTCCCGCCCGCAAAAAGACTTTTTTTCAGTACCTCCAAATGCTTTCAAGTTAGCCTACGTGTCGCCACCATACACATCAGCATACATGCTCCTGATCAATTATTTGTTATGAAGCATTAACACACAAACCACAGTAACAAGATAAAAGCAAGCGGGCTACTACGTGCATGGTTTGGCATGACTGCGTGCAAAGTGCGCTCCCATAATAATTCCTAAAAAGCTGACATCAGTTCATCGCGATCTCACAAATCTCTGTTATTATCAATGAAGCTTTCATAATATATACACTGTTTGTTATAATTAGAGGATTTGCCAGCATACAGAATTCAGCACTGAACAAAAAGTCAGTTTAGTTTTGAGGGGTGAGGGGAGTCCATCCTAAATGCTTCTGATTGGCCATTATTGCGTTAAAAAAATCAACACAAATGTCTGTGATTGGCTACATCGCTCAACGCTGCAGACATGTTAGAAATAGAAACTCTGCCCAACCATTTCTATTTTGTTTTAGTTGTTCTTATTGTTTTTCTGCAACAGATGAATAAAAATTTAGTATGTTTTATGTTTTATTCATAGATATTTCTAGTTTGCGGGAGTCCCGCGAATCGTTTTATTCTCCCTCAACCCGCACTCACAGAGTGAGTGCATTACTGCCCGCGCTCCCTTTTACGACTTCATCACCCAGTTACGGTAAAAAACATGCTACCTTTGAAGAAACCCCAATAAATGTTAATTTAACGCATTTTAAGACATAAATTTTTAAATATATACATATTGAGCACTTTAATTTACACATTAATTGGTTGTGGTGGTTAACCTGCAATTTACACTTTAACCAGATGAACTGGATACATATTGTGAAAGTTCTGATCCCATCTGACTTCTGACCTATTATGCTGCCTAAATCTGTCGCGATCGTAAGGATAACAGGAAGCAATTGCAAATAACTCAGTTTAATGAAAAAATAGCAACAGGCTCAGGAATATGACACGGGTGTGGACAGGCAACGCAGGGACTGGATGGCCAAAGTGCGGTGATCCTCGTGATGTGCAGAGTGAAGACGACACGAGACAATCCAACACCGACACGACAATCCACAGGAACACGGAGACCAGGAACGAGACACAACACCGACACCTCGACATGAAACAACGATCTGGCAAAGAATAGAAGATGAGGTGAGTATTTAAGCAGTGTGGGGATGAGCTGCAGCTGGTGATGATTAATGATGATCAGCTGGAGTGAATCAAGGAATGACAACACTCACGCCCACAGCACACGCGCTTTCATACCACAACATAAACACGAGACGAGAAGAAGGCATTGGATCTGTATACCGTGACAGTACCCCTCTCCTAAGAACGCCTCCTGGCGTTCTCAGAACTCCTTACCTGTCGATTGTAGTCATCGATCAAGGAGTGATCCAGAATGTCTCTGGCAGGTACCCAACTTCTCTCCTCCGGACCGTAACCTTCCCAGTCCACCAAGTACTGGAATCCGCGCCCCCTCCGCCTAGAATCCATAATCCGATTTACCGAATAGGTGGTATCCCCATCTACGAGACGCGGCGGGGGGGGGGAACCGGGACTGGCGGATTAATGCGAGAACGAAACACGGGCTTAATTTTGGAGACGTGAAATACGGGATGGATTCTCCTGTACGCAGGAGGTAGATTAAGGCGGACTGCCACCGGACAAATGATTTTGGTGACAGTAAACGGGCCAATAAATTTGGGAGCAAGCTTATTCGAGACGGAGCGGAGAGGAATATTCTTAGTAGAAAGCCACACTTTTTGACCGACGATGTATACGGGAGGCTTCGACCGGTGGCGATCGGCTTTAGCCTTGGTGCGCGCCCCCACTTGGAGTAAAGTCTCGCGGGCTCTCGTCCAAGTGCGGTGACACCTCTGGATAAAGGCGTGAGCAGAGGGGACCGCGACCTCGGATTCCAGGCTAGGAAAAATTGGTGGCTGGTAACCTACACTACACTCAAACGGCGAGAGGCCCGTGGCCGACACTGGTAAGGTATTGTGGGCGTACTCCACCATGGAGAGATGCTGGCTCCAGGAGGAAGGATTCTTGGATACCAAACATCGTAACACTCTTTCCAGATCTTGGTTGGCTCTCTCGGTCTGGCCATTGCTCTGAGGGTGAAACCCTGAAGACAGACTAACCGTCGCCCCCAGTAATTTACAAAATTCTTGCCAAAATTTGGACACAAACTGAGGTCCTCTGTCAGAGACCACGTCCATCGGGAGGCCATGTAAGCGAAAGACGTGGTCAACGACTGTCAACGCTGTCTCCTTAGCTGAGGGTAATTTGGGTAAGGGAATAAAGTGAGCCGCCTTCGAGAACCGGTCCACTACTGTCAAAACGACAGTGTTACCCTGAGAGGGTGGGAGGGCGGTGATAAAATCTAGAGCGATATGGGACCAGGGTCTCGAAGGGACTGGCAGCGGTTGGAGGAGCCCATCTGGGGGTCGATTGGAAGTCTTACCCGTGGCACAAACCGAGCAAGCCAAAACAAAACTGTGAATGTCACGAGCCATACGTGGCCACCAGAATCGTTGCTTGACTAGAAACTTAGTAGGATTAACTCCTGGATGACAAGCTATGTTGGAACAATGACCCCACCGGATGACGTCTGATCTAAATCCCTCTGGCACAAATAGACGATTCGGTGGGCATGCGGGCGGAGGCGTTACCCCTTCTAAGGCCTTCTTGACCTTCGATTCGATCTCCCATACGAGTGTGGAAACAAATAGACTTTCCGGTAAAATGCACTCGGGAGTAGACGGGCGTTCGGAGCGATCAAAAATACGAGATAAAGAATCGGGTTTGATGTTTTTAGAACCCGGGCGGTACGAGAGAGAAAAATCAAAACGGCCGAAAAAAAGTGCCCACCGAGCCTGCCTAGAGTTCAGTCTTTTGGCGGTTCTGATGTACTCCAAATTCTTGTGGTCGGTCCAGACGATAAAGGGTACCCCCGACCCCTCTAACCAATGTCGCCATTCTTCCAACGCTAACTTGACTGCCAACAACTCCCTGTTACCAATGTCATAATTACGTTCGGCTGGGGATAAACGATGAGAAAAAAACGCGCAAGGATGCATCTTGTCGTCTGTAGGAGAGCGCTGGGACAGAACTGCTCCTACCCCCACCTCTGACGCATCGACCTCCACCACGAACTGCCGTGAACAGTCAGGGGCAACGAGGATGGGAGCTGAAACAAAGCGGCTCTTGAGGTTAGCAAACACAGCCTCGGCTGTATCTGACCACCTGAACGGAGTTCCGGGGGAGGTCAAGGCGGTCAGAGGCGCGGCTAGCTGGCTGAAGTTGCGAATGAAACGCCGATAGAAATTGGCAAATCCCAGAAACCTCTGTAGGGCCTTACGGGAATCTGGACTTGGCCACTCTACCACAGCCTTAACCTTGTCAGGGTCCACACGCATTCCCTCAGACGAGATGATGTGTCCTAGAAAAGGAACAGACTGTGCATGAAAATCGCATTTCTCCGCCTTGACAAAAAGCCCATTCTCTAACAACCTCTGAAGCACTTGCCGTACGTGTTGCACATGTTCCTGGAGAGATGAGGAAAATATCAATATGTCATCCAGGTAGACATATATGAATTGATCTATCATGTCTCGCAACACGTCATTGATAAGTGCCTGGAAGACTGCTGGGGAGTTGGACAGCCCGAACGGCATGACCAAATATTCAAAGTGCCCCCTGGGGGTATTAAATGCAGTCTTCCATTCATCCCCCTCCCTGATGCGGACCAAATGATAAGCGTTACGCAAGTCCAATTTCGTGAAGATGGATGCTCCCTGCAACCTCTCGAAGGCTGAAGACATCAACGGCAAAGGATAAATATTCTTTACCGTGATGTTATTCAACCCTCGGTAATCAATACAAGGTCGCAGAGATCCATCCTTCGACCCACAAAAAAGAACCCCGCCCCCGCTGGTGAAGAGGAAGGACGGATGAATTTAGTTGCCAGAGAATCAGAAATATATTTCTCCATAGCCTCCCTTTCTGGAACAGAAAGTGAATATAACTTGCCTTTAGGCGGAGACTTACCTGGCATTAAGTCTATGGCACAGTCATAGGGACGATGAGGAGGGAGAGAAGCAGCCCTAGACTTACTGAACACTTCTTTCAGGTCATGGTACTCCTCGGGCACGTTAGACAGATCCCCTGCTTCCTCCTGTAACACAAAAACAGGCACAGACGGACAAGCAGACACAAGACAAGACTTATGACATTCCTTGCTCCACTCCAGTATAGCCTTGTGCTGCCAATCCACTCGGGGGTTGTGACGGATGAGCCAGGGGTGACCAAGGACGACAGGTGCCAACGGTGAATCCAGGATATAAAAAGAAATAGTCTCAGTGTGATTGCCAGAAGTGGTGAGGGTGATATCTTCAGTGGTGAATGAGATGGTGGGAAGCTCTTGGCCATTAAGTGCATGAACAGCGATCTTCTGAGTGAGTGGTCTGAGTGGAATCTGAAACTTGTGTGCAAACATCTTGTCCATAAAATTACCTTCAGCCCCAGAGTCCAGAAGTGCTTTACAGTCGTGCTGGTGAACTGACCATCTCAGTCTTACCGGGAGGAGGGTAGATGTGGATGAGGTCTTTTCGGCGGAGATCCCACCCGATAGTAGCCTCATACTTACTATCGGGCTTGGCCTTTTACCGGGCAGTTATAAGCGAAATGTCCCGAACCTCCACAATATAGGCAAAGGCCCTGGGACCTCCGCCTCTCCCTCTCCTCCCGGGAAAGCCGAGCTCGACCCACCTGCATGGGTTCGTGATCGAAGGCGGGGCTGACCACGTCCCTGCCGCTGGACCGTTGTCCCTCAAACCCTCCAGGGGGACGGTTAGATGCCGCTCTGCCTCCGACCCGGGAGAGTCGTGCATCTACACGTAAAGCCAACTCGATAAGTCCATTCAGTGACGTGGGTAGGTCCAGGGCGTAGATCTCACGTTGGACGCGGTCAGCCAACCCATGCAGGAACATGTCCCACTGCGCCTCCTCGTTCCAATGACATTCGGCCGCCAGGGTTCGGAACTCGATGGAATAGTCCGAAACCGACCTCTCCCCCTGACGAAGGTCGGCCAGCACCCTGGCGGCCTCTCTCCCCGCAACGGCTCTGTCGAACACACGTTTCATCTCTGCGGAGAGGTCATGGAACGAGGTGCAGCATGGGTCTTGATTCTCCCACACCGCCGTCCCCCATAGCGCCGCTCTTCCGGTCAGAAGTGTGATGACGAAAGCCACCTTCGATTGCTCGCTCTGGAACGTTCTGGGCTGTAGGGTGAAATGCATGGCACACCTCGTCAGAAACGCTCTGCAAAATCCTGACTCACCCGCATAGGGCTCCGGAACGGGTAGGCGTGGCTCAACTGACGGGCTGACGTCCGGTGGTGTGGGGGGAACGGCTGGTGTGGGCGGCGCAGTGGGAGCACGGAGAAGTTGGATCTGCTGGGTGAGCTCGGACACCTGCGTCACCAGAGCTTGGACCGCACGACCCGTGTCATTAATGTTCTTTTCGTGAGAGTCCATTTTCCTCACGCTATGGTGGACGAATTCCTCCAGTGAAGACGGGGTCTCTTTTGCTGCTTCCATGAGATGGCCAGATCGTTCTGTCGCGATCGTAAGGATAACAGGAAGCAATTGCAAATAACTCAGTTTAATGAAAAAATAGCAACAGGCTCAGGAATATGACACGGGTGTGGACAGGCAACGCAGGGACTGGATGGCCAAAGTGCGGTGATCCTCGTGATGTGCAGAGTGAAGACGACACGAGACAATCCAACACCGACACGACAATCCTCAGGAACACGGAGACCAGGAACGAGACACAACACCGACACCTCGACATGAAACAACGATCTGGCAAAGAATAGAAGATGAGGTGAGTATTTAAGCAGTGTGGGGATGAGCTGCAGCTGGTGATGATTAATGATGATCAGCTGGAGTGAATCAAGGAATGACAACACTCACGCCCACAGCACACGCGCTTTCATACCACAACATAAACACGAGACGAGAAGGCATTGGATCTGTATACCGTGACAAAATTATAATCATACACTGTTCGTTCGTTGGCCAAAGGAGGACTGGTCCCCCGACTGAGCCTGGGTTCTCCCAAGGTTTTTTTCTCCATTCTGTCACTGATGGAGTTTTGGTTCCTTGCCACTGTCGCCTTTTTCGCCTCTTTTCGCCTTTGTCGCCATTGGCTTTTGGCTTGCTTAGTTGGGGACATTTAACATTTAATTTTGAATTTAACAATACTATTACAACATTATTGTCCTGTTATCTCCGTAAAGCTGCTTTGAAACAATTTGTATTGTATAAAGCGCTATATAAATAAAGGTGACTTGAGTTGGTCACATTGCCACAAATTAATTTAGTTGAGATTAGATAAAACTGTATTGATCCCACTCTTGTATGTTACGGACTTCCGAAACTTTGTTTGGTCACATGCTCTTTCTGCTCTGCAGTGATTTGTTAGATATGGTAGAGCAAACAAGTCTGACCACCAGATGTCATGAATGCTCATTGTGTTAAAAGCTTGGAGTAATTAACCTTTTTTTGCCACAATTTGATGAAAGCCTCAAATGCTTCAGAAAGCCTCGGTTTCCCATCACCACTGTTCTGTCCTCTCTTCTGTCACAGGTGGTTATAGTATTAAGCACACGGAGATGAGTAATTCGCAGAAACAGTCTTTCATCTACAAAACTCACAGGAAAACTCAGGGAAAACAACAATAACACACCTTTAACAATGACGGAGACAGGACAGACTGCAGGAACACAAGAAGTATAAATACCAAACCAAACGAGAAACTAATAAGCAAATTAATAGACAAACAGGTAAACTGAATACAACAATCAAACACGCTGGAAAACTGGGGCTGTGTTCGAAATCGCCCCCTTTCCCCTCATTCACTGTTCCCTACATTTCTCTACTAATATAGTCCAGCTTTGAATCGAGTGAAAGATCTGAAAGTTATGTAACACTGAAAATCATTTTGAATATGCAAGTAACACAGTGATTGACGGATGGACTGATCTTCATGAAAATTCATGAAAAATGTAATTGCAAGAAAGAGACAAGAAAAGTGAAGATTTGTATAGAGAAACAATTTATTGTGACAATGTGGAAAACATATATATATATATATTAATATATATATATATATATATATATATATATATATATATATAACCCAGCAAGACCACTGTACAACACCTACTGTAACTGTTAGCAGATCAACTAAGACGTCCCTGCTACAATACTGTATGCTAACTCTGCATTAGTCTCACTGTCTGCACAACTAAAACCTTATCACCTGGCTGTCACCGTTTCAGAAATTTATATCACATACAAAGTGGACTAGAAGACCGGAGAGTTGATGCATTCATTCATGTCTGTCACTTGCACCTTCAGGGAGTTTGTGTTTGACAAGTGCTTTTACACTTCCTGCTCAGCTACTGTTCGGAAGCTCTTGCTTACTGCTCCGCGCTTTGTTCTATCGCTTTTATTTTTTTATTGCTCTATCGTGTTTATATTTTCATATTTTATTTCCTTTTATCACCTAATTTTAACTTCAGCAAATCAGTACAGTGCTGAAACGCTTGATTACTAGAAAAAAGCAGAATTCTTTTCTCCGACCAGCCTCCCACTGAAAGCTTACATTCCGGGGAAGAGAAAACACAACTGCCTACATTCATAAGGATAAGAGAAAATGCCTCTTCTGGAATCTACTTGCTGCACTAAATGCCAGAGACTTTTACAAAGGATTGCAGTTCTTGAAACAAAGTTACTTATGGGACCACCAAACCAGACGGAACACACAACAGAGCTTCATCATGGACGCCCTAAGCATACAGCCGGTGAGTCCCATGAATCTAGTGCTCCAATACAGTGCATACTGAGTGTAGAGAAACAAGCCGATCGACTTACAAATCGATGGCACAAACAGGGAGCGAGACCCAAAGGCACTCGAGACATCAGATTGTCACGAGCATCACACATTGCCGCAGTAGCATCCTCTACCCCAGATACAGCTCTGACAAGGATTGCAAACACTGGTCTCCTACCACCGCCTATACATCTTGAGAACAGATTTGAAGTATTAATGAATGAGGAATCCCTGAATGTGATGAATGTGATCGAACACAGACTGAACCAGCCAGTAGCTAACACTGCTAACTGGCGCTCAAGGTCGAGCAGACAGCGGCACTCAGCTCAGAGTGCAGCCGAGCCCAGGACTCTGATAGTGGGTGACTCTATAATCAGAAACATTAGTAGCAGGGACACAACTACATGCTGCCTTCCACAAGCAACGACTTCCGATGTAAATAGGGAACTTCAGAACATTCTGATGAAACATAAGACTGCAAATCGACTCATCATTCATGTGGGGAAGAATGATATTCATAAAGAGCAGTCAGAACTCCTTAAGAAGGATTTCAATGAACTTTTTGAAACACTTAAAAAACTGAAAGTTCAGACATTCATCAGTGGACCACTCCCAGCAAGAGGAACAAACAGGTTTTCACAGTTCCTTGGGCTTAACACATGGCTGCAAAAAACCTGCAATATAAAAGGAGTGAACTTCATTGACAACTTCAATCTTTTCTGGAGTCAGAGGCAACTGTTTCAACAGGATGGGCTCCACCCAAACAAACTTGGTTCTAGAGTGCAAAAGGACAATATCTTCTTCTCAATCCATCATCCTTCTGCAGTGTGTGCCAATCCACTCAACCTGAATGGCACACACACACCTGGACACATTATGAATGACCACAGGACTTCACTTCTGCACCTGAATTAACATGCGGCTGACACATCACACAAGGACAATGATAACACCACTCAGCCACAACAACCTCTGCTCACGAACACAATCTCGGCTGAGTCCTGCTAACAGAGCTCACCACAGACAGACTGTGACATACTAGAACTGCTAGAAGGTTCAGCTCCCAAGGACGACTTTCTGGAAAACAGCCAGGAAATCCAGGACAGCATATTACAGCCTCCGATAACACCAGAGCAACAGCCCCCCTCACCAGACACGTTATCCCTCTCTCCAGCAACTCCACTTCTGTGCTTCTCAGAGAAAATGGAACAACTGGTGTATGCTGGAACCAAAATATCCCACTCTTTTGCTGCAAGCCCCCAGATGTCTACCAAAAAACGGCAGGCCCCACAACCACCAAAGCCTGCGGGCCCAGCTCGCCCTCCCCCTCCTCCTGTGAGAGCTCTTCAGCCTCTGCCACAGCACCAGGGCTCACACCCTCCTCCAGTGGCTCGAGGTGAACCAAAAACAACTGATACCAACTCTCAGTGATATGTGTCGGGTCCCCGCTATGATAACAGTATTATCTCCATTTACACCACATCACTGGGACCCATCATACAGGCACATGGTTTCTCTTACCATTGCTATGCTGATGACACTCAGCAGGGCTCGCAAAATCGCCTGCCCGACGTCCCGGGGCTATTGTGTTTTCAAGTCGGGCTACCAAAATGCCTAACCGGCCTGCCCGACGGGCTATCTGAAATATTGTAATCAAATTCCCCTAAACTTCTGCCTCGCCCCCCTAAAACATGTGATTAAGTGTAAGCTACACAAATTCATGTTTGCTTCAGTCTTGTTATAATCAGAATCAGCGCGTTCATCTTCAATCCGCAGAGGCGCGCGAGCTCTCTAGAGAGCACGTCAGAAACAGAGGAGACAGGGTGTGTGTGTTCATCTGAGCCTCATTGGTCTGTCACTGCTCGTCAATGTCAGAATATTTGAGATGACCAATCAAATCAAAGTAGGCGGGCTTTATGTTCACAGACGCTGCTGAGCGCGAATTTTTAGCAGAGTGACTGACGCTTCAGTGTACGGTCAAGTGCGAGAAGGTGTAAGTAGCTAAACTAAACATTTCATATTTGACAGGTTTTTTTTTAGGTCATAAATGTTAAACGAATGACAAAAATAATCAGGCAATCATGTTAATGAAACTAGTTAATAGTGAGCATTAGACACAAAACTAAAGTGTTAACTTTTTTAGTCATACCCTCATTCATAGCGGTCAACCCTCCCGTTTTTCCGGGTTTCTCGCGTATTTTAGCTCTTTTCCCGCTGTCTTTCCGTTTTAGTATTTTCCCGTAAAATATCCCGTATTTTTACGGCCTGATTGTGTGAGACTAGCCTACAAGCTCGGACAGATTCGGCTTCAAGTCGTTCATCCTCGGATGCGCGCGCACGCGCGATGTTACAAAAAAGCTGTGCACATAGCCAAGCAAAATGTGGTCCTTGCGCACCCAACGCGTCATTTTTGCCGCGCTCGAGCGGCCGCGCTCGCTTATCTGATCGGTAAAGGTGCACAGACCTCTCCAGCAGTAGCAGAATGCACCACTAACTCCGCCTCCGTATCCTCGTAAGCTGATATTAGTATTTAAACATTCTCTGATATTTTTTTCAATGACTAATGTCTCTGTCTCTTTCTCTCTAACACACACACACACACACACACACACACACACACTGTCTCTTTCTCTCTCACACATACAGTATGTAGTTATAAACTCTAGACTTTAATGATTAGTGCTTTATTTTTAAAGTTTGTGGAAAGAATCGTGTAAAAAAATCCCTTATTTTGGGGATGGATTCCGGGATATCTCCCTATTTTCAATGTTCAATGTTGACAGCTATGCCCTCATGGAGGCTGAGCCACAGACTGATTCATGTTCCACACTGGTCACCACATTTCAGTTCAGTTAGAACCAGATGCATATTTGTATTGATGATTCTAATTTGATTATTTTTTAGCCAATTGTTGATATTTGTGTTTTGAAAAAGTTTTTGATTGATGTTTGACTCCTAACTAATTTTCTACATTAAAAATTGTTTTTTTATCGGGCTAGTAAAATCCATTTCGGGCTACCAAAATCTGAAGAGTGCCTGCCCGAAGGGCTACCAGCGATTTTCAAATTTTGCGAGCCCTGCTCAGCTCTACCTCTCATTTCAACCAGATGATCCCACAGTAACGGCACGGATCTCAAGCTGTCTGGCTGACATCTCGGCATGGATGAAAGAACATCACCTGCAGCTCAACCTGACAAAGACTGAGCTTCTCTTCCTCCCTGCTAATCTGTCTCCACAGCACGACTTCACTATCCAGCTAGACTCTTCCTCAATCACCCCATCAAGGTCGGTCAGAAATCTTGGTGTAATCTTTGATGACCAGCTGACCTTTACAGACCACATTACAAAGACAGCTCGATCATGCAGGTTTGCAATGTACAACATCAGGAAGATCAGGCCTTTCCTAACTGAGCATGCAACACAACTTCTTGTCCAGACCCTGGTTATCTCTAGGCTTGATTACTGCAATGCTCTTCTGGCTGGACTCCATCATGTGCAACTAAACCTCTACAAATGATCCAGAATGCTGCAGCTCGTCTGGTCTTCAACGAGCCCAAAAGGGCCCACGTCACTCCTCTGTTCATTTCTCTGCACTGGCTACCACTCGCTGCTCGCATCAAGTTCAAGGCATTGCACTTGCTTACAGATTGACCACAGGCTCAGTCCCTCCTACTTTCACTCTCTCCTACGAGTCTACATCCCTACCAGAAGCCTACGATCAATCAATGAGCGACGGCTCGTGGTACCTTCACAAGGAACCACAAAATCACTCTACAGAACATTCTCATTCACGGTTCCATGCTGGTGGAATGAACTCCCCACCGTCATCCGGAATGCAGAATCCCTGACAGCATTCAAAAGACAACTGAAAACTCATCTCTTCCGTGAGCACTTAACATAAAAAATAAATAAATAAAAAATCCTCACTTGTCTGGTTTATGCTACTCTGAGCAATGTTTGAACTTGGTATTTTGAGCACTTCTTGGGTTGATATTGTCTCTTCACATTGACTCGTTTGGTCTAGACCTCAGATGTAAGTCGCTTTGGATAAAAGCGTCTGCTAAATGACTAAATGTAAATGTAAATGTAAAACAGTAACTTTCTTAAATCATCAATTACATGATAGAAAATCTAAGGCCTTCAACAGCAAACCCATCTAATCTGGTGCCTATTACACGCCAAACTAAGATCGCTGTGGGGACAAAAAGTAAGACTGTTAAGTTAGTACTTTTAAACATCCGCTCACTTAAAATAAATCACTTCTAGTCAACGACTTAAAGGTGCATAACGCAGGTCTCTGAGTTTTTGCAGAACTACACCCCCTCTTGGCGACAAGCGAAACTGCAACCAGAGGTGTGCACGCTCATGGAGCACACGCACACGCACGCTTGCACGAGCACGAGCTGTTCATAACCAAAGCAGCATCAGCAGCACAAATCTTTTGTTCACAGTCATAATGTCTTCAGAGGTTATAAAGTTATAAATCTGCAAGTCATTTTACATATATGAAAGGAAAGGCATTTGAGTAAATTACACACTTATGTGTGAGGGGAAAACGGGGGTAAAAGAAAACAGTTTTTGTTTCCATTTATCTCCACGTTGAACTGTTTTATGCGTTTACTGTATCCACTTATGATTGTATTATTATGGAAACACGTTCATGAACAATATAAGTTATTAATTTGTAAAAGCTTAAAATAATAATCATACCATACAGTTGGTCAACAAAGTACACTCAAATGTCTCCAGGTAATAAACAATCAAATGGCACTATATCCGCTTTCATAACAAGTAGTTATAGGAACTTAGTTATAGGAACTGTCCACTTCTAAACAGTTCTAAGAACTACTCTCCCCCAAACTCGGTTTTGCTGTTTGCGGTCGCACTGGCCAGTGGCCAGAACTGATGAGTAAGGGAGTGACGCGAGCACGGCGGCGGCGGCGCCACATACAACAACAACAAACCAGCTGGAGGAGGCTATCGCAATGTTCCCGTTCTGCCTCGCCGGGACCTTAATAACGGAGTACGAACGGCGGCGTTTAAAGACTATGGTGGAAAGTCTAAAGTAATATGATGGAAGAAGATAGAAGAGCAGAGCACAGGCAAAGGACGTTAGCAAAGAACACAAGGCTACCGGTAGGCCATACACAAAAACATAGTTAGCATCTTTTATGGGACATGTTTTATGTTTCATGTTGTACTATTCTTCCGAAGACAATTCCTAGTTTATGAACCTGTTCACTGACAATGGTAAGTCAAATCAATTCTGATTGTACATTTATCTAGCTTAGGCTAAAGCATTACACATTTTACGCATCATCATTTGTTGTCATAGATTTGCCGCATCAGACATTAGAGACTGGGGTATATCCAGTGTTGTGCCTGAACGCGTTCAATGAACGATAGTTCATGAACTCGTTCATATTTTGGGCGAACGTGAACTGAACGTACTGAATTACTGCCTGGTGAACGTTACTGTTAACGCGTTCATTCTGGTGTCTGTGAACGCACGCTCTCTCAGTTTAACTTCGTTCAATAGGGTGCCAGATTTCTATAGAGCCTTCAAGCCGAAAACCCGGCTAAAACACACCATAAACAGGCTTTAATATATAGCGAAAAAAACACCCAATCTGGCAACATCAGCCACCAGTGTCGCACGCACCGCCGCATGCGTCATCAAAACAAAAAGCAGCATGCCGACAAAGCAGCGCGTATGATGATCATTTAAACGAGTTTTATGACAAGGTCGGTGAGGATGGGAAAAATCTTACATTTCTGTGCAAACTTTGCCAGTCGATAAAATAACTGCTGTCTGTGGTTGTAGCTAGGGCTGTGGCAATAATAATAATAAAAAGAAGCTTGCAGCAACATATGGACTATGAACTAGAAAAAAGAACTATGAACTAGTTCATTTTTTGAAGTATGAACTATGAACTGAACTAGTTCATTTTAAAATTTGTGAACTGAACTTTGAACTAGTTCATGTAGAAAATGAACTTTCCCAACACTGGGTATATCTTACCGTTTTATCAAGAAAACAGCCAACTGAGGATCCCGTTTGAGCCCTAGAGCAGACCGGAGATCTATCCATTTGTTGAAAGCCTTCCCGATGCTGACTCTCGTCTCGTCTTATTCCGACGCCTGACTCCAATTTGGCCATTTTGGTCAATAACTAGACAAAAGTTTTCTTTTCTTTGTCTTACGTGGAGTTTGCGTTGGGGTTTGGAATGAACTACAAGCCGGTCTCTTTGAATCCATCTTCTACTTTTGTGGAAAGTTGACTAAAGTTTTGTCGCTCGAGTTGTCTTCGCTGATACGGAGAATGGCGGCTAACAATAACAAACCTCCGAGACATCGCCTGGTGAGCGTGAACGCGCATGACGTCACGCCCAGTCTCAGATTCGAGCCCGAATCCCTCTTATTTATTTTACTGTACAGGACTATAGGCAATCTCAGTGATCAGAGAAGGGCTCATTCAGCCCATCAGGCTATTGTTTACGCATGTATGGGTTAAAAAACGGGTATTTTTAACATGAAATGTTGCGCAATGCCCCTTTAATAACCACATACAACCTGGACTTTGTTTCTAAATGAAACTTGGCTAGAAGACAGCTGCAGTGCAACAGTCCTCAATGAATCATCCCTCCTAACTTTACTTTTATGAGTGTTTGCAGAGCGGGTAAGAGAGACGGGGCTTAGCTGCTCTTTTTAAAGATGTCTATCAATGTAAGCAAATATCATTTAGGAATTACCCGTCTTTCGAATATCTGGGTATTGTGTTAAAAGGTGCTCCACGTATTTTACTTCTCATTGTTTCCAGGCCTCCAAAATACTCTCCAGCCTTAGCTGAGGACTTTACAGAACTGTTATCAACAATTTCCTCAGAGTTTGACTGTTTTGCCATTGCTGGAGATTTTAACAATAAAATAGATAATGCAGAAACCAATATGGCAAAAGAAATCAAAACTGTTTTAACTGAAGAAAGTTTTGGCACATCCAGTTGTTTACTTCATCAATGCATTGGCACAGCGAGTCAATGGGGCTGTAGTCGTTAAGAGATTCGGTTCTTTCTCATTATTTGGCTCATTGGAAGCATATACAGGTTGAATAGGAGTGGTGCAAAAATTGAGCCTTGAGGGACTCCGCATGTCATGGATGTCCACTCAGACTTATGGTCTCCTATACTCGCATAATAACCTCTCCCTTCTAAGTATGACCTGAACCATTTTAGGACTATCCCAGAAAGCCCCACCCAGTTTTCCAGCCTGTCAATAAGTATGTTTTAATCGAAAGTGTCAAATGCAGCACTGAGGTCGAGTAGTACCAACACTGATAATTTGCCTGACGCGAATATCGTTTATTATCTTTATGAGCGCTGTCTCTGTGCTGTGATGCGATCGGAAACCAGATTGAAAATTGTCAAAGTATCCATTCAAGCTTGAGAATTTGTTCAGCTGATTGAAGACAACTTTTTCAATGATCTTGCCTATGAAAGGAAGATTTGAGATCGGTCTATAATTGCTTAAACAAAGACAAAACTGAAGTCATTGTGTTTGGAAACAAAGATGAAGTTCTCAAGGTGAATGCATACCTTCACTCTAGGGGTCTAACAACTAAAAATCAAGTCAGGAATCTTGGTGTGTCTCTAGAGTCAGACCTTAGTTTCAGTAGTCATGTCAAAGCAATTACTAAATCAGCATACTATCATCTGAAAAATATTGCAAGAATTAGATGCTTTGTTTCCAGTCAAGACTTAGAGAAACTTGTGCATGCTTTCATCACCAGCAGGGTGGATTATTGTAATGGACTCCTCACTGGCCTTCCTAAAAAGACCATAAGACAGTTGCAGCTCATACAGAACGCTGCTGCCAGGATTCTGAGCAGAACCAGAAAATATGAACATATCACACCAGTCCTCAGGTCTTTACACTGGCTCCCAGTTACATTTAGGATTGATTTTAAAGTATTATTACTGGTATATAAATCAGTCAATGGGCTAGGACCTCAATATATTGCAGATATGCTCACTGAATATAAACCCAACAGATCACTCAGATCATTAGGATCGCATCAGTTAGAAATACCAAGGGTTCACTCTAAGCAAGGAGAGTCTGCTTTTAGCTACTATGCCAGCCGCAGCTGGAACCAGCTTCCAGAAGAGATCAGATGTGCTCCTACAGTAGTCACATTCAAATCCAGACTCAAAACACATCTGTTTAGCTATGCATTTACTGAATGAGCACTGTGCCACTGTTCGTCCGACTGTTTTTACTGTACTTTATTTTTTATTCTAAACTGTTTTAATTATTCTTATTTGTTTTGATTATTTTATTTTCTCCTATGTAAAGCACTTTGAATTACCATTGTGTATGAAATGTCCTATATAAATAAACTTGCCTTTACTTGCCTTGCCTTTGACAGTACAGGGTTGCCAGAATTCACTGCCACGATTTTATACCTGTAGTCTTTGATCCACTCATAGTCCAGTAGTGTAATTTTCTGGAGGAAGTTATTCGTCTTGCAGCTGGAATAGGACGTCCCAGCGACCGCCACAGCTGTGCCCACAGGCATGTTCTCTATATTTTAGCGATGTCATCTTCATGCTTCACAAGGCCGATGCCCAGGATCCTGATCAAGGGTGCACTGTCATTCTGATCTTTCACTGTAATAGTCACAAGGGCTTTGGAGCTTTTCGATTGGGGAACATTGTCTTTAGCTTGGACGGTAAACTTGAGCATGTTGATTTCTTCATGATACTCAGAGCCTTTGACTAATGGTGCCTGTTTTACGGCCAATGCTTGGAAGAACTTATAGGTCACCTCTCCATTGAGCCCCATGTCAGAATCACTGGCCTTCACTTGTAGAACAGAATGACCCACTGGGCTGTTTTCTGGTAGTTCATCATCATAGTCTGACTTCTCAAATTTAGGTACATTGTCATTGGCATCTGTAACGGTGATCCTGGGCAAGGATTTACACTGACGGGGTGGAGAGCCATCATCAATCACTTTTAAGTTTAGGTCATATGAATCTTGCTGCTTTCTATCCAGGTTGCATGAAGCAACAGAAACACGTTTTCACAGATTGAACAGATAGTGAAACTTCTCCTCATAGATCTCCTTGGTGGATGAACACAATGGCACAGGGTTTAAAGATCACTTCCGATGACTGACATCACAGAATTCACCGGTATTTTGGAGCTGATGTGTGAATGGTATCTTACCAGTAAAAAGCGAGAATGCTGTTGCTTGTGTGAACAGCATATTTGTGTATTTACCGGTAAAGAAATTCTGGCAATTTTACAGTAATTTACCAGGATTGCTGTGTGAAAGGGGATACTGATATGGACCTTTTCATTGTACTGGGAAAAAAATGTCATTCCAAAGATTTTAGTAGAAGTAAATTTAGGTTGTGAAAATTAGATGTGTCCTACCTTAAGGTACTGGGATTTATACAATTTACATCTATCCCTTTCATTGTTGTTATGCCTACCCCGACTGAAGTCATAAGTCATATACATCCTCAAGTAGGTTATTGTAACTTTATTATACTGTTAGAAATGGAAATCTTTGCTGAATAAATTTGTAAATTCAAAATACTTGCAAAGGGCCAAACACTGAATCAATACGACTTAAACATTCATTGCTATAAAACATAAAATGTAATGCTTTATTTAAATGACTGTCATAAATCAAAGTTGGGCTTTGGTGTCATACTCAACCCACTCTCATGTGGTAGAAGTAGGAAAAACGTTATCACTCACAGTGGTGTGGAAATATTGTATTTCTTGTTTTTTAAACTAAACAGTCAGACATGGAGTCTAGTAACATGGAAACTTGTGGATTGATGTGACATGGGGCCCTCACAATATTTTCACAGCTTCAACATGGATCCATTAGCCCATTTGTTGAAATTAACATCATGGTGTTCTGACAGTGAGTGCACTACATCAATGCTTTGTGGAACAATGTGCAGTAGCTTTTCTTTATATATATATATATATATAATATAATTATATATATATATATATATTATATATAATTATATATATATATATACAGTCGTGCTCAGAATTAATGGCACCCCTGGTAAATATGATAAAAAATGGCTATAGAAAATAAATCTGCATCATTTATCCTTTTGATCTTTCATTAAAAAAAATGGCAAAATCCTTACCTTTCATTGAAGTAAAAGATTTGAAAGTGGGGGGGAAATCACATTATAAAAGAAATGTTTTTCTCCAAAACACGTTGGCCACAATTATTCATACCCTTTTATTAAATACCTTTTTGCAATCTCCTTTTGCCAAGATAACAGCTCTGAGTCTTCTCCTATAATGCCTGATGAGTTTGGAGAACACCTGACAAGAGATCAGAGACCATTCCTCCATACAGAATCTCTCCAGATCCTTCAGATTCCCAGATCCATGTTTATGCTTCTTCTCTTCAGTTCAGCCACTCATTTTCTATATGGTTCAGGTCAGGGAACTGGGACGGTCATGGCAGAAGCTTCATTTTGTGCTCCCTAACACATTTTTGTGTTGATTTTGATGTTTGTTTTGGATCACTGTCCTGATGGAAGATTCAACCACGGCCCATTATAAGATTTCTAGCAGAAGGCGTCAGGTTTTGATTTTTTATCTGTTGATATTTGATAGAATCCACAATGCCATGTATCTAAATAAGAAGTCCAGGACCTCCAGCAGAAAAATATGCCCACAACATTAAAGATCCAACGGTATATTAAATTGTACACATGGGGTACTTTTTATCATTGTGTGCACCAAACCCATCTAGTGTGTTTGCTGCCAAAAAGCTCTTTTTTTAGTTTAATCTGACCACAGAAGCCCGTGCAGTTTGAAGATCCAGTCGTGTCTGACCACTGAATATGCTGGAGTTTGTATTTGGATGAGCGAGGAGCATTTTTCTTAAAACCCTCCCAAACAACATGTGGTGATGTAGGGGTTGTTTGCTTTTTTTTAAATAGGCTTTCTGACCCCAAAACTCAACTAATCTCTGCAATTCTCCATCTGTGATCCTTGAAGAGTCTTTGGCCACTCAAACTTTCCTCCTAACTGTCCATTAAGAAAATATAGACACACGTCCTCTTCCTGGCAGAATCGTAACATCTTTAGTTGATTATAACTTCTTAATTATTGCCCTGATGGTGGAAATGGGGATTTTTAATTCTTTTGATATTTTCTTACATCCACTTTCTATTTTGTGATGCTCAACAATCTTTTGCTGCACATCAGAACAATGTTCTGTGGTTTTATTCATTGTGATGGATGATTAAGGGAATTTGGCCTTTGTGCTTCCTCATATTTAAACTCCTGTGACACAAGAAGTCATAGCTGGACAATTTCATGTTCCTAGTCACCCTGGTGTGCTAATCATAATTACCAGGGGTGCCATTAATTCTGAGCACCACTGTTATAATATATATATATATATATATATATATATATATATATATATATATATATATATATATATATACACACACACACTACCGTTCAAAAGTTTGGGGTCAATACGATTAAAAAAAAAAAGAAATTAATACTTTTCTTCAGAAAGGACGCATTAAACTGATCAAAAGTGACAGTAAAGACATTTTTAATAATGCAAAATATTTATTTTTAATTAAATACTTTTCTCTTGAACTTTCAAAGAATCCTGAAAAACATTAATCACGGTTTTCACAAAAATATGAAGCAGCAACTGTTTTCAACTGTGATAATAATCATAAATGTTTCTTGAGCATCAGATCATCATATTATAGTGATTTCTGAAGGATCATGTGACACTGAAGACTGAGTAATGATGCTGAAGAGAAATGATGCTGAAAATTCAGCTTTGATCACAGGAATAAATTGCACTTTACTATATATTCACATAGAAAACAGCTGTTTTACATTGAAATAATATTTCACAATATTACTGGGTTTGTTTGTGTATTTTTAATAAAATAAATAAAATAAAGTGTGTCTTGATTGAAGTGCCATTTGTTTTTCACTAAAATCCACAGTGCATGATCCTCCCTCCAGAGATTTGATCATTATTATTGTTGTTAGCATCAATCTTATTTATATTTATTCATTAATAAGACACTACTCATAGGGGAGAGGCCATATTATGCTAGCTTTTTACCCAGTGAATATTTCAATTAGTCAATTTCTCTATATGAACGCATAGTCTAAAAAACATATTGCAGTTTTTTTTTCAGCATAAAAAAGTAACCACATCTAAATCTAAATGATGTATCTAAAACGTCCAATATAACATATTTTCCATTAAATATAGCCTGAAATGAATGTGAAGAATGTTCTGATAAGCGAAAATATAACTATGTAATCACAGACATGTATGCTTCAAGCTGCTCTCACAATCATAGTTACAGATATAATTACAGGTAATTGCTCTCGAGACCCTATGCAGAAGTTTTGGAGGCCCACATGCTCTCATGGTGAAAGCTAGGAAGGAGGCTGTATGGAGACATTATTGTCTCCATACAAGCTATTCTTCAGCACTACACTTAAGTCTCGGAATATCTCACATATTTGGATAAGTGGGCAGCCAACATGCTTGATGGTCTCTGCTCTCTGCCTCTATGGTTTCATGCTTACAATGACAGGATATGGGGTTAGAGCAACATCCATGTTCTAACACCTCCTTTCAAACTTTTTTTTAGTTCAGCTAAAAGCAACACTGTTTTTTGTTTGTGTGTGTGTGTGTGTGTGTGTGTGTGTGTGTGTGTGTGTGTGTGTGCGTGCGTGCGTGCGTGCGTGTGTGTGTGTGTGTGTGTGTGTGAGAAATGTGGTCAATGCTGTTTCCTCTTTTAAAGATTGCTTCCTGTTTTATTAGTTTTTGCAAAGTTTTAAAAGGTATATTTGTGTTTGTAATGTAAAAGGTTTTACTGACTGTCAGGGTTATGTTCTGTTTTCTATTTGATTGTGACTCAACATTGTGGCTGTGTCCAAAATTGCCCCTTGTACCTTTAAATAGGACACTATTTGAGGGAACAGCCATTTGTAGTTGCGTCCGAAACCATAGTGGAAGGTATCGAGTGCACTCATTCAATACCACAATAACGAGTGTACAACTGATGTATGCTCAACGGCTAGAGAATACCCATAATGCACTGTGATGGTCATGACGAATGCTGAATCATCCATCCATCCATCTTCCAAATCGCTGGAGTTTGGCTACAATGTAATATCACACAGGTATACATTTATTTTTTTACTTGATTATAAATTGTTTAATTAAGGTTTATACATAGTTTCCATTACAAAGTTCAGGATAAACCTTTTCATTACTACTAGAGCTGCCAGTTTTCCAAGTTTCAAATAGTTATTAAATGGCAAGCACAAACAGCCCTTCCATTTACTAACTCGTTTTCCTTCAAGTGGAACAATTCGACAACAATATCAAACACGTATTCAGACATGAAGTTTCTGTACTGTTCTCCACACACTTACACCGCGGTTCATCCTAAATCTAACAAAACAACTATAATATTGTCACAGGTCAGGGGGGTCAAAGCCAGACTGCACCCACCCCTAAAACCCAGGACCACCTCGAGGAACGTGCCAGAGACCAGACAGACAAGTGAATAAAAGTTAACAAGTTTTATTGAATAAAATAATTTTAAAAGTCTTAATGAGACTCATCTGGCCCTCAACAGGTGCGGAACAGGGTCTCGTGGTCGAGGATGATCTTCGCTGGGCGGACAGGTGACTATTCAAGTGAGCAAACCTTCTCGGCCCGTTGGGCAGTCGGGGCGTGGCCGGTACAGAAACTGATGGCCAGGAGGGAACCCTTCCACCAGTCAAGTGAATAGCCCGGTACGCATACCTTCTTGAGGTGCGGAGCAGAGTCTCGTGGTCGAGGATGATCTTCGCTGGGCAGACAGGCGAGTATCCAAGTGAGCAGACCTTCTCGGACCGTTGAGCAGTCAGGGCGTGGCCGGTACAGAAACTGATGGCCAGGAGGGGACTCTTCCACCAGACAGATGAATAGCCAGGTACGTATACCTTCCTGAGGCATTGGGATTGGCATTTAAAGACATTGTAAAGTCTATTGGAGTTAGACAACACGTGTCAGGAACTCACTGTCGTAATCATACTCTAGATCTAATATTATCACATGGAATAGATGTTGATGCCGTTGAAATTCTGCAGCAGAACGACGACATCTCAGATCATTATCTAGTCTCGTGTAAACTTCATTTAGCCAAGGCTGCAAAGCCGACTCTGTGTTATAAATATGTTAGACCTATCACTTCTGCCACTAAAGATTGCTTTATTAATAATCTTCCTAATCAGTTTCATCATCTCAGCATCGCGTATAGCTTAGAAGAACTTGATATTGCAACAGAAACGTTTAACTCTCTCTTTTCCAGCACTTTAGACAAAGTTGCTCCGCTGCGCTTAAAGAAGATTAAAGAAAATAGTCCAACGCCGTGGTACAACGAGCACACCCGGGCCCTTAAGAGGGCAGCCAGAAAAATGGAGCGCAACTGGAAGAAAACTAAACTAGAGGTATTTCGGATTGCATGGAGCTCGATTGCTTACAGAGAGGCTTTAAAAGCTGCTAGATCTGATTATTTTTCAACCCTATTAGAAGAAAATAAACATAATCCTAGATATTTATTTGAAACAGTGGCTAAACTAATGAAAAAGAAAGCTTCAAGCTCAGATGTTTCCAAGAAACACAGCAGTAATGACTTTATGACCTTCTTCACTAATAAGATCGATAATATCAGGGACAAAATTATAACTATGCAACCGTATACTACAGTAGCGCATCAGGGAGTATATTGTAGTCTCCATGATGAAAAACTTGATTCATTTGTTGCTATAGGAGAGGAAGAATTTTGCAAACTCGTTAAATCTAAATCAACAACATGTATGTTAGACCCTATACTGACTAAACTATTGAAAGAGATGCTTCCAGAGGTCATAGATCCTCTTCTCAATATCATTAATTCATCTTTGTCTCTAGGATACGTACCAAAAACCTTTATAGTCTAGGTCCTGGGTAAGATTTGTATGCACTTCATTTAGCGGAGAATATCTCAACTGTTATAGACTAATATGACCCCATTGAACAACGTGGGATGTGTGCCAAAATCTCTACCCGGACGAAAAGTCCTGAAAATGACCACAACCTGTAACACTATTATCACACTACAGGTCAATGGGACTTTTTCTTCCCTTTATATATATCCTCATACATTTCTACCAGTTTAGTCTTCATATTAAGACAAATACTTTTTGTATTACATTTTATCTTATAAGCAAATTAGGCAGTATCTCATTAAATATGTGTACATATAAACCCTTGAAAATACAGATTTTCTGAGGTGATCACAATGTTCACAATGACCATGATTATAAGGTCATAGTTACTAAAGTGTTTGAATAAAGCATCCATTTTCTACATTCTTCAAAAGTGCATCTTGCTTTAGTAATGTTTAGGAATTTCCTGATTAAAGTTCCAACAACATTTCACAGACTTCTTTAAGTGCAAGTGACATGAACGTGAGCAAGAATATCAAACATAGTCCTCATATTGCATCTATTACTCAATGCTCAATTATTTCCTTTAGTAAGGCAGATGAGGATGGACACTTAAAAAAATGGGAGGCACCCTCCTGATGATGCTGACAGTGATCATACATTGAGTTGTACAGAATAATCACTTTACCTGGGATTTGTGCTTTATCTCCTGCTCCTCGGTTACTGCTTTATCGGGTAATCATTCATGTTCCTGAAACATTTGAGTAATGTAACTGATCTTCATTCAGTTTAGCCTGAAACACCAGTGAAATGCACTGAAACACAATCACACACAAAAAAAACATTAATGAGAAAGTGATTGGCATTTCTATTTTGTGATATTCAAAGAGATGAAGGTCTAAAGTAATTCTGCAGCTTTAAAGAAATTTTCATTGAAAAAATAAAACTAAGCTCTGTTATTCTTCAAGATAAACTTGTCACTTAAATGTTATGTAGTTTCATAGAAAATAAACTAAGATGTAGTTTATAGTAATGGCCATAGGTGTTTATTCCCCTTAGCTCCTACACACCTGCCTGGAAGTCTTCATTAAGTTTTCATAAACCCTTGATCGTATGACTCGATTAGCCGTCTCAGGTAAGGGCTGGATATAAACTGGGCTGGAAAACTACACCCCTGAAACTACATTTCTTGGAAATAGCTACAGACTCAACAGCTCTGATTGAGTTGGGCAGATCATTCCACCAGCAGGGAACAGTCATGGTAAAGGTCCGAGAAAGAGATTTTGTGCTTCTTTGAGATGGCACTACAAGACGACGTTCACTTGCAGAGCGCAAGTTTCTGGATGGCACATAAGTCTGAAGTAATGAGTTTAGGTAAAAGGGAGCAGAGCCAGTGGTTGTTCTGTAGGCAAACGTCAGTGACTTCAATTTATTGCGAGGGGCAACTGGCAACCAGTGCAATTTTGTGAGGAGAGGAGTGATGTGTGTTTCTCTTCAGAGGAGTGGAGTGACATGTGCTCTCTTAGCAGTCCCTCCAGGATTTCGCGATGTCGCGATCGCAACTATTAACGCAACTTCAACAAATCCACGTGAATTCAGTGCGCCTTGCAATTTTGACCAATCACCGCAACTTTTCTGCAACTTTGACCAATCATCGCGCCGCGGTCCCCCGCAAAGCTTCGTCATACGTCAGCAAACTCGCTTGTTTTGTTCAGAAGACGCGCAGCAGATGTGGGCTGCCAAGTGCCAACGTCTCACATTTAGGCTACCTACAAAAATAACAGCCAGTGTTGCCAACTTAGTGCCTTTAGTGACAAAAAAAGCGACTAGAGACAAATCTAGCGACTTTTTGGACAAACCTCAGTAACCAAATGTTGCCAGCACAATCCTGCGAGCGCGAGGTTTGCTTTCTCCCTGCCGTCACATCTCTCTGCGTCCCTGTTCAGTGAACGGCTGATCGGAGCAGCGGCCAACAGACGTGAATGAGCAGTGTTGTTTCCACGGTGACGGACTTATCACTTATCTGCTTCTCCTTTGTTTTATATTTAAAGAATTTTCCATTTTATTTTACTTTCTTTTCTTGTGTTTATCACTTGTAATACTCACTATCACAGTGCATTAGTTCACCCAGTTCCCGAACTCTCTCAATTCAGATAATTTTTTTACACATAAAAAAATAGCTACTCGTTATATTGCCTGACAAAAAATAAATAAGGAAACGAGAACGGCTTTATTGGATATTCGGCTATATTATATTATATTATATTATATTATATTATATTATATTATATTATATTATAGTATTAAACTTTAGATTTTTCCACCATTTAACTTTTGTGGCTATTCCTAAGAAAACTGTATTTTCCACTTTATTAGTATTGGCATCTTTCAACATAAATGCTGCTTAATGTTTGAGGTTCTGCACATTTACATTTTTGCAGGTGCAGATCTTGTTTAAAAAAAGTTTAGTTTGTTAGATTTTGCTGTCTTTAAATCGTTTGTTTTGCCTTTTTATAAGGTTACTAAAGGTTAGTTAGTGGGTTTGTTCTCATTAACGTGTTACAAAGTGAGCACGTTTGTCTCTGAAGTAAATTCTGGACTACAATAGACCAGATGGTGAACAGTGTTTTCTGTGGGACATAATAAGTCCCTTCGGGGTGGAATTTGGGCTTTTTCACTTAGTAAACCTGCACAAAAAAAGATATATAATACAATAAAGGAAGGGAAAAAGCCAAAAAGCATAATATAAGCACTTTTAAGTAAAAATCTATCTACATTTGCAGTTTTAACCTAAAAACAAATGCAGAAGAACATCGCAACTTTCATCGCAACTTTTTGGAAAAGCGGCCGCAACATCAGGCATTTTAGGCCGCAACAATCACAAAAAAGGCCCGCCAAATCCTGGAGGGACTGTCTTAGGCTCGTTAAAGACCACTCTAGCTGCAGCATTCTGGATCAGTTGCAGAGGTTTGACCGAGCTAGCTGGAAGACCAGCCAGGAGAGCATTACAATAGTCCAGTCTGGATAGAACAAGCGCTTGGACAAGGAGTTGTGTAGCATGCTCTGATAGGAAGGGCCTGATCCCCTCCCAATGTTGTGCAAGGTAAATCTACACGACCGGGCAGTTCTAGCAATGTGGTCTGTGAAGTTCAATTAATCATCAATTATAACTCCAAGGTTCCTGGCTGACCTTGATGGAGTTATGGATGACGAGTCTAGCTGAATGGAGAAGTTGTGATGAAGTGTTTGGTTTGCCGGGACCACAAGCATATCTGTCTTCGCAAGGTTTAGTTGAAGGTGGTGGTCCTTCATTCAGCCAGAAATGTCTGTCAGGCAGGCTGAGATGCGAGCAGCTACCGTCTGATCATCAGGCTGGAATGAGAGGTAGAGTTGTGTGTCATCAGCGTAGCAGTGATAGGAAAAGCCATGTTTCTGAATCACAGTTCCTAGTGATGTCATGTGGATTGAGAAGAGAAGTGGTCCAAGCACTGAGCCCTGAGGCACCCCAGTAGCTAGATGTTGGGTCTTAGACACCTCACTCCTCCACAACACCCTGAAGGACCTACCTGAGAGGTAAGACTGGAACCATTGGAGTGCGGTTCCAGAGATGACCTTCATCTTCAAGATTGACAGGAGGAGTGGTTAACGGTGTCAAAGACAGCAGACAGATTCAGCACAATGAGAACTGAGGATTTGGAAGCTGCTCTTGCTCTCTTGTCTCAGAGATTCAATTACTGAGAGCAGGGCAGTCTCAGTTGAGTGTCCGATTTTGAAACCAGACTGGTTGTTGTCCAGGAGGTTGTTCTGTGTAAGAAAGGAAGAGATCTGGTTGAAAACAACTCGTTCAAGTGTTTCTGCGATGAATGGAAGAGGGATACCAGTCTGTAATTTTTCAGATGTGCTGAATTTAGACTGGGTGTCTTAAGCAGTGGGGTTACCCGAGCCAGCTTAAAAGCTGTGGGAAAGGTGCCAGTGTGAAGAGAGATGTTGATGATGTGCGTGAGTGCGGGTACGACTGAGGAAGAAATGGCTCGAAGGAGATTAGTGGGAGTAGGATTAAGCGGACAGGTAGTAGGGCGATTGGAAAGGAGGAGTTTAGAGATTTCTGCCTCTGAAAGCAGAGAGAAGAGTAGAATGTGTGTGTTAGCTGGTAAGATGTGTGTGTCAGTTTGTGGATTGGTAAATTGGCCGCTGATGGTGGTTGTTTTACTTATGAATAATGTGGTAAAATTGTCAGCTGTTAGGGTTGATGAAGGAGGAGGAGGAGGAGAAGGTTTTGAAAAGCATGTGAGAGTCAGAAGAATTGTTTATTTAGTTGCGATAGTTTGAGAGTGAGGTGTGATCTGAGGTGTGCAGTGGAGTGACCAGTGTATGGTCAGAGGAGCAGTAGCGTGTGTAAATAAGGTCCAATTGGTTACCTGATTTGTGTGTAGCCGCAGTAGATACGAGAGGAGTACCATTCCCGGGAAGGATGAGAGTAGCACATCAAGCTCTTCCAAGAAGCTGCCAAGCTGACCTGGGGGACAATATACAACTACAAAATGGATTTTAATAGGACTAGTGATGGTAATTGAATGTGATTCAAATTAGCTATTGTCACACATAGGTGTTAAAGGATCAAATTTCCAATCGTTTGAGATGAGAAGACCAGTATCTCCACCCCTTCCGGTTAGGCGAGGAGTGTGTGAGTTAGTGGAGAGGGCAGCCGGTGTGGCAGTGTCCTCTGGTTTGATCCAGGTCTCAGACAGGGCCAAAAGGCTGAGACCTGAATGACTAGAAATAAACGTAATGAAATCAGCTTTGTTTACAGCGGACTGTCAATTCCAGAGACCAATAGGAAAAGAGAATAAAGCACTATAAGACACCGGAAAATTATGCAGGTTGTTAGGATTGTCCTGCCTTCTACGTGTGACATTTGATTTATTTATGTTAGTAATAGTAGGGATTTGAAAACACATAGTGAAAGAGAGGTCACAAACAGAAAGATGAGAAGAAATGTTGTGTAGAAGAGAAAGGAAACAACAAGAAAATAGTACTCAAGTGCCTTGTCGGTATCTTTGCTCGGCACACGATGAGGTCTTCACACAAGGGTTGCCGTGACCGATGCCGCGGTGCACTAACCAATTATATGCACACTTAATACCTCGTTATTGAATTCAGCAGGCCACGTCCAACTACTTAAGCCACGTGAGATACAGAACAAACAAACAAACGCGACTTCAGCACGTGCTTTACCGCGGTAAACACAATAAACAAAACAAAGGTTCCTAGTAATGTAGAACCTGCTAAAATCTAATGAGAAAAGTATACACTCACAGACTGATGTCCTCTCAGTGCAAAAGTGATATTGAATCAACATCACTTTGTAACATTAATTCAATGCAATTAGCATTGCCACATCAACATTGACTCAGCATTGTATGAATGTTGTACAGCACCTACTGTTTCCGAATTAAAGCTGATGAATGTGACCCACCACATTCTTCATGTTGGCATTACCAATAATGTCCTGGATGAGATTAGATGCTCTGGAGTCAATACTTCACTAAGCATTCAAACTCCTCACAAGTTCTTGGATCTCCGCACCAGCTAAAGCATGCACTGGGTTACTGAGAATCAATAGGGGAAAGTCACGTGAGAGGAGGCAATGCCTCCATCACGCTATGATTGAGTGGGATTGGTTATAATT
This sequence comes from Chrosomus eos, assembly GCA_036326025.1. Classification (NCBI taxonomy): domain Eukaryota; kingdom Metazoa; phylum Chordata; class Actinopteri; order Cypriniformes; family Leuciscidae; genus Chrosomus; species Chrosomus eos. The sequence goes on along the minus strand of CM070823.1, from coordinate 35,522,704 downwards.
GATTTGTGTGATAAATCCCTCCTCTCTTTTCATATTTGGTCTCTTTTTTATGTAATGTTTATTTAACAAGGAAATTAAGTGTAACAGGGACATAAATTAACATTTGATATAGCCTAGGCCTATTAAAAAAAATATGAGGACTGCCTCCTCATTTAAAAACACCATTGCACACCACAGCTTTCAATATACCCTTTGAAACACATATGTGGAACACTAATCTTTAGGCCAGAGAGATGTGCCTTATTTTTTAGTTTTGCTTTGAAAGAAGGTTTTTGAAAGTTTTGTTCTTTTTTTAATAAAAGTTAGAAATACGGTGTGTTAAGGTTAAAACACACAGAAACGACATTCCCACTTCTATTTATTTTCTATTATGTGTTTTTTTTTATGTTATTTGTCATACAAAGGATTTATTGAAAGCCAACTTGCATTATTTGTAAGAAAACAAACAGAACATCAAGTGGTTGTTTTGTATAAAAATTCCCCTTGCTAATTTCACCAATAATCATTTTGTGAGATAAATGTGTAATTGTGCTTTCTGTAGAAAGTACAGCAATGAACATGGGTATTATAATTTGCAATTAAATCTGCAAAAGTAAAAAAAAAAAAAAAAAATGAAATAACACTGTAAAATGAACATGCCTTGACAAAAGAGCATTTGTATAATGTGGTGGCACTATATCTTACTGGAAATCTGTCTTTAGGATATTCTGGAGAATATTAACACTGTAAAACTCCCTGGGTTTGTAGACCCAGATCTCACAAAATAATCAGTGATTCTTGTCACAACATGAATAAAAGAGGTCTAAAATACCCCCCATTCACTAAATGATTCAGTGTTTCGAAGCGCTTGTGACCTCTGCTGGTCAAAACAGTGTAAATGCAGCGAAAAGTCAGACCATACATGCATTAAAAACACCTTTTACAAACCAATTGCCAAAGAAACATTCCCTTTAATCCCAATTTTAGAATGTTCTCTTCTGATATAAAGTCCCTTTTTACTTCCTTTAATGTCAAAACATTAATACAGAGGCTTCGAAAATGTATATCATCCTTGATCTGTTGTAAGAAACCTTTAAGTTTTCATGACAAAATGTTATATTGTGTAATTCTAACCACTTGTGATGTCTATATGCCCCCCTAATTTCTTACTGTTCATTTTTGTAACCTTTCATTTGCAAAAAAAACAAAACAAAAACAAGCATAGCATACTGAACAAGTATAGCATACGGATGTGCCTGACGTCACCATTTTTACTAGAGATGCACCGATTACAATTTTCTAAGCCGATTCCGATTTCCGATTTTTCATTGAGTTTGACTTGCCGATACCGATTACAGCAAACACAAATATTTATTTTCTATCTTTTCTTTAATAGAACATTTTGCATAGAACATTTTTAGAACAGATAAAATAAAATAGACCTATAAAATGATTACTCCTGGTGTGGGAAATTCACACATATCTAAGTGCAGTGTTAAGAACCATTTCCTTCTTTTCACTTCCAATATTCAACTAAAAACAATTTGATATATTTACTTATTTAGCAAACTAAACTTCTGTATGAAAGCAGATAATGGCAATAAAATAATATAATAACAAATACAAATAAAACAAATATAGCCTTGCAGTATAAAAACGATATTTCTCACATACACCAGTGATCTATAAAAAAGATAAAACACACACACACACACACACACCACACACACACACACACACACACACACACACACACAACACACACACACACACACACACACACACACACAACACACACACACACAACACACTACAGGCCTATTGCAGTCACTTCAATGGCAAGTTTTTCGTTGCAAACAGAAGCATTTCTGCTATGTCGCCAGATAATCTGTTTCTTGTCTCATCTGCCACATGTCCAGCCAGGCTAAACAAGCACTCAATGTCAACGCTTGTACAGTGCAGAGAGGTAAGCTAGGGTGGAGCAAGTGCAGGGAAACGATCTTTGTTGATCCTCCAGTAGGTCAATGCATTTTCACTTCTGCCAATGGGCGCCTCTGACAGGTTTGCACAGACAAGGGGCTGGCCAGTTGTTGCTCGACCTCAGTATTATCCTTAAGGATTTGTGGCTGCAGATGCTTCCTCTGGGTCAGGTCCACGAGCCCTGGATGCTTCACGGTTCCTCTGGTGGGCATCTGGTCTCTCTCTGGTGGGCATCTGGTCTCCCTCTGGTGGGCATCTGATCCTCGGTGCATCTGTCTCTTGGTGGGCATCTGGTCTCTCTGTGGCATCTGGTCCTCTCTGGTGGGCATCTGGCTCTCTCTGGTGGGCATCTGGTCTCTCTGGTGGGCATCTGTCTCTCTTCATTGGTCTGTGGGCATCTGGTCTCTCTCTGGTGGGCATCTGGTCTCTCTGGTGGCATCTGGTCTCCTCTGGGGGCATCTGATCTCTCTCTGGTGGGCATCTGGTCTCCCTCTGGTGGGCATCTGGTCTCTCTCTGGTGGGCATCTGGTCTCTCTCTGGTGGGCATCTGGTCTCTCTGGTGGGCATCTGGTCTCTCTCTGGTGGGCATCTGGATCTCTCTCTGGTGGGCATCTGGTCTCTCTCTGGTGGGCATCTGGTCTCTCTCTGGTGGGCATCTGATCTCTCTCTGGTGGGCATCTGGCTTCTCCTCTGGTGGGCATCTGGTCTCTCTCTGGTGGGCATCTGATCTCTCTCTGTGGGCATCTGGTCTCTCTGGTGGGCATTCTGGATCTCCTCTCTGGTGGGCATCTGGTCTCTCTGGTGGCATGTCTCTGGGGCTTCTCTCTGGTGGGCATCTGATCTCTCTCTGGTGGGCATCTGGTCTCCCTCTGGTGGGCATCTGATCTCTCTCTGGTGGGCATCTGGTCTCTCTCTGGTGGGCATCTGGTCTCTCTGGTGGGCATCTGGTCTCTCTCTGGTGGGCATCTGGTCTCCCTCTGGTGGGCATCTGTTCTCTCTCTGGTGGGCATCTGATCTCTCTCTGGTGGGCATCTGGTCTCCCTCTGGTGGGCATCTGGTCTCTCTCTGGTGGGCATCTGGTCTCTCTCTGGTGGGCATCTGGTCTCTCTCTGGCGGGCATCTGGTCTCTCTCTGGTGGGCATCTGATCTCTCTCTGGTGGGCATCTGATCTCTCTCAGGTGGGCATCTGATCTCTCTCTGGTGGGCATCTGATCTCTCTCTGGTGGGCATCTGGTCTCTCTCTGGTGGGCATCTGATCTCTCTCTGGTGGGCATCTGGTCTCTCTCTGGTGGGCATCTGATCTCTCTCTTATGGGCATCTGGTCTCTCTCTGGTGGGCATCTGGTCTCCCTCTGTTGGACATCTGGTCTCCCTCTGCAGTGCAGTCTGAAGCTCCTGATTCACTTGATCTTTCACTTCATTGGAGAATTAGCGATTCTTGTACCTTTTGCACAAACAAAAAAAGAAGTAATGTTTCAGAATCAGATATTAACAGGCTGTATGATATGTATATTCATTCATTCATTCATAAAATAGGCAAAATAAATAAATACATACATACATTTATTAAAGAACACAAATTTACTAAATTACAAATTTATTAAATTAAATATCTTAATTTGTGTTTCGAAGATGACCGAAAGTCTTACAGGGTTGGTACAACATGAGGGTCAGTAATTACTGACAGAATTTTCATTTTTGGGTGAACTAACCAACCAACCTCGGGTCAAGAACTGTTGCCAGCGTGTAAAGGGGCTCCTTCTCGACGTCACTAAACCTTCTCAGACTGCCTCCAACATGGTGGCTTTTGTAGTGCCCACCCCGAAGTCTGTATCAGCTTTTTTCTCCAAAAGCCGTTTCAGCACGGTGATTGCGGGAATGACATCAGCAGCTGTTGCGGCCGATGAGCTTATTTCTTTTGTAAGTTCTTCAAAAGGAGCGAGGAGTGTGAACACGTTCTTAATTAACCCCCACTGGTGCACAGTGAGAGTGGCTGGTGGGTCATGATCCGTAGCGGATGCCCCTAGCGCACGTCTCTGCTCAATCAGCGGTTCTAGCATATAGAAAGTACTGTTTCATCTTGTGATGACATCTTGCTGCAGGCATTTCCTCGGTTCCTGGATATCATGAAATCGCGAGTAGGCCTGTGGGGAGTGTAAAATGTCCAACAATTTTCCTCCCAGTTTTCACCATGTCAATGATGCTTGGTTGGGACAGCAGACCCTCGTTCAGTGTAATGTGTGCGCCATTGCAGGGCAACTAGCCAAGTTGGCGTCATTCAGTGCTTTGACCATGTTCCTTGCATTGTCTCGCAACACCACACCCTACTCCTGTCGATTCCCCAATGCTGTAACATTCTCTCAAATGTAAAGGACAGATTGGCAGCAGTGTGGGACCCGACCATCTCTTGACATTGTAACATGACTTGGTGTAGTTGGAAGTCATTATCCACCCACTGTGCAGTTGGGCTTAGCATGGACATCAGGCTCACATTTGACGTCCAAATGTCAGTTGTAAAACTAATCGCTGCATTGGGATTGGCATGTAAGATGCTGCGAGTGTGTTTTGACACGTTGTCAAACATTTCTTTCAGTGAAACATCACAAACTTGTTATCTTCACACACGCTGAAGAATTTCCGAACAGCTGACATGTTGCAGGTTAATTTACGATGTTTCCTACATGTGCGGAACGCGCGTGCACATGTGATGCTGATGTTGCGCGACGTTAATCATGTGGCGCCCGAGTGCATTTGACCAGCATAAAATCGGTCGCCGGGTCATGGCCGATCATGTGAAAATCGAATGCAAATTCATTCACAACCTTGCAACTATTGAACTTTAAAAATAAAGTAATACATCATTTCCATTCAACTTTTGTCCCGCAACAATGGAATAATGACAAACAAATAAAAAAAAACATGTGCACGCGATGCACTCCGGCCAGGAAGACGACCCTTCAGGCGGCCATGGCGAAGACGACCCTTCAGGCAGCCATGGCGAAGACGACCCTTCAGGCACCATGGCGAAGACGACCGTTTAGGCGCCATGACGGAGACGACCCTTCAGGCGGCCATGGCAAAGACGACCCTTCAGGCACCATGGCGAAGACTACCCTTCAGGCGCCATGACGGAGGCGACCCTTCAGACGCCATGGCGGAGACAACCCTTCAGGCGGCCATGACGAAGACGACCCTTCAGACGCCATGGCGGAGACGAACCTTCGGGCGGCCATGACGGAGACAACCCTTCAGGTGCCATGGCGGAGACGACCCTTCAGGCGCCATGACGAAGACGACCCTTCAGGCACCATAATGGAGACGACCCTTCAGGCGGCCATGGCGAAGACGACCCTTCAGGCGGCCATGGCGGAGACAACCCTTCAGGCGGCCATGATGAAGACGACCCGTCAGACGCCATGGCGGAGACAAACCTTCGGGCGGCCATGACGGAGACAACCCTTCAGGTGCCATGGTGGAGACGACCCTTCAGGCGCCATGACGAAGACGACCCTTCAGGCGGAAATGACAAAGACGACCCTTCAGGCGCCATGACGGAGACAACCCTTCAGGCGCCATGACAAAGACGACCCTTCAGGCGCCATGGCGGAGACGAACCTTCGGGCGGCCATGACGGAGACAACCCTTCAGGCGCCATGGCGGAGACGACCCTTCACGTGCCATGACGAAGACGACCCTTCAGGCGGCCATGACAAAGACGACTCTTCAGGCGCCATGACGGAGACAACCCTTCAAGCGCCATGACAAAGACGACCCTTCAGGCGCCATGACGGAGACAACCCTTCAGGCGCCATGACAAAGACGACCCTTCAGGCGGAAATGACAAAGACGACCCTTCAGGCGCCATGACGGAGACAACCCTTCAGGCGCCATGACAAAGACGACCCTTCAGGCGCCATGGCGGAGACGAACCTTCGGGCGGCCATGACAGAGACAACCCTTCAGGCGCCATGGCGGAGACGACCCTTCACGTGCCATGACGAAGACGACCCTTCAGGCGGCCATGACAAAGACGACTCTTCAGGCGCCATGACGGAGACAACCCTTCAGGCGCCATGGCAAAGACGACCCTTCAGGCGCCATGATGGAGACAACCCTTCAGGCGCCATGACAAAGACGACCCTTCAGGCGCCATGGCGGAGAGGACCCTTCAGGCGCCATGACAAAGACGACCCTTCAGGCGCCATGACAAAGACGACCCTTCAGGTGCCATGGCGGAGACGACCCTTCGGGCGGCCATGACAAAGACGACCCTTCAGGCGCCATGACGGAGACAACCCTTCAGGCGCCATGACAAAGACGACCCTTCAGGTGCCATGACGAAGACGACCCTTCAGGCGGCAATGACAAAGACGACCCTTCAGGCGCCATGACGGAGACAACCCTTCAGGCGCCATGACAAAGACGACCCTTCAGGCGCCATGGCGGAGACGACCCTTCGGGCACCCATGGCGTAGATGACCCTTCAGGTGCCATGGTGGAGACGACGCTTCAGGCGCCATGACGAAGACGACCCTTCAGGCGGCCATGACAAAGACGACCCTTCAGGCGCCATGACGGAGACAACCCTCCAGGCGCCATGACAAAGACGACCATTCAGGTGCCATGGCGAGAACGAACCTTCGGCGGCCATGACGGAGACAACCCTTCAGGCGCCATGGCGGACACGACCCTTCAGGTGCCATGACGAAGACGACCCTTCAGGCAGCCATGACAAAGACGACCCTTCAGGCGCCATGGCGGAGACGAACCTTCGGGCGGCCATGACGGAGACAACCCTTCAGGCGCCATGGCGGAGACGACCCTTCAGGTGCCATGACGAAGACGACCCTTCAGGCGGCCATGACAAAGACGACCCTTCAGGCGCCATGACGGAGACAACCCTTCAGGCGCCATGACAAAGACGACCCTTCAGGCGCCATGGCGGAGACGACCCTTCGGGCACCCATGGCGTAGATGACCCTTCAGGCGCCTTGACGGAGACAACCCTTCAGGCGCCATGGCGGAGACGACCCTTCGGGCGGCCATGACGAAGTCGACCTTTCAGGCGGCCATGGCGAAGACGACCCTTCGGCGGCCATGGCGAAGTTTTGGGCAACATCCTGTTTCACCACCAATCGGCTGTGAGAATCTGTTTAAAGCATCTTTCATGAGTTCAACAAGAGTGTCTGCAGTTGTGTTAGATGTCTCGTAAAATCCAACGAATAGTTTCTTTTGACTCCAAAAGTTCTGTTACAAACGCCTTATAAGATTCTTGCTCATGTGTGGTAGATGGGAGTGTGGCATGCATGTATTTTGCTTTAGAGCAGAGTTCACAAAATGCCTTGTTTTTGGTAGCATCGTATGCTATCCAGGGGTATGTCTGTTTCCATTTATCCCAATATGTTCGAGAGATCTTTATCTCCCGGCTTCACTGCTGCTGTTGTCGTTACATGATGACGTCGACGACGATTGGTCATTTGAAGAAGCAGCAAAAAAATGGGCACAAATTTTGCTTTTATTTATCATCTTTAATTGAGTGATTTTTAACTTCAGCTTTACTTTTGTTTTTAGGCGTAATGTTGTTACAATGTTAAAATGTATTATGATTTTTTCTTCATGTAGCATAGCTCTGTCCTGCAGAGTTTAGCCCCACCCCTAATGAAAAAGCTGACCTGACTGTAGCTTTCTAGTAATCCTGAAGACATTGGCTGTCTGAAATCACCCCCTATACACTTAAATAGAGCACTATTTGAGGAGACAGTAGTAGTGTCCGAAACCATAGTGGACGTTATCAAGTGCACTCATTCAATCCCAATGACGAGTGTACAAGAAATGTACGCTCAATGGGGGATTGAGATGACACGCGAAATTCAGATGGAGGGCAGGAAGTGTAGAGCGGAATGGACGAGATGGAGGAAAGTCCATACTGTCCTACTTTAGACGCTATTACAAGAGAAAGATATAAACAAAAAATCAAAACATATGATGGACGTGATCCTTACGTTATAAGGAGCGATTTTTCAACTGAATTGAAAGATTTGCCTAACATTGAGGCGGTAGATATCAGTAACTACCTTGTCTTACAGACATACTTTGTATGTACACATTTGGGTTTATGACTGCTATAAATTTAACCTGCCACAAGATGGCACTGATTTCAACATTCCTGATGCTCAAATTGAAAATACCCATTCTAAAAAACACCATAAAAAATTCAATAAAAAGTACTGTAATGGGGTGAATGCAAAGAAGCACACAACAAAAGAGATTCAAATAAACCGTCTTTAATAATACATCCACGAAGGGAGAACACTTAGAAATAGGAAACAACCACATCTACCATGAACAAGAACTGACAAGAGACTGAATATAACATGAAGGAGATTATAAATAAAAGGCTAACATAATGGTGCAGGTGCAGATAATACGTAACAAAAGGAATAAACGAGAACACAATCAGAAATGAAGGAAACCACACCAATGTGTGGCAACATCATTAAACAGAACAGGAAACCAAGAACTTAAGAAAACAAAACAGAATCAAAATCAAAATAAAAGTCAATTATCATGACACAAACTTAACCAATGTTAAGCCTCATTCATTGTTAGTTGTTTCACTGTCCAGGGATTCCATGTCCTGAATTGGATCCAGGGATTTCACGGTCTGTAAATCTTGAACGATTTGTTCAAGGGATTGAACACTCAGCACGTGTTTGTTAATGTGCCGGACTTCTAATTGAATTGTTCCAGGTCATAAATATTGCCTGAGTCAATGTGCCTTGTTTCAGTGTAATCTTCTAACTCACATTCTAGAAGGATGAGGATATCGTCATCTTCTGACACTCCAATGATGTCCAACTCTGCCTCGAGGATCTGCCGCTCAACAAATCTGTGGGGGGAAACAAAGTCACACTTAGGGTTAGGTTAGTGTTACAGTTAGATTCTTATGAACAGTGAGAATTTAACTTAATTGAAAATTCATTAAAGGTGCTGTAAGTGATGTTAGCAGGTCTAGAACATCTGCCAGCTTCTACACTTACTTAGACATGACCAACGCTTCTCATAATAGCTATAAAATAGCATGCACATGTCTGTACGTGCACATTCATATGTGTGTGTGTGTGTGTGTGTGTGTGTGTGTGTGTGTGTGTGTGTGTGTGTGTGTGTGTGTCATACAGTAGCCTATAGTGCCCAGTTGAATGCTTTCTATCAATTTTAATATACCTCCACAGACACATTTTATTGTTTTGGTTGGTTGTGAGTGACAGATCAGCTTTTGCATTGTCACTGCAATTGATTCTTAACTGGGGTGTGGGGGGGGGGGGGGGGTAGTGAGATCAATTTTGGGTAGCATGGCATGCAGATATTTTATGAGGAAAAAAATCCATCACTCCTCATCCTTTTGGTTTAATTTCCATTTAATTAATTTTCTTGAACAATGTGATCTGCTTTTTTCTTGTCAGGTTCCCCTTCAATGATAAAGACAGGTTGCAGAAGTGGTTACACAATGTCAAGAGAAAGAACTGGACACCAAAGTATTCTCGCCTCTGCTCCCTTCACTTCACACAGGACTGTTTCATCCATGTCCAGGGACGAAACACCCTTAAAGCAGACACGGTGCCAACCATCTTCTACCCCCATCCCCAGGCAAAGGTCAAGGTAAGAGTTAGTAAGAACACAACGGTAAGTAAGACACACAAGCTGTTAACTGCAGGAACTTCAGTCATGACCATGATTACATCAGTTGCACTCACAGTGAACTACTGACAGTCGAGATGAGTGTAGCCAGCTGCAGCCATAGCCATTCTGCAGATCATGGTGCATACACACTGAAAAAATCCCACAGTCCCTAAATAGGAAGGTGTCATTTGGTCAAAGTAGCTTGCATCCTTACAAGAAAAAATTGAAGCTTCAAACGCAGAGAGTCAGAAGACTGAAACGGAACGTGAAGTCTCTTTCTTCACTTGTCACTGATCTGAAAGAGAAGCTGCTTATTTCCACCAGCTGTGCTGATATGCTGGAGACTTCCTTTAGCGGTGTTGCTAAAGAAATTCTTACAAGGGCCAAGTCCAAGACTAAATCTCAAAGAATCTCTGATAATTTGAGATCTTTTGCCATGACTCTCCATTTCTACTCTCCAAAAGCTTATCAGTTTGTTTGTGAAAGCTTTGATTGTGTTCTGCCTCATCCTCAAACAATCAGGTCTTGGTACAGCAGCATTCCTGCAGACCCAGGCTTTACAGAGGCATCATTCGCTGCCCTACAATCCCATGTGGAGGACGGAAGGAAAGATGGTAAGGAGACTGTTTGTGCCCTTATGATGGATGAGATGGCCATCAGAAAGCATGTTGAATATGCTGAAGGGAAATTCCATGGGTATGTTGATGTAGGATGTGGCAAAGTTGATGACTCTTTACCAGTAGCCAAGGATGCATTGGTCCTTACGGTTGTAGCTGTTAATGGATCTTGGAAAATCCCTGTGGCTTACTTTCTCCTTGATGGGTTAAGCGGAAAAGAGAGAGCAAATATTGTCACACAGTGTCTTTACAAGCTGCATGACATTGGAGTGTGCATTGTTTCCCTGACATGTGATGGACCGTCTTGTCACTTCACCATGATGCAGGCTCTTGGAGCCAATATCACAGTTGGAAACATGGGGCCATTTTTTCCCCACCCTGCAAACCCAATGCAGGCTGTCCATGTTGTTGTTGACGTGTGTCACATGATGAAACTCTTGAGGAATGCTTTTGCTGATGGACGTGTTTTCCAGACAGGCAGTGGCAAAAAGATTAGGTGGCAATACCTAGAAGACCTCAACAAACTTCAGGAGACGGAGGGCTTGAGGATGGGTAATAAGCTAAAGATAGCACATATTCAGTGGAGAAATCAGAAGATGAAGGTAAATCTTGCCGCTCAAGTTTTCAGCAGCAGTGTTGCAGATGCCCTTGAATTCTGCAACAAGGAGCTCCACTTGCCTCAGTTTCATGGTTCTGAGGAAACCGTTGAATTTCTGAGAACAATCGATTTAGCTTTTGATGTTCTCAACAGCAGGAACCCCCTGGCAAAGGGTTCCAAAGCTCCTTTGAGAAGTTGTAATAAACTTCACATGCTAAGTCTGTTGGAGAGAGCTGAAAATTTCCTTCTGCAGCTCAGAGATAGCTCTGGGAGACGTCTTTATGCAGGTCCTAGGAAAACGGGTCCCATTGGATTTGTTGTCAGCTCCAGAAGCATTTCCAGCATTTTTAAAGAGCTGGCTGAAGCACAGGAGGCCCCTTGTAAGTATCTCCTTACTTACAAACTCAGTCAGGATCATCTTGAGCTGTTCTTTTCTGCAGTTAGGGCACGCAGAGGCTACAACAACAACCCAACTGCCCGACAGTTCAAAGCTGCATACAAACGCCTCCTAGTGAGACATCAAGTGAAAAATGGAACAGGGAACTGTCTCATTAGAGATGGAACCAACATGTTGGCAGTGACAGTTGTTCCAGGTTCTCGTCAATTTGATGTCACACCAGCACTCCCTCTGGATTCTGACCACGACTACAGCATCCTTCCTTATGTCGATTCAATATCCGAGTTCAAGGACGCTGCTATCCATTACATTGCTGGATTTGTGGTGAAAAAGATGAAGGAGAAAATATTGTGCATGCCCTGTTCTCTTGCACTGAGTTCAGATTCCAGCATGCATGCTTTCATTGCCCTGAAAAACAGGAGAGGCTTACAGAATCCATCAACAAGCATTGTGGAGGTGTGTAAAGCCTCTGAAAGGTGCTTTCAAAGACTTCTGAACACCAGTGGAGGAAAGCTTCCTCAAGGAGAAGGAGTGACAGCTGCCATTATAATTCAGGTTCTGAGTGATTGTGCTGACAAGAATATTTTTTCAGAGTTGCACAAACACATGTTTGAGACCAGTGTTGAGGACAATCATGTTCACACCTTGGTTAAGATGGCAGCCTCCATGTACTGCAAGATACGCCTTCATCATTTGGCAAGGCGAGAAACTGAGAAAGTCACAGGGGCTCTTGTGAGGAGGAGGATGAACAAATTAATACTTTTCCATCACCAATAGTATGGTGTTTTTAGTGCACATCTTCCTGTTCGAATAATGTTTACAGCACTTTCTGTGTATCGCTCACACTTGCTTTGCTTAGAGCCCGCATCAACGGGGCATAAGCATTTGCTGTGAGAAACCTGACTTTAAAGGGATACTCCACTTTCTTTGGAAATAGGCTAATTTTACAACTCCCCCAGAGTTAAACCGTTTTCGAATCCATTCAGCCGATTTTTTGATATTTAGAAGAATATCAGTCACCAGATAGTTTCTGGTCCCATTGAATTCCATAGTAGGAAAAAATATATACTATGGAAGTCAATGGGACCAGAAACTGTCTGGTTACTGATATTCTTCTAAATATCAGAAAATCGGCTGAATGGATTCGAAAACGGTAAAACCCAACTGTTTAACTCTGGGGGAGTTGTAAAATTAGCCTATTTCCAAAGAAAGTGGAGTATCCCTTTAAATACGTTCAATAAGCAAAGCAAGTGTGACGCCGCCTTCACACTGGCAGTTGAAATCAGCTCCGTTACGGCACCGAAACGACCGGAAGTCATTCATTTCCTATGGAGATTCGCAGACCGCATGCGAATGGGTCCGAAACGGGTCCGAACGAGTGCGGTGCAAAGAAAATCGTGTCCGTTGATCATCCGGATGCGTTCAAAAAATTGAACTCTTGCGAAAAGCTACGGACAGTTCCTACCTGACAATTCCAGCGGTAGTTAAGTGTTGCTATGGTACTGATAAACAAACCTGAATTCTTAACTTATTAACACGGGTGCACATAACTGGTACGCAGGTACGCATGCGCGACAAAAATTAGGAATGCGTAATGCGACTTGTGTTACTCCGCGCTTTTGCGTACTTAACCGATCTTCTCATGTAACTTTACACACGACGTGTTGCTCGTCAACTAAGTTATAATACTGTCAGAGATGTCCAAAAAGCAACAGACGTTAAGCAGCTTTTTTGGCGTTTCGCCACCTACAAAGAAACGCCAACTGGAGCCAGAGCCGAAAAAAAGACTTTTTTCGGAAAAGTGGCTCAAAGACGTGCAGTGGCTTGAAGCTAACGATGAGCGCACTGAAATGTGGTGCAAGATTTGCCGCTCAAATCCACATCTGGCAGACAAAACAGGTGCGTTTTATAAAGGCTCAACGAATTTCAACCATCCTTTATTTGACAAACATGAAAAGAGCAAGGAGCACACGAATGTGGCGCAAGATATTGTTAATAAACAAGCTAGCCGTGAAGAAATGTCCAGTCGCCCACTTGCCAGATGGCGAGACAAGCTGAATGAGGAACAGCGGCAAGCTCTGTTTAACATTTTTCTCCTCGCCTTCCATAAAGCTAAACACGCACGTCCCATGTCTTCCTATTCTGAAGATATTCCTTTACTGAAGCGGCTAGGAGTAAATGTCGGAGGTGCATATCATTCACGTGAAGGGGGCACGCGCATCATGCAAAGCATCGCCCGTGCCATCAGCGGGGAGTTACGAGCCAAGTTGCAGTCTGCTGAATTTTGGGGGCTGCTTTTTGATGGATCTGAGGACATCACAAAAACTGAGCAGGAAATCGTTTACATTGTTTCTGTGTCCAGCACCGGAGAGTTTACCTCAGATTTTATTGGACTGATTGAATTGGGTGCTGACCGAACTTCGCAGGCCATAACAGACGGACTTGTGAGACTTTTCCAGGACACAGGCTTGGATGACTGGACAACAAAGTTGGTCGCGGTGTGCACAGACGGGGCTGCTGTCAACGTCGGTATTTACAACGGCGTTGTGCCAAAACTCCGACGACTTGCTGCGGTTGGAGACTCCCTTGTGCACATTCTGTGCACCGCACACACACTGGAGAATTGCGCAAAATCAGCTGATCGCAACGTTCCTTACTGTGAGACATTTAATCGCTCTGTGGTCAAGCTGCTGCAGTTTTATTTACAAAAAGGTGGAGCAAAAAAAACTGCTGAACTGAAGAAGCTGTGTGAAGAAAATGGGATATCCTTTGTGAAGCTGGGTACGTTTCATAATATCAGATGGTCTGCATGGAGGCATGAAACGCTGTTAAAAATATCAAGACTATTGCCAGCCATTAAAATGCAACTGGCTAAGAGTGATAACAGTGACTTCCAGCATATCTGCTCAGAGCGTTTTCAGTGCTTTCTGTCAAACATGCTTGACATTGGTAACATTTTGAAGACCACATCCATTAGGTTTCAGAAGGAAAAGCTGACCATTGGAGAATGTAAGGATGAACTCATGGTGGCCATTGGACAGTTCACACTTCTGCTTGATGGTGAATGCCACAGGGCACACACTGTTTCTAATGCTGATGCTGACAGAGATAAGACAAACTTACTCAGGGGGTTAATTGAAGAGTTTGAAATCAGATATGACTCCCTCAAGTCATGTGATCATTTTTTAGTATTTGATCCTTCAACATGGCCTCAGGAAATACAAGACCTCCACAGTTTTGGAAATGCAACAGTTTGCAGCATTCTCAAGAAATATGAGGCCACATTGCAACTTGACAAAGACACCACTGTGACAGAATGGATGCGCTTAAAGCAGGCAGGAAAACGCCTGGGAGCCTCTTCTGTGTATGACTTGGTCCAAATAGTAAATACAAGTAACCCAGATGCTTACTCCAACATCAACAAGGTGGTTAAGCTGTCTCTTACGCTGCCTTTAAGCAGTGCAGCTTGTGAGAGGGGATTCTCACATCTCAACATAATTAAAACCAAGTACAGATCTCGTCTGTCACATGCTCGTCTCACAGCCCTGGTGCAGATACACCTGTCAAAGCAGACAACAGAGACATTTGACCCAAAGCAAGCTGTTGACCTGTGGATGGAGACAGCTAATCGGAGGCTCAATCAAGGACAGGGACGTGCATCCGCAGCATCTTCATCTACCACGCAGGAAGCTGAAGCAGAGGACACTGAAGAGGACAGTGGTGGTGACACTGAGGAGGACAGTGAGGAAGACTGCACTAAATAAGACCACGCTACATATGTTGTGAGTACCAAACACCATCTTCTGGTACTCACCTGAGTAACTCACTGATAAAGTTATGTGCACCCCTGCTTATTAATACATTTAAAATGTAGGCTATAATCACATTTATAGCCGACCTGACATGTCAACGTCCTGAGCAACTCCACGCAGCAGCCTTCGTATTTATGTCTCATCAGAGAGATCATAAAGAATTGTACATTCTATGATTCTGACAGAATCAACCTTTCTAACCTCTCGGCCATTTTTGTTCTACTCGCTTCCGACGCTTTTCACGGTGTAGTACGACGGCCGCTGGGGGCGTATTGCGTATTACGGAGCTGATTTCAACTGCCAGTGTGAAGGCGGCGTCACACTTGCTTTGCTTAGAGCCCGCATCAACGGGGCATAAGCATTTGCTGTGAGAAACCTGCCTTTACACGCACATGATACAAACCTGTCAACAACATATTTTTGTTCGCTGTTACTCATATGCTATCAACAAGTTACATGAGGTTTTAAGGTTTAACTGTTATTTTTTTGTTATTATAGAGTATGTTCTGTTCAAATGTTACACTCAAATGTTCAATTGTTTCAGTGTTATATGTTTGTGGCGTCTGTTTGTTACGTTTGTCTTGTCCTGTGTACCCACTCTGAGCCTGCACCTTGACGTGGTGAGTGGGCTTCTAACTAAGCCAGGCTAGATGTTGAGAGTTAAAGCCAAGATGCTGTTACCCTTTCTCTTTTTCAGACATGCTGGTGATTGCTGTTTCCAAGTTTTTCCAGTAACGAACACTGCTAAGTATGAAATAACTTTAATTTAGATTGAGGACAGTGAAGAGCAGTACACATACAAAACACACATACATAGTTTAGTTATAATTAGTCACTTGGCTGTTAAGCCAAGTTAATTTAGATAACTCAGACAACATCTGTAGTTTATATTGTATTGTTTGTATTTGTCTATATTGTTCATACTGCAGTGCATACCCATGTGTTCTGCTCTTATGCTACCGTTAATATACTTTACATATTGATTCCATCAATATGTAAAGTCCACGCTACCTCAGGTAAAGGTAAGGTGCGCAGTCACTGTTTTTCTGGTGCTCGTGTTCTAGATATTGCTTGCCAGGTTCCCGAGATCCTGTCGGAGCTGTTGTGCTGCACGCTGGAGTGAACGACATCAGGCTGAGGCAGACGGAGGTTCTGAAGTAGGACTACAGGAGCCTGATCGAGACGGTACGCAGCACTTTGCCTGAAGCAACGATCATCATATCTGGACCACTTCCCACATACAAGGACATGAAAGGTTCAGTAGATTATTTGCTCTAAATGAATGGTTAATGTCATTGTTATGATGGTGTGGAAGGAGAACCTAGGTGCAGACAGGATGCAGTGACAACGTTTATTTAAACAGAAAAACAAGGGAAAACAAAACCCACGATGGGGCAAAACAAGACAAGATAGACTAGACTAAACTAGACAAAGACTCTGATGATAAACTAACGGCTAAGACAGGATAAACACTTCTCACAAGACAAGACGATCAACAGGTAAATCACAGCTTGTTTCTCACAAAGTTAGACAAGGTAAGATAGACAATGTACCGACACAGGACAGCAAACACACAGGGATTATATAGGTAGAAACTAATGAGGGAAACAGGTGACACTGACTGGGCAATAATGACAAAACGAGGATAACAAGGGGGCGGGGTTACAAGACGAGACAACACAAGCACATGGCCCAAACAGACCATGCGCTTGTACATAAAACATGATTCTGTCATGATCCTGCCTCACGACCAGGGAAAATCAAAGACACTAAGGCAGAATCATGACAGAACCCCCACCTTAAGGAGCGGCTACCAGACGCTCCTCAAGGGGACATTAAACGCGGGACATGACAGACTGTGACAAAGACACAAACCAACAATACATGACAAAAACTAACAAAGGCAGACAAGAAAATACAACGACAGGGTTGGGGTGAAACATCAGAAATAACAAACAAGGAAGGGGAGGCGGAGGAACAACAAAGTCTTTGAGCGACTGTCCTGGGTGGGTGGGCGGAACGGCGGTCCTGGGACTACGGGGTGTGGGCTTAGGACGGGGGATCCGAGCGGGCTTGGGTGGAGTGGAGTGGGATGAGGGAAAAACAGTCCGGGGTTGAGCCATGGGCTCAGGGGAAACAAACGGGAGTCCGGGGACAGTGTGGGACTGCAGCAGCAGGCAACGAAACGGAGACAAGGGGATTGACAGGAGGAAAGGAAGCGGGAACGGGAACGGAGTTCTTAGAAGCTGTTCCAGAGTCAAAGCTTCCCCGAGAAGAAGTGACACTCATCACCTCCGACTCAGGAGAGGCGTGGAATGTAGCAGACTTAGGTACAGCGTTCACATGGGCTGGCATGGGTGCTGTGCTCTCGGCGGCTGGTGTGGGTGCTGCGCTCTCGGCGGCAGGCGTGGGTGCTGCGCTCTCGGCGGCAGGCGTGGGTGCTGCGCTCTCGGCGGCAGGCGTGGGTGCTGCGCTCTCGGCGGCAGGCGTGGGTGCTGCGCTCTCGGCGGCAGGCGTGGGTGCTGGGCATGAGACAGGACAGACAGGGGCTTGAAGGATCATGACAAGACGAGACAAGTAATCAGATAGGGTCTTGGCAGCAATGGTAACGGGTATCTCCTGACCAGCAGAAACAGACTGTAAAACAGCCTTAGCAGCAGAATCGGCCGCGGCTCTCTCCTCAGCCCCCACGGCTCCAGACTCAGACACAGCTCTCCTTGTTACAGGTTCAGCAACGGCCCTCTCTGCAGCAGCCTCTGGAACAAAACTCTCCAACGCTGATTGGGGATCTGCGCTTACAGCAGCAGGAACAGTAACAGCATCGTCTGTAACAGCGGCGGGTTGGAGAGGCTTAGTGAACAGGGGGGGGAGAAACTGACAGAGGACAAGAGGCTCTTTTCTTCCTCTTCTTCTTTCTGGGTCGCGGAGCCGAGTCCATAGCCAGGCTTGAGACCGGTAAGGGGGGCGAAGAGGGAGATGAAGCAGGTACAGGGGAGACCATCGCAGGAAAGGGGAATTCCGTGGAGGACGACTCCGACGCTGATTCCCACGACAAACGTCTTCCACGCTTTCTACGGGGGCTGACGGACACAGGTGGTGGATCAGGAGTCGGGGTGGAAGATGCTTGGTCCTCAACCGTCACAATGGCTAACATGCAACCCTCAGGGATGGCTGGAAGTGTGGCAGGAGGTGAAGACACAGGGGGACCCGGCTGCTCCCTCCGAGACAAGCGGTCCACCATGTTGCGAAACGGGCGGCGGACCAAACTCTCTCGTTCAGCAAGGGGAGGGAGGACTTTGAGACCCCGACGAGGTAGCGGTTGACCAGGGTCTCCGGCAGGAAGAACCTCTTCTCCTCAATGACCTGGGCGTACTTCTTCAGGGTCAACTCACCCTGGGGAGGGAAAGGAAGCTTGCCTTTGGAACTGTCAGCGATAGCCGAACGCCACCACAGTTCCGGGTCGGAAGGTTGCAGACAAGTGGACAAGGACTGCATGTCTGCTGGGTTCGGTTCTGGTCGGTACATTCTGTTATGATGGTGTGGAAGGAGAACCCAGGTGCAGACAGGATGCAGTGACAACGTTTATTTAAACAGAAAAACAAGGGAAAACAAAACCCACGATGGGGCAAAACAAGACAAGATAGACTAGACTAGACTAAACTAGACAAAGACTCTGATGATAAACTAACGGCTAGTGATGTGACATTTGAACCGAGGCATCGGAGCTTGTGTCGAGAAAAAATGGGCGTGCCAGATGAAGCCGCGATTCGAGGCTTGTGTTGTTAACGTGAAAATCACGTGACTGATGACAAACGAGGCCTCGGTTTGTGTGAAAACGTCATCGGTTCGGTCTGAGTGTCGCTTCTGGTTAAAGGGGTTCGAAACTCGCGCCACCTTGTGGGTGTTGTCAGGAGTAGTAGAAGCAGTTGTAGTGTCAGAGAGTCAGAGAGTTAGAGAACTCTCATTGTCGTTATTGAGTCATATGTTAGGGCTGTACATTATTACATTAGATCAGGTTAGAATAGTTATTAATAATAATTAATAATTGTTATTATTAATTATAGTAGCTATATTATAGTTTGTTATATTAATTAGATAAGATTATTTTGATTGCTTTGGATTTTTGTTTGCTTAGATTTTTGGATCTGGACTGGACTGCTTTTTAATTTGGATTGCCCTTTTGGATTTGTTTGCTTTTTATGACATCTTCCTTTTTCCTGGTAATGGAGCCAGCAAGACAGAGGAGATCCTCCCCTGTCTGGGCTCAACAGAAGCATCAGTATCTTCATTTATACCCGCTGGCACTGACATTTTATGTTCCCCTGCATCCTCTGTTCCTTGTGAAAGGATATTTTTCCAAGGCTGGAGAGATTTTGTCCAAGAAGAGGAGTTGTCTAAGCCCCAACACACTTCAAAAAATTAATTTTCTCAATAAAAATCTATTGCAATCCTTCCTTCATTCACCCCAAACTGCAGTGTTTACTGCAGTTTACTTTATTACACTCCCTCGAGTACCTCCACCATAAGCACTGCACTCAACACAGTCACTTTTGTTGTTCATACTGTCCCTATCCAATTTTCTTTTTTAATAAATTAACTGGGTTTGACAGTTGTCTCTTTACAAGTAAATGCAGAAAGATACACGTTTTATTTCATACACAGGCAATGGACAAATGTCTGCACAGATCTCTTTATTATTGCAAATGAAAGGTTACAGAGACATTAACAGTGAGAAGAAGATAAATAAATAAAACAGAGCGGGAGGGGGGCGGGTCATTGGTTCAGAATGAATTAATTTGGCTGCTATTTCTTTGCACAGTAGCTAGGTGTCACTAGTGAGCAATGCTGAATGAAGCTTCGAGTAATGAACCTTTGGTTGAAGCAATGGGCTGCGAGGTCTCAGTGGTTCAGGAAGCCTCATCTTGCCATCACTACTAACGGCTAAGACAGGATAAACACTTCTCACAAGACAAGACGATCAACAGGTAAATCACAGCTTGTTTCTCACAAAGTTAGACAAGGTAAGATAGACAATGTACCGACACAGGACAGCAAACACACAGGGATTATATAGGGAGAAACTAATGAGGGAAACAGGTGACACTGACTGGGCAATAATGACAAAACGAGGATAACAAGGGGGCGGGGTTACAAGACGAGACAACACAAGCACATGGCCCAAACAGACCATGCGCTTGTACATAAAACATGATTCTGTCATGATCCTGCCTCACGACCAGGGAAAATCAAAGACACTAAGGCAGAATCATGACAGTCATGGTGTAATGAACGGAAACTGCTCTTTGTAAATAATTGGAATCTGTTCTGGGAGTGACCTAGGCTGTGATGGCCGCACCCCAGCAAAATCAGAGCGGATCTTCTGTCGGACAACATCTTTAAGACGTTACACACCATATGACTAGTAAGTAAAAGTCCAAATCACAGTCTTTGCTGTCCCAACTTAATTAATATAAGTACCAGTGTAGAACATTATTTAGAAACTGTGTCTATTCCTCGTTTAGTTAGGTCAAACAATAAATCCACTGTAGGATCTATGAAAAATCTAATTGTGATTAAACCAGAAAATCTAAATATTATTGCTTCAGAAACACAATTGTAATTACTGTAATGCTTTATTAGTTGGTTGTCCTGCATCGTCAGTAAACAAGCTACAGTTGCAAAATGCAGCCGCTAGAGTTCTTACTAGATCAAGAACATATGATCATATAACACCAATTTTATCACATCTACACTGGTTACCTATAAAGTTCTCTATCATTTACAAAGTATTACTGCTGACTTATAAAGCCCTAAATGGTTTAGCTCCAGTGTATTTAACGGATCTTCTATCGCCCTACAATCCATCGCGCTCTTTAAGATCACTAAATTCGAGGCTTCTGGTCATTCCTAGGATAACAAAGTCCACTAAAGGAGGGAGGGCGTTCTCACATTTAGCTCCTAAACTCTGGAATGGCCTTCCTGATAGGTGGAAAGAGTACTAAAATTTTCTACTCAAGTAAAAGTACTATTACTTCAATAAAATTTTACTTAATTACAAGTAAAAGTACCGGTCTAAAAATCTACTCGAGTAAAAGTAAAAAGTAGCTCATTTAAAATGTACTCAGAGTAAAAGTTACTGAGTAACTTTAACAGCGGGGGTGGGGTGGGAGACTCTCCTTTGCAGGGCTGTAACGTATGAGAGTTTCACATAACCGTCTCAGAAAATATCACGGTTTATATTGTATTGTTAAATTATGGTTATTATTCCCATCAGTTAAAATAACAGTTAAATAATTGAAACATTTGTTCAATAAAACATATCTAATCAACTAATTTTAATAATTGATTAAGAATTAGATGAACAACTTATTTATATCATTAATAACTTATTAAAGGATTAGTTCACTTTAAAAAAAAAAACTTTTGCTGATAGTTTACTCACCCCCATGTCATCCAAGATGTCCATGTCTTTCTTTCTTCAGTCGAAAAGAAATTAAGGTTTTTGATGAAAACATTCCAGGATTTTTCTCCATATAATGTAATACACTGGGTGCCAAACGGTTCAAGGTCCAAATAACAGTTTCAGTGCAGCTTCAAATGACTTTAAACGACACCAGACGATGCATAAGGGTCTTATCTAGCGAAACGATCAGTCATTTCTAAGAGTTTTATGCCTTACTCTGTTCCGTAATGCGCGGTCGTGACTTTCCTGTTCGAACTCGTTCATCAAAATGAACGAGTCTTTTTTCGAGTCATTTTGTTTGTTAAATGAACGAAATGACTCGAAAAAAGACTTGTTCATTTTGATGAACGAGTTCGAACAGGAGAGTCACGACCGCGCATTACGGAACAGAGTAAGGCATAAAACTTACAGTTTTTTAATTTATTTTAGAAATGACCGATCGTTTCGCAAGATAAGACCCTTATGCATCGTCTGGTGTCGTTTAAAGCCATTTGAAGCTGCACTGAAACTGTTTTGGGTCCCATTGAAGTCCATTATATGGAGAAAAATCCTAGAATGTTTTCATCAAAAACCTTAATTTCTTTTCGACTGAAGAAAGAAAGACATGGACATCTTGGATGACATGGGGGTGAGTAAACTATAAGCAAAAGTTTTTTTAAAAGTAAACTAATCCTTTAATGTTTAAAAACAATTGAGTTCTATGAAATGTTTTTTTATTCAGAATTTTTTTCTTTTTTTATGATTTAATACAAATATAGATTTATCAAAAACAGTGGTAATCAAATAAAAGTTTAGCAAAGGTGTTTTATCATTTTAGTTTTTGGCAAAGTGCTGCAAAACAGATGTACTCAAACCATGCACAAACAATATATATTCCTTATTATTGTCGTTGTTGTTGTTTATTCTGTTAATGTTAATATTATTATGAGAAGTACATTCTATTGTAGGCCTAAAATAGTAATACTGTAGGCCTATATCTGTGATAATTTCTGCTAGTAAAACCGAACTTTTATTTTGACGGGTTAAGTCCTGTTTCAGAGTGTATTTGACAATGGTTTTTCCATTCAAATAAAATTACGAAAATGCTTATTAGGCGATGTTCATGGAAATGTTCATGGAAATGTTCATGTATCCATGTAGGCTAGGCTACTCGTATTGTGTGTGCGATGCTGAAAACACCATGAGCGGCGTCGCGTACTTGAGTATGTAGTAAGTAGACGAAACTGCACAGCTCATTCACACAGAGACACGCAGAACTAGCAGATTATATAGCTGCATAGCAGTCTTTTGTGCTTTAATATTCACAGATCATGTCGCGATTTTATTTATTGTACAGCTTTACTTTCGATTTATTCATCCATACATCTACCAGTTTGCGTGTTTTACGTGACATCTGCAAGCTAGGCTATTCCCTGACCAGGGCTTCACATACCGGTATGTGTGCGAGTGAGATTTTGACAGCATTTCACGTTCAGCTGGGTCTGCATCTCTGTCTGTCTGTCAGTTGGGTCCGCATCACTGTCTGTCTTGTCCGTCACCTTCTTCATATTGTTTTGTGATTTTAGCGCGTCTGTTCTCCCGCCCTTCAATCAATCAATGCTGTAGTTTCCGGAGCGCGATGTTCACCCAAAGCTTTTTTTTTTTTTTTTTTACTCAGTAACGGATATGTTTTAAAATGTAGCGAATTACAATACTTCAAACAAAACATACTTAAGTAAAAGTAAAATTACAGATTTTAAAAACTACTTAAACAAGTAGAAGTACACAAAAAAACTACTCAATTACAGTAACGCGAGTAAATGTAATTCGTTACTTTCCACCTCTGCCTGATACTGTTCGAGGCTCAGACTCGCTGTCCCAGTTTAAAACTAGATTCAAGACTCATCTCATTTAGCCAAGCATTCACATAATGCATCGCATACCTTTTATACTACAGTTAAATCAGACCAAATGCATTAATATTATGAAAAGCAGCTATGCCAATTATTTCCCATCTGCTTTTTTGTTATAAACTACGTCAGCTCCAGTTTGTATCCAGCCTCTCATGGATGCCCCAACATCTGTGAAGAGACGACTCGACGGTGGTGATATGTTATGCCCTAAATTAATACATGATTAACTAACTGTATTTTTATATGTACATTTCTGAAATGCATTTTCTGTAAAGCTGCTTTGAAAAAATATGTATTGTGAAAAGCGCTATACAAATAAATTTGAAATGAATATCCTTACTGTAAACCATACCACTAGGTTAACTGTATACTACTTTCATGTAATTTTCTGTTTATAATACACTACGTCTATACCACACTTTATTTGCACTTCTGGTTAGACGCTACCTGCATTGAATTGTCTCTGTACTTGTACTCTACACATTGACAATAAAGATAAATCTAATGTAATCTAAATGTGTCTTTACATCTCCCTTATCAATATTCACTGTGTAGGCTACTGACTGAATATGTATCATTACGAAGTTCTAAACCATAAGTAATAAAACCACATGACATTTCTGTCAAAGTATGTCTACTTGAAGTGTCTACTGTGTGTTTTGATAATAAATATTCAATCATTTCGTCAATAAATATTTATTTAGTGAAACACAAAAACAATTTTAAAAAAGTAATAATTTTTTTTAAATCCTGATCCCCTCTCTAGCTACATTCGTTGTGGGGAAGAAAAGTGAGAGGCCATGGGGTGGATGGCTAGGGTGATACATGAATGGCATGGAGGGGAGAAAGGGTGAGGGGAGAAAGAGCAGTGACTATTGAACAGTGTTATGTCTACCAATGTGATCATGTATTAAACTAAAGACAAAAGGCACATACACAACCCCAAAACAATTTAACAATCTTCAACTGTTTCAAGTTAAAAACATGCTGAGAGGTTTAATCCCCTACTGGATAAAGACTCTCAAACCTTCAGCTAAATTATTTAAAAAAATATCATTACCCCTAGGTGATAAATGAACTTCGTCCCTTAGAAACAATTGAGGCTTGTTAAATACAATTTGAGGGTGATGCACGATACCCCCCTGCAGTCCCAAGACAAAGGTAGCCATGACACTGTTCACCCATTTACGGGACTTTTCAATTTTCCCCGGAAGGCCCGATCTCCACCGACGTCTCTGGGTGATGTCAGACAGCACGATGGTCATCTGAGGGAAACGCCGATAGAGATGTTGCAGATCCTGCTTCATCGCTGCGACGAGATCGATGCTCTTCCTGCATCCCAAGTCGTTCCCGCCGCAGTGAATCAGCAGGACATCCGGGGCTGCTCTTCCTCTGTGGGACCGGTAGAAGAAAGGAAGGAGCCGTGCCATCGAAGTCCACCCCAGCCAAACCAGTGAACCTTGGCCGCTAGGATGGTCTCTCTGGCCCTTTCTTCCCCAAGACTAATGTAGCTACTCCCGATGATCCAAATCACTGGACCTGTTAGCCCTCTGAGCCCAACGGCATCGTCGACGACGCCACAAATCACCTCCGAGAAATTTTGATATTACTAAATGACAGATTTATCGATTTTCTTACCGTTTTTTCCAGCAGAAAGCTAACGAGCTAGCCATCACGGTGGTGTCTTTGGTGTCTTTCTAGCCTTTACAGAAGGTTTTCTATCCAGCCTGGAACTTGTGCATCCTTTCAGAGTTTTTCCGCAATAAATCCAAACGTTTATATCCAACTTTGATACACTTGAAGTCCATAATCTATAAATATTCCGTCATATTTCCCGCTAGCTCGATGCTAGCTGCCATTGTGGATATCACGTGATGGTTTTTGACCAATTACAGGCTGATCCGTCGTAAACATTGGGTGCGTCATTGGATCATTAGGCACTGAGAGAGAGAGAGAGACGCATACTCTTTGGACGCATGGAGACCACGGAGACGCAGGTTTCACAGACGAGCACAGATAAATAGATGAATCAGCGCTGGCCTTTTTTGTCATGCAGAGGATGATGTATTTTCAGGAGAACAGAGCTTTTTGACAGATGAGGAACTAGATTACCAGGATAGACCCAGCTGAAGTGCCATTTATTTATTTACTGTAAAAAAGTATTATAGTAGTATAAATGTAGTATAAAAGTATAAAAAGAATATAATAAATAAAAGAATAAATAAAATATAAATGCAAAGCCTGTGATGTGGCCCTCTTTGTGATTGCTGATAGGAACTGTTTTGAGGCTTGGCACCAGTGAATTTCATGAAAACGCCTGGACTTATTTTGGAAAAATGTAAATAGTTTTGGTTCTGTACAAGTTATAATGTTTATTCCTGTGCTCCAGGACTCCAAAAACATGAACAAACTGTTTTCCAGAGGAAATTTGCTTAGCTTTTATTTATTTGTGTGTGATTTTAATAAATATTTGAGTGATTCAATTTCCGATTTATTTTTTCATTTGGCTTTATGGTCCCATAACTTATTTTACATTCAGGTGACATCAACGTAACACAAATATCCTGAAAGTTCAATTTGTCCTGAAAAAAAAGAGGTGTGTCAATTGTCTGTGCACAAAAGGGTTGATGTTTTACAAGCTTTTTTAGTTAATAACATCAGACGGAAAATTTATTGTAAAAATACCCTTAGGTCTCTGAGGGTTAATAGCATACAGCAATTACAATCAAAACACCGTTATGTCAGTATCGGTAAACAGATTTTAACACACACAAGTAACTTGTCTCTGGCCATTGATTTATTTCTATCTGAACAAAACAGAAAAAAAAGTATAGCAAATATACAATAAAACAAATTAATTGCTCTCATCTGTTCACTGAAATAATAATATGACAATATAGGTATTACACAAGGTTAATTTATTATTTTATTATTATTCTGTGTTGCTTTCCATATTTTATACTATATTTCTAAATTATACTATATTAATATGGCTTACCTTTGTTGGTAGCGTAATTAGCCATGGTGTTAGGTTTTCTTCTGCTAACACCAGAAAAAGAAGAAAAGTTTGTATTTTAATCTATGAGGAAAGAAAAATGAAAAGGGCCATTAGTTATAGATGTTATTGGTGACATTAGTTATTGTCCATTTATTATCTATATGTTATTTAACAGGCCAAAGCAGACCCTTTTGTCCAAGCGATTTACTGAATAACTTTTTTTATATGACTGATTCGTCCATTTCTCTTGTGATGTAGATGTGTAGATAACAGTTAACGCCATTTTGTGGTTAACGTTATATTCGGCGCCTATTAACGTTATCAAGTTACAATCATGTTAATAATAAATTATGTGACCATCAAGCATATTTACCAATGACCAATTTCCCAGTGCTTAAATTATATTTAAAATATTCGATCACTGGACGGTTAAATAACTATTGGGTATGAATTCATATCACAAGTTCTTGAACATCATTTTACATCACTTCTTAATAGTATGCATTAACTTAATATGGCGTACTGGCGTTACATTTTAAAATAAATACTATACAAATGAATAATTAATCAGAATACTTACTCCTGCTCACTCACGCCAAAGAACTCTGCTCAAGTTCCCTGTCTCTGCAAGATCAACGTTGCCAATTTTCACGCACAGCTACTAGAAGATTTACGCCTGTCAGACAGGTTGCTCACGTCATCAAGCTTAGTTTGAGTCGGTTTGAGTCTGCGCATCAGGAACGGAAGTGCTCAAAAATCGCTAAAAATGGGCTTCAACTTTCTCAACTGAGTTCCAATGAGATGGCTCTGTCCACTTCTTATACTGTCTATGGGCGTCATGCACTTAGTATTTTTGAGGGGGCACCAGTAAGGTGTGTGTGTGGGTTGGGGGGGATTGGTGGCGGCAGTGATCGCCTCACATATTTATGTATTAATATGTGACACCGCAGCCACAATAGCACAGTATGACTGAAGTATTGCTTTTATTTCATTTAAAAAAAATTATTGTAACATTCGCAAACTAGTTAATATCATGATACGCTTCCATAGACAGTGTGCAATATTTTTGCTAGTACAATGTGTATTTAAATATAAGAAAGAAACTATATATAAAAAAAGAAGTATGGTTAGGCTACATAATCATTTGCGGTATTCTCATCTCTGGATGTGAATACCACAACGGATACTTTATGCTCCACTTTAACTTCTTCTTTAGACACTATCTACCCTCTCTCCTCCAGGCCAGTACGCGCCACTCCCTCTAACCCCTGGTTATCTGAGGTTCTTCGTGAACATCGGACCAAACTCAGAGCAGTGGAAAGAAAATGGCGCAAATCAAAAGACACATCTGACCTGAGTATGTATCAATCTCTGCTCTCTGCTTTGTCTGTTGATGTTCACACTGCAAAATCTTCATACCTCCACAACAAGATCAACACCGCCCCTAACACACGAGCACTGTTCAAGACATTCAACTCTCTCCTCTGTCCACCACCACCACCACTCACCTCCTCGCTAACTGCTGATGATTTTGCTAACTTCTTCACTAACAAAACAACATCTATCAGCAGTCAGTTCTCAATCCACACACACAGGAACCTAGACCAACCACTCCCACAGCCAACAACCTTCTCTCCTCCTCCTCTCCAGGTATCTAAACTTCTCCTCTCCAGTCATCCTACCACCTGCCCTCTAGACCCCATCCCCTCACACCTTCTACAAGCCATCTCTCCCACACTTCTACCTGCTCTCACACACATTATCAACTCATCCCTCCACACTGGCATTTTCCTTACAGCATTTAAGCAGGCTCGGGTAACTCCACTGCTTAAAAAACCAACATTAAACACATCACTCTTAGAGAATTACAGACCTATCTCTCTCCTACCATTCATTGCGAAAACACTTGAACGAGTTGCTTTCAACCAAGTATCATCCTTCCTGTCTCTGAACAACCAGCTGGATGTCAACCAATCTGGCTTCAAGAAAGGGCACTCAACCGAGACCGCATTACTGTCAGTCACAGAAGCCCTACGGACCGCAAAAGCTACTTCCAAATCATCAGTTCTCATTCTCCTGGACCTGTCTGAATCATCAGATCCTTCTGTCCACTCTCTCATCACTGGGCATCACTGGAACCGCCCTCCACTGGTTTGAGTCCTATCTCACAGGTAGGTCCTTCAGGGTCACGTGGAGAGGCGAGGTATCCAAAGCACATCAACTGACTACAGGGGTTCCCCAGGGTTCAGTGCTTGGACCCCTCCTCTTCTCCATTTACACCACATCACTGGAACCCATCATACAGGCACATGGTTTCTCTTACCATTGCTATGCTGATGACACTCAGCTCTACCTCTCATTTCAACCAGATGATCCCACAGTAACGGCACGGATCACAAGCTGTTTGAAGGAACATCACCTGCAGCTCAAACTGACAAAGACTGAGCTTCTTGTCCTCCCTGCTAATCTGTCTCCACAGCACGACTTCACTATCCAGCTAGACTCTTCCTCAATCACCCCATCAAGGTCGGTCAGAAATCTAGGCGTAATCTTTGATGACCAGCTTACCTTCTCAGACCACATTACAAAGACAGCTCGATCATGCAGGTTTGCAATGTACAACATCAGGAAGATCAGGCCTTTCCTAACTGAGCATGCAACACAACTTCTTGTCCAGGCCCTGGTTATCTCTAGGCTTGATTACTGCAATGCTCTTCTGGCTGGACTTCCATCGTGTGCAACAAAACCTCTACAAATGATCCAGAATGCTGCAGCTCGTCTGGTCTTCAACGAGCCCAAAAGGGCCCACGTCACTCCTCTGTTCATCTCCCTGCACTGGCTACCACTCGCTGCTCGCATCAAGTTCAAGGCATTGACACTTGCTTACAGATTGACCACAGGCTCAGGCCTACAGGCCTACTTTCACTCGCTCCTACGAGTCTACATCCCTGTGAGGGACCGAGAGGTCAGGAACAAGGAACACAAGCTTTATAATGAAAAATGGGTTTTTATTTGAACCCAAAAATAAACAACTTTACAAACTCATAAACTTCATAAACAACAAAAATGAAATAAACTAAACAAACAGAAAATGAAGTCAGAAACAAGTAGACAAAAACAACCAAACAAACTAAAACTGACTTGCTCAAATGAACAAAGCAACAGCTTATAAAGGAAAGGATGGGCCCATTACAAATTAAGAGGGAAAACAATTTAACTACACATTCAACATACAAACTTAAGTAAATCAAAATCAAGTCAAAATAGAGATACATAATAAATAAAGATAATGAAAGCAACATGAAATCAAATACCATAAATATATAACTAAATAAATCAATTAATAAAGACTGACGTTTCTTCCTCCCCCGGACCACTCCCAGCAATGGTATGTTCGGGCGGAACCAATATCCCTTAAAATCCCCGTTCCTGCCCGGACTCTAATTTCCATCGCGCCAGGATGCGGCCGTTGCTTTTCCCACGCCAGGATGCGGCTGCAGTGGACCATGCCTGAAGGTCACGGTAAACTTAAACTCAAAATAGAAACAAATATAAGTGACAGGTACAATGTAACTAATTTGCGTGCACTTCAAATCAGTAACAAAGTAAATAAAAATGTGTTGTAAATGTAAACTTAACAATAAAGAATTAATAGATGTTTGTTTGTTTCCGTGTGGTTATTGTCCCATTATACTAAAATAAATGTGAATGACAAAATAAGGAAAGAAACTTAATGATTCTTAAATGAATGAATGACTGTGTAAATGAATGTGTGTGTGTGTGTGTGTGTGTGTGTGGGCGATGACATAACATTACCGCTCTTGTGCGGACTCCACTTGGGCCGTCACATTTCCCCCCCCTTCAGAAATCTCGCCAGTAGAGCGGGAGAGATAGGCAGCAGTACAGTTGACTTTACCAGGCACATGTTGTATCCTGAATCTGAAGGGCTGCATGGCGAGATACCATCTTGTAATCCTTCCATTAGAATCCTTCATTTTCTCCAACCATTGCAAGGCTTTGTGATCAGTCTCCAGGGTAAACTCACGGCCTAGTAGATAGTATCGTAGGCAATCCAACGCCCACTTTATGGCTAAACATTCCTTTTCCACCGTTGAATAACGTACTTCTCTTGGAAACAATTTGCGACTAATATAAGCCACTGGCTGTCGGTTCTCTGTTGGCCCTTGCAATAGGACAGCTCCTACACCTCTCTCAGAGGCATCAGTCTGTACAATGAAAGGTTGACCAAAGTCAGGATTGTGTAGTACAGCGCTAGTTGTCAAAGCTCCCTGGATGTCTCGGAAGGCTTTCAATCTCTCCTCAGTCCACTGTAGTTGGTTCGGACAACGTGCCCCCACCATGTCTGTTAGTGGAGCAGCCCTGCTGGAGAAGTTAGGGACAAAGCGATGGTAAAATCCAGCCATACCCAAGAAAGATCGCAGATCCTTACGTGTCTGGGGCACCACACACTTTTCCAAGGCTTGAACTTTCTTCACCTGCGGTCGCACAACACCCTGGCCAATGACATAGCCCAGGTATTCAGTCTCTTGTTTAGCTATAGCACACTTGGTGGGGTTGACAGTTAGGCCGGCATTCTGAAGACGCTGCAAGACTTCCTTGAGATGCTGCACATGTTCCTCCCAGGTGTTACTGTAAATTACAATATCGTCAAGATATGCAGCAGCAAAAGGTAAACCACGTAATACTTGGTCTATTAACCTCTGAAAGGTCGCCACGACCCCATGCAGGCCAAAAGGTAAAACCTTGAAATGGAAAAGGCCCCTTGGTGTTCTGAAGGCAGTCAAGGGCCTCGAGGAGGGAGTCAGTGGAATTTGCCAATAGCCTTTAGAAAGGTCCATTGTTGTCAGATATTGGGATTGGCCCAAACGATCAATTAGGTCACTTATGCGAGGGGTAGGGTAGGAATCAAACTGTGATACTGAGTTCAGATATCGAAAGTCAATACAGAACCTTATACTCCCGTCCTTCTTTGGCACAAGGACGATGGGGTGACACCACTCACTTTTCGAAGGCTCAATGATGCCCAAACGAAGCATAAGATCCACCTCTTCCTCCAAAGTCACCTGGAATTTCTCAGGTATCCTATAACTCTGGCGTCTCACGACAGCATCAGGTTTCAGTACTACACCATGTTCAATCAAGTTGGTAAACCCAGGATATTCAGAAAATACCTTCGAAGTGAAGAGAACTTGTACCTGCGACCGCTGGGAATCTGTTAGATGATCTAACCCGATGTCCCCAGGAATGGGCTGTGGCAGATACTGCTCATCGGATTCTTCCTCTTCAATACTACGAATCATCAGTGACTGTGACTTTTCAGGACGGGGAACCCACTCCTTCAACAGGTTAACGTGCAAAACCCGACTAGATCGATCTTGACCCGGCATACTGATTTCATAAGTCGTAGGACCCAGCCGTTTCTTGATGTCGTAAGGACCCTGCCATTTTGCTAGCAGTTTACTCTCTCGGCTGGGCAACATGACAAGTACCTTTTTACCGACCTCCAGATCTCTTTCTCGAGCCATAGGGTCATACCAGGTCTTCTGCTTTTTCCTGGCCTCCACCAAATGATTCTGAGCCAAAACAGTCATCTTCTGCAAGCGTTTCCTCATTTGCAGAACATAGGAGACAACACTAGTGGGCTCTTTCTTTTCAGGACTCCCTTCCCACATCTCCTGGAGCAGAGCCAAGGGGCCCCTGACATCACGGCCATACAACAGCTCGAAAGGAGAAAAGCCGGTGGAAGCCTGAGGGACTTCCCGATAAGCGAATAGAAGATAGGGCAACCATTGATCCCAGTCTTGACCAGTTTCACTGACAAACTTCCTTAACATCTGTTTCAAAGTCTGGTTAAATCGCTCAGTCAACCCATCTGTTTGGGGATGATAGGGAGTAGTACGCAGACTCTTAATTCCTAAGAGCTGGTAAACCTGTTTCAACAAGGTAGACATGAAATTAGTGCCCTGGTCGGTTAGAATTTCTGCTGGAAATCCGACCCTGGAAAATAACTGGACCAAGGAAGTAGCTACAGGTTTCGCCTTCACGGATCTCAACGGAAATACCTCCGGGTATCTGGTGGAATAGTCCGTTATTACCAGCATGAAACGGTTCCCTGAGCGACTCCTCTCCACTGGACCAACGACATCCATCCCAAGCCTCTCAAACGGAGTACCAATGATAGGAAGTGGTTGTAGTGGTGCTTTTGACGGACGTCTGAGGGAAACCTTCTGACAAACAGGACAGCTTTTACAAAATTGGGCCACATCTACTTTCAAACCAGGCCAGAAAAAACACCTTTTGATTCTTGCAGTGGTCTTGTTCTTCCCCAGGTGGCCAGCCCAAGGAATCGAGTGACTCAGATGTAACACCATCTCTCGAACACACTGTGGAACCACAAGTTGTTTCTGGACCCCAATTTCTCGATAGAGTATTCCCTTTGTGATCACATATCTGGCTGTACTGTCATCTAGAGGTTTCTCTCTCACCTCTGCAGCTCTTGAGAAGCACTCCGTGAGACTAGCATCTTCCTGCTGCATCTGAATGATGTTGGTAGGCATCTGGAAGTTCACAGGTAAGTCACAGGCCATATTTTCAGACACTGTATGAGCAGCATATTTTACCTTCTCTTGTCTTTTTTCTCTTCTAGTCTTTCTCCTCTTCGACTCCACGGTCTCAATCTCTGCATTGAAGAAAGGTAAAGTACTTAGTGTGTGTTCAATCCCCTCTGACTGGTTCGCCTTTGCTCTGGTCACCACCACGTTACACTGTCGAGTCGGGTGCAACAGCTCCAGCAGCACTGGTATATCTCGACCCAGAATCACAGGGAAAGACAAGTTATCAGCCACCCCCACCTTCACCAGGTACGTCTGCTCTTCTATTTTGACATAGACATTGGCGGTAGGTAACTGTCTTTTATCTCCATGTACACAGCAGATAGGCAATTTGTTGACTGTGCTGATCAAAGAGGGTGATATAAACTTTCTTCTTACCAGCGTTTGATCACTGCCGGTGTCAATCAAAGCAGTCAATTTCTCACCATTTATCTCCACATTTGTAGTTCTCAAAGAGCTTCGGGATTTGGTTACATTCCTACTTGGTACAAAACATAGCTGTGTAAGCTGAGCTGAGATCTTTGGACAATTTGGTTTAGTGTGCCCTTCTTGACCACACAGGTAACATATGGGAGGTCGTTTAGGAACAAAATTTAATTTGGCTGAAGTAGGTTTCCCCATGTAGGGCTTACCAGACCCCTCCACCTTCCTTTGCTGAAAGTGAGGCATGTCGAGAGAATGGCGGTCATTAACAGGTTTCCAAGCCCACGGCTTACTCTTTCCTCTAGCTGCAACAAACACATCCGCCAGAGACGCTGCTTCCGCTGCGGTGCTGGGATCTCGCTCTCGAATCCACACCTGGAGTTCAGGGGACAGCATTCTAAGATATTGCTCCATGATGATGATTTCACTCACCTCCTCCACTCGTTTCCTCTTAGGCTGGATCCACTTTCCAAAGAGTTCTTTGAGTCGGTTATACAGCTCTATTGGACTCTCTGATGGATCTACTGATAAGGAACGGAACTTTTGTCGGTAAGTTTCAACATTGACATCATATTTCTTTAAAATAGCACACTTCACTTTGTCATAGTCAGTAGACTCGTTCACGTCCATAAGGACGTAGGCTGCTCTTGCTTTACCAGTCAGCAAAGGGATTAAATGCCAAACCCAATCAGTTTTAATCCACCTACAAGCAACAGCAATCCTTTCAAAGGTAATAAGGAAGTGTTCTACGTCATCAGTGTCACTCAGCTTCTCCAATCGAGGCATCTGAGATAATGGTGGGCCTACATTGTTCCCAACTTGAGCAAAACTCTCCTGATGTACTGAAGCCACAGAGTTTCCATCTGAATCTAAATGATCCACATCGTCCCTTCCCCGGGACTCCCGGTCAACATCAGGTAAGTGAAGATTAGGAGAGGTGCGTGCTTGGACCTCCATTTGCAAAAGACCGAACTGGTGCTGGAGAGCCTTAAACCTTCGCTCCTGATCCGCCTGCTCCTGCTGTCTTGCAGTCTCCCGGCCTTCCGCCCTGGCCATGTGGACTCGAAGCAGACTTGCCAACTCAGTCACCGAAACTTCTCTGTCTCCTGTTGTCTCGCCTTCAGCTCCTTCTACCATGTCCTGGTTATCCTCATCCCTTTCTTCCTCTTGCTGCAAAGGCGGAGCCTTAGACACACCTTTCTTTAAGGTACGGCTCATAATGACAGGGGGGAAAAAAGGAGAAAAAAAAACACAGCCACGAGGGGCAAAAAAAAAACAAATACTGCTTAGTGTCCTTGACCGACTGAAATATCCCACCGCTGCCACCATATGTGAGGGACCGAGAGGTCAGGAACAAGGAACACAAGCTTTATAATGAAAAATGGGTTTTTATTTGAACCCAAAAATAAACAACTTTACAAACTCATAAACTTCATAAACAACAAAAATGAAATAAACTAAACAAACAGAAAATGAAGTCAGAAACAAGTAGACAAAAACAACCAAACAAACTAAAACTGACTTGCTCAAATGAACAAAGCAACAGCTTATAAAGGAAAGGATGGGCCCATTACAAATTAAGAGGGAAAACAATTTAACTACACATTCAACATACAAACTTAAGTAAATCAAAATCAAGTCAAAATAGAGATACATAATAAATAAAGATAATGAAAGCAACATGAAATCAAATACCATAAATATATAACTAAATAAATCAATTAATAAAGACTGACGTTTCTTCCTCCCCCGGACCACTCCCAGCAATGGTATGTTCGGGCGGAACCAATATCCCTTAAAATCCCCGTTCCTGCCCGGACTCTAATTTCCATCGCGCCAGGATGCGGCCGTTGCTTTTCCCACGCCAGGATGCGGCTGCAGTGGACCATGCCTGAAGGTCACGGTAAACTTAACTCAAAATAGAAACAAATATAAGTGACAGGTACAATGTAACTAATTTGCGTGCACTTCAAATCAGTAACAAAGTAAATAAAAATGGGTTGTAAATGTAAACTTAACAATAAAGAATTAATAGATGTTTGTTTGTTTCCGTGTGGTTATTGTCCCATTATACTAAAATAAATGTGAATGACAAAATAAGGAAAGAAACTTAATGATTCTTAAATGAATGAATGACTGTGTAAATGAATGTGTGTGTGTGTGTGTGTGTGTGTGGGCGATGACATAACATTACCGCTCTTGTGCGGACTCCACTTGGGCCGTCACAATCCCCACCAGAAGCCTACGATCAATCAATGAGCGACGGCTCGTGGTACCTTCACAAAGAGCCACAAAATCACTCTCCAGAACATTCTCATTCACGGTTCCATGCTGGTGGAATGAACTCCCCACTAGAGTTCTCAACGGGCCGGGTCGGCCCGACAAACCCGACGGGACCCGCGGGTTCGGGCCGGGTGTTGAGTCGAAAATATAAGCAAATGACTCGGGTCGGGTCGGACCTCGGGCTTAATCTTTTCCGCTCAGTGAAAAAAAAAACATTTATTAATCATCGCTTTGGCTGCTGCGTGCGGGTGGCTGGCCGTAATAGAGAAGAACACGCATCAGTCAATCCACTGTGGACGCACTACTGTTCCTCCACGATGCCTTATAAGCATACGATTATGTTTGCTATGCCTATTTTGTTTCAAAACTCGTAGCCCGCCCGCTGGCTGGCTGTTTGAGTTCTTTTTATTTATTATTGTGTTAAGATTTTTATTAAAACAGGCATTGGCGTTAGCTACTTTCCTTTGAAAATAGTTGGCAACACTGCACTTGCGCGCATTTCAGACGTGATAGACGATGGAAAAAGCAAAGAAAACACGGTCGGAAGACTAGGAAAAGGAAAGAATCTGACCGTGTGAGAATTAACGGACAAGAGGGCTTTTCACTCGTTGGCGCGAGCTAAAAGCAGCACTGGATGCAACAATGATGCTGACCTGGCGATCTTGTTGATGGACTGGTAAGTAAATCTTTCTAAGTATGTACATTTTATTATGTGATTTCACCGGAATAAATAGAGAGTCACCGCGACGCGGCGATAGATTGAAAAGCGCGTCCGAGTCGGGCCGCGGGCCGGGTTCGGGCAGATATTCATGTTGATGTGTCGGGTTACATCGGGTCCGGGCTTTAAAAGCCACGGGCCGGGTCGGGTCGGGTTATAATTTTCAGGCCCGTTGAGAACTCTACTCCCCACCGTCATCCGGAATGCAGAATCCCTGACAGCATTCAAAAGACAACTGAAAACTCATCTCTTCCGTGAGCACTTAACATAAATTTTTTTTAAAAAAAATTAAAACAATCCTCACTTGTCTGGTTTATGCTAGTCTGAAAAATGTTTGAACTTGGTATTTTGAGCACTTCTTGGGTTGCTATTGTCTCTTTACGATGACTCGTTTGGTTTAGTCCTAAGTCGCTTTGGATAAAAGTGTCTGCTAAATGACTAAATGTAAATGTAAATAATCAAAATCAATCAAAAATTAATCAAAAAGCTTGTCTAATTAATTAAAATCATGAAACGTATACAATTTAACATCGATTTATTAAAAGTTTAACAAAAAAATATATTAAAAAATCCAGAAAAATTACAACGGAATTTTTTTTTTATTTAACAGTTGATGATGTGCCGCACTGACTGTTTTAAAGGGTACCTATTATGGATTTTTGAAAATTGCCCTTCATGTAGTGTGTAACATAGATCTAAGTGAACGAAAACATCCTGCAAAGTTTTAAACATGAAAGTTCACCGTACAC
Source organism: Chrosomus eos (assembly GCA_036326025.1). NCBI lineage: Eukaryota > Metazoa > Chordata > Actinopteri > Cypriniformes > Leuciscidae > Chrosomus > Chrosomus eos. Next base: position 35,485,484 of record CM070823.1, on the reverse strand, counting down.
AAAGTTATTGTCTCTCAAAAGTAAGAGTCGACTCTGAGTAGCTGATATGAATCGTTCGACGAACGATGCTTTTCCTTTGTCTAGTTGACGTCAACTTGACAAGTTATTTGAATAAGATACGCCCTCTTATTGCGTTCGGAGACCAGTGTTGCCAGGTCCGTATGCCTGCACTGTTTCCGCGGGTTGTTTGTGTAGTGCACGGGTTGACGCGATTGTTTTATCCACTGGAACATGATTGTTATTGGGGAAACACCCGGGAACGCTATTTGACTATTTTTGGCCGTGATTGGGTTAGTTTTGATGAGCAATTGGGCTGGTTTTGTTGTGCAGACCTGGCAACCCTGTCGGAGACGCCAGGGAAAACTAACATCATATCGAGACGCTGTTTTGAAGTGCGACGCAAAAGCAAACTTTTTTCATCTGCCCAGTGAGGAGCATTTGAAGACTAAGTGGCTACAGTTCATATATACAACTATACCACAGAAGTATAGCCTTGTTCTGTGTTCGCGTAATTCTGAAGATGATTGCTTCACAAACCTAAATGCTATAAAGTATGGATTTGCGAGCCGTCTGATACTGAAGGAAGGTTCAGTACCGAGTTTATTTGGATCAGCTTCCTTCTCCGAATCACAACCTGTAAGTATTATTAATATTAATTGTTGCTTTTATGTTTTATGTATCATGCTCAATAAGTATGTGTGTGTGTTGTGTACGCACAGCACATAGGTCGTCAGTTGTATTGAAATATGTGAAGTGTTTGTCGTTGTTAATGGAGTTGTCATAAAGAATATAGCTATAACGTTACCTCTTAGTACTGCATTATCAATATGTTTATGCGTTGGGCTAACGCAAACAAAGACTGAATGTGCTTTTACCACTAAACTTTGGGCTATGGTAGCTAGCTAACATATCACATCACCACAGATTAGCGTCACGCAAAGGCGGGGTTTGGAAAAATGACTCGCTAAACGATTCATATGGGAGTCGGTGAGCAAATCAAGTAAAAATAAATGCATATTATAAGACAACAAAAGTGTTTTTTGTCATGGCATGCTCGTAAAACTGTTGTTGGGGACTCCCAGAACAATATTAGGAACATTTTAAATGCCATAATAGGTACCCTTTAATTACACTTGTCTGATCGTATCAAATATTGATTTTTGTTTTAGCAAGCAGCATTCAAAATCCATTTGTCTCAGAAGTGTTTGAATGGGCATGACGCCTCTGTCTGACGAAGCAACTGCGTTTTGTGCATCATATTGTTTACCTGGACAGTCGTGTAGTTTGAAGAGGTGGGTCTCCTACATACAACTCGACCAACGCCTCTTCTCTCCACAATGAGACATCATGGAGTTTGGATCCACACCTCAGACAACGGTCCAGGATGGGAATCTGGGCCGGAGTCATCCTGGACTCTTGCACCTGGAAAATGACAGCCCAGTGTCACAGAGGAGAGTGTTTTTCAGTCCTGGTCCAGGGATCCCCAACAATGAATATTTTCTGTTTCCCCAATCAAGGTTAATTCACCTAAATTGTGTTTCTCAAATAAAAGTGTTAGGGGACTCTAGGATCATGATTGAGAAACACAACAATAGCTTCCATTTACCAGGATTTTGAACCACATGTTGTACCCACATAACTGCATCATAATATAGTATTACTATTAATATATTTTTCTTTCCATATTTCTATTACTGTAGCCTTCATTACATTACTTATTTTCGGTTTCTTTATAATACTGTGTGTGTTCATTTCAGAACATGCATGTTTCATTTTTGTGTAATTCCTATGTACGTCTGCACTGTGTAACTTACTTTCCTTCCGCACTGGAAGCATGACTATCATCAAATTTTATGTCAACCTTTTCAAAGTCTCATAATTACTTTGAAGTTTAAAACTAAAGTGTCTTAAACACTGTCTTTATCCTGCCAGGTAGTATATTCTGTCAACTGTCATAATCGTTCAAAAAAGTTTCCTCTCGGAGACTATCTTGTCAAAATATACGTCATTATGACGTAGTTAGGGTTTAAATAGTCATTTGATGTCAAGTTATTTTGGTGTCTAAATTAAATTACTTAATTAATTACCTCGCCTCTAAAAAGATCGTTGTTCTTTGCCGCGGAATTGGATATGCGCGGCTTGCGCGCGCGGTGTTGCAGTTGTGTGCGCGCGCAGTCACATCATGCGCGATGTTGTCATCATGGTTGTCATCATAGACCGATGTTGTAGAGAGCTCTTTTTTTTTCATTTCATAATTTTATTATTTAATATATTATTATATTAATTACAATGACATATTACTATATATTAAATACAAATGTTAATACGTTTTAGAATCAACTTTTATTTATTATTTCAATACGTTTTAATTTATTACAACAAATAACTGAATAATGCGTTCAGTGTTTTGCTATTTGCTAGGAAGTTTTTTTTTTACTTGCTTGTTCATATCAGTGGCGTACTTCATTCTTCCATTATTTGTATTTTATTTTGTTGTTAGATCTTTCGATGGTTACGGTTCACGTTTCTGTAATGATGTAAAAGAAATCCGCATTTTGAACTTGACAGTGTTTATTCGTCTGTGACTCTGTGTGATCGATAGAGGGCAGTAAAACACTTCTGCTGCAGCTGTATCTGCATGAAATGGCGAATCTAAATGCAGTTCACGCACTTATCCTTTACTTTGTATTCATCAGAAACAACATACACCAACTAAAAGCACTCGCAACAATCATAGACTGTTAAAATAAAAGCGACCACAATAAAGCTTTGATATTTAAACATGCAGAAATAATACGTTGTTGTTGTTTTTTTAAATATGATCAATCTGGTTATGTGTTCAGCTAACTGTGTAATATAGTGTTACTGTTATTTAACTGGTGACTGCGACTTATTTATATTTCAGAAACATAAACGGATGAACATGAATGACTGTGACGCACCAATAAAAACACACGCCGCAGCGCATCACGGGAAATGGAGTTGTATGTTGAAGATACGCACATCCAATTACTTCAAGGGTTTACTAATATTTCTCTTCCCCAAAAAATAAAGGGTGACAGCAAATCAGCGACTCTATAAATGTAGTGTCCCAACGTGAAAATTAAGTTGAAAAATAATCAAATATGCTCATGTTTGAATGAGTTCAAAATAGTGAAGCTCCAAAATAGCAGCTTCAGGGGCGTTAACTGTTTCTATTCTCGCGAGATTTGCGTTGAGCTTGGCGTCTCCACGCTCTTTTTAATTATTACTGTACATAAGCAGTGATGCTGTAAGTACGAATGAGAAATGGGTTAAAACAAACGAACACAGCTTACCAGCTTCTGAATACAACCAGTTCCAGCCTACTCGCTAGTTTCACATCACATCTCTGGAGTCTCAGCCTGAGGACGCGAACTCTCGCGATGGTTTGCTATTCCTTCGAGCTTACAGACTTCCTCTTTTGCATTTTTTGTAGCCATCCAAAGAACAGCACAGTAATGCGACATGCCGATAGGAATTACAGGGTATGATTTAAAAAACAACAACGTTTATCCTCCGCTTTCGTTTCAGCATTCAGGGCGACGTGAATTCTCGCGTGTTTCTCGCTCGTATCTCGCGAGATTCGCGTCATTCGCTCTCAGACTCCATGATCTGATCCCGAGCGGAGCGGCGCGATCATAACTGCGTGTTCCGCGCGCGTTCAGGAGCGTCGTGCGGCGCTCACATCTCCGCTCAAATGGACTAGAAATGATCTTGTGAGGATGGAGAGCGTTAAACTGAAGAAGAGCAGTGCTCTGAGTGTGGCCTTGAGAAGCACAGCAGATGAAGAAGATGATGAAGGCCAGAGAACATCGAACCAGACGAGCTCAGACCAGCCCAGGACCAGAAGCCAGAGCCCAGCTGAGCTTAACATGGTAAACAAAGCCTGCAAAGGCACCTCCAGTCTGCTTTTGAGGAAGAGGAGGGTGAAGAGGCATGTGTCTGGTCTAAACTCATCTCACAGCCGGAGTCTTGACCGACAGACGCTGCTGAGACACCGAGCCAGTCCTCAACTACAGCTGTCAGACCGCCAGTGGGTCCGCCAGGACCTGCGCCGGGGCTCCATCCACGTGCACGACCGGCTGCTGGCGTGGTCTCACCCGGCCCGGCCCGTTCTGTGCACCGTGGACAGCACCGCGGCCGAGATAGCCCAGCGTCTGCAACAGGCCGGCGGAAAAACGTGCTCCGTCCTGAGGCTGAACGCTAAAAGCTACCTGTCCACCGATGTGAACGGAAACTGCGATGGAGAGTATCCGCTCCGGCACCTTCACCCCGGGACCGAGAGCCTCCCGGATCAGCCCGCTGACCGGTTACGCCTCCTGCTCCTGCATCCGTACCATCCGCAGGAATACGACATCTACACGCCCTCGGAGGCCAGCGCGGACCGCTCGTCCCCTCAGGACGAGGACTCCCTGAAGAGGTTCGCGGGGTCCGATGTGGAGACCAGCAGTGCTTGTGACGAGCTGAGCTCCGGGGCCCGGTTCAGCCAGCACCGGGACTCGCTCAGCGACGACATGATCCTGGGCACGGATGCGTCTGCGTTCGACAGCAGCGCCGCCGAGGGCCTGGACACGTACGGGAGCTCCTCGGACGAGCTGGAGCTGGACTGTCCCGCGGAGCCCGTCCTGCCGGGGCCCGTGACCGGTGACCCACCGCCTGCTCTCGGGCACAGTCCAGGGTCAGCGGGCACACCGCCCGATTCGGACTCCGGCCCGGCCCTGTATGTTCAGCTGCACGGCGAGGCCGCCCGGCGCCTGGGCCCCGATGAGAGGCCCCTACAGATCCAGAATGATTTTCTCTTTAAACTGGGATTTAAGGACCCGTGGCGGGTCCAGGAGGAGGGGATGAACACTGAGCTGGGATCTCTCCTGCGCTTCTACGCAGGTAAATGACTGCTGTTGTACTACTACTTCATGTTTACGGCCTGTGTGAGAGAGTCGTGAGGCAGATCACATCGTCCCGCATCCACACATGAAGAGTTTGCTGTCAGCTGATGGTGTGCGTTCATGGAAATGAGCCCTGAATGTAGAGTAGAAACAGCGGCTGTGGCTCATGTACACAAGTGTCTGCGTGTTGACGTAGGCGAGGTCGCTTCACCTTCTCTGTGTATGAGAAGTCACAGTGACAAACCCCTTTCAAACTTCCTAGAGAAATGTATCGCACAAAGTAGTGGTTTTCATTGAGTTGTATTTGTCGATTTGGGGGAAAGTGTCAGCTAAATGAATATTGTGGCGAGCATCTAAGAAGTGTTTTAGTTCAAGGGATTTGCAGACTTTGGCAGCTTGGCTCAAATCTGAGGTTCTGACACTGACAGTCAGAGGAGACACACGTGAGACACGACTTTATCTCAGGAGAAGCAGTTTCAGTCTTTCAAGACAGCTTTAGTTGTGGTTGGAATGGCTTTGAATTACTCATTTTTTACTTTACAAATTGCTCAGGCTTGTTTTAGAAACACAGTACGCGTGCAGGCAGAAGATTTGACACTGAGTTCACGTGACGTCACGCTCAAGCAGTTGTTATATGACACGTGCATGTCAAAAATAGTTCTACAACTCTTTAATTATTTACTTACTTCAGAAACCTATGTAACAAATGAAGGACTGGTCACACTTTATATTAGGTGTCTCTTTAACTATTATGGACTGACTAAAAATGTTATGCACCCGGTTGTGGTAAAGTTAGGGACTGGGATAATGGGGCAAGGAAAGGTACAGTGCGCAGTTATAGATGAGATTACAGAAATTAATTACATGCAGGTATTTTTGATATACAGTACACAACACACATTGCATTTAATCAAATGATTAGTTTAGGGCCGTGTTTACTCCTGGTGTTGAGATGCGTTTCAGTCGATCGGATCACAGGTACACGAGGGAGACTCATTCCCGTTTACACCTGGTGTTTTAATCCCTCTCTTTTGTTCACTTTCAAACTCTTCTGTGCTGATTTCTTCAAGGGAGAGTCTATGTGTGGTGGGTGAATGTATGGACTTTTTTAAATCTTTCGATGTAATGGACGAAATAAGCTTGTGCAATTTCCAAATGAACTTGAAAGGAGAAAAGAGAAGAACATACGACTAGCAGCAGCTTTAGTTTCTGCTCTGACACTCACAAGACCAGCCGAACACTGTGAGTGTGTGTTAGAAATCAGCAATGATCAGAAAACTTTGTGCTTGGTACGTTTTTCATCTTCAAAACTTGAGTCTTCAGACGAAGTTTAAACCCGTCTGGCTTCCCATAAGTAGGTCAGTTGGCGTAGAGAAGACGGTCATTTGTGGCTGTTTGAACACATTCGACCACATGAGCGATTCGACTCCCTCTGCAAGTGATCAAAAGTGGACGAGCTCAACACGTTTAGACCCCGTTTACTCCTGTATTTAGCGTCGTCCACTTCCGATCCGATCGACCAAAACACGCCTTAATAACAGGAGTGAATAGGACCTAAATGTTACTAGCCTATATAATAGTTAAAGGCACTTAATATAATTTTGGACTGAATAACCTTGCAAATTTAAACTTACTGAAGTGTTTACAATCTTTAAAAACACATGCTGTAAAGTTAGCATGAGTTGATGTGTTGTCACTGATCCTATATGATGATCGAATGCCAAACATGACCCGGCAGGAGCTGTCTTTAAAACTTCAGCAGCCGTAACAACAACATCATCAATTCACAATGATTCTCCGTGTTTATGTTCCCATGGATCTCTCTCTCTCTCTCTCTCTCTCTCTCTCTCCTCTCTCTCTCTCTCTCTCTCTCTCTCTCTCTCTCTCTCTCTCTCTCTCTCTCTCTCTCTCTCTCTCTCTCTCTCAACCCCTCTCCCTCTCTCCCCTCTCCCTCTCTCTCTCTCTACACCTCTCTCTCTCTACACCTCTCTCTCTCTCTCTCTCTCTCTCTCTCTCTCTCTCTCTCCTCTCTCTCTCTCTCTCTCTCTCCTCTCTCCTCTCTCTCTCTCTCTCTCTCTCTCTCTCTCTCTACACCCCTCTCCCTCTCTCAATTCAATTCAATTCAGAAAGCTTTATTGGCATGAAAAAAAAATACATTTTGTATTGCCAAAGCATCAAGACAACATAGAAAGTGATTTATAACATTTAGTACACAAAATAATAATACTGATAGCGTAAAACAATAATAAAATAAACAAAGATTAATAAATAAATATAAAGGATTTAGAAATTATCTATATAAAAGACAAAAACAAGCGAAAAACAAAAAAAACAAACGAACACTGAACTTGGAATTGAACATTATATACATGTGTAGGTCTTAGGCTGTGAGTGTGTGTGTGTGTGTGTGTGTGTGTGTGTGTGTGTGTGTGTGTGTGTGTGTGTGTGTGTGTGTGTGTGTGTGTGTGTGTGTGTGTGTGTGTGTGTGTGTGTGTGTGTGTGTGTGTGTGTGGGTCTTAGGCTGTGTGTGTGTGGGTCTTAGGCTGTGTGTGGGTCTTAGGCTGTGTGTGAGTGTGTGTTTATTGGGTGTTTGCTGGCTTCTGGTCGTCCCTCAGGATGTGGCAAGATACTACAAATTTTGCAGCTATGTTTGAGCATTTGGCTTCTTCACCAAGAATGAAACAGAGTTTTTGGGTTGGGTTACAGGCGTTAAATTGGGGAAATATTTGATTTATTTTGGGGTAATAGTGGTCTCTAATATGTTGATATTTTGGGCATTCTGTGAGGAAGTGCAGCTCTCCTCTCTCCTCTCCCTCTCTCTCTCCCCTCTCTCTCTCTCTCCTCTCTCTCTCTCTCTCCACTCTCTCTCTCTCTCTTCCTCTCTCCTCTCTCTCTACACCTCTCTCTTTCTCTCTCTCTCCTCTCTCCCCTCTCTCTCTTACACCTCCTCTTCTCTCTCTCTCTCTCTCCTCACCTCTCTCTCTCTCCTCCTCTCCTCTCTCTCTCTCTCTCTCTCTCTCTCTCTCTCTCTCTCTCTCTCTACCACCTTCTCTCTCTCTCTCTACACCCCTCTCCTCTCTCTCTACCTCCTCTCCTCTCTCTCTCTCTCTCTCTCTCTCTCTCTCTCTCTCTCCTCCTCTCTCTCTCTCTCTCTCTCTCTCTCTCTGGTAATAAACATGGCAGCGTTCTCTGCTCCCACGGATGCACATGACATGGCCACAAAACCATTGTGAGCCTCTCTTGTCGTTTGGACGGCGCTCTTGTTCCGGTCTGTTCATTATCATTGAAATGAAAGGCTGAATGCTGTTGGTGCAGTGGAGGGTGAAGAGAGAGGGGCTCGGGATATTTAGATGCTGTTCACCCGGCCTGTTCTTGGCTCGCGCTCCCTTCACCGTCTCACGCCAGCGTCCATTGGCCCGCCGGCCAACAGTGGGGCTTCAGGAAGCGCTTTCATTCCCGCCGCTGAGAAAAACAGGGCTGAGAGGAACACACACGCATGGGGGAGGAGAGGCTGTGGGAGCAGGACTGGATCTTAGCAACTGTCTTAGGGTTAAGAGCTGATTTAATATGAGCTGCAGACTTTCACAGTGTTAACCAGAGACTGCACGCACTTTAACCCTATTAAACCTGCTGTGGCGTATTTGATACGCACGTTTCTAAAGCCTCTAAATGATCAAAATGTTGCTGAAAAGCCTCTTGCACTCATTCTGCTGCTTCATACGTTTTTAGCAAATAAAAGGCATTTTAGTATAAAAATGAAATGTCCACAACAGCTGTGAAATCTTTTTTTTTGTAAAGCAAACATAAGAATAACATTGATGTTGTGATTTGAAGAAGAACACTTACTGGACTGAAGCAACTTAGCTTTACTTGAAGATCGATACATCATTTGTCAAACATCATCCGGCTTTTGAGGAACGTCCATTTGTTCGTCTCTCAGCTTGGAAACTGCAGAGCTTTGATAATAAACCTGAACATTTACATATCATCTTACTAATCAGGGCTCGAAATTAACTTTTTTACCTGGTAGCACTGGTGCTCCCAACTTCAAAAAGTTAGGAGCACCAGCAAAGATTTAGGAGCACCCACCAAATGTGACGTTTAGGTCTGCCTGTAAAGCGGAACGACTGGCAGCATTCTGATGATTAAAAGCCTTAATAATCGAAACTGATTTGTTTTCCACACACTTGTCCCTGCATTTTTTTTGTGCTTGGCACTCTCTCCTTGTTTAACCAAGCTCTTGCGCTTAAAATGTATTGGTTTTCGGTGGTGGCCGATGGACACTGTCATCCTTTCTTGCCCTGTTTTTTTTTTTATTAAAGCTGTGATTTTACCACTGTATTTCATAGCTTTGTAAGATAAAATCCTTCTTTGCTAAACCTAATCATCATTTTGGTATATCATCATATCAATTTCAAAAACTACAATAATTAAGTAACATTAAAAAGTTTATTTTAACTAATTTTCTACCATATACAATTGAATACAATTAGCAGCTAGCTAACAACAACTTGATTTGCACTTTTTGTTTCTGGTTTCACCTCACTCCAGTCTAAACTAAAAGTTTTGGGGTTTTTTGGTAAGTTTTCTTCACATTGTCATATAAATAACCTGAAAATACTGTAGTTTATTAAGGTTAAATCTTCCTAACCACTCTTACTAAAAATAAATGTGGTAAGCACACTTACATTCTCATTTTAAGAGGTGTTCTGAGTAAATGTGGTTTGATTTGTTAACATTAGTTAATGCATTAGGCTAACTAACATGAACCATGAGCAATACATTTGTTACTGTATTTATGAATCTTTGTTAATCTTAGTTAATAAAAAATACAGCTGTTCATTGTTTGTTCATGTTACTTCACAGTGCATTAGGCTAATTAATGTTAACAAATACATCTTTTGATTTCAATAAGGCTACTATTAATGATTAAATTAGCATTAACAAAGATTAATAAATGCTGTAGAAATGCAGTTTATTAATAGTTAATGTTAACTAATGTAGTTAACTAGAGTTTAATAAATTGATCTTTATTGTAAAGTGTTACCGATTTGTTATACACCGAAGCAGACGTCTCGTGAGTTCAGTGTTGGACAGATCAGTTGTTTTAACCATTCATTAAAGTGAATCAGTTCAAATGAGTCATTAGTTCGCGAATCGCACGTGCCATTAGCGGACGTGTAGGATACGGCACACATTGTTGTGTGATTATCCCAGCAGTTTAGGACATCGCACAAGATTTGTGTCAACACAGAAAACATTTCATCACTGGATAGTTTGTTTTGTTTATTGAAATTGAGGTTTATGTCAGCTGAATGTGCGGAACGCTTTTTTTTTTTTTGCACAATTCAAACCCTGGGGTAATTCAGGCGAAAAATCTCCGAATGCTTCACGTGAAACTTCGGTCTTCTTACCTTTTACCATCGTGTCAATTCTCGATTTCGATTAATATGCGTGAGGGAGGGAGAGCAAGACTGTTTGAAGACTGTGAGAGTGTGTGTGCGCGCGCGACCGTCTCTCTCTCTCTCTCTCTCTCTCTCTCTCTCTCTCTCTCTCTCTCTCTCTCTCTCTCTCTATGCTCGTTCTTTCAGTAATATGAGCCCTATCACAAGCGCAGCAGTCATCTATCACTCACCGATCAAATAGGGATTTGGCGGTCGCCAAAAAAAATCAATGCAGGAAAAACCTCGTTTCATCTTCTCTATTCAGCCTTTTAGTCGCGCGGTAGTCAGCTCCCTGTCACGTGACAACGGAGCGCAGCGTAAGTGAATGGAAGTGATTGACAGCTAATATTAACCTATCTAAAATCTGCTTTAAAGTTATGAACGTAAGGATGAAGTTTGATTGGATGTAATCGTTGGATAGAATGATGGTCCGGCCACCGCGTATCAGCGCCTGATCAGCGCACATAAGGTACATACTGTGCAGTAATTTGCGAACGTTTTGTAGAGAAATAAAAACAGGTCGCACCACAACCATTATTTGCACTCGCACAGATGCTCCCAAATATATTTTTAGGTCGCACAGATTAAATTTCAGGAGCATATGCGACCAAAATGGTCGCAATTTCGAGCCCTGAATACATATTATCGGGAACTAATTATATTATTGGGAACTTTTTATGTAAGTAGTCTGTTCAATTTCAAAAAATGAAGGGGTGGGGCACTAGCTTGAAAAAGCTACATTTTAATTTCTTGCTGCTGCTTGGCGCCATATTTTTGCTTAATAACTCTGAAATTAAGAGCATTTAAGTGTGCGGGCATGGAAAAGGTATGATAGTCGATAATGATACGGATAATCTGTGGAGCTGGTCTCGGTTGAGCCAGACGTACAGTAAAGGTTTGCATTGGTCTGGATCTTGGCAGATGTTGGCTAGATTAAAGCTCATGTGACGCGGATTACTGGCCGGTCAGCTGATTCCACCCGTCAGTCATCTCTGAGTCTGCAGTGACTGTAACGCAGTGTTTCCTCATTCCCGAAGGCTCCCTCCCCCGTCTGAAGGCATGTGAAGTGTGTGCTCAGACGTTTCGGGAATGTCAGGCATGTGCGGCTCACTGAAGTGTGTATTACATCACGTTACATCAGTCTAAGTAACTCTTTATCCTGCAGATCTCTCCAAAAACACATGATCATGAATGATGGCCATAGGTGTTCTTCACACGAATTTTGAACAAAGCCTGTTCTTGTCTTAGGACAACTTTGATGAACTTTTTTGATCCGCTTTAAATGTTGACTACTGTATTTGATCATAAGGTGCTGTTTTATGAGCACAAGAACAGGAAAAGTGTTTCCTGACCTGAAGGATAATTTGTATTTCATTGAGTTGAATGTTCCTGAAGTCTCTTTGAGATACGACTGATAAAGCAGAAGCGCCGTCAGGATTTTTATCAACCTGTAAAACAACTTTGTTAGATTATTAAACATATAATATCTAAGGGCTCCAAACCGGTTCAAGAAACGTAAATGAATGAAATTTTTACACGAACATAAACAAAAAACGAAATGAAGTTTAATTGTTCTTAACAGAAACGCTTATTTGAAATGACAAGGTCAAACTTTTTGTCGCGTGACTTGACACCTGTGTCTGTCGCCAGTGCAGATATGCAAAACTATTATTGATAGTCGTATGGCAGCGTTGGCAAGAAGTGTGTGAGCACGTGAATGTTGTGTGTGTATACGTCTCTGTATCGTGTGTGTGTGTGTGTGTGTGCAAGAGCAGTAGAGATAGTGAAACATCATCCCAATGAATTTAACAGGTTATTAACTGTTATGGAAGTTACAAACCAAAGCATCATGTGTTTATGGTTTACACGTGCGTCCTGCGAATATACTTGTTGTGTTCTGCTAGTTGAGTCCTTCTTTAATGATATATGACACACGTCTGTTGTGTACTATTATTTTACAGATCACATCTTTATGAAAAGCAGTTATTTTTGCACGCTGTTAAAATAGTCGTACTAATGTTAAAGTGATGGTCATATTCCCAATATTCACTGTAAAGCCACTGGTTAAGCAAGTGCTTGTTCAGTAATGTGATGATAACATAGGGCCCCGCTTCAGATATCTATCTATCTATCCATCCATCCATCCATCCATCCATCCATCCATCCATCCATCCATCCATCCATCCATCCATCCATCCATCCATCCATCCATCCATCCATCCATCCATCCATCCATCCATCCATCCAACCAACATCTATCTATCTATCTATCTATCTATCTATCTATCTATCTATCTATCTATCTACTAACATCTATCTATCTATCTATCTATTTTCCATTCCACTGAACTACTTTTCCATTGTTTTTCAATATAAAAATGCGCGCCCCATCTTTTGCAGCATCTCCCCATGATGACACTGTGTTATAAAAAAGCGGTGCTCCCAAAAGAAGTTCATTCCACCCCCATTTTATTGTGTGTAAATGAATGGTCCTTTAAAGCCTTCAGACTTCAAGATTCTAAAACTACCTCCAAATTTTTGCCAGCATTTGTCTTGACAAATTTTGTAAAGCTATTTTTTTTCAGTATTTTTTTGTCATGTTTAGTTGGTATCTCTCTGTCGCGCTCTCTTCACCAACACATACTCACTCTGACTGTTACATAACTGTTAGTCTCTTGACGAACATCTCGACCCACTCATGCACGTGTGTGTGTGTGTGTGTGTGTGTGTGTGTGTGTGTGTGTCATGTACACACACTGTGTCATCCTGCTCTTTAACGCTCTCACACATCTCATTTTCTGCATACACAGGTTTTTTTATACAGTTTGCAGTGTGTGTGTGTTCACTCTTCACTACTGCTAATATGTGTGCACTAATTTCCGAGTATGGGTTGCCATACGTGGCCTTCAAACACGTCACTTGCACATTTCAGAAACTGCTGCAGTGTTTTATGAGTCAGTACAGTACAAATGTACAGTGTATGTAATGCAATGTACAGTGTGTCTCATATAAAGGTTGTAGGTTGTTCTGAGCTTCCTCGGCGTGATCCGTTTTCTTCAATCCTGTTGGGTAGCATTAATGTGACTCTGGGCGACAGGAGATTTCACTCACTCTCTCTATTACTGTAATGAAAACACACTCCTTACACCTTATATTTACAATTTTACTTTACAAATTTAGAATTTTCGCTTAAGATAAAACTAAGAACTCAATATTTTATTTAGTTTACTTACTATAACAACTTTGAAAGACCTTATTGTGATGTTTTTTTAAAGCATGCATTATCTTTTCTGTTTCGTACTAGCAAGAAAGGGGGAAAAAACACCAGAAAAAAATAATATAAAACCTAAACCCACAATAATTAATAATAAATGAATAAAACAGCACATCAACACTCCGCTGTCACGTGTGTGTGTGTGGTGTGTGTGTGTGTGTGTGTGTGTGTGTGTGTGTGTGTGTGTGTGTGTGTGTGTGTGTGTGTGTGTGTGTGTGTGTGTGTGTGTGTGTGTGTGTGTGTGTGTGTGTGTGTGTGGTGTGACTGCTGTATTGAGCATCTGGATCCAGATGAATTTCAGGAGAGTCAGCAGCATCGGTGACCGTGCTGAGCTGTGTGTGAGAAACTTTAGAGGACGCGAGTGTGTCTGCGGATCTGAAGGCACTGTGTGTCATCAATATAAATGCACTGTAATTGCGACTGCCCTCGTACATCCATCATACCAACCCTGAAGCTTAACCTTAGTTCAGGCATAGGCTAACTGTTTGAGCGCCTTTTTCCCTATCACGTTTCCCTGTGATCATGTAATCATCATAAATGACTAATTAGAAATCATTTAAAAGGTTTTTAAAAGAGAACAGCCTCTGTATTCCAAAGCCATCTAAGTTTAGATCTTGGCTCAAAAAGAGCAAATACACAAAATGTACATTTGATGCAATATTTAAAATTCATTAAATATGAGTTAGTCACTTGATGTGACTACATGCATGTGTGTGTATTTATATATATATACAAAATAATTATACACGCACATATATTATGTAAACACAAACTTTTATTTTGGATAATCGTGTGATTAATCGTTTCACAGCCCTAAAAACGCACATCAGCTGACACAGATCAGGACAGGTTTCTGAAGTTATAACAGTATGTAAACCATCAAACGTGTTGTAAAGCGGCTTGGAGCAGCCATTTTTGAGTTTGTAATGAACGCGTTTGTAGTGAGTGCTGAGAATGGAGAGGAAGATCGCTGAATAAAGACTCAAATTTAGGTCTGTTCCTCGCAAACATATGTATCTAAAGCCGGATGCACACTGTGCGATTTACGAGGTCCTTTACGATTGTTGCCAGTCAGACTGTGCTAACATGATCCTCGCTGTAAGTCGTGTCACACTGTAAGATCTCAGTTGTCATTAATGTCAGACTGTACGACAGTCAAGAGCTATGAGCTGCGTTACACGCGGATTGAAATGGTGGCTACAAAGAAATCTCTAACGTTCATTTTTATTAATGTCTTAATAAAACGAAGACAATTTGATGGTCGTCGTAGGAGAGTCACAGGACTGTGAGTCAAATCTTCTAACACTGCCAGAATTTCGTCGGCGGTAAAATTTTATCGCAACGGTCATTAATCGGCTGTCAGTGAACATGTCATACTAACGATCAATGACTTCAAATTTTAGCCTAGGATCAGAGGAATCTTTTATAGGTCTTGCTATATTGGTCTCAGACGGCCAAATCGTGGCCAAAATCGTACAGTGTGAAGTGATCCGGCCTAAAGATGTGGATTACAGCGCACGCATAAAAGTGATTACTTTGGTGAATTTTTGTACGTTTTTTTCTTTTCTTTTCATTTTATGGTTTATGGTCACAGCGTAGAACTATACGGAGAAAATGCCTTTTGGGTCCCATGGCAAACAAAATAAATATTACACAATAAACAATGGTTAAAGGGATAGTTCACCCAAAAAATGAAATTTCTGTCATTGATTATTCACCCTCATGTCATTCCTAACCCTATCGAACACAAATCGAATTCAACAACTTCTCGTCTGTGTCAGTCAGTGCTGATCCGGCAGTCTGACGTAGATCTCATAGCGCTGCACTGTATTTACAATGTAAACTGCGTAGGAGATCTGACACAGACGAGAAGCAATGGTAGAATAAAGTCTATTTTAGTTTGTTTTTTCGCGCGCAAAAAATATTCTAGTCGCTATTTTAACGATGTCCGTACTAACTTTCTGGGCCTTGAAAATGGTAATTTAATTACTGTCTATGGAGGGACAGAAAGCTCTCAGATTTCATCAAAAAGATCTTCATTTGTGTCCCGAAGATGAATGAAAGTCTTACAGGTTTGGAACGACATGAGGGCGAGTATATAATGACAGAAATTTCTTTTTTAGGTGAACTAATCCTTTGAACAATTACAGAAATGCTATAAGTGTTTAAAGTGTAGTCTTGTTTAACGTTATGTAATCGAAAGCGAAATGTTATTTCATATAATTTCATTCTAATGAGATGACGTGGCCCTCTCAGACATCAGACAAACTGGTTGACCATTACTAAATATGTGAAAACAGAAACCGTGCTGACACTATAGGCACAACAAAACGTCTTTTAACTCGTCAGGTATATTGGCCTCTTTAGATAGTGCTGCTTATCTGCACACAGGCTGTTTATCTTGGCACAGTAATATGAATATAGCGGCACTTTACTGGACCAATACTGACCTTTAACCGCTACGGCACTCTGCACATCATCTATATCATTTTCACAGCGTAAAACAGTTTAGACACCACCCAACAACCAATCATAACCGAACAGTGCTCACCTGATTAAATGTTCAGTCAAATCGAGAGTCGTGCGAGTTGCAGTGAGGATAGTCTTGTTCATTTCTGTCTGTACATCGCTTGTCATCTTAGATCATCCTTCATGTAGAAGCACTGTCTAAAGATTAAAGGAGAACCCCGGCGCAAAATGAAATTTGGTCTAATTACACATTGTTACCTAGTCAACCGTTATCTGAGATTTGTTTGCATGATTATCGAATGTAAATAGTTTTATCTCAGCTTACAGTTTAGCTTATTACACTAGTATAACGCTAGCATATGGGGCATAGAGTAATGACAAATAGAAATCGCTAGTTAATACCACTAACAAGGCTCAAAATAGCCCAACACTAACACGGTAGCATAATCAGGGTCCCTACATACAAACCGAAGCATTGAGAACGTTGTAAGTGTACAGACAGTTTAATAAGAAGATATTTTATACATACAGTCAACTTCGCGAAAACAGATAGGAGCCATCTTTGGAAAACAGTCTCGAGCAATCGAACCACGAATGCCGAGCCACCTTATCACAACAACTGGCTCGTTCACATCTCACCAGCGCACTTGGCTCGGCGTTCGTGGTTCGATTGCTCGAGACTGTTTTCCAAAGATGGCTCCTGTCTGTTTTCGCGAAGTTGACTGTATGTATAAAATATCTTCTTATTAAACTGTCTGTACACTTACAACGTTCTCAATGCTTCGGTTTGTATGTAGGGACCCTGATTATGCTACCGTGTTAGTGTTGGGCTATTTTGAGCCTTGTTAGTGGTATTAACTAGCGATTTTTATTTGTCATTACTCTATGCCCCATATACTAGCGTTATACTAGTGTTATAGGCTAAACTGTTTTTAGAGATAAAACTATTTACATTCGATAATCATGAAAACAAATCTCAGATAACGGTTGACTAGGTAACAATGTGTAATTAGACCAAATTTCATTTTGCGCCGGAGTTATCCTTTAATTACTGAACTTTATCAGTTCCATATCAGATGCATAAAATCTCTAACTTTCATCATAACCTCAATAAATTTCCTAATTTCATTTAATAATAGTCTGTCAATCCAGCCGTAGGTCTGTGTTAGTGTTTTAATTTCTGCTGCCAGTGTTCAGGCCAAGAGTTACAACATATAGGACCCACCTAATACACATCATCACATCTTGGATAATAAATCGTTTTTGCACATATTTCTCAGTAATAATACAGTGCAATTCATATGTTTGGTAATATAAAGTTAAAGCAGTGTGGTTGATGAAACTAGGATTTGTGCAGTAAATCCTCTGGACAGACGACACTGAACATCTGGATCTTTCTGAAGAGTCCCGAACTAGCAGGAGCTTCATTAGTCTCCTGGTGGCGGGACGTCCTTTGACTCTTGAGTTTGAAGCATAGCTGCGAGTGAGAATGGTGAACTCGTCTGAATGAGCTGAAACCAGACCGCTTGCTTTAAATTAGCTTTCATGTTTTATGAAGGGATCACCTCACAAAAGTGCCACATAGACTCCAAGAACCTAAAAAACAATATGATATATAGTACAAATGCAGTTTGTGAGTACTGAGTGCTTACTCAATAGAGTGGTCCAGGGATGACGTGTTTTAGTAGTCCAAAACCCATAAACGAGTTAGCATTTTAGCACTACCTGAAGTCAATGGGTTTTTGGATAAATACTTGAAATAAGGTCTGTGGTGAACAACACAAAATCAAGAGATATTTTCACATTTTATTCTACAATATAAAATACATCAGTAATATCCCCAGTGATATCTTTAAAGCTTTTACTTGTCTTGAAAAAGGTGGGTGCTGACAAATCATTTCTTCATTTGTACAAAAGCAACAATAGTTATACGTTGTGAATGCCCGCTGACGGCCTGGAGCTCAATCTCCGAAAACGTTGAAACCAATTGTCAAATATGCACTATGTATAAGTCGCGTATTTAAGGGTCTAAATAACTACATTCTTGCCTAAAAAACTCTTCTACATTCTGTGACACAACAACAGTAAGCTAGTATTTGTTATTTTATATTGGTTTACAGTGGTTCAACTTCTCTGTGAGAGTGATACAAACAGTGATGCGGTCCCAGTGCTGATACTGGGGGAATATCGCACAGCGGGAAAAGGCTCTCAGCCAATCAGATTCGAGAACCAGAACGAACTGTTGTAAAAAAGAATGTTATAGAATACGAATCACGGTTGTAAAAAACGAAACGCTGTATGAACGCAACCGTACTAAGCGGCGCTACCAAACCAGAGTTTTGTTTTGTGTGACATGATTAGTGATGAACATTAAAGGGATACTCCACTTTTTTGGGGGAAATAGGCTCATTTTACAACTCCTCCAGAGTGACACAGTTGAGTTTTACCATTTTCGAATCCATTCAGCCGATTTTCTGATATTTAGAAGAATATCAGTAACCAGACAGTTTCTGGTCCCATTGACTTCCATAGTAGGAAAAAATATATACCATGGAAGTCAATGGGACCAGAAACTGTCTGGTTACTGATATTCTATTCCCATTGATCTTTTATATATAAAAAAGTGGAGTATCCCTTTAACAGTGCGTGATCGACGTAATCAATGTGGTTGACGCGTCGGTCCAGTCCTAATTTTTAAGTGAACAAAGTTATTTGCGTATCTACAGTAAGCTATATCATTCCCTGTTAGATGTTACAGCATTTATCTTATTTTTTATTATTATTTTTTTACGTTTATGATTAATGTGAATTTACTTTGAGATGTTTGCGTGAACAAAATAATTTTGCTGTATGACTGGTTTACATGAGTACGGATTCATTTTTATGGGTTTGAAACTGCTTCGAGCTTGCTTTTGAGTTTTAAATTATTCTATTATAGCTCGTGAATGAGCACAACTCATTCATTCTTTATCAGTAGTTATTAGTCTATTAGTCTGCTGGGTTATTTCCATGCTGTTGGTTAATGTTTAACTGCAGGTTTGTCCTTCAACATCAATTTAATTAAGTGTATGAGAGATTTTTTTTCATATTCATTGTTGGTTACACTTTATTGCAACGATCCTCTTTAGTTATTCTACTAACGTTAAGTAACTTTGCAACTACATTTTAAGAGATTTTACAGTTTGGGAATTTTCAGAAAGAAAGATGTCAAATCTAGGTAAAGTTTGTTGTGAATGAATGATTTGCAGTTCAAAATGAAGAAATTAGCAATAAGTTCAACAACTGTTAGAAAAATAAATATATTTCAGTGAAAAGTTTGATCACTTTTAAAAAGGGGATCAATTGAATTTATATTTTCAGGTGGTATTGTTAGATTGGATAATAATCTGATAATCTGGATTTGAAATAAACTTTTATTCATCTGAGGCCACTGGTTACGAGCTCAGTCGTGTGTTTGTGTTTATTGTGATAAGGATTAACAGTATGGAGGCATCGGCTCTAAGATGCTTGGGTCAGGTTGCGTAATGCATCAGCGTTGGTGTGCCGAAGCTCTCCAGAACCTGTCACTCATAGTCACGAGCCTTTTAAACTCCTGAAAGAAATTATTCAGGAGTTTTTAGCCCCAATATGTCATACAGGCGTTTCTCCAGTGCATTAGAGCGCACGAGCAGAGCGTGGACAAATATAGCCTGGACACACACACCCTCTTCTGCTGTGTGCCGGATATCCAGAGCACTGGATCTGCCCAAACACTCACAACAGGATGAGGTGTGTAAACTCTTGAGTTATCCTTAGAGCCGGGGGACGAGTTAGTGGGACGTCCCATTTACTGCGGCATGCAATGATTCACTGTCAGCAATGCAGAAAATTCATACGAGTCGTGGGACTCACTCATCGACCGGGTCAATCCGGTACGCACCACTGATAGGCGCTAATTTCAAACGCGTCAGGTTTTCTATTTACAGATGTATGATATATCAGCAACCGTACCGGTATTGGACAATAATATGTTCATTTTTAATGTTATTTAATCGCCCCAAAATGTAAATTTCGTCTATATATTAAAGCCCGATAAATAATTGGATTATTTCCCTCAGCTGAGACATTTTAGATGCGCACTGTTTGCCATGATGGTTATGAATTTAATGAAATCTGATTGAAATCCATTTTGAAACTCTGGCTATGTAAAATAAATGTATTAAAATTAAAATTATAATGAGAACATTTCTGGGTAACACTTTATTTGAAGGGGTGTGCATAAGACTGACATGACACTAGGCATGTGCCGGTATCAAATTTTCATGCTGCGATTAATTGATTGAGCTTTTATCACGGTATACGGTATTATCACGATATTTTATTTACATAAGAGAAACAGATGAATTGGGGGGGGATCTAAAAAAAACAATTTGCATCACAATAGGTGTAATTGTGATTGTCAAAACATTTGGTAAGTAAACCGAATTTCATTAAGTTTAGTGACAACATGTTACAATGTTTACATGGTACAGTGACTGGTAGGCTACTGTTTGTATTATTGCTTAACACAATTTTCACAATTTCAGTTCAATTCTTGATTTGATTTCAATCTTGATTCAATCTTAACTCATTTGGATAAATATTAGGTAGGCTACTACAGTAGATAGCCTATATGTACATTTTTCTCAAGAAAAAATATATCTCACATAATTCTGTAAACATACAGAAAGCCCTATCAACTGGTATTATTAAAGGTTAAAATTAACAAATTAAATATAATGTGGTTTTCATTATAATAACAATTATGTAGCCTAATGACATAAGTAAAAATATAATAAATATGTAATATAGTGCACATATTTAGCGAAAAATTCTCCTCTCTATTTTTTCTAGTCAACTAACGTGCTGGTAATTAAATGGCCTGAGGTAAAATGTAACGTTCTGTGACGATTGTTCTCCTGCAGTTTTATTGACCTCTTTCCGTGATTGAAAAACACTGATTGATCTATTATGTATGAGGCATATATACCTTTCGGGAAGTTGTACTATATCTTTAAATAAAAAGTAACAGATGATCGGTTCACTTGAACTAAGGTGCTACAGTGATCTGTCACGTCACATTTACAAGCGCCAAAACGGTATTTATTGTCTGCGTTTCGTAATAAAATGGACAGACCCTGAGAGCTGAGAATTTGTTTCATATAAAAAGTAACCTGCTCTCTCTAGTCTGTCGGTGTGTGTCCTCTTTGCTCCGCGATTTTTCTCTGCGTGAGAGCCTGTGAAAAGTGTTGATTGCGTGAGTCTCAAGCTGAATGCTATGAAGTTCTCAATTTCACATCTATGTGTTTTCGAGTTTAGCTACTCTTTTACCTTCATAGTTGGCAGTTCTGCTTTTAGAAAGGAGATAAATCGTCGGCAGCGTTCCTCTTTCCGCCATGCTGCTTCTCCATGCGAGGATTGTTTACATTAGACTAGAGCGCGCACTGCGCCGCATGAACAGTGCTTATGTGGGGATTGTTTACATCAGAGTGCGCACGTGTTTTGCACAGCATATACGCAGTTGGGTTTTATTAACGGTTGATGGAAAATAAGCTAATGCGCATTCTAAAACTCTAAATTCAGATCTATTATTTTTCACGGTATTTTGAAGTGCCCGCGATAACAATATCGTGCATATTCATTACCGCGATTTATCGCATTACCGAATACCGGCACATGTCTACATGACACTGTCATAAACATGACATAACACCTGTCATAAACATGAAGGAGTCTTTATGAATGTTTATGACTGTTGTCATTAAGTGTCATTCGGTAAATTATGACACTTTCAATGCAAAGTTGACATTGTTTAAAATGTCTTTGTTATGACAACTTGACATTACCCAAGACAAAAATGTCTTGATTATGACAACTTGACATTAACAAAGATAGAAATGTGTTTGTTATGACAACTTGACATTAACCGAGAAATCATAACCTGTCAACCTGTCACAACTTTGGCCGTCATGACACCATTATAACTGTGTCATGAATATTTTACTTGTCCTCAAGTAAAGTGGAACACATTGTACTAGTTATAAAGATGTCATTAAGGGTTATTACACTGCAAAATGCTTGAAGTTTGATAATTAGACCTGTTATGACATATTTTTGACAGGTTGACAGGTTATGATTTTTTGGTTAATATCAAGTTGTCATAACAAAGACATTTCTGTCTTTGTTAATGTCAAGTTGTCATAATCAAGACATTTTTGTCTTGGGTAATGTCAAGTTGTCATAACAAAGACATTTTTGTCTTTGTTAATGTCAAGTTTTCATAACAAAGACATTTTAAACAATGTCAACTTTGCATTAAAAGTGTCATAATTTACCGAATGACACTTAATGACAACAGTCATAAACATTCATAAAGACTCCTTCATGTTCATGACAGGTGTTATGTCATGTTTATGACAGTGTCATGTCAGTCTTATGCACACCCCTTCAAATAAAGTGTTACCCATTTCGGTTAAATAATGTTGTGAATTCTTTGTACACCTGTGTTTTTTGCATGTTGTTGTTAAACGTTGACACAGCTCACTTGTGCATTAGCAGCCTTTTGTTTTGTGCTTTTGTAATATTTTGTGGGTGTATACACATCTGTGGGTGTATACACATTTTGTGCAGATATAAGTTGTAATATTATTTTGTATAAATATCTGATCAATCTCTTGTAGGATGTTTCGTTGAGTTAAATAACCCACTAGCAAAGCTCTTCAGTTTACAGTGTTTATTCAGCTAAATTAAATATTCAGCCTAAAGTAAATCTGTTCTTCATATAAAGCGATTGTGACTCTTTAGAAAGTGTGGATTTGCATTTTTGGGTGAACTAACCCTTTAAAGTGTAATACACCTGTAATGTGTATCTTTGTTTTTCATTTTACTACTGTAACCTTTTTAATGCAATGTTTATTTAACTGAACAATTTAAAAACTGCATGCTGTTTTACTGTATTATTTACTTATAATCATTAGAGTCATTTTTTAAAGAGTTAAATTAAAAAAACAAAAAGTTTTTGCTATCTACTAAAATTGTTGCATGAACTGAAATGTGAGTAGTATAGAGACCGACTGCCGGGACGCGTGACACGCCTAGTTCAGGGTGATGATGTCAGTCAGAGACGAGCAGGAAGGGCTGTGGTTTCCCTTTGCACAGGAAAAAAGCACAACACCTAAATCATGCTAAAGATATATATAAGATCCATGTGTGTATCTATATGTCTATAGCATCAAGATTGGTAAGCATCTTTCTTTAGTTCTATTCTTCCCTTCACTGTAACACTAACAGGTCACCAGAGATAACAGTGCAACTAAAGCTTTTGAGTGAGATTATCATCCGATCAAGTAGCTGGTCCTGAGTCCTGCACTACTACACCCCAGTGTCTGCGTTCCCTCTCCTGAAGGAGTGATGCTGGGTGGTGGAGGTGTGTGTGGATCAGACTGGGTGTGGTGCTAAACCTCTGCTGATGGTGGTGCTGTAACGTGGCCTTCAGCGCTGTGTGTGTGTGTGTGTACCGTGGGGTCCTGGCCCACATACTGTACTACTGCTGCTTTTGGGTCAGATCTCGCTTGCTCGGTCTCAGAGATGTTGCTGCGTACTGTAGTTAGTCAAGAACATGCATAACATATTGAACATTTGTGTCTCTATGGCGGATGTAAACTCATATGGAGCGCTGCTGAATTATTCAAAGAATCTGTATGTGAATGCGTGTCTGTCATGGAGATAATGAAAATATTTTAAGACTGTTATGGAAAGTAATGTTGACATAAAAGTATGACACGAAAACATGAACATATGACTAGAAAAAATAACACTGCTAGATTATGATGCATCAATGTTTTAAAAAAAAAGAAGAAACTGACCGTCTCAAATAACCCAGTCAATAATATCGGGCATTGCATTTGAGCTGAAACTGTGAATAAACTAACGCTAACCAATCAGACCTCAGGTACCGTCCAAAACGCCACAATAATCAGAAAATGGACAGAAAATTTTCCTGATCGATCATCGCTGTCACGTCCGAGTACTCGAGTTTTCTTCCTGCTTTATTGTAGGCCAGCTCAAACCGTCTGGATCCCCCATGACGTTCTTCCCCATGGTTTTAAACACATTTCTGAGTTGATTGGGACGACAGTTGAAAGATTATAAACCGCTGAAACTGCTACGACATGAAGCATGCCATTGTCCGTCCACTTCTCAAAAAGCCAAACTTAGACCCGACAGTTCTGACTCATTTTAGGCCAGTCTCACATCTTTCTTTTATATTGGCCTACCTACAATTCTAGAGGAAATAGTGTTTCGCCAACTAACAGAGCTTTCTGAATAAAACAAGATTTTTGAAGCGTTTCAATCAGGTTTTGGGAAAAACCGTTCCACAAACAGCAGTGGTAAAAGCTTTGACACGATTGACCACTCTGTCCTGATCTCTCGGTTGGAGCACTGCGTGTGTGTTCAGCGAAATGCGTCAATCCTATTTTAATAGTAGAAGTTCTCTGTTAATAATGGTGAATTAAAGGTGGGGTATGTGATTCTCTTTTGTGTCCATTTTTTTCAAAATAACTTGAAATCCTATTCCTAACCCACTTACGGCCACTGAGTTAGAAGCACTGAAATGAAAATTAACCAATTTAATCATCTGTGGAAAGGGCAGGACTCGAAAAACTCCAGCCAATCATTTCCAAGACCGTCTAGAATCATTGGATAGTAAGTTCGTCAATCAAACGGTCGTACCAGACCCCCCTCCTCCCAGCGTGCGTGACCCAATCAGGGCCAGCGTTGGAGGAAAAAAGGTAGGACCATTTGAATTGTGTATTTTCAAAATCTGCCGGTCGTTTTCCAAATCACATACCCCACCTTTAACTTCGGATGGAGCTTCCCTTGTGTGTGTGTAAAGCTTCCCTTAAGCTTTTATTCTCCTTGTACATGCTTCCCCTGGGGTCGATTTTTAAGAAACACGGCATCTCATTTCACTGTTACGCTGACGATACGCAAATCTATTTGCCCCTGGGATCAAATAACATGGGCTTTGATACTCTGTTGGCTTGTCTAGCGGATGTAAAGGCCTGGATGTCCCTAAATCTTCTTCCGCTGAATGAAGGCAAAACTGAAGTAGTTTTTGAATCTTCAGAAGCTGCTATCTCTCCTTGCTTAAATTTGGCCATTTGTCTCTGTGTGTGAAACCACTAGTTAAGAATTTGGGTGTGTTTTTTGATAGTGGTCACACATTTGACACAGATTGGTATGGTAGGCATAACTAGTTGTTTTTTTTTATCTCAAGAGTCCTAGCTAAAGTGAAATCATTTCTTTCTTTTAAGGACTTTGAAAGGGTGATTCATGCTTTTATTTCAACAAGGATTGACAATTATAATTCCCTTTATATAGGTATTAACCATGCATCTCTTAACCATCTGCAAATGGTAGAAAATACATCAGCTATAGGCAAGAGTCACTCCTGTTCTGATAGCCTATCTCTGCATTGGCTCCCAATTCGTTACAGAATTGATTTTAATGTCGCTGGTTTTTAAATAGCTCCCGTGTATATTTCCGATTATTTATTATCTGTTCACAATCCTGGAAGGACTCTTAGGTCATCCAACCAGAGACTGTTAAATGTTCCTCGGGCTAGACTGAAATCGAGAGGAGATCGAGCGCTGAAACTTTAGATCGGCCTGTACACTGCACGAGTTAAAGCGAAACTCAAAACATATCTTTTTTCTTGGGCTTTTAATTGTGATTTGTGCTGTGTCTGGTCTGTTCTGTCATTTATGTTGTACATATGGGCTATATTTGATATATTGTGTAGAACCTTGGTCAATAATTGTTGTTTTAGTGGTGCTACAGTAAATAAATATAACTGAGTTAAGTTGAGTTGAGAGTACTTGTGCCCAATTGTAATCTTTACTAGTACTGACTCTACTAGTAGATTTATAATAACACTGGCTGCTTATTCCACTCATTACTAGTAGTAACTGAGGTACGTCACTCCATATTTTCTAGTTCTTCTGACTGCTGAAATCTGACTTGACTCAGTTAATGTCCTGTATAGAGCAATGCAGGGAACAGTGTGAATGTGATGTGCATCTGAAGCTGCGCTGGATATGTTGACAGTAAGAGTGGAGCGCAGAAGTCAGGCTCATATCTTTCTCTATCTTTCTGCAGGAAAGCCTCACAGCATCGAGAGCTCGGAGCGCATCCAGCTCTCCGGGACGTATAACGTACGGAAAGGAAAGCTGCAGCTGCCGGTGAACCGCTGGAGTCGACGGCAGGTGATTTTATGTGGCACGTGTCTCATGGTGTCCTCGGTGAAGGCCAGCCACACGGGCAAGATGCACATCCTGCCACTGATCGGAGGAAAGGTACTGAACCCGCTGATCATCCTGCTCATTACTCCCAAACACGGCTGCACGATTAAACGCAATGTCCATGTAATTGCACTTAAACCGATTTGGCGTATCGCGATTTTGAAAGGCTTCTGCAATTTTTTTATTTATTTTTATTTTTTTGTGATTTTTTTATTTTATTTTATACGCAGCTTGTCATTAGCCGCTTTCCGACCGAAGGGACTTTTGCAGTTCCTACAACCTAACGTTCCTATAACCCCTTTTTTCTCGTGTTCCGACCGGACTAAGTTGGGGATTTTTTAGTTCCTCAGACCGTAGTTCCTATAACTCTTTCAGTACCTAGTCTAGAGCGAGGACTTTTTAGTTCCCTTTCCCTAAGTCTACGTTGATTGGTTTAACTTATAAGTCACGCCCACTGTCAACATTTTCTTCACTGTCTGTTGCAATTCCCCTATGTAACTCATAACTTAAGACAAACATAATGCATTCAACCAGCAAATTGCTAATGCTTGCTAAACGTACCCGTCGATTTGTTATCCTCCTGCGCTCTGCTCTTCTATCTTCTTCCATCATATTACTTAAGATCATATTACGCTGGAGCCTTCGTCTTCTGTGTTTCTCTGTACAGAACTCAAGCATAGTCTTTAAACGCCGCCGTTCGTACTCGTTATTAAGGTCCGGCAAGGCAGAACAGGAACATTGCGATAGCCTTCCCCATTCTGGGTTGTTGTTTTATGTGGCGTCGCCGCCGTGCTTGGGTCACTCCCTTACCCTCCTACCAGTTCCTATGGCCACTCGGCTAGTGCCACCGCAAACAGCAAAACCCAGTTTGGGGGAGAGTACTTCTTAGAACTGTTTAAAAGTGGACAGTTCCTATAACTAATTTCCTGTAACTACTTGGTCGGAAAGCGGCTATTGATGTTTGGCTCTGTAAACGCTGCTCCGTCTGAAAGCACTGCGAGTTTGACTCACTTATAATGTGCATTTGAAAAAGCAACACCCGTCAAACTTCTTTCCGAACATGAGAAGCATTTTTGAACCTCTTGACGAACAAAAGACAACATTTAATAACATACTTTTACTCCAAACTCACTTCATAACGACAGTTGAGCTCATCCTTCTGCGATAGGGATTTCCTGGAGTGTGTGTGTTATCAAACGTCTGCGGCGGGGCATATTTGGCGTGTGTGTGAGACGCCCTCTGGTGTTCAGATGGAGCAGCGTTCACTTCGAACGGCCGCTGCACTGACAAGCTGCGCATTAAATAATCACAGCCTTTGCCAAATCGCGTGCGGTTTCATTGCGATTAATTGTGCAGCCCTAATCCCAAACCAATGATCCTACAGTCGCCCCTCCTGAAGTGGACAAGAGGAGTGAAAAAAGGATTGATATTCTACAGCATTTTGACAGTATGCAGGGCTTAAAATGATAGATCAGAACTGAATGTTCACATAGACCGTGGTGTAAGTCAATTTAAATGTTTTATGTAGGAACTTGTACAGTATAAATATAATTAAAATAAGCAAGGGATGTTTAAGGTGGCTTTAATATTCACAGAGTTCATTCACACTTTATATTGCCTGTGTGTGTGTTGAAGCCCAGACTATATTTATAAAGCATCTTTCCCAAGATCCTAGTTACTTTAACTACGAGCAACACTTAACACTAGAGTTCAGTGAGAGGACACACATAGTGGACATTGGTTAGTGAGTTGTAAAGTTTTATAGTGGTTTTGAGAGTTGATGAAGTGCTAAACAAACAGGTGTGTTTAAACTCTCGTGCTCTGTTCATTTCTGTTGCTAGTCTAAATACTGAGTGCTGTCCGTCACGTCAAGCATCTCGGCTGTGTACCTCACAGTTTGAGTTCTTGATGTAAACAGACCTCTGACGCGAATGAAGATGATGTGTTTTCAAGCGTGTGTCATTCATGTGTAAGTTTGAGTGTGTGTTTGTGTTGTGTTCAGGTGGAAGAGGTGAAGAAACACAGTCACTGTTTGGCCTTCAGCTCAGCGGGACCTCAGAGTCAGACCTACTATATCAGCTTCGACAGCTTCACTGAACACCTGCGCTGGCACCGGCAGGCTGCTAAGGTGTGTGCGCGTGTGTGTGTGTGTGTGTGTGTGTGTGTGTGTGTGTGTGTGTGTGTGTGTGGGTGGGTGTGACCGCCTCTATTCTTCTACCTTGTAGAAATAATATGACCTGACACACTAAAGCTGATTCAAACTCTAGTGAGCTGCCTCACTTGCCAGTATCTTCATACAAGCAAGTACTGTGGTATAGTGATGGGATTAGACTTTTATACAGACCATGTTCCTGAATCTTTCTATCATTGGTAAATGTCCATAAACCATGGAACTAACCTTTCGTTGCGAAAGTCTCTCCGAATCAGTGACTTCAGGGCTTTGGGTTTAAATGCTTTTGGTCTGTGAAAGATTCAAATAACACAAATGTGTAATAATGTTCAGGTTTTTGTAGATTTGCAGCAAAATCGCACCAATAATATAATCATTAGGTATTTATTAAGTGATACGCCAATTTCATCCACTGAAAATATTTGACCGAAAAAAACAACAAATTATCCGAAACAGTGACATTTGATTAGCGTTTGGTTTTTATATTTACAGTGATCAACGCTTTGACGCTCTTCATCGAGCGCTTACACAGATACACACAGAAGCGTTTGAAAGCAGATATTAGGGATCCGCTGATAGACTCATGCTTTCAAACACTCCCGTGTGTATCTGTGGAAGCGCTCGATGAAGAGTGTCAAAGATGTCTATTTACAACGTGTTTTGGAAGCGTTGATCAATGTAACCAATAACAGACATACTGTATGTTGAGCGTGTCCAGACTTTGGACTTAAACGTGTCTGTTGGGGCATCTTTTATTTTACTCACACCGCCATCTCTTACAAAAACTCTTTTTCTTAGGCTACTTAACTTATGTTCACGTAGCCATGAAGTAGTGAGGCTGGGAGTAGGGAAATTTGGCGCCAGTGTATCGGTTCTCGTATCGCACCGCCCTCTCGATATATTGTCCCAACCATAGTGGCCCCAGGCACTGAGTTTTCAGCTGAGGTTTCACTTACTAAACACATGCCAGAACTCAGACGTACACCACTACTGATCCAAAAGCACAAGAAAAGTCGGCTCCAGTTTGCTCAAAATCATATAAATAAGCCACAGAAGTTTTGGGATTCTGTTGATTCTGTGGAGCGATGAAATGCACACACTGTCTACAGTTCAGCATGGCGGATCTGTGATGCTCTGCGGCTGCTTTACACCCTCTGGCACTGGTGAACTGCAGCTTGTGGAAGGCAAGATGGATTCATTGAAGTATCAGGAAATCCTAGGAGAAAACACCACGCTGTCAGTGAGGAAGCTGAAGCTTGGACCTCCAACAGGACAGTGATCCCAAGCATACCTCAAATTGCACCAAGGCTCGGTTGTCCTGGAAGAGTCAATAGCGGCCGTCAGAGTCGCCTGACTTGAACCCCATAGAAAATCTCTGGTGGGATTTGAAGAAGGTATTGCAGCACGCAAACCCAAGAGTATTACTGAACTGGAGGCCATTGCTCATGAAGAATAGACTGAGATTCCTCAGAAACGCTGGCAGAAGCTGCTGTCTGTTACACATCTCGTTTTCAGCAGCTCATAACAGCAAAGACTCTTCTATTGAGAACTAAAGATGCTTGATATGAAGCGGTTGAATAATTTTGAGACCGCAGAAGTCATTAAAAGTTGCATTTTCAGTTGAATTTGGTGAAACCACTTGAAACATTTGTTGTGTTGAGCTATTTCAATTACTTTCGTTTGATTTGTTCATTGCAAACAGCTCAAGAAACAGCTGTACATTTCACTAATAAATCTGATTTGCAATGAGGGTTGAATAATTTCGATTTCAACTGTGTGTACCGGTATATGCACTTTATTTTTTTACATACGTGTAGGTTATGTGCGTTTCAGAGAGGCTCCGTTCACAGTAAATGCTGCTTCACATGAACATGATGTTTTTATTATTTGCATGTGTGGAGCGTCTCAGACTCCACCTCTGCATATGCTGTGAGTTTGGGTTGCATATAACGGTCATCTGGGAACGCAATGTACACCATTTTATCAGATCTGTAACGTAAAACATTTCAAAACAGAAGTTTAAACTCTCGCTCTGAGTTCACATGTTTTGATTTCATATTCCTGTTCAAGAAACTACAGTATTAAATATTAAAAATTACATTTGAGTTAAATGTTGTTTGGCCAATAATATTAAATATTAAAGTATTTGATCATGTTGTGTAATTAACAACAACAATCACAAGGCTGTTGACGCCTTCTGCAGGCATTTGTTATAATACATAATGTACATAAGATGATATTATATATTTGGTGTTTATCCTGGAGCAATAATCCATTAATAATGTGAATCAAAGCACAGAAAGAATCAAAAGTGTATCTTGTGATCAACTTTGTGTACTCGAAGAGTGAACGATTGAAATATCAGGGCTCATTCATGGGTAAATATCTACATTAAGCGCGGCAACACAACCCTTTTTCAAGCTTTGAAGCGTTATCTCCAGATGTATGTCTGAATCACACCTGGACTGGGGATGTTTGTTAAACATTTATGTTGTGACCCATGTGACTCGCTTCTCACAGTACGGTGAACTTTGCCCGGTCTCATTTTTTCTTGCCGTTAACATTTATCTACTGATGTGCGTTGGTTTCAGCCTGAACATACTGTAAAGGGCTCCTGAGACATAAACTGGCTGGATCTGGCAGAAGTGCACTCGTTCCCCTGCTGTAAATCAGCGTGTGTTTTCCTGCTCGTGGACTTCAGACCTCTGTGCTTCTGTAGCACGTGTACACACACCTTCTCACCTCTTTACATAGTGGAAACGCAGATACTCTGGAGCTCCTCATTGTTCTGGTCGAAGCTATATTTGCCCTGAAAATGACACCTCATCATTCCATCACAGAAAGAGTGTGAAAAGCCCTAGTTGGGAGTCCTACTTTAGCATACTTCACTACGAACGAATGAACCATCCTAAACAAACGCAAGTAGGGCAAGCCTGGCCAGCCTATTTTACTGCGCCGTTTCCAGAGACAACCTTGTGCCGTGAGCCGTCCTGCCCACCGGGACCCTCAGATTAGAAAAACCTCACGAGAGCTTTCAGGCTGCTGTGTTAATGTGATCGTGTCATGTTATGAGCGACGTGCGCTTTGTTCACGAAGTCATGATAGTTTGTTGTTGAGGAGAGTGTGCTGCTACTTTACTAAGTGACCATGTTCACCCGCTGGACCAGAAAACCAGTGTTATTTTAGTATTGTTGAGATTTAAATATGCAAATGCTTAAGAGTCTATGACTGGATCATTATTGCAGTGATTATTGTGTTTCTAGCATGTCATAACAGTTCTTCTAACCCCAACTGATGGAGTGTGTAGCTTTTCATTTCTTAAACAACCGTGTATGAAGACACATCATGGCCATATTCCAGGAGGACCATGTCCAGATTCTCCTCAGAGTCCAGATCTTAAACTCACTGACAGTAATGGGGATGTGCTGGAGGAGACTTTACAGAGAGCATTGACAACACAAGATCTGGACCAAATACTGATGCACCTCTTGATGGAAATAAGTGTTGTGATGTTATTTCCATCAAGAGGTGCATTCATTTTTACATGAAGTTAAACAAAATGAAAATGCTGTTTTGTCAACTAACAGAAATGATCTATAATTATATTTTATTTTATTTCAGTTAACGTTTATTTTATTTCAAGCAACAAAAAAATGTTTTTATGAACTAGTTTCGGTGAACTATAATAACCCTGACGAAAACAGCTGGGAAAGAAAATCCCACAGATGCACAGTTCCTTGTCGACCTGTGTGTGTGTGTGTGTGTGTGTGTGTGTGTGTGTGTGTGTGTTGTGTGTGTGTGTGTGTGTGTGTGTGTGTGTGTGTGTGTGTGTGTGTGTGTGTGTGTGTGTGTGTGTTTATGAGGACACAAATTTGTATAATGACATGTGTATTACACTGGTATTACAACTTATGGGTGGTTTATGAGGACATTTCAAAAGTCCTCATAAATCAAATGGCTTAATAAACATAAAAACAATGTTTTATTAAACATTTTAAAATGCAGCATGTCTCCTGTGATGGGTAGGTTTAGGGATAGGGGCAGTGTAAAGGGATAGAATATATAGTTTGTCCAGTATAAAAACCATTACGCCTATGGAGAGTCCTCATAATGCTGTTGCACCAACATGTGTGTGTGTGTGTGTGTGTGTGTGTGTGTGTGTGTGTGTGTGTGTGTGTGTGTGTGTGTGTGTCCATCAGATGGTGTCTCAGAGGATCAGTTCGGTGGATCTGTCTTGCTGTAGTCTCGAGAAACTGCCGCCCAACCTGCTGTACAGTCAAGACCTGACGCATCTCAACCTCAAACACAACTTTCTGCCCGCGGACCAGACGCTGCTGCAGCTCCAGAGGTCAGTGTGTGTGTCACAGCTTCAAATTAATTCATCTAAAGTTTGGGGAATTCCAGCATTTTTAATAATACATTTGTATTAAATCAGAAAACAGAACATTTCTAAAAACCATACATTTCATAGGCCATTATTATTGTTACAATTTTAATATACTGTTAAATATGGACTTTTTTTTGGATTATTAAAGGTGCCCTATACTGCTTTGAAATAATATAAAAATTTGGTCTTTGATATCTACATAGAGGGTATTTCATATTTTAGTTCATTTAAAATGTCCAGAAATGGTTTTACAGGTCCATGTTCAACTCTAGAAATTGCCCCTAGAATGAAATGGTCTGTTTTTACCTTATTTGGAAGGGTCATGAATAGTAATGAAGAGCTCTGCAGTGATTGGCTGTTTCACTGCGGGCTCATTACAGTAGCTCCGAGTGTCATCAAACAGGTTCCTGATGTACAGCGTGACTGACAATGGAGAGATTAGGTGTTCGACCTTACATGTTTGAGCCTGTTTCAGACGTAGACGGCGATTTTGAAGAACAACCAATTATTTTAAGATTAGAAATGGACGTTTCTGAGTGGTAAGTTAATTTTTCTATTGTCAATAAGAACTTAACTGTCACGTCAATGCTAGAACTTCTAACGTTAACTTACCTAAACGTTACGTTAACTTGATAGCATTAGCTTTACTCATTAACTCATAACGTCAGCAGTCACAATTTTTATTTTGAACATGGTAAAACATGTTAATTATTATAAACTATCCGTGTAATTTCAATATGACAGGTTTTCAAAGTTGAATCAAGACTAAAAAATAGCGACAAAAGGGATTTTGCATATGTATCTACTGTATTATTTTTTAGAATTATATTACAACACAGGCAAGAAATATTAATCCTCAGCGTAAATAATTTGTCATACTATTTAGTTATGTACGTTAACTCGTTACTTGGAGTTTGCAATATGTTACTGTACTATGATGTTGCGCTGGATCTAGATAACAGTGTAAATTATCGTTAATAAAATCACTACTTACCGCTGGCGCGATTAGAGTTGGAATTGCCCCCTTCTTCAGATAAAGACGCTGAGAGAAGCCTGCTTGAAATTGTCCCAGATTTGCAAATGCGTCCGAGGTGAAATGCGCGGAACAAACTAACAATCTAGAATTAAACTGTTGCGGTATTCGATTATAAATGAACATCAACCACGCCTGTTGACATGTCTTTTCTGAAGGAAGGGTATGAAAAGTTGTCACATTCCCTGCACAGCCTGGGACATAACATTTATTGCCATGGTCTGCCATTTTCCCTATGAGTCTCGATTGTATCTTCCACGGGAAAATTGCCTATGCTTCGACTGCGCAGTTCCGCTTGTCATTGAACATGGGCTGGCATATGCAAAGTTGTGGAGTCATACATATTAATGATCCCGACAACTACGTCACAGTCGGTATTATGTGGAGATTCGACTGTTTTTCAGGGGTGTTTTACAAAAACGTGAATTAAATGAGAACGAGAAAACAATACAGTTTGAGACTCACTCTATGTCTTGTCCATGCACTGAACTCTTGTAATTTGACTATACCAAGATAAATTCAATTTTGAAGTTGAGGGCACCTTTAAAATGAAGTTAAACCTTAACTGTAGAATCCAGAACCATTTAAAATCTGGAAAAAACGCAATTTGGGAAATACAGCTGAATTCATTGTGCCCTAGGTGTTTGGACAAGAATGTCAACATTCAAATTTTAATGCAGACATTGTAGAAATACAGTGCAATTCATATAAAATGAAAAGTACAGAAAGTAATTGTTTAAAGTGAATTAAATGAATACCTGTCGAGGATAATAATCAAATCACTTGGTAGAATCTGCTGTTGGAAATGGGAACAGTATCCCGTCTGACCAGAAGCGGAGATTAAACTTATAACTTGTGTTGCCAAAGCATTTAAATGAAACCGTGTTTAACTGTACGGTTGTAGCCGGTATTTTGTAAATTATGAGATTCTGTATCATTGGGCCAGGATGATATTTGGTCATTTTAGGATTTACGCACTTTCATATTTCATATGTCAGTATCAGAATATCTATCAACAGCTTTGGCAAATGAGAACATGAACCTTTTTTTTTTTTATGTTTTCTTTTCTTTTATGTAATACTGATGTAATGAGGTCAAAATCAAGAACTGGAACTATCCACTTTATTATATAGCTAAAACTGTAAAGGACACAAGGTGTATGAAAACATGATTTTATGAAGTACGCTAAAGTGTCATGGTTCCTCTATAAGAATACGGACACTGTGAGGTTAATAGTTGCTTAATATCTCCAAACGTCCTCTCTTCTCCTGCAGATTTTCCCGTTTGCGGAGTCTCAATCTCTCTAATAACCAGCTGGGGAGTTTCCCGCTGCACATCTGCTCCATTAGCACGCTGACGGAGGTCAACCTCAGCTGCAACCACCTGACCTCCATCCATCCTGACGTGGGCAAAATGACCAAGTGAGTGTGTCCGCCACAGATGCGTTTGAAGGGGAAGCGTGTAGTTTCGGCGGAATTACACAAATAAAGCACATTTTCAAAATACCTTGCAAACGCCCCTCTACAAACTCAGCTCTCACGGCTTGTGAAGCAGGGTTTCCGCGGGGTCTTAAAAAGTCAAAAATTTCAAAATCACAATTTAAGGCCTTAAGTCTTAAATTTGCTGAAGTATTGTGTTCTAGGTCTTAAATAATTTTAAACCGGTCTTAATTTTCCTACATCAAATCTCATTGAAATGCTCCCTCAGTGCTTTAAAATGTTCGTTTTTTTTATTCCTTATTTCGCTAGTCCAAATATAATTCGCTGTATTACAACTACAAAATAGACCAACATGCAACAGCCAATCAGCTTTGAGTTTTTTTTATGTCGTGATATAGGTCTTAAATTTTATTCATAATGATCTTAAAAAGTCTTAAATTTGACTTTGTGAAACCTGCAGAAACCTGGTGAAGGCTCGTCTCCACAGGCTACTTTCACTGAAAGGTCCAACATATATTAGGAATACTTTTATGGGTGGATGATGATGCTGTACGGTATTGAAGCGTCTATCGTAGCGCGTAGCATCGCAACACCCTGTTGGCTTTAACATGTTCATGACCTATTATTATTCTCGCAAGGTCTAAATTTTGGCTTGCACTTCTGTAACCATTTTTTCCCCATGTAACGCGTCAGTCACACTTTTCTGGTCTCATTCTGGCAGTTTAGTCTATTCAAAATGTCAAATATATGTAATAACTTGCTATTTTCCTTGTATTACTGTTATTAACAATATTACCAATAATATTAAGTCTAAGGATCGCAGTCCAGTGAAAATACATAAATTTACGTGGACTGTTTTGCTTACCAAGGAAAAATGTCACAATCATTTTTATTTTATTATTTTCTTTATCATTATTTTATTTAGATTTTTTAATGAAAACAAATCATATTGTACAAACAAGAGTATATGTCAGGGGTATATAGAAAGAAGAAAAAACACAAAACATTGTACATTAAGTTTTTTTTTATTGCTTTTGAGTTTTTACTTTTAGATATTGCTTCTAAATTAATTTTAATGTCAGTTTTACAATGTTCAAACATAGGTGTTTTTTTAGACTACTCAAACTTATGAATATAATGCAGACTAAATATGAATAATTAAGATGCCCTTCCTTCGCTAACTCTCTCCGTCTCGGATGTATGTCATTGCGCGAGTGTCCGCTACTTTATCACTAGGAATCCGCAATTTAATATTCTTATGAATTTGTTTTATGCACGATTCTGTAGGCCAGAATGTATGCTTGGGCTGTTAAAATATTAAATATAAACAAATATTAATTATGAATATCTATACATTTATTTACATAAAATATAAAAAAACTAAAATAATAATACAATTAACTATAACTGTGGAAAAATACAGTCAGCTTACAAGTATTGAACATGATCAAATGTCAAAATAACTCCAATATCAACACTAGAGTTGTGTGGGGTGGGGCTGAATTAAGTTGGCCTGATGTGACGTCACAATCATGGTGCATTGTGGTCTATGGATCTGCCTGAAGTGTACATGTTGTGTTGACTCATTCCCTCGGACAAAATCGAGGGATCGATGGTCTGTCCACATAATCTTCCCTCCTCCACGAAGTTGAACACACCTCAAAAAAGCGCTGGGGATTCCCCCGAGGGAAAGTGCTTAGGGAAGTTTGTAAACGCAGCCAAACTTACAGTAGATATGTGATGTGGAGTCAGGCAGTCATGTGACACTCACTGCACTGCTGCCCCCTGCTGGACACACTCGTGCTCATCCAGCCTCTCAAGTGTCAACAATAAAAGAGGACCTCCTGCAGAAAAGCCTCCTTGCTTTGCATAGTAAGACCCAGCTCACAGCAAATGTCAGCTCACGTTCTCTCAAAGTTATCAACAAATGCTCTTCCAGGAACATTAATAGACTGTTCCTTCAAGGTTATCTGGTTATTAATAATGCTCTCAAAATGTCAGCACTAAAACGCATTCATCGTTTTGTCCTGAAGCGCTTTAGTTGGATGTTCATCTAACGTTTTTTTAATGGTACTGCTTGATTCAGAAGGTTCAGAAAACCTCATAATCTATGCAAAACATGAAATGTTTCCTTAACCGAGACATTTTGACCGTTCTTCAAAAGGTGTTTTAGTGTGCTGTGTAGTTGTGGAGCTCATGTGTGTGTGTGTGTGTCAGTCTGCAGACGTTTGTTCTGGACGGGAACCTGCTGTGCGCTCTCCCCGTGGAGCTGGGCTTCCTGCAGAGGCTGGCCTACCTGGGCCTGTCCTTCAACGAGTTCACACAGGTGCCGGCGGTGCTGGAGCGGCTGCCCGCCGTCGAGAGGCTCTGCATGGCTGGGAATAAAGTGCCGGTGCTGACGCTACAGGCCTTCCGTCTGCTGACGCTCAAACACATCGACCTCCGGTGAGCACACACAGACTACACACTAGCCCACACGTCACACAAATCACTGCCTCAAGCCTGTTACATGTATTAGATGAGTTTAATGTGTAATGATTCAAATGTTTTTTTGGCCAATACTCGTCTGTTATCTCATGTGGCTGTGAAATCTACAGTGAATTGAAATATTACGTTTGATTTAGTGATCCAAACACTGTTGCTTTTCCTACTTTACTCTGTGAGAATGCATCAGAGATACAGTATATTGGTAACACAACTGTAATTTGTGAACAACATCTAACAATGAACACTAATTCTTCAGCATTTAATATTCTTAGTTTGTGTTAAAGGAGTAGTTCACTTTTAAAAAAACTTTTGCTGATAATTTACTCACCCCCATGTCATCCAAGATGTCCACGTCTTTCTTTCTTCAGTCGAAAAGAAATTAAGGAAAACATTCCAGGATTTTCTCCATATAATGGACTTCATTGGGAGCCAAACGGTTCAAGGTCCAAAAGACAGTTTCAGTGCAGCTTCAAAGGGCTTTAAATGACTCCAGACGATGAATAAGGGTCTTATCTAGGACCCTTCGAGTCATGACTCAAAATGATTTGTTCATTTTGTTGAACGAGTTCGAACAGGAGAGTCACGAACGCTCATCACAGAACAGAGCAAGGCGAGCATTTGTGCTTAAAAAACTTTATTTATTTTTGAAATGAGCGATGGTTTTGCTAGATAAGACCCTTATTCATCGTCTGGTGTCGTTTAAAGTGATTTGAAGCTGCACTATAACTGTCTTTTGGACCTTGAACCGTTTGGCTCCCAATGAAGTCCATTATATGGAGAAAATCCTGGAATGTTTTCATCAAAAACCTTCATTTCTTTTCGACTGAAGAAAAAAAGACGTGGAAATCTTGGATGACATGGGGGTGAGTAAATTATCAGCAAAGGTTTATTTAAAAGTGAACTACTCCTTTAATTTCAACATTTAGGCTACTAATACACAAACAAAAGTTGTGTCTGGTAACATTAGTTAAGATGGACAGTTCACCCCAAAAATGAAAGCGTTGTTCCAAACCTGTATGATTTTCTTTGTTCTGTATGAACACAAAAGATGATGTTGGTAACCAGACAGTTGATGGTAGCCATTGACTTACATAGTTTTTTTTTTTCCTACTATGGAATTTGATGTGTGCCGTCAACTGTCTGGTTACCGACATCATATTTTGTGTTCAACAGAACAAAGACCCTCATACAAGTTTGGAACAACTTGAGGGAGAGAACATTTTCATGTTTTGGGTGAACTATCCCTTTAATGCTCTATGAATAAACAATGCTAGTCAGAATCAGTCTGCATATATTTGGCAGTCAGAGTTGACAGATTTGATAGAAAATCACGTAGTGAATGATGAGCACAGAGACTCTATTTTTAGGTTCAGACTGTGAATCCTTTCAGTCGGATGAAGTCAATTATGTTTGATATTTTGAGGCCATTTTAGAACACGTTGTTTTCATTTTTCGTTGGTCTCCTGGCAACAAGGCCCATTTTTCTGCGCGAGCTTGTTTTGAAAGTCTACTAATGTGTGATTCACAGTCTAATAGTGTGTGATGCGCAGTTGTAAATTAACCGCCATTAACAAAAATCATTAAAATCATTGCTCATTTTTACTTCATGTTAGCTAATGGATTATCTAAACCATGTAAAACCTGACATATGAATTAATAGTCAGAAAAATCTAAAATCTAATTCACATTGACTCATTTGAATAAACAAGTCAACATTATAACAGACAGCAGTTTTCACTCTATATCTGCCAATGATATGTCTTAATAAGATGATATTTAATGCTTGGTTTTATGATCAAAGCTCTAGTTTTAAACCATATAAAGCAATAAAATGATGAATGAGAGATGAACAAATAAATCTTTCTCTGATGGAACATATTTGAACTCACATTTTAACATGATTTGTTTGAAAAATGATGTACAGATCAGATAATTAAGCAAAGGCTAAGTTACTTCAGTCCAGTCAGTATTAATCTTAACATATTACTAACAATATAAATGTTCTTACATTCACTTTATGAAAATCATTAAAGGTTTTACAGCAAAAAGACGCGTGAACCACAAGCTAAAAGTGGACAATTTTACAATTATTCTAAAATGTCTTTTACTTGCTAAAACAGTATGAACTATTAATCAGATGACAGATTGTGTACTGCAGATATTTCAGCAATATTGTAACGATTGCGTATTTGATACGCACATTTTTAGTGCCGGTACAGTATTCCCAATAGCTTTGGTGAATGTTTCCTTCTCCTCAGTCTGAACCAGATCTCCAGCGTGGTGCCGGACGAGCCGGAGTTTCTGCGCCACGTGACGCAGCTGGACGTGCGCGATAACCGTCTGTCTGAGCTGGACGTGTCCGTGTTCCCGCGGCTGGAGGTCCTGCACTGTCAGAGGAACCGCCTCTCTCGCCTGCGTCTGCGCGGCGGCGCGCTCAAGGCTCTCTACGCCTCCAACAACGGTAGCACACACCGTTTTACCTCACTTTAGAGGGATGGTTCACCCAAAAATGAAAATTAGCCCATGGTTTACTCACCCTCAAGTCATCCTAGGGGTGTATGACATTCTTCTTTCTGACGATCGGAGCTATATTAAAAAATGTCCTGGCTCTTCCAAGCTTTATAATGGCAGTGAATAGCTGTTTTTTTTAGGTCCATAAAAGTGCATCTCTCCATCATGAACAAACTCATGAACGATGAGTTTGTGTAAGAGAAATATCCACATTTAAAACTTTATTAAGTAAAATAATTAGCTTCCGGCCAAACGAACATACGGATTCGACTTAAGTCTAAGCGCAACTTATGTGAGTAATGTGACACTGCTGATATTTACGCTACGCCATGACGCACTACACTACTTCTGACGTCACAAGTTGAGTTAGTTGCGCTTTAGGCGTTAGTAGACTGCGTTTGGCCAGAAGCTAGATGCAGTTTTATGATGGATAGATGCACTTTTATGATGGACAGATGCACTTTAATGATGGATAGATGCAGTTTTATGATGGATAGATGCACTTTTATGATGGATAGATGCACTTTTATGATGGATAGATGCACTTTTATGATGGACAGATGCACTTTTATGATGGATAGATGCACTTTTATGATGGATAGATGCACTTTAATGATGGATAGATGCACTTTTATCATGGATAGATGCACTTTTATGATGGATAGATGCACTTTTATGATGGATAGATGCACTTTAATGATGGATAGATGCACTTTTATCATGGATAGATGCACTTTTATGATGGATAGATGCACTTTTATGATGGATAGATGCACTTTTATGATGGATAGATGCACTTTTATCATGGATAGATGCACTTTTATGATGGATAGATGCACTTTTATGATGGATAGATGCACTTTTATGATGGACAGATGCACTTTTATGATGGATAGATGCACTTTTATGATGGACAGATGCACTTTAATGATGGATAGATGCACTTTTATCATGGATAGATGCACTTTTATGATGGACAGATGCACTTTTATGATGGATAGATGCACTTTTATGATGGATAGATGCACTTTTATGATGGATAGATGCAC
This sequence comes from Chrosomus eos, assembly GCA_036326025.1. NCBI lineage: Eukaryota > Metazoa > Chordata > Actinopteri > Cypriniformes > Leuciscidae > Chrosomus > Chrosomus eos. Next base: position 35,443,992 of record CM070823.1, on the reverse strand, counting down.
TTTAATGATGGAGAGATGCACTTTTATCATGGATAGATGCACTTTTATGATGGATAGATGCACTTTTATGATGGACAGATGCACTTTTATGATGGACAGATGCACTTTTATGATGGACAGATGCACTTTTATGATGGACAGATGCACTTTAATGATGGATAGATGCACTTTTATGATGGATAGATGCAGTTTTATGATGGATAGATGCACTTTTATGATGATAGATGCACTTTTATCATGGATATATGCACTTTTATGATGGATAGATGCACTTTTATGATGGATAGATGCACTTTTATGATGGATATATGCACTTTTATGATGGATAGATGCACTTTTATCATGGATAGATGCACTTTAATGATGGATAGATGCACTTTTATCATGGATAGATGGACTTTTATCATGGATAGATGGACTTTTATCATGGATAGATGCACTTTTATGATGGATAGATGGACTTTTATCATGGATAGATGCACTTTTATCATGGATAGATGCACTTTTATCATGGACAGATGCACTTTTATGATAGATAGATGAATTTTTATGATGGATAGATGCAGTTTTATGATGGATAGATGGACTTTTATCATGGATAGATGCACTTTTATGGACCTCAAAACAGAAACAGCTATTCACTGCCATTATAAAGCTTGTAAGAGCCAGGATTTTTTTTTTTATATAACTCAGATTGTATTCGCCTCAAAGAAGAATGTCATAATATACACCTGACAAGGATGACTTCAGGGTGAGTAAATCATGGGCTAATTTTAATTTTTGAGTGAACCATCCCTTTAACACACAACATCCATACGCTCTCTTGATGCCTGACGACATGTGTTCCACAGAGCTGCAAGAGTTAGACGTGAGTCCCGCGGCCTCTAACCTCACATACGTGGACATCTCCAGGTGGGTTTGATCTCTCTCACTTTGTTACTATCTGATCACTGCGGTCAAACCCACATCGTGACATGAAGTTTCCTTGTGTGTGTCATCAGCTGTGTGTGTTCGCTCTCTTATAGGAACTGTATGACGTCTCTGCCCGACTGGTTGAGTGACAGCAGAAAGCTGGAGGTTCTAGACGTCAGTCACAACAACCTCGCTGAACTTCCTCCGTGGTGAGTGTCTGAGTGAAACTGCTGTGGTTTGTGTGTTCAGCCACATTTCAGTCACTCATGGACACCTGATGATTTACATAGTCATTGCCATAGCAGCAGATTTGCATTTTGCAAACACTAACATTGATGCCAATAGTTAATGACATTTTAACAACTTTAAGGGAAAGATTCATGCCATTTAAAGTCGGCATAATTTTAATCAAATCAATGTAGGGCCCTATGATTTACGCAAAGCAGAAAATGCTGGGTAGAACAGGGTATTGTGTTCTGTACTTTTTATAGATTGCCTCAATACCATAGAGTATCAAAAAACGTCTTGTTGTTTGATACCAAATTTTGATGACTAAGGGTTAATCGCTCAACGTCAGTGAGCCAATGAGTTGCGAAGCATCATGGAAAAACACTAGTTTACGCGGTTGCCCACAGAGACGTGGGTCACACGTGAGGCTGTAGTGTGTAAGCGTCCCAACCCCCATAGATGTAGAAGAAGTGGAAAAGATCAAAAGTGTGGCTACATTTCACAGGCCAACAGCGCGAAATATTTTCGACAGGATAATTGCTGCCAAGACCGGCAACACGACAAATCTGATGAAGCACTTAATAAACTTACGAGCAGAAAGTTGCTCCGTCTTCGACAGCAAGAAGGGCTGGAGCGCGTCACGAACCGAAACTCAGCGTATAGGGTACTTGCCTCACAGACATGAGAAATAGGCCTATAGAAAGCTTGAAATGCCTATTTTAAACGAACCAATTCGAAAACAAATTACTCTCTGATTATGTAATCCAAATGAAAGGTGCATTTCTCTCTATTGGCGCACACGCATGCGTTCACTAGACTGCGGAGATGATGAGTCTGCATCGTCATCCACTTTGCCACCAACACTGATTTAGAAAACACTAGTTTATTAAAAAACATTAAAATGTCACCTTGCTATTTTTTCCTGGCTCATTCATAATCATTAGACTACTTTTGCCAGTGCTTTGCGGCAAGCTTTGTGCGTGAGTTATATATTCAGCCTCCCAGTGGCCTTCATGAGTCATTGAGTGTGGAACAACATTTTTTGTAATGTAATCTTGTTGAAAAAAGTATTATTCAGGACCCGGTCCAGTCCTAATGCTGAGAATTGTCGAATCCAGTCATAAACACACAGTTTACTGTGTAATACGCAATGAGAATATTAAAGCTGGGAAAGGAAGTCTGTCTATGAAGTACATGTCTCATTTTTGTTATATGTTAAGCTGAAGTTAGTTTAGTGTTGATTCAGTTCCATTGTGAAGATCATAAATTATTAAATCAGTTCATTTCATCTATAAAGCAGTTCTGCAAAAAATATGTCATCGTAGGGCTGGGCGATATGGCTGAAAACTGTATCACGATATCAGTGTTTCATATCGGTCGATATCGATAATTATTGATTTTTTTATGACCCATTTAAAATAAGGACCAGGAGAAAAATATATTACATTTAAACATTTTAATAAATGTCTTTAGCCTTGTATTTTTTTAATAAGTTTAAAGGCATAGAACCAGTTTATTTATAGTGCATTGATAATAGTTTTATATAATTAGTTTATTCAATTAATAAAAAGATAAGAAGACCTTGAGATATGTACCTGAATGAATTTAAAATTTGCAACTGTATATTTGTTTTCCTTAATTTTAATTAACCCTAACTTTATTCTCATCACAATTATAAATAATTGATTTTTTCTTTTTTAATTAATGTGTAACTTAAAAACCAACAGATTAGTGCTCTGTTTTGAGGACAAGAAATGAAAACCAATGCGATAAAAGATAGAACACACAGGCTGTTTTAAAAAGTGGTTGGATAAATATGTTTTGCTTTTAAACGTGTGTGTGTGTGTGTGTGTGTGTGTGTGTGTGTGTGTGTGTGTGTGTGTGTGTGTGTGTGTGTGTGTGTGTGTGTGTGTGTGTGTGTGTGTGTGTCAGTTGTAGGTTACAGTTTGACAAGAAATACAGTGTGAAAAAAGCACAATGTTGTGTTTTATTGCGAGGGTAGGCCTACACAAATATAATTAAACACTTTGCAGACTGAATGGTGTTCTGTATTAACAAAATGCCGAAGTATATTTTTTATGTCTCCACTGTTAGATCGCGCCCGCGTGTCTCACTCTCTCGTGCCTACTCTCTCTCGCACACACACACACACACACACACACACACACACACACACACACACACACACACACTCTCCAGCATTGGAATCTTGACATCGCAAGCCTGTTCATTATGCTGTGTTCACATCAAACGCGAATAGAGCGAATAATCCAATAATGTTTCGCAATTCTAGCCTGCATGGCATGCAGATGAAGGGCACTCGTTTTCTGCTTCTCAATCGCCGGTTACTGAAGAGGAATCCAGCAGCACGAGACAACGTTATGGTGCGCCGCGCAACCAAACTGACACCGTTACATGATTGCCTGTTAGCGTGTCACTCCCTACGTTGCTAGGTAGGTTACCAGAGAGTGAGTGCCTTTGTTAATGCAACCAAACTTGCTTCAGAACCTGTGGTTTCTTCCGATGAAGAAAAAAAAATATCGAACGTTTTATCGAACACCCTTTTTTATTGATATCGATCACGTGTCTATCGCGATACATATCGTTATCGTTTTATCGCCCAGCCCTATGTCATCGTCCAGTTCTCATACAGCAGTGTCAGTGCAGTCAGATCAATAATATCGTTGAATATTAAGTGTCCTCAACTAAGTAAGCCTGAGGCGACAGTGGAACCCAAACTCCATCAGTGACAGAATGGAGGAAAAAACCTTTGGAGAACCAAGACTCATTCGGGGGGGCAGTTCTCCCCTGGCCAACGAACAAACACGGTGCGATTCTGATTCAGGCAGCATCTCAAGTCAGAATTCAGATAGGGATCAGTAGTGTTACAAACCTGGCTCTAGGGAAGCAACATAAAGGACACAAAGAAGTCTGCCAATCAAAAATAAAGTTTATTGAATTATAAAAGAAAAAGGGGACTGTAGAGACACTGCTACTGCAGTGCTGGCTGCAAGACCAGAGAGAGAGAGTGATTGAGCATGTGTCCTGGGTTTAAAATGGCCCCCATCAGGTGATACCAATTAACCGGCTGATTGCAGGTGAGCTACCAGGTTACTGCAACAAAACACAGGTTAGCACACTCCCACGTAACAGGTAGCATTCGAATATTCATCCAGTTCCTTTTGCTTGAAGATCGAATCATCACGCCGGTATGGAGCCAAAGCTGGCCATAGGGTCTGTGCGGAGGACCTGTCTGGTTCTTGTGGTCTTTGCTGAGGATCTGACTGTCGTGGCGGCCATGCCTTCACAGAGGATTGTCTTGTAGACACGGTCTCTGCTGACATTAAGGGCTGCGTTGTGGTCGTGTCTTGGTGCAGGTCCACCATCTGATCTGGAGATGGACCGGATCCGGCTGACTACGGTAACCTCGGGATAAGGACGAGACAGACAGACTAATATTAATGTGGATGCCATTCTTCTTACAATGTAACAAGTACATTGGGTTTAATAGGAAGTGTTCCTGGTTCCGGTTGACCTCATTTATGCAGCCTAACAATCATTTAATTGAGTTGAATAATAGAAATTGATAATATTAAGAAGCGGATCTATAACTTCTGGAAGTATTTCTTTCAATAGCTTAGTCAGTATAGGGTCTAACATACATGTTGTTGATTTAGATGATTTAACAAGTTTAGACAATTCTTGCTCTCCTATAGCAACGAATGTATGGATTTTTTCCTCAGGGAGACTACAATGAACTGCCTGATGCGATAATGTAGTAGACGGTTGCATGGTTCTCTTACGAGAGTATCTCTCGTACTGCGTAATATCTTACGCTATGGGGAAAACTCTTTTCTACGAGATATTGAAGCCAAAAATTATCCTTAATTTTTATTAATGTAAAACGCTTTGCGGCAGCAAGCAGACATAGGCGAGACAGCTCGCGCGCCTATTGGCTGCCCTGCGGCAACAGCAGCAGCCTATCGAGAGAGGCTCTGCGTGACGTCACGACGAATGGGGGCCTTTCGCGCCCATATCGTCACGTCCCGCCAGAAAGGGCGTGGTCTCGCCCTAGAAATAGGCTCGATAGCTGCTCTTACGTTGATTTTCATCTCTTCAGCGAAGCCTCCCGCATCGCTGGATCCAGAGTGAGAAGCCGCGCCGTCGACCTGTAGCCTTTCAGCGGGACGTGCCATCGAGCCTGGAGTCGCTGGCCTCGCCGCCTTCAGCCGCCGTACCTGCTGCGCTTTCCGGCGTACATATCCTTTCCTCTGCTTAGAGTGTGTGTGATTGCATTATCTGCCTTTTTTCCCACCCCTCTAAAAGAGCGGCGTCTTTTTAAAGATGCCTTCCTGTGGTTCGAGCCCCACTCAGCGATGAGGACCGCCATGTCATCTGCGTGTCCTGCCTGGGTGAGGATCACGCGGCCATCGCGCTCGCTGACGGCGGATGCCATCATTGTGAACGCTTGCCTATGGTGACTCTGCGGACTCGCCTAGCTTTGTTCTCCGAGCCCGCATCCCAGCCCGCCGTGATGCCGCACCGCAAGAAGCGCCGCGCCCAGCGCGCGCCCGAGCTATCTCCAGCCCGCCAGAGCTCGCCGGTTCGCCCGCCAGCTTCGCCGGCTTCGCTCGAGTCGCTCCCGGACGGACAGCGGCCGCCGTATGCCACCGCATACGCCGTCGAGTCGGACGACAACACTGGGGCACGTTCTCTTTTGGCTTCGGATAGCGAGGATCGGGCGAGCTCCGTGGACCTCCCCTCCGCTAACGTTTCCCGCCAACCCTCTGGGAAGAGAGCCGGCATTGAGGTTGAGCTGATGCGTCTGCTCACCCAGGCCGTGGAAAGCATCGGCCTCGATTGGGAGGCGCTATCCGAGATGACGGAAGCTGAGCGCTCCGTGTTCCTCGACGCACCGCGCTCTCGCTCTGCTGGACGCCGCCCCTCTCAGCGCGGGCCCCGGCCGAGGATTGAGATAAAGCCCGAGGTCTCAAGGCCTTCCTAGTCTCTCTAGGAAAGCGACGGTGTTCAGATCCCGCTGCGGCCGGATTTCCACCAAAACTTCTCGCTCGTTCAGTTCCATGCTTTGTGACTGTCCCAGTGTATTTCGCAGCGAAGCAGCCGGTGTCTCAGCCCGCTTGCCTGCGCACAAAAGCCGTTTCTATGGCTACCCTGATAAATCCAATAAAGAGTGTATTTTCTGGTGTTCCGGCTACAGCCGATGGTGTTATGAGTGTTGTAAGAATGCCCACGCCCCAGTGCCCATTCCCACACCCAGACACAGCCCGCCACGGTGCAGGGCTAGCACACATAAAATCGACTCAGGTCGATTGTGCAGACTATGTAGTGAACGCGCCCATACAATGCCCGCTTACACTACACACTGCGTGTCCCTTGGTTTCTGTAAAAACGAAACCAACACACATTCAGTCGGCTCCGGCCGAAAGTGTTCTCAGTGCAGTAAATGTGCCTGCTATCCCGCGCCCGCATCCTCTCACTGACACGCCGAATCCCACGAGATTCACCCCCGCTCGCTTCCTCCGCGCAACCCGTCATAGAGAAGCTGAGCGCGGCCAGGCTGCCCGCTGTAATCAGCGCGCGCCTTGCACGCTGTAAACACAGCAGCGTTGATTCAGTCAGCGCGAGCTGACAGTGTTCTCAGTACAGTTAATGTGCCCGCAGTCTCGCGCCCACATTCTGGCACACACGCCGAATCCCACGGGATTCACCCCCGCTCGCTTCCTCTGCACAACCTGTCACAGAGAAGCTGAGCGCGGCCAGGCTGCCGGCTGTGATCAGCGCGCGCCTCGCACGCTGTAAACACAGCATTGATTCAGTCGGCGCGAGCTGACAGTATTCTCAGTGTAGTAAATGTGCCCATATTCTCTAACACACGCCGAATCCCACGAGATTCACCCCCGCTCGCTTCCTCTGCGCAACCCGTCATAGAGAAGCTGAGCGCGGCCAGGCTGCCCGCTGTAATCAGCGCGCGCCTTGCACGCTGTAAACACAGCAGCGTTGATTCAGTCAGCGCGAGCTGACAGTGTTCTCAGTACAGTTAATGTGCCCGCAGTCTCGCGGCCACATTCTGGCACACACGCCGAATCCCACGGGATTCACCCCCGCTCGCTTCCTCTGCACAACCTGTCACAGAGAAGCCGAGCGCGGCCAGGCTGCCGGCTGTGATCAGCGCGCGCCTCGCACGCTGTAAACACAGCATTGATTCAGTCGGCGCGAGCTGACAGTATTCTCAGTGTAGTAAATGTGCCCACATTCTCTAACACACGCCGAATCCCACGGGATTCGCCCCGCTCGCTTTCTCTGCGCGTCCCGCCATAGAGAAGCTGAGCGCGGCCAGGCTGCCCGCTGTGATCAGCGCGCCCCCCCCCCCCGCCTCGAACGCTGTAAACAAGGTGTTGTGTTCCCAGTACACAGGGGCTCTCGAGCCGCCGTTCTGCCGCGGCCAGAGCCCAGATTTCATTCTACCCTTAGCTATTCACGCAGATGCGTGGTCAAGGCTTCCCGGGGTATCAGAATGGGTGTTGAACACTATAACGAGAGGCTATTCGCTACAATTCGCTACAATTCGCTCAACGCCCTCGCCGTTACACGGCGCGCGTCGAAACTACGGTGAAAAGCGAAGTATCTCATCTACTTCGAGCCGAGATAGCGAAACTACTGAGGAAAGGGGTTATAGAACCTTTATCTCAGGCTCAGAGCGAAGGGGGCTTATACAGCAGATATTTTCTGGTACCGAAAAAAGATGGTGGGCTCAGACCCATTCTAGATCTGCGACTGCTGAACGGAACGCTCGTGAAGCGCCAGTTCAGAATGCTTACGGCCAGGAAAATCCTCGCGCAAGTGCGCCAAGGAGACTAGTTCATGTCAATAGATCTTAAAGACGCTTATTTTCAAATACAAATAGCGTCCCATCACAGGCGATTCTTGAGATTCGCCTTCGAGGGCCAGGCATATCAATACACAGTCCTGCCGTTCGGCCTGTCCCTAGCACCCCGTACGTTCACGAAGTGCATGGACGCGGCACTCGCCCCCCTGAGACTTCGGGGCATGCGAGTTTTGAACTACTTGGACGATTGGCTGATTCTAGCTCGTTCACGAACGGAGCTCATAGAACACAGGGCCGCATTACTCGAGCACCTCGAGGAGCTGGGCCTTACAGTCAATTGGGCGAAAAGCTCACTGCTCCCCAGTCGGAGAATTTCCTTTCTGGGAACAGTGTTGGACTCGCTATCCATGACGGCACGCCTGTCACCGGAGCGCGGATTGAATATTCAGCACGTCGCGAAATCCTTCCGCCACGGTTCTATAGTCCCGCTTAGAAGGTTTCAGAAAATGCTGGGTCCGATGGCCTCAGCAGCCTCCGTACTCCAGTTGGGCCTGCTCCGCATGCGCCCACTGCAGCTATGGCTAAAAGCACGAGTTCCCCCCAGGGCATGGACCGCAGGTCTATTTCGCCTCAGGGTCGACCTTCAGTGCATTTCGGCTCTGAAACCATGGAAAGTAACCGACTGGTATCAGTCAGGTGTGAGTCTGGGGATCCCCTCGAGTGTGAGGGTGGTGTCTACGGACGCCTCCACATCGGGGTGGGGAGCGCTGCTCGAGGGCAGACCGCTAGCTGGCCTATGGTCAGTACGGGAGAAGCTCCTTCACAAAAACTGCTTGGAATTAATAGCAGTCGACAAAGCGCTACGGCGCTTCTGTCCCCAGATAAAAGGCCACCACGTATTGGTCCGGTCGGACAACATGTCAGTGGTGGCGTACATAAATCGCCAGGGCGGCGTCAGGTCCCGAAACCTTTACAGGCTGACGGAGCGCCTCCTGGTCTGGGCTCAGCACAACCTGCTCTCGCTGAGAGCGGCGCATGTGCCTGGTCACCTAAATGTGGGACCAGACAGGCTGTCCAGAAACAACGTCCCAGCAGGAGAATGGTCTCTGCACCCGCAGACTATCCAGCTGCTGTGGGAAACGTTTGGCAAAGCGCAGGTGGACCTGTTCGCGTCCCAAGAAAACGCTCACTGCCCGAGATTCTTCTCGAAAAGCCGGGACGCGCTGGCCCATGTTTGGCCCTGCCGCCCCCAATATGCTTTTCCCCCTGTCTCACTCCTGCCTCAGGTGTTGGAGCGAATCAGGAGGGAGGGATGCCCAGTGCTACTCATAGCTCCGCTCTGGACAAACCAGTCGTGGTTCCCTGTCCTGATGCAGCTGACCAGCGCTGCCCCATGGCCTTTACCGTTGAGGAGAGACCTCCTCTCTCAGGCGGAAGGCTCGATTTGGCATCCTCGCCCGGATTTGTGGTCCCTGCACGCATGGGCCATCAACGGGTACCCGCTGACCTCCCAGAGGGAGTGTTAAACACGATCGCGCAGGCTAGAGCCCCGTCTACCAGACGGCTCTACTCCTCGAAGTGGTCTGTGTTCTCTGCTTGGTGTCAAGCGCAGGGCTTTTCACCTGTAGACTGCGGGGTTACGGAAGGGCTTTCCTTCCTTCAGGAGCTACTGGATAAGGGCAGGTCCCCTTCCACGCTCAAAGTATACGTGGCGGCCATAGCAACGTTTGCAAAACCGGTGTCTGGCCAGTCACTAGGAAAGAACTAGACCCTCTAAACCCTCCCAGGCCCCTTCAGTCCTGACATGGGACCTTTCCACGGTCTTGGAGGCCATGAAAGGTGCCCCATTCGAGCCAATCCAGTCGTCAGAAATGAAACACTTGTCTTTCAAGACAGCGTTTCTTATGGCTCTCGCTTCAGTGAAGTGCGTAGGGGACTTGCAAGCGCTTTCAGTGAGCGCGTCATGCATGGAGTTTGGACCTAATGACTCAAAGGTCATACTCAAACCGAAGCACGGCTACGTGCCAAAATCCCTCAACACACCGTTCAGGGCCTAGGTGATTTCCCTGTCTGCCCTTCCGGTTCTCAATGAGGAGAAGGACGCGAGTCTCCTTTGCCCTGTCAGGGCACTAAGGGCTTATGTGTCCCGCTCGTCTGGTTTCAGACAGACTGAGCAGCTTTTCGTTTCGTTTGGCGGCCGTGCTAAGGGACTTGCCGCTTCGAAACAGAGCCTATCCAGATGGATAGTCGTGCCATAGCGCTGGCTTACACTTCTAAGGGCCTACAGTGCCCTTTGGGTGTTAGAGCGCACTCCACAAGAGGCATGGCCTCCTCGTGGGCATGGTCTAGCGGGGTTACCCTGCAAGATATTTGTATGGCCGCGGGCTGGGCCTCGCCGTCTACATTTATAAAATACTATAACCTGGAGGTTCCCGCCTTACAAGCTAAGCTTTCGGCGGTATAAAATTCAGTGCTATCTGCCCGCTGTGCGGCTCGGATACTGAGTTTGACCTGCGTATTGCTCACTGACCGGTACAGCAGCTCATTAAAAATGTTGACACACATGTGGCCACCCAGTTCAGGCTGAATGTTTACCCTGACGGTATGCTCTATTTGTCACATGATTAGCTCCTTTCGGATGCTATTTTACAGGGAATGATGCTTCTAGCCTCTCTTCCCTCACTCTCTGTGAGTTTATGGTGATTATGCACTATATGCGCCCCGGGCTTCGGCCCCTGGGACTTTGGTGTTGGATCCCTACCAGCACGGCGTGTTGCATTGTGTTCCCCATAGCGTAAGATATTACGCAGTACGAGAGATAGTCTCGTAAGAGAACGTACTCGGTTACTAACGTAACCTCGGTTCTCTCTAGAGAGGGAACGAGTACTGCGTATCTTGCCGTGCTTGGAATACGCTCTGGTACGCTTCGGCGATGAAAACCAACGTAAGAGCAGCTATCGAGCCTATTTCTAGGGCGAGACCACGCCCTTTCTGGCGGGACGTGACGATATGGGCGCGAAAGGCCCCCATTCGTCGTGACGTCACGCAGAGCCTCTCTCGATAGGCTGCTGCTGTTGCCGCAGGGCAGCCAATAGGCGCGCGAGCTGTCTCGCCTATGTCTGCTTGCTGCCGCAAAGCGTTTTACATTAATAAAAAATTAAGGATAATTTTTGGCTTCAATATCTCGTGGAAAAGAGTTTTCCCCATAGCGTAAGATATTACGCAGTACTCGTTCCCTCTCTAGAGAGAACCGAGGTTACGTTAGTAACCGAGTACGTTATCATTTTTTCTCTAATATTATCAATCTTGCAAGTAAAGAAATTCGTAAAGTCATTACTGCTGTACTGTTAGGAAACGTCTGAGGTTGAAGCTTTATTTCTCGTTAATCTAGCCACTGTATCAAATAAATACCTAGGGTTGTGTTTGTTCTCTTCTAAGAGAGTTGAAAAGTAAGCAGATCTAGCAGCTTTTAAGGCCTTTCTGTATGCAATAACACATTCCTTCCACAAAATGCGAAATACCTCTAGTTTTGTTTTCTTTGAGCTATGCTCCATTTTTCTGGCCGCTCTCTTAAGGGCATGAGTGTGCTCGTTGTACCACGGCGTTGGACTATTTTCCTCAATATTTTTTAAGCACAAAGGCGCAACCGTGTCTAAAGTGCTGGAAAAGAGAGCGTCAATAATTTCTGTTGCAACATCGAGTTATTTTAAAGGGATAGTTCACCCAAAAATGAAAACTCTGTCAGTAATTACTCTCCCTCATGTTGTTCAACCCCGTAAGACCTTCGTTCATCTTCGGAACACAAATTAAGATATTTGTGATTAAATCTGAGAGCTGGATCACTCCTCCATAGGCTTCTAAAGGATTGAAACTTGACAGCCCGGAAAAAAAGAATTCGTTAAAAGAGTCCAAGTGACTACAGTGCTCAATCTTAAGTTTATAAAACGACGAGAATACTTTTGGCGTGCAAAAAAACCCCAAAATAACGACTTTATTCAACCATCTCTTCTCTTCCATGTATTTCTCCTAAGCTGTTGACGTAGTGTAACAGCGCAGCGCTTCTGTGTTATACGTCACACGTAGGCTCACTGTTGTCTGACGCTGGTCATGTGTGTGATGCGTGTGACGTTCAACCAGAAGTGTTGCGCAATAACACTACGTGAAATCTCCAGGCCCAAAGAGAATACTTGAATAAAGTCGCTATTTTAGTTTGTTTTTTGCACTCAAAAAGTATTCTCGTCGCTTGATAAACTTAAGATCAAGCCACTGTAGTCACTTCGACTCTTTTAACGATTTCTTTAATAAATTTTCGGGGCCGTCAAGTTTCAATCCCTTAGAAGTCTATGGAGGAGTGATCCAGCTCTCAGATTTAATCAAAAATATCTTAATTTGTGTTCTGAAGATGAACGAAAGTCTTACGGGGTTGAACAACATGAGGGAGAGTAATTACTGACAGAATTTTCATTTTTGGGTGAACTATCCCTTTAAGCTATCTGGTATGCCAAAGAGTAGAAACTTATCAGGAAGATTATTTATAAAGCAATCTTTAGTGGTATAAGTGATAGTTCTAACATATTTGTAATGGGAAGTTTGTTTTGGACCCTTGGCTAAATTAAGTATACACAAGACTAGATAATGATCTGAGATGTCATCGCTCTGCTGCAGAATTTCAACGGCATCAACATCGATTCCATGTGATGATATTAGATATGAAGTATGATTACGACAACGAGTGGGTCCTGACACGTGATGCCTACGCAATATTCGAGTTTTAACTCCAATAGAGTTAGGAATGTCTTTAAATGCCAATCCCAATGGATATTTTTCGTTATCTACATATTAAAATCACCAACAATTAGGATTTTATCTGCAGCCAGTACTAACTCTGATAGAAAGTCAGCAAATTCTTTGATAAAGTCTGTATGGTGCCCTGGTGGCCTGTATACAGTAGCCAGCACAAATATCAAACTTAATTTATCATTTACACTAGATAGTGTTACATTAAGCACCAACACTTTAATTATATTGAATTATATTTAAAACTTGACTTCTTAGTAATTCTGAAAATATTACTATAAATTACAGCAACACCTCCCCCTTTGCCTTTCGGACGAGTCTCATGTTTATAACAGTAATCTTGCGGGGTGCTCATTTAAAGTAATGTAATTGTTTGGTTTTAGCCAGGTTTCGGTCAAACACAGCAAATCTAGGTTATAATCTGTGATCATATAATTTACAAAAAATGTTTTTGTAGAAAGGGATCAAATATTTAGCAACCCAAGCTTTATCATTTGTTCATCTGTATTATTTCTGTTTTTTATTTGTTGAATAAAGAAAATTTACCCTTAAATGGGTTTGGGAGTTTTTTGTATGTCCTAATTCGGGGAACAGACACAGTCTCTACATGATGATATCTAGGTGAAAGAGTCTCTATATGTGATGGGATTTATCTGACCTCAGTGGCGTGAGACTGCTAGCAGACGGTCGCTTTAGCCAGTCTTGCTTCCAACTATAAATCTCTGTTGTGCAGCACAAAATATAAATGTAATTGTTAAAATTTCATTTGATTACATTTTAAAAGATTAAGTTTTATTTATTCATTTGATCATCACCGTTTTTGATAATACATTTATATAGGGCCCTATTATTGAAAATAAACAATTAAAGGTTCACAAAATAATTTTTGTCCCTCTAGCAGTTAAGAAACTAAATGGCATGCATTTTGCTGAAGAACTTTGTTTTTGCTTTGCTTCTGCGTGCACTACTAGGCTTAAAGAGATATAATCAGTTTAGATGGAACAGATCTCAAACAAACTAGCTAAAAAGGTTACAGTAGCTTTACCCATTAATAGACACGATACTTCCTTGAAAACAAATTCCAGCACAGCAACCTCACAAAACAACAACCATGATGAAATGACCCTTCATCAACAGATAATGCTTTACAACTCTGTTGGAGAGCTACATATGGCAATTTATCTGTTCAATAAAATGCCTTACTCACCTGTTGAGTAATAAAAAAGTTCCGGAAAGCCAAGCCAACGTTGATTCTTGTTTTATTGTCTTGTTTTTATTAGGGGTTAGAATATTCAGTTTGTACAACATTAAAATCATTGTGTCAATGGAAAGTCCCCATAAAACATGAAAACACAACGTGTGTGTGTGTCTGTGTGTGTTTGGTGCTTCTGCACTGCCACACTGACCTCCCTGTAATCTCCACCATCAGGTTGCTGTGCAGTGGCAGTTTGAGGAAGATCTTGGCGGGTCATAACCAGCTGAAGCGTTTGCCGGAGCGAGTGGAGCGTCCCGTCGTGGAGGTGATGGATGTGCAGCACAATCATCTCATCGAGCTTCCCTGTAATCTCTTCCTGAAATCAGAGAGGTGAAACACAAACACACATCAGTGCTCTCTTCCAAACACTAGTGAGCCGCCACATTATAAACATGCTCACGAAAACAGTCCCAGAAGGCAATATTTACAGTCCATTCAGTGCTGAAAATATCCAAAAAAGGGGTTATCTAGTTAAACATTGATTATTTTACTCAATGTTTGTATGTGGCCTGCTAAAAAAATGATCGATTCAACCAGCCTCAGCTGGTTTGCTGGTCTTGGCTGGTTTAAGCTGTCCTGACCAGCTGAAAAGTCTCCAAGACACCTCTAAAACAAGAAGACCAGCCCAACATTTGAGGTCAGCAAACCAGCTCACGTTTATTAGACTAGCAACATGTTTACGTCAAAGTTACTGTCCACGCAGTGTTGCAAAGCGCTCACTTTTTCCGTCAGACGTAAGAGGTGTTCTCACTCGCTGCATACATGAACCAGTTACAAAACTACTTTAAAATAAGTCTCTTCTGATCACTAAAATGCAGTAAATACAGTAATGTTGCGATATATTATTACAATTTAAAATAACTGTTTTATATTTGAATATATTTTAAAATGTTATTTATTCCTGTGAACAAAGCTGAATGTTCAGCATCATTACTCCAGTCTTCAGTGTCACATGATCCTTCAGAAATCATTTGAATACTGATGTGTTGTGAAGAAAAATCTCTGTTTATTATTATTATCAATGTTGAAAACCAGTTGTGCCTCTTAATATTTTTGTTTAAATGGTGATACATATGTTTCAGGATTCTTTGATGGAAAAAAAAAGTTGATTTATTTGCAATAGAAATCTTTTGTGACATTATAAATGTTTTTACTGTTGCTTTTGAACAATTTAAAGGATCCTTGCTGAATAAAAGCATTCATTTCTTAAAAAATAAAAACATTAAAAAAAAAATTAAACCTATACCAAACTTTTGAATGGTAGTTTACCGTTTTAGAGACGATAACGGTATCGTTGTCAAAAATGTACACACACCTGTTTTCAAAAGTTGGTCGTTGCAAATTATGAGCCAAAATGCGTATAAGGTTTTTTGTTGAAAGCGGTGTCGTGTAAACGCCCCCTAAAGCAGTAAAGAAAAACTCCACTGCTGAAAACTTTGAAAACGCCATTACTAAGGGCTTTTGTGTCTCAGAAGTTGAATGTTAGCGTTTGAACGGATTGCATTCGAGTGAGACTGTCAGTAACTCACTGTCAATAACATGTGATTTGTCTTCAGTTTACGGTGTCTGAATGCGTCAGCCAACAAGCTGGAGAATCTCCCAGCATCCAGTCTGTCAGAAGAGAGCAGCAGTATCTTACAGGAGCTTTATCTGACCAACAACCACCTGACGGACAAGTGTGTGCCTCAGCTGACGGGACACACACACCTGAGGATCCTGCACATGGCCTACAATCACCTGCAGACCTTCCCAGCCAGGTGACACTCTCTAACATGTATTTATATAGCAATAATTCAATAATACATAATTGAAGACGTCCCCAAAGGGAGGTGTCCAAAAACTGAGACAAAGTTATTCCTAGACTAAAGCTATTACACACACACACACACACACACACACACACACACACACACACACACACACACACACACACACACACACTTGAAAATACTGTTGATGGCCTAAGGTCACATCTATGGCCGTGTTTACACCTGGTATTATTAAGATGTGTTTTGGTCGATCGGATCACGAGTGAACGATGCTAAATACAGGAGCAAATGGGGTCTAAAACGTGTTGAGCTTGTCCACTTTTGATCACTTCCTGAGGGAGTCTCAAACTCATTTGCCCGGATTGCTTTTGTAGAGTAAGCGCTCATGTGACCCGAATGTGTTCAAACAGCCACAAATGACGGTCACATTTGAACACATTCGACCACATGAGAGACTTCTCTACGTCTACTGACCTAATGTGTAAACATTATGGGACGGGATTTATACTTGGAGATTCAAGTTTGGTTTGAAGATGAAAAACGTACCAACACAAAGTTCTCTCATCATTCCTGATTTCTAACACACACTCACAGTGTTCGGCTGGTCTTGCGGCTGTTGAAAGCTGCTCTCTCCATGTGTTTTTAATATGTAAATTGCACAAGCTTATTTTGTCCATTAGATCAAAAGATCTGAAAAAGCATACATTCAGCGGCCCATAGACCCTCCCATCGAAGAAATCAGGACAGAAGTGGTTAAAGTTAGATGGATTAAAATAACAGGTGTAAATGGGTATTGTACTAATACAATATCTGCTCTATTCAATTTGATTACTCATTTTAAAAAATCCTCAATTACAATTGACCTGTTTAATCTGCAAATTACCAGAAGTGACTCATGCCAAATTTCACAGACACTCACGTTAAGCTCATCCAAATCAAATTCTGTCTGATTGATAGAATATGTGTGTATATACAATATTCAGCATATTCAGCAAATCAATATTGTCTGCTGTGCAGTAAAATGGCCAAGCTGGAGGAGCTGGAGGAGGTGGACCTGAGTGGGAACAGGCTGAAGGCAGTGCCCACCACCATCCTGAACTGCAGGCGCATGCACACGCTGGTGGCTCACTCCAACTGCATCGAGGTCTTCCCCGAGGTCATGCAGCTCATGGAGATGAAGGTCAGATCTCTCACGCTGGGGTTGTTTTCAGTGTCCTTCACAAAACTAGCTTTAATTCACTCATTTTTGTCCGTGTATTTTAGTATGGCAGAACGATGCATGCACGAGTTAACTGTTTATGGAAACAAATTGTGCCATGAAAGTCATTCAGTTGCGAGTTTCCAACCCTACTGTCCACACTAGAAGCAAAAATATTACAGGACACCAAAAAATTCCTATGTGATGTTTAATATGCAGTTATGCAAATTATGTTATGGATTATATTTGAACTAGTGAGATTTCACCGAGCACTGGGCCTGTCACGATCATGAATTTTGTGTTGGCTATTAATTGTCATACAAATTATTGCAATTAAAGTCCCCCTGTGGTGAAAATCTCTGAGCTGCTTTGAGTGAGTGGAGGCGGGGCTATTTTGCATATTTTGAAATTATTTATACTAAATGAGGCAAGGGTGTAGAGTTACATTCAAGCTATTTTAAGGCATGATGAAAAATGTTTAAATATGTCATTTTGGTGATCAAAGAGGAGTTTTAAGGGATAAAATTGACTACAGGGGGACTTTAACAATTTAATGCTGTTTTAGTCATTCTGAAATGCCTGAGCAAATTCTGTCGTCAAAGTGGTTCAGGATAATTCCCACCCTGAACTCTCTTACATGACTGTGTTCCCAAACACCAAAATCTGCCTCCCAAAGCAAGATAACACGTTTATTGTGTTTCGTCTGGACGCTCTGAGACGCATTTAATTTATTATATACAGTGGCTTCTCCTACTTAGTGATATTTAGCGCCAGTTTATCAGGAGCTGACGGTTTTGTTCTCTTCAACTCACTGGATGGAAACGGTGCTTTATTTGCAAACTTTTGCTAACAAGTTAAATTTTGCAACTTTGGATGGAAACATAGCTAGTGTAAGCCTAATACATTAATAATGCAGTCTGATTAAACCCACAAACCTTCATTTTGTATGAAGGAAGACATATTTTATGTACTTTACAATGTGTGTTTTTTTTTTTATAAACTTTGGCAAAATGTGATTGAAATGGATCTTAAATCACTGCAGTTAGATCGAATAACCACTATTAGACGATTAATCAAACATCCTATTGTGCGCTACACAGCTTGTATGGCATTCATATATTTGTGCTTGTGCTGTGTATGTAGTGTGTGGATCTGAGCTGTAATGAGCTGAGTGAAATCACCTTACCGGAGAGTCTACCTCCCAAACTTCAGGAGCTGGATCTAACAGGAAACCTGCGCTTGAATCTGGACCACAAGACCCTGGAGCAGCTCAAGTAAGGGGACACATGTTCTTCCACTTATGTCAGTGCCATAAATGAAAATTTTCCCAGGTGTACATGTACTCACCAACAATGAAACAGATTTTTTTTCTCCTAAATTGAGTGATGTAAAAATGAACACAATACTTTAGTGAGATTAATTGCAAAAGATGATGTACAAAAAAAAATAATGTAAAAAAATGTTTCCTAGAATTCTAGATACGTGTTCCTCCACTCACTAATGCTTTTATGATGAACACCTTTGAAGCTCAGAAGTGTCCAATTACAGCAAATTCCGTTCATTCGTTGTAATAAGAGCAGAAGAGTTGTCTAAACAAGTTAAATCATTAAAGTCAACATGTATGTTGGACCCTATACCGACTAAGCTACTGAAAGAAAACTTCCAGAAGTTAAAGATCCTCTTCTTAATATTATTAATTCATCATTGTCATAAGGATATGTACCAATAACTTTTAAGCTGGCTATGATTAAACCACTTATTAAAAAAATGCAACTTGATCCTACAGAATTAGTCAATTACAGGCCGATCTCAAATCTTTTCTGTCAAAGATACTAGAAAAAGCAGTATCCTCACAACTGTGCTCCTTTATAGAAAGAAATGATATCTGCGAGGATTTTCGGTCAGGATTTAGACCGTACCATAGTACTGAGACTGCTCTCATTAGAGTCACAAATGATTTGCTCTTATCATCCGATCATCTCTCTATTAGTGTTACTCAATCTTAGTTCTGCATTTGAAACTATCGACCAAAACATTATTTTAAATAGACTTGAAAATTGCGTTGGCATTAGTGGAATTGCACTAATGGCATGGTTTAAATCATACTTATCTGACCATTATCAGTTTGTAGCAGTAAATGAAGAGATGTCTTATCGATCACAAGTTCAGTATGGCGTACCACAAGGCTCAGTACTAGGACCGCTGCTGTTCACTCTGTACATGCTACCATTAGGAGATATCATTACACTGTGTCCTAAATAACTACACGCTCTGTGACACGCAATAAAAGGTATCTTTTCCATATGAATCAGTTTTTGTCCTAACCAGCCGCGATAATTCTATTTTAGAAATGTTTTCTATTTTTCTGCGACATCGCGGCTGGAACAAACACAAAGTGTGCCAATGATAATCTCAGGTAATGTTTATGTGCTTTATTTATAATGTTAAAAGCGTGTAATTTGACTTTAAATATCATTTAGTGCTCCCAGCTTTTTAGCCGTGAAAGCAACAATGGATAATTCACCTCAGATCTTGAAATGAAACAAATGGAAACAAGAACGTTCAAACTGTGAACAAACAAGTGTATTGTTATTTTCGCGTTTATTACTGTGAAGCTGTTTTGCAACCATCTGTATAAAAAATAAAAGTGACTTGACGTCTGCTTTCGACCTACTGTAATAAATCATATTTGATAAAACATGATCATTTCCACATCTTTCTTCTTACAGTAACATCCGCTGTTTCCGAATCGATCCGCCTCCCTCGTCGTTCTCAGCCAATGAGAGCGCAGGAGGGCCAGCTGTCTGGAGTCACGGCTACACCGAAGTCTCAGGCGTCAAAAACAAGTGAGTGACCACTGGAGAACAGACTTCAGAGATCCTCTGTGTGAACGGTTTCTGAGTGTCTGACCTGTGCTGTTTGCGTTGCACAGACTGTGTGTGGCTGCGCTGTCTGTGAACAGCTTCTGCGGCAGTAGAGAAGCTCTGTACGGGGTGTTCGACGGCGACAGGAACGTGGAGGTGCCGTATTTACTCCAGTGCACCATGAACGACATACTGGCAGAAGAACTGCACAGGACCAAGAGTGAGGAAGACTACATGACCAACACCTTCCTGGTCATGCAGCGGTAAATGCACGCGCGTAATAAGCGGTGATAGTGCTGGGCGGTATGACCAAAAATCCTTATCACAGTATTTTTCAAAATTATACCGGTTTCACGGTATATGACGTATTATTATTTTTTCAAGCTCGACTGGGTTAAAACCACATTTTCTACTGATCGAGAGAGGAAATACTGCAGTAGATTGACTTAGAATGTACTATTTTACTGTCATGAGTGAATATTGTAGAAAAAATCCACACTATTAATACAGGTTTGCAAGGCTGTTTACAAAGAGATTCATCAGGAGGCGCTGTAGGAGTGGTAGAAATAGCGGTTTCCACGTTAACGGCTGTACATTAAGCAGTTTCCCCGGTAACAGCTGTACACAAAGCAGCAGCGCAGATAAACACTGCTTTATCAGGGAAGATAAAGAAAGATTCAATTGAAATAACATCGAAACTTTTCTAAAGACAGTCATTTTCCTTCAAAGATACATTCATATAAAAACACCCGCACCTCGTTTTGACTTTAAAACATGCAGTGCTCATGTTTATTCAACGATGTCAGTGCCAACCACAAATCGATTTTCCAAAAGGCTGTGTTAATATTGTGAACCAAAGTATGGGAAACACTGTGATATAATTTGACAGCTATCAATTATAATTTAACCTATCCATCTTCACCGTCACGCTCAGTAACGCATACAGCTGTGCATCACCACAGTGCAACTGAACCCTCTCAAACACTTTCGCGCCGCGTTCCCAACGTTGTAAAAGCGACATACACCGGTTCATAGCATTCAAATTTATATCATAACAATATAAAAACACCGGTATTCGGTATGAACCGGTATACCGCCCAGCACTAAGTGGTGACAATCAGTATGGAGAACTTTTATTTAATACTAAACACGTCTGTTCCTTCTCCATTTAATAGTAAGTTAGGCACTGCAGGGCAGAAGCTGGGCGGCTCGGCAGCGCTCTGTCACATCCGTCACGACCCCACAGACCCCGCTGGCTGCTTCACCCTGACCTCCGCCAACGTAGGCAAGTGTCAGGCCGTGCTGTGTCGCGACGGCAAGGCGCTGCCGCTGTCACTGCTGCACAACATCAGCATCAAGGAGGAGTACGACCGCGTGCGGCAGCATAAAGCCATCATCACTGAGGTATGAGGAACGCTTCCTTCTGGCATTAAAGTCAACATGAAATGAAAGTTTGTTTCACTGTTCCCGATCTTATTGTGAACTATTCTATTCATCTGTGCACGGATTTTCCCGAGAATTTTTTTTCTCTTTGCATCAAAAATGTTATAAGAGTCTGCACAGTCGATTAGTTCTTTAGTCAATGTTTGAGGTTGAGGTGTGCGTATCTTCTACGATAATATGGTAATGTTAATTTAATGTAATTGTTGTTTAATGATGTGGAAAGCTGACATTATCGAGTATGTCACTTTGCAAACAAAAAACACGCCATAACGAGTCCTATTAGATCTATATGATAAAGTTAAGCAATATCACACAAACAAGCGTGCGGTTTTTCCCGAATATCAGCACGATTGCAAATGTGATATTGATTTTATACAACAGTTCAGTAAAGAAAAAGTTAATATTAATTTGAACTTTTTTTGCTATATTTTGGCATAGAAAATCCTCGCTCCGAAAACACAACAGAACTCTTTGTGTCTCCGATCAACACACTGGTGTTTCATTCTTGAATGAATAAGAGTTTTTGAACGAATCAATGTTTCAACAATCCATTCATAAAGACAGATGCTGCATCTTATGTATGTACATGCAAGTTTATGTACTCTTTTTGTGAAGAAAAAGTATATACTGTGGAGTGTGTTGCAGAAGAGTAGGCAAGCTTTGGGACAAACTACCACGTCAAAATTCCCTCCGTCGCAGAGTTATGTGCGTTCTGTCACCGTAAATCGCCCTGTCAATCATCCTGTCACAGTTAACATCCTCATATACACATTTTATTTAAATACATTTATACTTCTCACACAATTCATCCTACTGATCTGCAAGTTGTGCTTCTTTCATTCGAAGAACTCTGCTCATGGTTTTTTTTTGTGCAAAAATTATTCATTTAATAGTTAATTGTCAAATGCATCTACAAATGGCTTGCGATTGTGCTATTTGTGTCTTAATACAAGTTCACAATGTTGTTGCAGATGAAATATAACACATATGACAAACACATTTTTTTATCAGGTTAGATATTGCTAAATAAATCAATCAAACCCCTTTCAGGGCGTCTCCACTTAACCGTTGGTCTCACGCACATCCACCATATCTGTAGTTCTTTTATTAATGGGCTCCTTGCACGCAACTACTTTCTTACCGGAAATGCGGCCTCGTCTTTTCCGGCGCTATTCTACACTATGAGATGACGAGATGTTTACAAGAGTTGCCGAAACTTACAATAACGGACGTACATCGCCTTTGTAAGTCCTCCTCCAAATTACCTACCAGCAAATTAGAGAGAAGGGCTTTAAAATGTATGCCTCTTCATATATCCACGGATATGAAGGTAAGTCTATATATCTCAAACTTTATGGCTTACGTTAGTTTGCTAGCTTACATTAGGCTAATAAACAACCCCGGGCTGACAGAATATGCGTGTTATAATGTTGTACTGTTTTCTAGTATTAGGCGGAAAATGTCTACGTTGTGTATGTACGCCTTCAAACAGGAAGAGAGCGAGCCGTATTTACCCGTTGCGGATATGACGTCAGGTTGCTATCTGCAAGGAGCCCATTTTTGTAGTTCTGAACCAAATCCTCCTTTAAAGCGCAATGGGTTGTGGCCAATATTAACCTAGTGTGCAGAGATCCACGCTTTGAAAATCTACCGGTAATAGAAGACCATATCATACCATATGCGGTAATTGAATGCTGGTTAAATAAGGATAGATTTGAAGATAGCGTTAGGATAGGGGTATCTTGCTGCTCACATTCAGCTCTGACTCCATTCTGATATGAAATGCCCATTTTACATCAGCACACCAATTCACTGTGAGAAACTAAAAGCCTGTCTTTTCTCATTGAAGAAAGTCACATTAAGGAAGTGAAATGCCATTTCATGTTGACTCTAAGGTGGATTCTGCTTATCTGTTGATTTTATAGAAGTTAAATGGATAGTTCACCAAGTAACTACATTTGTGTTATCATTCATCATGCCCTTACTCGTGTCATTTTTTTTTCCTTCTTGTAAAACACAAAAGAAGATATTTGAAAAATATGTCAGCTGTTTTTATATGTACAATAATAGTCCAGCAGTTTCAAGCTCCAAAGGGACATAATGAATAAGGTCAAATAAATCCACACAACTCTGAAAACTCTTTATTAATCTTAGTTAATATTAATTTCAACAATTACTAATACATTTTTAAAATCAAAAGTTGTATTTGTTAGCATTAGTTAATGGACTGTGAACTAACATTAACAAACAATGAACAGCTCTTTTTTTATTAACTAACATCAACAAATATTAATAAATCCTGTAACAAATGTATTGCTCATTGTTAGTGAATGTTAGTTAATAAATTAACTAATGAACCTTAGTGTAAACCATTACCGTATTTGCTGCTTGGGGCTTGAAACTGCTGAATCCCAGTGACTGGGTAAAACAGCTAAACGATTGGTCAAACGGAAGAAAGTAAATGCAATACAGCTTTGAGGCTGAATGTTGGGGTGAACCATTCCTTTAACTCACACAAACACAGTCTTTGAACATCGTTTTGCTATAACAATTAACAAAGAGCTATGTTCACTCACCAAAGTGCGCCACTACGGCGAATTCCTCTTCTTAAACAGGACAACAAAGTGAACGGCGTTACGGACTCCACCCGCATCATGGGCTATTCATTCCTCTACCCGGCAGTCCTGCCTCGGCCGTACGTCAACACGCTCCCGCTGACCCCGAGAGATGAGTTCTTCATCCTGGGCAGCAGAGGTCTCTTCGACGTCATGGACCCCAGCGAGGCGGTGGAGGCCGTTCGGAAGGTCCCCGACGCTTTGGCGGCTGCCAAGAAGCTGTGCACTCTGGCGCAGTCGTACGGCTGCACGGACAGCCTGAGCGCTGTGGTGGTGCAGCTCAGCGTGGCTGAGGACTGCTGCTGCTGCTGCTGCTCGGCGTCCGAAGGCATCCACGCGCCGCCACAGCCTCCGCCGAGCCCCGGGCCGGGCCTGTACCCGGCCTCCTCTGCGGGCGTGCCCCCGTCCTCCTGCAGCGAGATAGCTCCGAGGTCAGCGCTTCCGAGATGAGCTCCGAAGTGGGATCCACCGCGTCCTCGGACGAGCCGCCTCTCCTCCTGCAGGACTCGCACATCCACCTCCATCCGCAGGGCCACGCGCCACAGCTGAACCCGCGCCTGCCCTGTTGCTCGCTCCACCTAGCCCCCAATGCCAACGGCTCCTTCCAGAGGCAACTTTCCAGCGCCACCTTCTCCAGCGCACTCTCGGACAACGGCCTGGACAGCGAGGACGAGGAGCCCATAGCTGGCGTCTTCTCCAACGGGAGTCGAGTGGAAGTGGAGGCTGACGTCCACTGTTTGTTGCCTCCGCCACCTCCACCTTGCACACCGGAAACCCCAGAGAAGCTTCCGGAGCCGGCGCTGGAGACGGACAGGATTGGGAACTTTGATTCTTGGAGCAAGACCTTGGGGAAGCGGAGGGGGAATGGCTCGGTGGCGCCGCAGGAGCAGAGCCACAACTTGATCGAGGTGGCCGAGGCTCCTTCCAAGAAAACCGGGGGTTATTTCACGGCTCCCGCTCAACCCGACCCCGACGATCAGTTCATCATACCTCCAGAGCTGGAGGAGGAGGTGAAAGAGATCATGAAACAACATCAGCAGGACCAACAGAGGCCGGCCAAGAGCGAGCGACCTGCGGACTACTACGACACACCGCTCTGAAGGAGTCGTTGCATTCTGCCATCATCTACTCACCTTCTGTCGTTGGCTTTATCACGCAGTTCTTGGTCTTTTGCCCATACTGACGTACTCTGACAGCATTTCTTGCACCAATTTGCCGCCACTTTTGAGTAAATCAGTTAGAACGACATGAGGCTGAGTGGATGATGACTGAATGTCCACTCAATACTCAAGTGGAGTATTTTCTGCAATACTGCAGTCGACCAATACGAAGCTGTGAGTAATCTACCTACAACGGCTCTGAAAGGTCACGAAACTGGGCCAAATAGGCAACGTATTATGACGCCACTTCCCCCAAAGTCCACCAAGATCTCAACCAATCCCTTTAAGAGAACACAAGAGTGACCTGCGCTCTACCGTGCCTCGCCCATTTCACTAGAGTTTTAAGAGCAGTTCACTACTGATTACTGACTGTTTTACTTTGATTTACCTTAAACCCATACCTATATAATTCAACACTATTATTGCGATGTTAACTTGTCATTACCAACATCAAGTCTCTGGATATTTTGATTTTGTTTATTAGTTACCATATGTGAGAGAAGCTACAACAGACTTTAAGTTGATTTAAAAACAGAAGATTGCGTTGACATTAAATTGTGTTGTACGGTACACACTAGTAATACCACGCTTAACTGTTGTAGATAGGGCACTTAAAGTAATACTGTATCTTTTCAGTAAATCAAGGCTTCGGGCCTGTATAAAACTAGAAATTTAGTGGAAATTTGAAAGACTAACTCCTAGGAGTTGCTTACTCTTTTATGGTGACTTCGTCACTTTTTACTAATCTTCTCTGCGAGAAATGGTGATTTTTTTTTGTTTTGTTTCTTTTTCTCTTTCCAATGATTGTAAATAAGAAAAATATTGTATACCAATGCTTTTTAAGGGAACTGTGTGTCTAGAACAAGATGACCCTTTATGCATACATGCCAATAGATGTATATGTATCAGAAACATATACACACACACACACACACCAGTTGTAAATGAACTGTGCATTCTGCCCAGTGCTGTCGTCACTTGCTGATCAATGAGCCATACACACACACAAACACACACACTCATCCGCCTCTTTACACCAGCATGACTGTGTCAAGTCCTGTAATGCAATCCAATTTATCTGTAAGAAATGATGCTCAAACCAACCACACAAACAGTTCCTGGTTTTGTTACAATAAATCTTAAATTTATGACTCTACTGTAGCTTTTCTTGTGGTGCTTTCTGAAATGAGTGTTTGACATAGTATATTTTTATATTATATTAATATATTTTTCCATGTATCCCAGTTTACAGTTTTGGTAACGCTTCCTTTTACAGTACTTACAGTGTACTTACCTAGAAAGTACTGGCTAATATAAGGTAAGTACTTGGAACAGGGGTAGGTTTGGTTTAGTACTAGTTATTACCCAGTAAATGTAGTTACTAAAATAAGTACATAGTATTTACATGGGTAACTGGACTGTAAAAGGAAGTGTTACCCCTGTTTTTTACCATCGCTAGGACAAGTTTCTCAATATTTAGCTCACTTTTTCAAAACTCTTCACACAGTGAGCACAACAGCAGTCTTTGTGAGCCAAACTGTGGATTATTTTCCATTGCTTTGGCACAGAATGCAGTCGATGACTACTGTACATCTTTCAGTCATTGTTCATACGTTCATTCTGTTCCTACCTCGACACAACTACACAATGTGCTACATTTATACAGTAATGCCATATTGCAATATATTTCTAATCTATAAAATGGAATCCTATCAATACAATTAGATGTAGATGAACACCTACATCTTTTAATTTCAGTACCATCTATACAAAAGGGGAAAAACGTGTAATGTAAACGTATAACATGTAACATCATGTAGCAGAAACTGCAGAGATGCAATTCTTGTTTTGTAAAGAAGTTTTACAAAAGAAAACGTTGCGTAATGCTACCCGTTGTCAGTGTTTTTATGTCATTGTTTTTTGGGTGACAACTTTTGATCGTGTTATAGAAGAGTTGATTTGAGACACTTGTGTATGAAGTGTTTTGGTAGTTTTAGAGAATTTTGAATGTGAAAATTACTGCTCTGCCAAGTTGGTTAGGACAACTGTGGGAAGAGTTTTGAAAAATTATTGAGAAACGTGTCATAGTGATTGTAAAAACTGTAATATACAGAGGTAAGTACCGTACACTTTTTGTCTACAAGATTGTCTAAATCAAGGGTCTGCACCGATATGGCAGGGGGTCCGCCAATGTTTGTTGATGTCTTGCCAATCAGGGGTGTTTAAATTAGAATCCACTAATTATCCACAATTATGACACATTTATACACCGTTGAATTTATTAATCTGAACTCAAACTAGTTGAGTTGTACTGATGAGTAAAAATGTTAAACTTAAATGAGATCACAGAAATTTAATTAGATTTTTTTTGTGTGTGTATGTGAATATTCCCTCACCAACTCACATTTGTGGATCCTAAGTGATGCTGGGCAAATTGTTGCCCTACAGAGAGTAACGAGGACGGTTACCCAGACAGCAACAGTGTCGGCCTAGATCCGGCCCACATCTGGATCAAGAGGAATCCACACGTACCGGATCTGGGCCGGATCTGTGTGTTTAATCTTTAAATGTTGGACATTTAATAGAGTTTCTGGAGGTATGTTGAAGTTTTTGAAGCGAAAACATTTAAATGACCTTGTTGTTTTATATTGGTCTAATCAGAAATCATTCTTGTTTGAAACTGTTTTGTTCAGTTTATCTAAAAGCAAACAACACTTCCCATAGAGAAAATATATACAAACAACAACAAAATACAATTTTGTTTTAATGGTATTTAGGCTGGACACAAGAGTGCTGATCTGCAGAACATCTTTAGTAAAAAATCGAGGTTCATATTTAGCTTTTATTTAGAGTGAAATTAATTTATAAAACCCCCAAAAAGTACATTTTAGCTAATGTCTAATGTCATTAATTTAATTAATGTTCAATTAATTTTATCCTCTAAAATTGGTCACTTAATAATAACTTAATAATTGAAGGTATGTGGAAACATTGTTATGGATGTGCATGGTTAAATCATGTAATAAACACTTTTTTCAGTTTATTGTCTTGACTATACTTTATATGAATGTAATTCTGTCTTTGGAAAACATATTTGTATTAATATTACATAGCAATTTAAGGTTTGAACCAATATAATTTGAGAACTAATAAATTTGGCTGTAACAAATAATATTTTATTTTTTTGGTGCATAATTGTTTGTTTGTTTTTTGCCTCTTTGGTATCCACAAAAACATAAAAATAACAGAAACTCTTTTAAATGTCAAAACTTGTACATTAAAAACTAACAGGGTTTCCCCTTTACTCAATAACACTTGCAATAATAATTTATAACATAATTTAACATTTACTCTTTTAATTCCACTCTATTCCAAGCATGCTGAAATCCACTGCCCAATTTTTTACAAAAATGATCATGTGATCCCAACACAAATGGATCAAGTTTAGCTCATTTCAGTGAAAAAGTAGCAAAATCTGTTTATTATCATTATTATTTATTATTATTTTTGGCCAATATGAATAAGACATTCTTAGGTTGAACATGGATGATGGATTGTAACACACTTTCAATTAAGCTAGCTGATGATTTCTGAGACCTTTTGAAGCTTCTGGTAGTGAATCCTAGGGAAGTGAAAATCATTAGTCAGAAAATGTTTTGGTAACACTTTATTTTAAGGTGACAGTTACACATCACTACATGTACTACTACTTACTATGGTAATAACAGTAAATTGTGCATAATTACAAGTAACTAACCCTAAACCAAACCCTATCGTTACTCTATAGTAAGTGCATGTAGTTAGTTTATATTATTCTGTACTTATTTGAGTAAGTACAATGTAACTGTCACCTTAAAATAAAGTGTAACCAAAACTTCTCTCGATGGAACAGATGTGAATCATCTTAAACTTTAGTTGATCCATTTTATTTGGAAAACTCTTCCTGTCAATCAACCAGGTTTCTTGGATTTAGAAATGTTTCATATAGTGACTTACCCTGGTTCTTTATCAGACATTAAGTGTGTTCATGCATGTTATGATGACATTCAGAAAGTGAACAAATGCTTTTTGGGGCCAATGAACAAACCCCGTCTTGTCCTTTTAATTACATCAACGAATTAATTATAAAAGCATTTTTCATGAATCACTCTCACAGCATTATTGTGTAAGACACACATTAAGGCCCGTTCACACCAAGGACGATAACTATACTGATAATGATATTGTTCTAAATGCCTCATAATCATACACTGTTGGGTCGTTGTCCAGAGGAGAACTGAGCGACTGAGGCTCTCTCAAGGGTTTTTCCTCCATTCTGTCACTGATGGAGTTTGGGTTTCACTGTTTCCTCAGGCTTGCTTAGTTGAGGACACTTAATATTCAATGATATTATTGATCTGACTGCACTGACGCTGCTGTATGAGAGCTGGACGATGACTGGATGCAGAACTGCTTTATAGATGAAATGAACTCATTTAATAATTGATGATCTTTACAACAGAGCTGAATCAACTAACTTCAGCTGAACAACAGTCGAAATGCATTATTTTCAATGAAAGCTGCATTGAAACAATCTGTATTGTAAAAAGCACTATAGGAATAAAGGTGACTTGACTTAAAAATGGCTCTAAATATGAAAGAGGATCAGAGTGCAAAACTATAACAGCTTTTTCCTGCTGATGAACGATAAAAACATTGACAGCCATTCAGAATCCTTCGTGATTTAAAGCCCTTGAAGTTGTCAAACCTGTCCGCTAGTGTGTGTGCTAATGCCGTTGTGGTCACAGTTATCTGTATAGTCTTCTGTTGGTGTGAATGGGCCTTTGGAGAAGCACATCAGATCCTCAAGCTCTGAACGAGTGCATGTTTTTTATGGTGATTCCCTCTCCAGCGAGCTTGCTTTTCTCTGGCGCTTCTTCACACAGGCCACGCTGACTATGGTCACGATCAGCATGACGGCAAACACCACGACAGACGCCAGTACGGCGGTGATGATGTTGTTTTGGGCAGAGCTCTTAAACTGGCATCTGTCGCCGTAATGCCACCAGTCGTCACCCACCGCGCACCTGCAGGGACACACAACACACACATGCTGCTCAAAAACATCTGTTACTTAAGACTAAACCTATCACCCCTCAATTGAAGTAAAATATGTGGCGTATGCTGATTTTAATCGCAAAAAATACACAAGCATGTAAATATTCAATTGCATCTATTCCTCTCTGACCAAACATGCTTCGGTTTTTAATATTATCTCATAATTTGGCAGCAGGTTTATTAGGCTACTGTCACTTTAAGACTGACTCACGGATTCATTATACTGTTACACATGCGATTTATTTCTCAACTGTTTAAGTTCTCTTAAAACACAACTGAATGTGTATATGTGAATACTCGTCATGTCCAATGTGTGTATTTGACTGTTTAAGTGCAATAAGCAGCGAAAAATAATTCAATTTAGTAATGAGAGGCGATATTTGTTCAAACACTTTGGGTGCAGGAATGAGTCAATTTATGCACAATACGCGCAATGAATCCCACACTGATATTCCAGCGCTGTAACACCAACAATATTCATCCGGAGCAAATGAAACGAGTGAGTGAAGAGAGGCGGGTTTGTGTGTAACTCGCTGATGGAGAGATGAGAAAGTGCAGCTGGTATTGTGTATTTATTCTGTGGGAAATGAGTATTGAAAGCGTTCATGTACTTTCAGCATCGATATGACAACACAACATTGAATTTAGTTTATTATTTCAAATGCCTCTTTAAAAGACTACAATTGAAAAATGTATATATTATAAATAAAATTCAACCCGCCAATAGGAGCGACTGCGTTACACGCCACTGCTGATGTTCACCTGCATTCAGTGGGTCGTGGGTGTTAATGTCGAGCCTTGTTGACAACGTTGTGCGACATTAATATAATGCAGTATATTGATTATCGAAAACATCGAAATGAAGACTCTTTTAGGTGCGTCACAGAAAAAAAAAATCCAATTCATCCATAGAAATGTGTTTTGCACCCGACATAAGTGTATTAAAACAGTGGCCAGTAACACACTATATTTTTGAGGTTATCATTTGTCCCGAGCATTGGAGTATGTATACATAATGCTGGTAAAAATACTCACATTTCTTAGTGAATAATCAGAATAATGAAAATTGCATGTAAACGGGAGTATAAACATCTTAAGTTCTTACTCTAGAAATAATCACATTATAGGAGCACATGTAAACATCACCGCAAACACACGTATAAGATCCTGGGTTGCGTCCCAAATCACACACTTCCCTGCTATATAGTAGGCAGAATGTGACAAAATAAGTATGTCTGAATTGATAGTACTCTTAAAAGAGTAGGCAAAGGATCACCTACTACTTCCAGTGAGCTTCTGAAGTGTGTAAATGATGAACACTTTACTATCCCATGAGGCCACTGGAGAGGATTTATGAATGGCACTGACGCTGGTAGGTCACATGATAATGACACATGCATAATTTGCGGGTGGGATATGTCCCCAGCACTTTTTGCCAGGGTCAATATTATCCCCAGCATATTTTTAAACATCTGGCTGCACGGCTATACCTAATGCACATGAAACATGTCCAGGTGACGTTCATTTGTGTTAAATAAGAGGCGATTGCCAGTGTTATCAGTGGAGGATGTTATTGTCGCCCGTGCGCAGTCTTCACACAGACGAGCGCGTCTATCTATCGCTAATGCCGTTGCGGAGACTCTATACGGTGGCCCAGTACTTTGACGCGCTCCCACGGCGCATGATCCCAAAGGGAACATCTGGCAACAGTAGACTAGACCTAATGTTTTTATAAAAACAAATTGTGCATGCAGGGAGCTATGGCACAATTTCACCTGTTGTAAGTCAGTCTGGTTAATAGGAACTACAACCTTTGAAACATGATAAAAGAAAAAAAAAAACTTTTATTATATTACAGAAATTTCCTAAAAAATAATTGTTTACTGTAAATACGTGGAGATATTGGAAAAAGTCACCTGTAATAAGTCAGTCTATTACATACAATCAAGCTTTGGATTTTAAACATAAAAAGTAATTTTAATTAATACAAATTATATGTTTTAACAACTTGGAGGATGGCAGATGCGCTGTGCTAGCGCGTCAAAGCATCTAGAGTATAGATATGCAGCTATAATGCACGTAGGTGATTTTGAATTAATAAATGTTGATATACAATGGTTAGCTACATACTGTTAAAACTAATCGTGGTGTTGATTAGACTGCTGACTCTATAGAACAGTGGCATCGAAAACTAACTTTATCGCTCTGAGAGCCCTCTAGTGGTCGGGAGCATTTCCGCTGTGTTGTGAACTTATGTATACTTTTTTAAAGGTGCAGTGTGTGATTTTTAGCGACATCTAGGGTTCGGTTGCGTGTTTGCACTAATGGCCAGCCCATCCACCTCCCTTTCGAAGAAGCTACGGTGGCTAAAATGGGACAAACATCGTCGTCTGAGACAGCAGAGAATAGCCAGAGTAAACCAAGTTTCTGTACCACAGTCATAAACCACATCATGGATAAAGTTTACAAAGCCATAGTCAGGTGAGGATCAAGGGTCTTAATACATAATATAATAATAGTAATCAGCTGATTGTCTCACAAACATAACCAGCACATTCTCCCCACATAGCAAACCCATAATACAGCGAGGGAGAATAACCACATGAAACTATGCAACTATATATTTTTTCTAACAGGGTAGTAAAAGTTTAGCTGGCTAATATGAGCTGTTACTGTGGCTGAGCTGGTTAAAGCCTTGTTTATACTCGACGCGTCCGCATGAGCCCAAAGGTGCGTGCGGCAAAAATGACGTTATTGTAACAGCGCGCGCGCGCTCCGCATCCCCTAGAAACACTTTTACTACATACAATAGGCTTTTTTCTCTGATTTTGGAAAATCGATCGACTTAAAATGCTTCCAAGATTGACTTGTCGACTGCGATCGACGGGTTGGTGATTCCTGTAACTGTTTTACGGTCAATGACAAGAGTAGCATACTAATCAGCTGTCTCACGAATGTAACCAGCACATTTATCCCCACATAGCAAAGCCATAACACAGCGAGGGAGAGTAACTAAGTTACATGAAACAATCCAACTACATATTTACACCACTGACAAGGGAAAAGTCACTACTCACGGTGTCTATGTCTAGCTTCTAGCTTTCTGTGGCTTCTCTTTCAAGGTAGTGACGAAACGCGCTCTGTAACGCTGTGTGTTCGCTGTCGGCTACGGTAGAAAAATAACGTCACAATATGTCGACCTTCATAGAAGCGGGATGCCCGCGGTTATGTAGATATAAATGCCTCATTCTAAGGTAATAAAAACATTACGGTTTATTAAGTAAGTTCTTTATACACCACTGAACACATAGTTATGGATGTCATATTGCATTTCTGTTAATAGATACTCAATTTTTACACATTGCACCTTTAAATTCCCTTGTGTTGTGCACTAATGGGCCATCGTACTATTCACCGTACCCCCCAGACACAAACACACCTGTCCTAAATGTACTATTAAAATTGATTTGTGGATGTCATTATATTACTTTTTCTACAATTGTTTTTGTACATATCTAATATAGCATTGTATTAGCAACAGCGCATCACTGCGGAACCCCCCCAGACACACACACACACACACACACACACACACACATGGCAAATATAGTACATCCGGATTACATTCATACTAGATAGAACATACTACAGTCAGTGGTCATGAAGTAATTACTTATTAAAAATAAGTACCAACTCAAGAAAGTATGCGATTTCGGACGCAGGAGTGTGAAACTCAATTCCTTGAGGGCCACTGTCCAGAAAAAAAACTTGTTTAAAGGGTACCTATTATGGCATTTAAAATGTTCCTAATATTGTTCTGGGAGTCCCCAACAACAGTTTTACGAGCATGCAATGACAAAAAACACTTTTGTTGTCTTATATGCATTTATTTTTACCTGATTTGCTCACCGACTCACTAATGATTCGTTTAACGACTCATTTGTCCAGACCCCTCCTTTGCGTGACGCTAATCTGCGGTGATTGGTCAGACCCAGTCAGTTATTGTTTGCGTTAGCCCAACGCATAAACATATTGATAAAGCACTGCAGTACTACAATACGCTCTATTCTTTATGACAACTCCAATAACAGCGACAAACATTTCACATATTACAGATGTGAAATCTGAACCTAGAAGCTGCGTCTAGAGACCTAAGCTAGACCTAGAAGCTGCGCTGAGCATAACTTAAACAACACACACATACATATTGAGCATGCTACAAAACCCATAAAAGCAACTATTATTAATAGTACTTACAGGTTGTGATTCGGAGGAGGAAGCTGATCCAAATAAAACTGGTACTGAACCTTCCTTAGGCTATCAACCGACTCGCGAATCCACACTTGAAAGCATTTATGTTTGTAAAGGAATCCTCATTAAAATGACGCGAACACAGCTCAAGGTTCAGGTACAGTTGTAAATATAAACTCTAGCCACTGATTCTTCACATGCTCGGGCAGTGGGCAGTGAAAAAAAAGTTCGCTTTTGATTCGCACTTCAGAACAGAGTCTCGTCGACATGATGTTGTCAAGTTTCACGCGCGTGCAATGAGTGGGCATGTCTTATTCAAATAACTTGTCAAGTTGACGTCAACTAGACAGAGAAAAATCATCGTTCGTCTATCGATTCATATCAGCGACTCAGAGTAGACTCTTACTTTTGAGAGACAATAACTTTGTATACGGCGAACTTTCATATTTAAAACTTTGCAGGAAGTTTTAGTTCACTTAGATCTATGTTACACACTACATGAAGGGTAATTTTCAAAATTCCATAATAGGTACCCTTTAAAAAAATACAAACATGATGGATGTGTGTGTCCGACGATTGAGTAGAAAGGTTTAGATAAAGGGGTTTGAGTGATTAATATCAGCATCTAACCTGACGAAAAGATATTCAATGTTATCCACATTATATTTCATCTGCAACAGATGGTAGCCTGGCTGCCAGCCCGAACCCCGCCCACAACAATTTTTGGTCGGGAAGTTCGGTCTGGACTCGATCCGTTGAGGAGCTATTATGCCCGATCAAAAATTGTTCGGACCAATCAAATTGTCAGGGCGGGCTTTATACGATGATGGACAGATGAGCAACCATAGACATCATATCTATGTGAGCAACGGTAACGTAACCATCCACGTCATCAGAGTAGGGATGGGCACAATTAATCGACGATCGATTATTGATCGTTAAGAATTTCGTCGATCACGTTAATTTGTTATCGATTATCATTAAACTAATGCTGCTGCGCAGTATGAGTGGAAAGTGGCTGGTCAAGTTAGCGCGGAAGTTCCTGTGCATCCCGGCCATAGGCGCCGATTTATGTCTTACTCTGTTTTAAGCCTTACTCTTATCAGTTCTACTGCTGAAAGTGAATTTCGTTTTGTATAAATTGTATCTTCATTTTAATAAATGTTTTATCAACAAATTGCCTGGATTAATAAATAAGCAAGCAAATATAGTAGACAATGCAACTCGAGCCTCCAGGTATCACACACTGGACGCGCAGTTACACAAGCAATATTTTAAGGTTATGTTTAAGGATATTATGGAATTCAGATCATGTCTGTACTATGTTATGTTATGATGTACAATTAAACCCTTGCTAAGTCTGCAGTTAACACTTTACAGTCCCTTAACTGAATGAATTGAGAATATCACCTTAAATTTCGTTAACATTAGCAATTTTCATTCAACCAGCTGATTTCTGTAAATGAATGTAAAACTAAATGTATATTGCAGCACAGGGTGAAGTCAGTATACATTAATGACGATTTGAGACAAATAAATGTAAATTTAATATAAAACTATGTAAATCACGGCGCGCTCTGTGGCACGGCAGGATTTTGAACAAGGTCCTGAGCCGTTGCCGGACGCCGCGGATAGACGTCGAATGGCGCCGCCGGTGTGTGTAAATTACGCTCATAGAGAATATGTGTTCATGCGACCCCTTTTAGGAAATGGACAGCGGTCGACACGAACACACACACCTACTTGATAATAAAGCCGTAACGTCGTAGGCTCTCTTTCAACTCAGGACAGCACCACTTCTCACAAATACAGACAGGATTGGAGATCAAAAGTGTAGACACGTACGTAACCGCGATCAGAGGCGCTTTCATCCGAGAAACGCTGCCTGTGATTGGTGGATAGGATATGGAGCAGGCGAGACTGACATCGACATAACCAATCACAGTGACAGATGCTTTACATAGCACCAACTGCAATGTTTGATTTTAAATGAGTGTAGCCTACTAGCAGTCTAGCACGTGGGTGCTCGGTATTTTCCGTGGGTGCTCAGTATTTTCCGTGGGTGCTCGAGCCCCGGAGCACCCACGGTATCGGCGCCTATGATCCCGGCAACGTCAGTCCCCTCAGAGCGGGTGTTTTCAGCGGCTGGACTGAAGCCTTGTTTACACTCGACGCGTCCGCCCGAGCGCGAAGGTGAGCGCGGCAAAAATTATGTCATTGTGGTATTCGGTGTTTCGCAGGCGAGCGCGTCGAGTATAAACGCCTCGTCCGTTTGGGGAGGTGCGCGAGCACTCTGCGGAGACTCGCGGGGAAGAGCCAGGCGAAAATGTAAACACGCTTGACGGTCACCAGGTTGCGGTCGCGTCTGACCCCAGATCATGTCATCAACAAATTTCTCAACAAAAATCAGTAGACTGGTGTAGAAGTTGTATGTGAGTTACTAGTTATTTTTTATGAGGCTTTGTTTAGTAGCCTAGCTAGGCTAATTGATTGTAAGGTAACTTAGGCTAATCTCTCTCACTCTTTCTTGACTCCGTGCCTTGGATAGTTTTGAGTAAGATTTTGACAAAACCTGTCAGATCTAAGTATTATTATGTTTTTGGTTAAGTTATTGTTTAACATGATTTTTTTTATTATTTAGGAACAAACGAGGGTCTCTGTTTAAGATGCCAACTTGCAGCTGCAGGTTCTGTTGTGTTAGACTAGCACCGCAGCATATCTTCAAGTTTAGCCTATCCGGTTGTTAAGTCGTGACGTAAGCGCTCCTGTTTCCGGGTCCAAAGGCCGGGTCCTCTCTACCTACCTACCGCTTTCGCCGGAGTTTTAACGTGTTCCCGTGTAGTTTAAATAGATCGGAGTTAAAAAAAACAAGTGACATTTAACT
This sequence comes from Chrosomus eos, assembly GCA_036326025.1. NCBI lineage: Eukaryota > Metazoa > Chordata > Actinopteri > Cypriniformes > Leuciscidae > Chrosomus > Chrosomus eos. The sequence continues at coordinate 35,406,672 of CM070823.1, read as the reverse complement.
GTCATCTACTGCTTTCCCTGTGACGAGAAATATAAGAGAAAATGGCGGCAGTTGATAAGGTAAGTTACAAATCTTAAACGAATGAAGAAACTTTGGCGCCAGTGGGTGCTATCCCTTAATCCCTAGTAACACCCACTGGCACTGAAGCGAAAAAAGGTAGTAGTTTATGTAGTCTAGGATCTGAAAGACGAGCGGAGCGCTTGGGCCCGGAAGAGGCTAAACGTCACGCGTGACGTCAGACTAAACAACCGAATAACCGAACGTCCAGTTTAACTGCCACAAGTTGATCATCTTGTAGCCTAATAAAGATCTAATCGAGGAAAAACACGCTGTATTTTTGTATTTATTGAATTTTTAATTTATAAAAAGTTAAATAAATAATGAATTTGAAAAAAATATTAATGATTAATCGATAGTCGATCGTTAATTCTCCCGACGATCGACTAAGAAAATTTAATCGAATGCCCATCCCTACATCAGAGCGCTTGGGTTGAATTCATGGCTGCCGCTGGATAATTGAGTTGTGTATTTTCCGCTATCGCGTGTTATAGAAGATAAAGACAGCGCATTAATTTTAGAAGAGGAACAGAGAACCGCGATCAAGACATTTGTGAATGGAAAAGATGTTTATGCCGTCCTTCCTACGGGATTCGGAAAAAGTTTAATCTATCAACTTTAATCTATCTCTCAACATATGTCACTTACTGCGTTGCTCTGATTGGTTGTAGGTCTATCCAATTGAGTGCAGAGTTTTTTTTTTCCTGGTTTGGTTGACACACGCCCCATAATCACAGCCCAATGGAGCAGTTTCAGACTCACATTCTTTCTAGAATATGAGTATGACGAAGTCAGGCTAACAGATTGGTGGACTTTTGTAAAAATACGTTTGGCCATTAATCAAATTGCAAACACATCGAGAGTCTCTGCATGAAAGACCCACGACTGGCAGATCAACGTGCTGCTACATTTCTCTCCGAAACCGTAGGAAATTAAATTAAATTGAATGTGGAGGATTTTAACTTTGACAAGATGATTGACAGGGCAGTTTAAACGGTGACAGGGTGTAACTAAGATGCAGAGCGGTCCATTAAAGATGAAATTATGACAAAGTAGTTTGTCCAGAAGCTTGCCTACTCTTGTGCTTCACACTCAAAAGAGTGCACTTGTTCTTTACAAAAGCAGTACAGACTTGTACGGCATAGTAGAAGTAGAATAAAGTGGTTGGCCACGGCTCCACTTTAAAACTGTACTACACACTAATCAATGTTAACAAAACTACAGAAGTCCAGTGAACCGGCCTCTCACGCATTACCTGCACATCGCCTCTCCTGCGTCGGTCAGCACACACACGCCATCATTTTCACACCGCACTGACACACACGGGTCGTGAGGTGTAGTGGTGGTGCTGGCAGATGTAGGGGAGGTCGCAGTGGTTGTGTTCGTTGACGTGTTGTTGTCAGGTTTTGTTGGACCGGGTGTTCCAGGAGTTGAGTTTGTTGGAGTCATGGTTGTGGAAGGGAAGGGCTGTGAAGCAACCAAATGAGAGATATCTACAAGAACACAAACAGATGGACAAACGTAAACACACAAGTAACATAGCATCCAGTTGACTTCCATTGAGATCTTACCCCATTGACTTCCATAGTAGGAAAAAAAATACTATGGAAGGCAATGGGGTCCATCAACTGTTTGTTTACCGACATCCTTAAAAAAAAACTTCTTCTTAGCAGAAGAAAGAAACTCATACAGGTTTGGAACAACTTGAGGGTGAGTAAATGATGACAGAATTTTCATTTTGAAGTCAACTATTAACCCATCCAAGTTAGTGCACACACATTAGGAGTAGTGAACACACACACACATACACACACACACACACACACATACACACACACTGTGGGCAGCCATTATGCTGTGGCGCCCAGGGAGCGTATTGGGGGTTAAGTGCCTTGCTCAAGGGTACTTCAGTCATTTTCTGCCGGTATTGAGAATTGAACCTGCAACCTCTGGGTTACCAATCTGACTCTAACCATCAGGCCACGACTGCCCTAAAAAACAAGTGATGTTGGATATTACAATACTTCTTGGTGCTTTTTTGTCAGCTTTGACTGTATGTAATAGAGCAGTGTAAACATTCTGTTAAACATCTTCTTTTGTAGCCTGGTTAAAACCAGACCATTCTCAGTTGTAACTGACATATGGTCTGGCAAAGCTTCATAGACAAATCATTTCCAAAGGGGCGTCACCAACGGACGTCGCTCAAATGCCTCGCAATTGGATAGACCTAAAACCAATCAGAGCGATGAAGGAGATGACTGAATGCAGAGCGGTGGAGAAACATCTCAAGAGTGTTGTTCTTTGCTCGGGTTTTAACAAAAAGGAAACGTTCAAATCGCTTAAAACAGACGCGATAGCTGATTCGAACGAGTGATGTTCCACGGCGGCATCCATCTTTGTAATGTACAAAATCTGCTTCACCGTCGCTGCGCTGTCGTCATCGTGTAAAGCCCGCCCCAACGTTTCTGACTGGTGACTCGATTTCGACGGATTACAAATGGGCTTGAATGAGCTCTTTGCCAGACTTACTTGCAGGGCAAATCTAAATTTGCCGGAAGTTGTCTGGGTTTTCCCAGGCAACTTCTTTTGTGTTCCATGGAAGAAATACCTTCATAGCCAGCAGGCAATGGACATCATTAGACTTTGCAAATTGGTTTAATATAGGTTCTGACGTTGGGTGATTTCTAAACATAGATCTAAAGATCTAAACATATTTAGATATACAGGAAATCGCAATGGAAGACGATTTCGATATATCAACAGACAACTTAACACTTCCGAAATCTCTGTGTAAACTATGAGTGACGTACACGCGCGAGAGATCACTTCCGGCGCTTGCGCAGACCGAAGCGCCCGCGACCTCAGATCACTTGGACTGTGTTTACAAGAGGTAAAAACGATATAAATACTGTTCGTTTTCTCACACAAACCGCTCGTTTCGTGTCTTAGGCCATCAATATGTACTTACAATTACGAGTCATTAAATCATGTTTAATTTGGACTTCTCTGTGTGTGCTCTTTGAGGTGGTGACCATAGACCTGCATTATATGACTGACAGACAAGTCAGTCATTATCAAAATTGAAACTACTGCGGAAACAAAGACACCTACATCTTGGATGCCCTTGAGGTAAGCTAAGACATACCAAACATTAATTTCAAAGTGAACTATCCCTTTAAGTAACCAAATCCCAACATTTGCTGAAAATAATAAGACTAACGTCCACTCAACGTCAAATTATAGCATCATTAGACGTTGATATTATGTTGGTTTTTAATTGTGATCGTAATCAAATTGTAATTAAAATCCAACATCTTCCAAAAGTCTCATGCAAATGACATACTGGCTTTGCTATGAGACGTCTCTAGAAGACGGTCAGGGTTTGTTGTCAGTCCAGCGTTAGGCCGTGTGTCCACCAAAGCGTTTTTAGCCAGCTGAAAACGCTAGGCGCTCTGCTGAAAACGCCTAGCTGTGGGCGCTTGAGAGCGTTTTTGGCAGCGCAGCATTTTTTTTTTCAGTTGAGACGCTTTGCTTGTTATGATACGGAATATCTGCTAAAGTGTTACTAGTATCTCATTTCACACATATTTTGTTTCTGTGTTGATTCTATATTAAAATGTCGATACAATGTAACGTATTTTTTATGGCTCTTATTTTAAATTAATTCGTTATAATGCTTGTTGTCCTCATCTGTTGACAAGCAGAATGTGACAGTTGGTCGGTGTGATATTAGTCTCGCCCCTCCTCCACTGTGATTGGACGGCTGGGTATAAAGTGACAGTGATGAGCGCTGCGTTTTACTCAAAGTTGAACATTTTTCAACTCTCGGCGACCATTAAAAACGCCGTGCGCTCAGCGCTTCAGCGTGAAAAAAACGCTCAGCGCCTCGTTGCGCTCATGGCGTTTAAAAAACGCGGCGTTCCCATTGAAAACAATTGGAAATATACGCCAGCTGCGTGAAAAAACGCTTTGGTGGACACACGGCCTTAGCATAAGACATTTAGATGTCGCCAGGGTTTGGAAGATGTTGGATTTTCCTCATTACCACAACTTATCGGGCCTCATTTCCAAGTGAGCCTTAGTGTTATCTATCAGTAGAGACATTTTTTAAAAAAAATTATCCAGTCGTCCCAGTTGCGTAGTTGGCCGGTGCTAGGCTAGCGCGAATCAATGGGACCAGCTTTAGCATGCCATTAAAACAGCTTTACCCCCTCCACAGTACACTAAAAGCAAATCAATTATAACACCAGACTATCGATGTAAGTGTCTGTTGAGAGAATAATATTAGAAATCAAACTATCCTTTTCATCGCATTGCAATAGTTATATTGTTTTACCTATATTTATTAGCACAGTCTACAGCAGCGGCAGAGTGATATGTTACCTAGGAAACCGAGAGAGTCGGTCCACACGACATTCACGCAAGTGTATTTACCTGCCGCTGACACTCATCACTACAGACACAGAGTATAATTTATGATATATGTAATAGCAAGACAGAGGACTATGGCAACGTTTGAAAGCAATACCATTGTTTCGGACTTTGAAGACAATGAAGACGAAGAATGTGAGTTATTCAACGAACCATATAAGTATGAGCCAGAATTAGTGTTGTAGTTCTCGAGACCGGTCTTGGTCTCGAGACCGGTCTCGAGACCACTTTTTGATGGTCTCGGTCTCGTCTCGGACTTGACCGCATTTGGTCTCGGTCTTGTCTCGGTCTCGGACATTAAAGACTTGCAATTTTTTTTCAAGACCAGTCAAGACCATAACTGTGAAAATATCACTAAATTGCCAGTATATTGTCTAATTTTTTTGTTAACATCCTTGCTTTTATTGGATGTAAAACGATCGATGAGTAATGCAGACGAACTGCTGCGCGTGTGACAGAGAGAGAGAGAGAGAGAGAGAGAGAGAGCGCGGTCGCGCGCGCGCACACACTCTTTCTGTTCTGAGCCAGATTCACCGTCTCCTAAGCGCTGTCTTGCATGGCACATATTAATAAAAATAAATCGACACGATGGTAAAAGGTCGGAAGACCATAGTTTCATGTGGAGCATTCGGATATTTTTTCCTGAATTACCGTTGGTTGTGAATTGTGCTAAAATACGTTTAAAAAGGATTGTTGTAGGTTTAAAAACAACATAACTTTATGTATTGTTTATAAAAGGCAGAGAAAAGTGAAGACTTTAGTGATGAACAATGAATAATTGTTTTGCATTCTGTACTAAATGATGGAAGTCACCTAGCCTGGTAATACCAGACTCTGCTACTTCACTTTGCTTCGTAGACAGAGTCTGGCATAGCATAATAGAGAAGTGTTTTCTCTCCCGCTAGGGGGCGATTTCTGAAGTTTAAAATCATTGGTTACCCGCAAGCCAACCAGATAAGTTTGTTTATGACGTATGTTATGCGGCGACACAGCCGTATCGAACCACAGACATCATGCATCGAACTCAAATCTATGATCAAACTTCCACTGTAAACACTTGATGCGAGCGAAATACCGAAGTGAACATGGCTGTAAACGACCTTTTTGATCGGTGAGTGATGTAATAGAATGACTGCTGCACTTGACAGGGCGCTAACAAGCAGAGAGAGAGAGAGAGAGAGAGAGCGAGCGAGCGAGCCCCGGCCGCGCGCGCACTATCACGTCTTCAAACAAACAACACGAGCGCTGTCTTGCTCTCTCTCCCTCGCAAATATTAATCAAAATCAATCGACTAGTAAAAGGTCGGAACACCGCAGTTTCACGTGGAGCATTTGGAGATTTTTAGAGATTAGAGACTCTAGGAACAACATCTCAAAGAACAACATCTCAACACTAAATTATAAAGCCAAGGCCTGTCTCATATAACGTTAGCCGCCTGTCTCAAATACAAGCCGGTGCAGTTCGACGATTTGGGCAAATAAAAGCCCGGGCTATTATTTGAAGTTTTAACGTTACGGTATTTAAGACCTGGAAAAGAAAGGAGACACTGACCTGTCAAAAGGCTCCCCAGTTTCTCGCTGACGATCGGTAATAAACTTTTCCCAAAGGGAGTAGGGCCACAACATCACCTCCATTCAAAATGTTTAATACACACTCTTCTTGTTCGGGCTTCAGTTTGCTAATGCTTGGAATATTCTCCACAACAGAGCGAATTGCATCCGTGTCTCACTATCCGCGGTCGTTTTCGATTTCTCTGACCTAACTCTTAAACTCGGCGCTTGGCGAGTACGTCACGGCTTTCAGCCCGCCTTCTGTTTGCTGATTGGCCCGGCTGTTTTCAGGCCGGTGGAAAACAGAAAGATAGGCTGCTATCTCAGACTGACTACAGGAGTGAAATGAAATTAGCGGAAGTAGGAAGTCTGACGTAGTCAGGCTAGAAGTCACCCAGGAGTATTGAATAAAGATGGTTACGTTTATTTAAACTTTGAGTGTTTAATATCTAGGCTATGTATTTTTACGGGAATGTGGATCTTGCAGATCAATTTGAGAAGCTCTTTTGATCATGTTTCACAATTTTTTGTAGTGTGGGGCGCTGGTCTTGGTCTTGGTCTTGGTCTCGCCCTCCCTCGGTCTTGGTCTCAACTTGGTCTCGGCCCCTAAAAGTCTTGGTCTTGTCTCGGTCTCGATATACTCTGGTCTTGGTCTTGTCTTGGTCTCGGGTTAGGTGGTCTTGACTACAACACTAGCCAGAATACACAGATGAAGAATTATTCGAGATGGATGCTTTAAGGGCAGAAAGAGAAAGAATGTCTGTAGAGACAGCAGCCAGTGTAGATGCCGTAGAGAACAACCGGGACAGAACATCGGGAGACTGGTAATGCCAGTGCAGAAAATGTAGCTATACAAATGCCGACGGAAGACGAGTGATTTTGCTGCAAGGAGTGGAACTTATCACACAGATAACAGAACTGGAGCTAGACGAGCTAGACACTAGTTTCCAAAATTCAAAAATAGTATCCGGGCACAGCCCCTCCCGAGACAGACCAATGCATAACGGAGCACCAGTTGTCAGTGTCGATCTATCAGTTATGAAAGGGCTAGCTTCATTAGCTAGCTAGAGTAGCCTAACAAAAGTTATTACCTGTACATCTGTAGCTGTTGGTGCATCTGGAAAGACGGCTGAAACTGCATTCCTTATCATAAACCTGTGACCGTTTCGATTAAATGCTTCTTTAAAGTCGTCTGGTCTAAAATGGTCACTGCAAATCCCTTTTTAGAGTCCAAATTTAGAGTCTCTGTCGGTGTCTCCTTGTCCAAGCCCGAAGAAATAATCCGAAGTTGAATCCTTTAGTTTCTGGATCTTCAAAATGAAATTTGTGAAAACTTCGTGATGAACATTTATTAGGTTTGATTTTGCAATTGCGAAATGCACACCGAATCACCGTGTTGCTGACATTGGATCTTGACATTTGTCTGACTCTGGTTTTCAAGTTTCACAGTTTGCTGACAAACCTGGCTTGGTTAAAAGTTTGGTGTCATGCCAACAAATTCCATGCTAACTATATGTAATCATCTTTCTTTAAAGTTGGAATTGACAGCTAAGGTTGGGGTTTGATAGATCTCTGGTGTTTATTCTGTTTGATGTAAAGGCAACATTAGATTTAGATATCAAATCAATAAAAATTTCAATCAAAATTGTATGCCTTGCCAACGATGTTGCTTGACATGATACAAATGTTGGGTTTAGACGTCAACCCAATGTTCATTTTCAACCAAAATGTAAAGTCTGGTCAGTGTTGGAGCAAACAGCCCTGCACAGTTTAGTCCCAACCCACATTAGATGTTCGGTTCTTGAACGAATCCTTCTTTTCAGCTGGTTCATAGGAAGTAACCGGTTGAGCCGGTTCAGTAATCGAACTAAATCAAACTGGAGTTCTGGGTTGATGACGCAAGACGCTTAAGCGAAAGTAGCACATCTGACTGAAAAAGAACCGAATGAGGTCAAGAACGTCATGTCACGTACTGCACATATGCTTATTATGACTACTGTTATTAAATAACATTTTATTAAAACCTGCAAAAACCTTTCTGTCGAGAGATGTGAATAAATTTTACTATGTTTTATTGTGCAATCAGATTATATTTTAAGTTGTTAAGCGAAATCAAGGAGTTTAAAAGACTGGTTTAGTCTTTCTATATACTTTCTATGTAGTGCATTTCTGTTTCCTCGTGTCTTGGTTTTCGATTCTTTTCCTGTTGTTTAGGATTTCTCTGTTCGCCTGTGCCTTGGACTTTGTCATTGTTTGGACTGTTGACCTTTTCGATTCTGGATTACCCCTTATTAAACTACTGCATTTGGGTCCTTAACCCTGTCATAGCAGTTTCATGACAATTAGGGGTTCCCATCATGGGATCATTTTATGGATTTAGTTTTAATGAATTATTTTGTTTTGATTATTTTTTATTTTGATTACATTGTATGTATTAAACAGCTTGTAAATATACTTTATAACTAGGAAAAAAAAGTATACGCAATAATTTACAACATTTCTCTTTATATGCAAACTTTTTGGCGTAAAGTGTTCTGTAAAATTGACTGAGTCTATATAGAAGTCTTTTATTTTAAGAGTGTAGGTTTAGATCAAAATGAGATTTCATTCTATTTCTTTGTGCACGCAAAGTCTTTTTGAATAAATGATCAGCTAATGAGAAATAAGTCTGGCCGTGTGTTTGTCAGTGCTCACCTTCCAGTGTGAGGAGGAAGATGGCGTCTCCGCCCTTGATGAAGTCTCGGCTCAGGGCTCGGGCCTGGGTGATGTAAGCAGGGGTCCCGGCACCCGGACCACGGAAGTACTCTGTCCCGTCGGCTTCTTTTACTTTCACCCCAACTTTACGTGGATCATCCCAAAAGAAATTTTCAGTCCCTAAAGAGGAAGTTTGAACAAAAGAGTGATGATTCTGTGTTTCTCCAAAGGATTCTCTCAGAATTAAATGCATCAATCTGATAATCTACACCTTGGGATCAAGAGAGCTTCAAATGAAGACCTGCAACCCCTTTTCTGTGGCCAAACTGAACAGAGTAAACTGTACTTGTAGTTGAATTTTAAAATGAACTATATCGTATTTCAGTTGTTACATAGTTTCTCAGTCCACAATATATTCACACTGCTGTTTTAGGATGCCAAACAATTGTATATAATAATAATACTTGTATATTAAGACACTAATATGTTACTATTTTAATACAATAGCACTGTAAAATAAATGTAAATACGGAATAATTATTTTATCGTAAGTATATCAATAATTTTTCTTTACATTACAGTAGTTAAATTACAATACTGTTATTTTTTTTCTTACTTGTTAAGAGTTAAACCCTCAAACTTTTATTTTGCCTTCAGTCATGTGAAAAAGAAAGTACACCCTCTTTGAATTTTATGGTTTTACGTATCAGCACATAATAAAAATCAGATAAACAACAACACATTACATGTTACACCGTGTCAATTTATTTGACAAAAATAAAGCCAGAATGGAGAAGCCATGTGTGAAAAGCTAAATACACCACATGATTCAACAGCATGCAGAACCACCTTTAGCAGCAATAACTTGAAGTAATCGTTTTCTGTATGACTTTATCAGTCTCTCACATCATTGTTGAGGAATTTTGTCCCACATTTCTCTATATTGCTTCAGATCACAGATGGCCTCACATTTTGGTATACAGAGGAGTTTGTGGTCGACAAGCTCAAATCATCACACCTCCACAATCGTGATGGACAGTTGGTATGAGGTGTTTGTGCTGATATACTTTGTTTAGTTTTTTCCAAACGTGGAGCTTTGTGGCCAAATATCTCCACTTCGATCTTGTCTGTCCAAAGAACATTGTTCCAGGAGTCTTGTGGTTTGTTCAGATACAACTTCGCAAACCTAAGACGTACTGCCATGTTCTTTTTAGAGAGAAGATTATTTTTCCTGGCAACCCTTCCAAACATGCTGTTGTATTACAAATGTATTAAATGTTTAATTTAGGTTCCAATACAATAGTTTATAAACTGAGAAAGTTTATTAGACGGAATTTAGTATTCGAGGTATAAATGATGTGTCAGATTGCCTATCAGAGTTTCCTGCCTGTCCTGATCTCTCTATTGTAAATTAAATTAAATTAATCAGATTACTGAGACTATCACCTTTTGTCTTTGAATAGTCCGGCTGATTAGATTAGTTTCTATGCATTCGAATCACACTATTATGCTCATGAGATCAGGGCTGGGGAATTTCCGGCAACGGGCTGACTCCGGTACCTCATTTACATGCTTTGTTTCAGAGTGTCTCCACCTCTATGTAACTCCTCCCCCTTGAAAGGTAAAAACTCTACTGTGCTGAGTTATTGAGTTAGACTTGGATGACTACAGAGATGCAACAGCGACTTCTCAATAAAGAGTCAATTCTGCTCAAAAGATACCCCAACTTCGCCTGGTCTCTGCTTCGACGACGAAGAAAAAGTTTTTAACAATGCCATACCTTTCAAGACTTTTTCTAATTGAACTGTCATGAACTTTAACATTTAACATGTTTATGGAAGCCTGTAGAGTCTGAGGTGTAGCTCTTGGCCTTTTTTTGCAGTTTCTCTGAACATTGCATGGTCTGACATTTGGGTGAATTTGCTGGGACGTCCACTTCTGGGAAAATTGGCAATTGTCTTAAAGGGGACATATCATGCTAAATCTACTTTTTTAGCCCTTAAAGGCACAATATGGAACTTTTCGGCTTTCAAAATAGCAAAAATAACTGTATCTATGTTATATATTTCTTTTAGTTGTGTACTAACATTATCCCAAAAGTTCCCACCAACTTTCAAATCCGGAGAAATTTATATTTTAATTTGAAGACACGGGCCGTTTCTTTATTTCCGTTTCGTCGCCCGTCTATGACGTCATATAACCTTTGACTCCTCTAGTTTCTCTAACTTCCAGCGGATCCCGGTGGAAAAATCGCCAAACGCAAATGTAAACACCGGACGCACTTCACTAAAATAAAAGAAGACGATAAAGAATCATTTGGATACCAATAATGGACCATGAATATGCTTTGCCTGCACGTTCTGCTGCTGAAGGCAGATCCGTGAAGAGGAAACGCACGGGTGACAGAAATGACTCGAGAAGGGTTTGGGACAGGAGAAGAGACATGACTTGGGTTAACATTGGAGTTGCATTTCCAAGAGCTTCGTGACTGGAACTACAGAGAGATGCCGATCTCGCTTGCATTCTAATAAACAAGTAAGCACCCATTCAGCTAACTATATCTATCCGTAACTTATATGTTGTGAAACGATGATGGCATGTGCAAAACGCAGACGGACTAGCTCTCATGTACAGTATAATGTAAATTCACATTTGTTGTAGATATAGCTGCAGAAAGTAGCTTCATATGCAGTTCACCATCTTTTTCAATATCATAGTATAAACGTAATTATAATTATTAACAAAAGGTGACCGTGTTTTTTAACATCTATTAATACTAGCTAGATGGAATATTGATTCAATAGCCCTGATAATTCATATATCTCTCCGTTCGAAGAGACGTGATTTTAAAAACACTAAGTTAGAATGAGTGAGGAATGTGGGGAGCGACAGAGCGCGCGTGTTCATTACAATGGCATTACATGAAGTTAATAGCCGTAACTAAACGTAACAAGAATAGAGATATAATATAAATAACAACACATTACCTCGTCAGTGAACATGTTATCTGCTGGAGATGCTAGATGGCTGGGGAATGACAGATCGCGCGTGTCGTGTCCCAATGAACATCGTATAGCTGGTTCGCGCGCACTCCCTCTCTCTCTCTCTCTCTCTCTCTCTCTCGACAACGACAACAACTCCCATGAGCACACGCTCTTTCACGACGTCATCAGAATACGTCTTTTGCTATTATTTTGATTGAGTGACCCCTGGTGGCCAAAAGTTACATACTGTACGTTTAAATGCCTTTTGTTGTATATTTGGAGTGTTTATAAGTACAGAAAAGTTGAAATCAGTCTCTTCGGGAACTTCGTTGATATCTTTATATTCCGTTTTGGTCACATTTTTCAACCGGTTTAGATTTTTCTATAATCTATGACGTTTTGTGAACTATTACGTCAAAGTATTTGCAGTGGAACTGCCAAATAAGTACATCGACTTCCGGCCAAACACTTTGAGCAATCCGCCATTTTTATTTCTCGCTGCAATTTTGTAGTCCAAGTATGCAGAAGTTACGAGAGGGTACGTCAACATGTTCGGTTGTTGGATGTAGCAACCCACATGCTTCATTACTTCGTCTGCCAGCACCAGAACCTCTTCGAAGTGCCTGTTTGAGTTTTATTTTTCACGGAAATGTCCCCACATCTGTGAGTAAAGTCATGTTTGTGTGCGCGAAGCACTTCATGGATAACCAACGTCACTTCAGCAACCTCCGCCAGTATAAAGAAGGATTTGCCGATAGACTTCGTCTGATTGAGGGGTCAGTTCCTTCTATCTTTGGAGACGACGAACAAAGCACTTCGGTAAGCTGTAAATAACTTACTACTCTTCTTAAAACACTCGGTGGTCATGGTTTAGCAGTTGTCTTGTTAGTGTGCTTGTTTTAAGAGAAATAATCGACTTTTCTTTAATTGTTTATAATATAACTTATATTTTGTTTTGTGAGTATTAAATAGTCGTTGTAAATCATGCAGTATTTTAGTAGTGGGCATGGATGGAGAACTTACTGTAAATACAGTAACACACCATTGCGATACATCCATATGAAGACGTTGTTCTGCAGGTTCGTCGTCTTTATTTTCATCTCGCTCCGACTGTGGCTCGAACATGTTAGGCTTGATGGACAAGTCTTCCGTTGTTGACATTTTGTTAATAACATGTGAATAAAAAGTTTCTGCTAGGCTAGATAATCGCATCTCTATAAAACTACAAAAATTGCCGAACGGGGTGGAGCTGAACCGAGTGTCACCTCTGCGAGCTGGAGAGGGGGCGGGGTATGAAGTGTCGCATTTGGATTTAAAGAGACCGCACCAAAACGAGTTGATCTCAGACGCACATCAGAAAAGCGGTAGAAAAGTGGCCTGTGGAGCTATAATAATGAGGAATTCAGACCCAAGCATTGCAGTTCTGCTTTATATAGACCACAAATATATGATTTATATGTAAAAAGGAACGATTTAAAAGCATGATATGTACCCTTTAATCTTCCTCACTATAGAATGATGGACTTCAAATTGTTTGGAAATGGCCTTTTAAACCTTCCCGGTTTTAATTGCTTCTCTAAGGTTATTGCTGATGTCCTTCTTCCATGGCATTGTGTTAATACACACCTGAGGGCTCCAGACCAGCAAACTTCCAAAACCTCTGCTTTTATAGAGGTGACCACACTTGTTGATGATCGATCAATCAATTGATTCGGCATTTGATTAGCAGCGTCTGAATGCTTCTTGCGTTCATAACTCCTGGAAGCAGTTAACCTGACTCCGCCAGATGGATTTGCTCCGCATATCCATATCCATCTGGAAACCTTCCGTTGAAGTAGTTTTGGTAAGGGGCGAAAATACTGGTTAGCTGATTGGCCTATGTTGGTGATAGACGGGCCAAATCAACCAATCAGATCAACGAAGCATATGACGTACTAACAGAGCTACGACGAAAACACAACCACAAGCCAGGCTACTCTTGCTGCTGCAGGTAAAGGCTCGTTAGCTCAGCATATAAGCAACATGTCGGCAAAGGATATTTGCCGTTTATGTAACTACAATTTACAAATAACTGAAGCCGCCATGTTCTTTAGACTGAACTGTCGCGCTTCTCGTTGCGTCACACCTCAACCCGCCTCAAAGCCAACGCTGATTGGACGTTCGTTTGGTGAACTGCTCCCAAATTTTCTTTAACGGAAAGTATCCAGACTGATCTGCGAGTGAAACCTTGAAAGCTCGCGAGATCAGGATGGTCTCACGAGGCTAGGAAGCAGTAAGGGTGTACTTAGCTTTTCACACATGGCTTCTCCATTTTGACTTAGTTTTTGTTAAATAAATAATGACACAGTGTAATATGTCAAGTGTTGTTATTCATCTGAGATTGTATTTACCTAATTTTAAGACTTGCAAGGGACCAGATGATTTTTTTTATCATGTCCTGAAATGTTAAACCATAGAATTCAAAGAGGATGTACTTTCTTTCTCAAATGACTGTATGTACTTATTTCAACTAGAGGGCAATTGGATGAGCACAGATTCCCATGGACAGCTATGAACGCGTCATGTCAGGACCAGCTGGAATCTAAACTCATCGTGTAACTCTACAGTACATTTATACAGTTTCAACCTGCCGGACAGACTACACATTTTCCTTCCCACCTCATGCCTGTATGACGAACTGTATGTTCATCTAGACCAGAGCAGATCAAGTCTCCTGAGTCTGGTTTCTCCAGTTATTTTTCTCAATTTCTGTCACCTGATGGAGTTTGGGTTCCTTGCCACTGTTGTTTTTGGCTTTCTTAGTTTGTGAGACTTAATATTCAGTGATATTATTGATTTGACTGACACTATTGAGTTGAATTCACTATTGTCTTGCTACAGCTGCTTTACAGTAGAATTTGAACTTCTCTCATATTAGCTTTTTTAATTATTAATTATTGTGAAGCTGCTTTAAAAACAATTTCTATTGTATAAAGCGCTATAGATGACTTGACTTGATTAAATCTTTTGATTTGATAAGGGCACTAAGCCACAAGGCACTTTTGATTTTGGTTCAACTGAGCAAAACACAATATTTGACGTATTTTATGTTATTATGGGGAGTGTAAATATATGTGTCAGTTCATTATGACACTGTGGTGGGACACTGTGGTTAGACCAGTCTACGTAATAAATGGGAAACACTAAATTTGGCATGTAAACATTTCAGAAATCTACCAGGACATGATGGGAATCATATACCCAAATCAACAACACCTCACCTTCCACTTTCTTTGTGGGGTCTGTTGTTACGCTTCTCTGGTTAGACATACGTTTGCGTATGTCTGCGTTCTGGTCCATCAGCATCATGGTCATCTGCTTCCAGCGAGCAGGCCAAACCAGACTGTCATTCAAGACGTCCTCTGACGTCAGGTGAGCATAAGCTCCCAGCTCGCCAGGGTATCCAGTTCTGCCATTGGGATACAGGCCCATTTGGAAGGTGTAGCCATCGTTAGATCTGAAACGTGGGCTATAAATAGCAGTGTTCATTGGCGTGTTCTCCATAATGCTTCTGAAGTCCTTGATCATCCATACATGTTCAGGGCAAGTCGTCTCTGATAGGTTGATGTCGTCTAGTGAGAGTCCGCCTGTGTTTCCAGTCCCTTTAATTCCCTCAAACACCACTCTGAACTTTTTGGAGACGTTCAGGCTCACGTGGTGGATTTGCCACAGGCCACCGGGAGGAGCTTTCAAATAAAAGACATAAAAGAGTCACTGTTAATGAAAACAGCAGCTGGTTGTGTTGTTAATTCAGTCAACCTAGTGTTCCAGTGGTTATCTACAGTAGTAACATGCAGTGTACAGTATCATATTTTGGAAATTGATCTGAATGCCTTAATTTAAAAAATGAGGAAAAATCCAACCTTTAAGGACACCAATTTTCTTTGCGAATGAATAATGTATCGTAAATAAATAAATGTTCTTCCTTAAAATACAGGGTGCATAAGTCAGGACACCCCTATGTAAAATTCCCATAGAGGCAGGCAGATTTTTATTTTTAAAGGCCAGTTATTTCATGGATCCAGGATACTATGCATCCTGATAAAGTTCCCTTGGCCTTTGGAAGTAAAATATCCCACATCATCACACCCCCTTCACCATCTAGAGATTGGCATGGGGAACTTTCCATAAGATAAGAGGAAGAATGAGAGTTATCTGGGCGGGTTCTCTAGAGTTAATGGGTGGTTCTGCAACTACGGGCACTTTTAAGTCCCAGCAGTGAAATTTTAGATTTATGTTAAAATTTGTCATTTGATTTTTCATAAATATATTCACAGTGCTATTACACACCTTGACAAAAAATATAATTACTGATTAATGTGATTAAATATAATATTATGAAGCATTTATAGCTCAAAACACCATTTTGTTAATGTCCCACACCTGTGGTTTCAATGTTGAGATACATAAAATAAGCTAATTTAATTACAATTTGACATTATTTCAAATGGAATTGTTTAATATACATATTCATTTACAGCATATCTTAAAATTCTTTTCATTATTTACTGATCATTTTTATGATTTTTTTAACTATATGTGCCTGTCCCACACTTTTGAGTCCTTACCGCAACAATGAAAAAAAGCTTTTATTATGAAATTGTATCGAACACAAACAAATCTAGTTTCTATGGAAACAGAAATTACCACTTGAGCACATTGCTGACAGACTGGGCCACCACACTACCAAAATACCAAATACCAAAAAAATAAGGTAAACATCATCTTTTCTGCTCTAGTATTTATTGTGCATCCTTACCATTCAGCTTAATAATTGTGTATTTTTAACATTTTGAACATTGTACATTTTAAAAATAAATGTAAATTACTGTTGAATTCGTGTATATTAAGATGATAAAAGTCTAAACTAATTTGGTAGGCCTTGCTAGCTGCCAGTTAGCTAAAATATATGCAAAAATGTCATTTCCGCAACGTCTTTACCGCAGCATATTTAGGTGTTGCGGTAAAGACTTTGTGTTGCGGTAGAGACAAATTCAAGGTTTACTGTATATTAAATTACAAATATTCAGTATATTATTAGTACTGAAGTATATATTAGTATATATATATATTAGTATATATATAAACATGCCATTTTTTAACCCTAGATTTTAACATTGTGTCCTTACCGACACATGATGTCATTACCGCAGCACTGCTCTATTTTCATTTTTTTTTCACATTTTCGTTTGCAAAAAAAAATATTTTTACACTTAAGCTGAGATGATTAACTCATTGAAATTGCAACATCTGTCATAAAAAGTTAAATATGTTATCTTTTGTGTGTATGGAAACAATTGACATCTAAGGTTACTGTACATTTTTTACATGGCATAGAAAAAAACATGAAATTCCCTATTTTGTATATTATTTTTTCATATCAGTATTTACAAAACTGCATCAAATTTGAAAAAGCTATTTAAAAATATATCTTTTTTATAGAAATTACTAAAGAAAAATTTATAAAATGAACGTTATTGTAACGTTGCGGTAAGGACACTTTTTAAGAAGATGACCCGAAAAACATAAAAAATAAACATGTTCCAGATTAAAATCTTAATGACTACATTCTATTTTGTGTACATTTTTATATGTATTACAGACTGTGATGGTTAAAATTGAAATTCATAGAGGTTGATTTTTTTAAAATTGGGATAGTCAAAAGTGCCCGTAGTTGCAGAAACACCCTAATACGGTTTTAAGTAGGGTTATGCTCCCCTGTTTAAAGTCGCTTTCTGCAGCAGAGAAAAAGAGTATTTCGTAGAGTTATACTCTGAATTCCTCTTTTGGCTTGGTGTATAGCTAAGCATATATTCCCTAGCACCTATTGTCACTGGCTGTTAGGGGAAGAGGCTGTTATACAAGTCGCAGGGGATGCGCCCTGTAAAGTGTTGATGTTTACCTTCAAATTTGTCAGTATAGTTGTTATACCTAGCTCACTATGATTGTGCACAGTTCACAGCTTATTTGCAGCAGGCGTTCCCTTAGCATTAGTGGGTATTAGTTTTTAAAAAAAAAAAATGATTTATTAGTTTGTCAGGGACAATGCAGCGCACATTATTACATACATAATTATCATAGACAAAGGCATAACAAAATGTGTAAATGTGTTGCATAAAAGGTTTCTAGCCAGTAGGCTAATTTGCAACCCCAGTCCCTGGTCAGGCCTTTCTAAAACATATACTAAAAATAGCGAAGATTACACAATCAGGCATGAAATAAATTATAAACACTAACACTGACATTTTACACAATCCCGACCACATTACACAAAACAACACGTCAACATCCAGCACAGACAAAAATGACTCAATGTCCACATATTTGATTTTCTTTCAGCCAGTGTTTTCATTCTATTCTATTAAATGTTTTCAGGTCAGTTTCTGTTTTTATTTCTTTTGGTAAATCATTTCAAAAATGGGTCCCTATCACTGAAAAACTTGACTGGCCAAAAGTGGTTTTGCGCCTCTCTGCTATGCAGTTGCCACCCGCTGCTCTCCTAGTGGCAACTCTCCTTATGTTTATTTTTGTCTCAAAAGGACAGAGTACGGCTGGAGCTAGATTATTTATGCATTTAAAAATCAGCTTAAGAAAAGAAAACTTAATAAAAACTATCAAAATCTAAAAGCTTGTATTTCTGTACAATTAAACAGTGATGCCACATAATTGGTTTCTGATCCATAATTTTCAGTGTTTGTTTGTATAATGATATGATGGGTTTGACTGTTGTCTGGGAGGCTTGGCCCCATATAGTAACACAATAAGATAAATGAGAGAGTATCATAGCATGAAAAAACAGCAAAGCTGCCTTGACAGGTATATGATGCCTAATCATTCTAAAACAGTTTAGGTTTGTCCGGACAGTCTTGCAGAGTTTATTAATGTGTATATTGAATTTGAGTTGGGAATCCAGAATAATACCTAAACATCTAAATTCCTCAACTTCCTCTATTGCTTCTTGATCTATTTTAATAGTAAATTTAGCTTTTCTTCTAATTGAGAAGCACATAGATACCGTCTTTTTGATGTTAAGCGTCAGATGAGTTTCTTTAAGCCATTGGGATATACCCTCCATTTCCTTGGTTAGGATCTCTGCTACTATAGTTGGTGTCCTAGCTGATGAATAAATGACTGTATCCTCAGCATACATTTAGCAGTTGGCTGACTGACAGCATGTAGGTAAGTCGTTTATATATAGACTAAAGAGCAGAGGCCCCAAAATGGAGCCCTGTGGAATACCCATTGTGGATTGTAACGATGTTGAGAGTTCGGTGTTTATTTTAACACGTTGCTCTCTATGCTCCAGATATGAAGCAAACCAGCCGATGGCATGTTCAGAGAAATTGAAGGTGGTAAGTTTATTCAAGAGTATGTTGTGGTTCACGGTCTCAAAGGCCTTTTTTAGGTCTATAAGCACAGCTCCCACAACATTACCCTTGTCCAGCTTACTCTTAATGTTCTCGGTAAGATAACAATTAGCCATTTCTGTAGAATACCCTGCTCTAAATCCAAACTGTTTAGAGTTGATCAGTTTATTACCTTCAAGATGTTCTACTAACTGATCATTTTCTCTAAAATTTTGGATAAAGCCGGCAGTATTGAGATTGGCCTATAGTTGCTTGCTTGGTTCTTTGCACCAAGAACATAGTGCCCAAGGCGTCAACACCATGACGCAGCGGCGAGTTCCCCTCAAAAGGGAACGTCTTAGGGCTACGCAGGTAACCCCAGTTCCCTGGGGAATCAAGACATTTGAGGTGTGTTATAAGACTAATGCAAAATAAATAAAAACCTGTGTGGTGCAAATAAAAGTCTTTGACAACAGTCACATTTAAAATAATGTCTGATATTCATTAATCCAAGGATGAACATTTGTACCTTCGATCTGCTGAATGAGATGCAGGGTGCCGTTGGGGTTTGCCATGTCGAACTCTCGCGTCCAGACCCTGAGCTGGTCACTAGCATGACCGCTGTTGTGGAGGAAAAACTGCAGGCACTGGAACCCCCGCTTGGGGTAAAGAATCCTGCTCTCCAGCAGCGCCTTGTCCCCCTGCATCCCAGCCGCTGTGCTCAAGTGCATGAAGTAACCCTTTCCTGAAAACATGACGGTTACACAGAGAGTATATGAACTGACGAAGGCCTTCCACGTTTAAAAAATGCTCACGTTGAGTGATTATGAGAGGTGTTTGTAGTCAAAGTGAAGGAGTGTTATAAAACAGATAGTTCCGGTCCTTGATTCTGAGGCACGTTCGAAGCCATTGTAAATTACTCAACAAACACACACCTGAGACCGTATTACATTAGTATTACTGCGCAACGGCCATTTGTGATTCTTTGTTGCATGTGTTGCTTGGCAACCTCTTTAGTTGCTTGGTGGAGGAATAAACGTGTTATAACGTTATATTTTTTGTTGCTGGTGTTTATTTTAGGAATAAAATAATTATTAAAATGAATATACAGTCATGGTCAGAATTAATGGCACCCCTGGTAAATATGATCAAAACTGTCTGTAAAAAATAAATCTGCATTCTTTATCCTTTTGATCTTTTATTCAAAAAATTTGCAAAATTCTAACCTTTCATTGAAGTAAAAGAATTGAAAGTGGGGGGGAAATCACATTATGAAATAAATGTTTTTCTCTAAAACACATTGGCCACAATTATTCATACCCCTAGAATTTTTTACGACTAAAATATCTCTGAAGTACATTTCCATTAATATTTACCTTTTTTAGCACACCAGGGTGACTAGGAACACGAAATTGTCCAGCTATGACTTCTTGTTTCACAGGAGTTTAAATATGAGGAAACACAAATGCCAAATCCCCTTTATCATTCATCACAATGAGTAAAACCAAAGAATATAGTTCTGATGTGCATTAAAAGATTGTTGACCATCACAAAATAGAATGTGGATGTAAGAAAATATCTAAAGAATTAAAAATCCCCATTTTGACCATCAGGGCAATAATTAAGAAGTTCCAATCAACTAAAGATGTTACGATTCTGCCTGGAAGAGGACGAGTGTCTATATTGCCTTAATGCATGGTGAGGATGAAAGTTTGCGTGGCCAAAGACTCCTCAAGGATCACAGATGGAGAATTGCAGAGATTAGTTGAGTTTTGGGGGTCAGAAAGCCAAAAAAAAATAACTAAATAAAAAACCTACATCACCACTTGTTGTTTGGGAGGGTTTCAAGAAAAATGCTCCTCGCTCATCCAAAAACAAACTCCAGCATATTCAGTGGTCAGACACGACTGGATCTTCAAACGGCGCAGGGATCTGTGGTCAGATGAAACTAAAAAAATAGCTTTTTGCTGGCACATACACTAGATGGGTTTGGTGCACACAAGGATAACAAGTATCCCATGTGTACAATTTAATTTACCATTGGATCTTTAATGTTGTGGGCCTATTTTTCTGCTGGAGGTCCTGGACTTCTTATTCAGATACATGGCATTGTGGATTCTATCCAATATCAACAGATAAAAAATCAAAACCTGACGCCTTCTGCTAGAAATCTTATAATGGGCCGTGGTTGGATCTTCCATCAGGACAACGATCCAAAACAAACTCAAAATCAACACAAAAATGTGTTACGGAGCACAACATGCAGCTTCTGCCATGAATCTGAAGGATCTGGAGAGATTCTGTATGGAGGAATGGACTCTGATCTCAGGTCAGGTGTTCTCCAAACTCATCAGGCATTATAGGAGAAGACTCAGAGCTGGTATCTTGGAAAAAGGAGGTTGCAAAAAATATTTAATAACAGGGTGGCAATAATTGTGGCCAATGCGTTTTGGAGAAAAACATTTATTTCATAATGTGATTTCCCCCCCCACTTTCAATTCTTTTACTTCAATGAAAGGTTAGAATTTTGCACATTTTTTGAATGAAAGATCAAAAGGATAAACAATGCAGATTTATTTTTTACAGACAGTTTTGATCATATTTAGCAGGGGTGCCATTAATTCTGACCATGACTGTACTCCGCTCCGCGTCGTGCCTGACAACGCCTCTTAGCTGTTATAAATTCACTGTAATCACGTCTTCGCAGGGTCATTGCTTTATTTAACTGTACTGAAAACGTTTTCTGCATGTTAGAATTTTAGAGATTTTATCATTAATGTAACTAATGCAATTTTTTCTTTAAATTTACCTGTGTAACCATAAACCTGGTACCTGAAAATGTTTAGCATGAAATTCTGCAGCAGCAACTTTTGAGTTGTTTATTGACTGATCATTACGTCATCACAAGATCGAATTATTACACTTGTGTCCAAAGACAGTTTACACTGGATGTCACTGACTGTAAACGTTTAGTAGTCAGGTTTGATTGGCTTGTGTGTTCAGTAAAAATGGACAAAATAATAAAAAGCATGATGTTAGGCTTACAAGTTCAAGCTTTCTGCTTCAAAAGTACTCAAGTGCAATTACTATTTTACAAATATGTAATTTTTTTCGCTGCTAGGGGTCGCTAACCTCTTACAATAACGAAGGCGTAGGTTGATGACGCATTATTCCAGCAGTATTATGGAACTTGTCGTCATGCTGATGGATCTAATAATGTTTCTGGATGAGTGAAAACATTGATGTTTTTAACATGACTGTGGTACGAACAGAGACAGATATCAGCGCCACACGCGAGTCCCACGGATATAAAGGAATGAGGACATTTAATTCTACCAAACTACGCGCAAGTGCTGATTTATTACTCACAGGTCAGTTTATTTGATGAATTAAACTTGTGAGGTAACGCAGCGCTGTTTCACTTGGTCTACACTCTCATACTAAACTGCATTTGAGTGAGTTTAAAGTTATAATGTTATTCTAAGTGTTAGTTTGTCTGTATGAGACTAGCAGTAAACTAGATCAACATTAGAATAACATACTGATCATATTCTAACATTTCATACTGTTAAACTATATAACATTGATTAGATTTATGTACATTTGCTCACCTGTCTAATAAAGTACATGCAAGAGCTCTGTCAAGTCGAAGTTAGTCACGGACGTGGAGCTCTCGGCATCTCAAAAACGCCACGCTGATATTGATCCTCGTTTTGGTTCTCCTTTTGACCCAAAGTCTGCTTGTCATGATCCATAATATTTGAACGAAAAACAACAGTGTGAGCGTGCCGCTAGACGTAACGCAGTTGTCCACGTCTGTCGCCTTGGTTACTATGGCAGTACGAGCGGAAACCAGGAATAATGCGGATATTACGTCATTGACAGGCGACAATGACCAGGGACGAGACGTTATTTAAAATAGGAATTTCTCTGAAATAAATTTTTTTTGGAACTTTTGGGATATTGTAAGTACATGTAACCCGGGTTCAAATCTGTAATCCTTTCAATGTATATTATATATTATATATGGTATATAGTAATAATGAATTGTTATGTTTGGGTATATTTATATATATATATTGATTGATGCAGTTGCGCGGAGTACGTGAGTGACCGTGATCTAACGTAACCCCGGTCATGTGACTATGCTTGGCAAATCGCGTTGTGCGCATGAGTGTTTAATCAGGCCGCGGCGTCTTTCCTCATTCAGAGGTGTGGGGAAGTCGATCGACGGCTGTGGACAGGTTTGTGTTTTACAAACTTTTCACACTTGTAATCGATTTGTGCTTCAAGTTAAACTTATTATTGTAACTCTTTAGAATAACTTACTGGCTGTAGGGAATTCGTCGCCGCCATCAAGTATGTTTAAAGGGGAACTGGTGAGTATTCTGAATGAATGAATGAGAATGAGCTATATGCTAAACGGTGGCACTGAACCTTGACATTAGCATTGCCTGCTTTAAACAAATGTTTTGATTCATTGTATGTCGTTATGAAGTATTGGTTGAAGTATTTTTATTTTTACAAATGGATTTGTTTACTTTATATTAAGTATGTTTATATACACTATGGCAATTGGGTTACAGTAATATTGGTTTATTTGTTTGGAGTTTGTGCCGGTAATGCAACTTCAAGATTGTTTTTTGATTGTGTTGATTTAATGTTGCATTTAATGTTTATTATGTGTAGGTTGTACATTTATCATTTATTGATTTATTTCGTAAGGATCTAGAGTCGGTTAATGAGGGTGATATTTGAGTGTGGATTGAGCTAACAAAATGTAATGCAACCCTTGTTCCAATTTAGCTCTTATTTACTGGTCCTGTTGTGTACTATAGGCCAGGTTCTTTCTCTCTGGTTGGAGATAATTGATGGTGCGCTAAATTGCTACGGTTGGGAGCCGATCATCCGAGACACATCCACTGCACAGCCGCTCTGTTGGTCCGGTAGGAAGGGTTGTCTGCAGCCTGTCCCCCACACACTTTCTCCATAGACTAACGCTTCAGTTCCTTGTGCATATTTTTTTCATCTGATGAACAATAACCTAAGGATTAACCAACACAAACTTTCATAAAAAAACCCTTGGGGGTTGTTGCGAGTCTTGACGAACGTTAACATCGTGGGGAGAGTTTTTCTTTTTTTTTTTTCCCTTATTTTGTTTTGTATGTACCATTTGTTGTAATTTTCATCATTGTATCTGACTTGAACAATAACCAGCAAAAGTGCACTTAACTATAACTGATTCAATTGCAATCTGTCAATATTTTGAGTTTTTATTTTTTTTTCTTATATTTGGTTGCAATTATGTTTGTTTAATTATTTTTTTCAATATATGGTACTAGTACCAAAAGTAATTTTCTGTTTCTGTGTTGTTACTGACCACCAGCTCCTGTAGTCGAATTTTAGACTTTTGATTTAACTGAACTATTAAATTTAGTCTAGCTAATATTGATGACTGATTAATATCGGCTAGTACGGCCCGAACACACGTTACATATTGGCGAGCCAGCCAGGAGCTGGGTTGTACAGTAATTAACATTTTTATAACAACAGAAACAGTGCATTCAGACTCACCAGTTCGTTTTGGTTTTTGTGATGGAAATTTTTGAAAAACTTGGGATAAAAATTCCTAATGCCGTCTTGGTGGATGGGCCGGTTGAAGAGAGTTCCTCGGAAGTTGTAGATTTTCTTGATCAATACGGCGACATTAATTGCGATGACATTATTGATGATAGCGAATCCGAATTTCATCATATGCTCGTTGTAGAATTTGTGTCGGGAGCATCAGTAGCAAAACTGTCGCCACGATTGCCGTATACATTTACTTCTGAGGCAAATAACGAATTCCATATTAGGAATCTATCCCAAATTTACACTTCAAAGTTGGGTGGTTCAAAGACTGACACTTATTTATCTGACCTGAAAGAGATTGCTAAACTGTCTGGGAAAGATTATTCGATGGTTCTTGGTGAAATGATGTCCCAGATACAACAAGCTATAGCATCACTTCATCCCATTGCTGTAAATGTCCCTAAAATGGAACCAAAGGTAGCTGACCAACAAAGAAAACCTCTAGAGCCATCTGTGCCTCCACCTGTTTCAAGTCGAACTTTTGGCTCAGTGTATGCTCCTTTACAAACCTCTTCTACTCCACCTGGTTCTATCCCTAACAGTGCCGGTTTGAACAGCGCTGGAGGACGATCGATAGCACCTGGTGACCTTAACCCTCCTGAGGTGCAGCGCTATGTTGTGGAGCATGTGGTCCGGAGCAGTGATGCATCCATGCATGCCAGCCACCGGCTGAGAACGTTCTCTGGTAAAGTGCCCAGGTCAACCCATGAAATGGACTACGACACCTGGCGGTCTGGCGTCGAATTAGTGCTGCGTGATCCAGCTATCTCTGATCTCCAACGCACCAGACTAATTCGTGACAGCCTGCTGCCTCCTGCCTGTGACATGGTGAAACATCTGAGTCCTGATGCATTGCCTGACGTGTATTTGCGGCAGCTGGAGTCGGCGTATGGCACTGTCCAGGATGGTGAAGAACTTTACGCCAAGTTCATGGACACTTACCAAAATCATGGAGAGAAGCCATCTGAGTACCTACAGAGACTTCAAGTAGCACTGCAACATGCTGTGAGGAGAGGGGGAGTATCTGAGAGAGATGTAGATAACCGCTTATTGGCTCAGTTCTGCAGAGGGTGTTGGGACAATGGACTGATTTCAGAACTTCAACTCAAACAAAGGAAATCAAGTCCACCATGTTTTGCTGAACTTTTATTACTCCTGCGAACAGAGGAAGATAGAGAAGCAGCAAAGGAGCAAAGAATGAAGCAGCACCTTGGAGGAACCAAACAAAAGGTAACTGCTCATGCTCAGTTTGTAAACCGGCAGGATGAAGAACCAAATCTGTGTACTGCAATAACAAATTTTACCAAGGAGCTTTCACAACAGATGACAGCCATTCAACGACAGCTTGCTTCTCTCAATGCCGGTCAGACCAACAGGTATCAGCCAGCCGCTATGTATTCTGCCTCAAAGCATTCTGAAACTGGCAAGACGGGGAGAAATGCTAAACTAGCTGTTTCCAGTCCCAAATCTGGGTTTTGTTTCCGCTGTGGGGAGGATGGGCACATTAAACCCCAGTGTGATTCTGATCCAAATTCAGCACTGGTTAGTGCCAAGCGAAAGCAGTTTCAAGAGAGGCAGCAGCAGTGGCAGAGACAGAATCCATCTGCAAAGAAACATTTAAACTAGCTCAAGCCCCTGGTGTGGGACACCCGGGGGCTAAGCAGGACCAACTTTGTCCCGTGAAGAGTAAGGTTAATGTCAATTGTTTTGAGCTGCAGTCTACATCGAGGAGAGTACCAAAAGGACTTATAGGATCCAGATGTACTGCTGATGTTAAAGTCGCTGGTCACCAGGGTTCTTGTCTTCTGGATACTGGGTCCCAAGTTACAACTATTCCGGTTTCCTTCTACAATGAACTTCTTTTTGATCAACCAGTTCAACCCTTACATGAGCTGTTTCACGTTGAAGGAGCTGCAGGTCAGAATGTTCCATATCTTGGCTACATCGAAACTACAGTGACTTTTTCTAAAGACTTTGTGGGAAGTATCATTACTGTTCCAACTCTTGCACTCATTGTTCCTGATGTCAGGCCCGGATTTCCTTCCTTAATCCTGATTGGCATGAACACTCTCGAAATGCTCTACGACCAGTTTCGGCAAAGTGACAATCCTTCTTTCCAACCAAAGGCACCCAGTTACCAAGCTGTACTACAGACTCTCCAAGTGACCTATCAACAAAGCTGCAGTGGTCATCTTGGGGTTGTAACTCTGCTCAGTAAAGCATCTGTGCGTATTCCTGTAGGCCGCACTGTATTGCTGAAAGGCTCCGCTAAAATCTCTGCTCCAGCAAGTCAGTATGCTGTCGTCCAACATCCGGATTCAGGCCTGCCGGGTGGTTTGTGCGTTAGCAGCTGTCTTGTTGATGTGCCCATGCGGTTCCCTTACCAAGTACCTGTCATGGTGAGAAATTAATCAGAGCAAGATATCTACATACCACCTTCGACCATCATAGCAGAGCTGGGAGCGTATGAATGCCTCGTCTTAGAACAGCATGTGACCAGTTCTTCAGCACCTGGGACCAACGGCTCTCCATTAAGTTTTAACTTTGGGGAATCACCATTACCT
This sequence comes from Chrosomus eos, assembly GCA_036326025.1. Taxonomy (NCBI): domain Eukaryota; kingdom Metazoa; phylum Chordata; class Actinopteri; order Cypriniformes; family Leuciscidae; genus Chrosomus; species Chrosomus eos. The sequence continues at coordinate 35,379,376 of CM070823.1, read as the reverse complement.
CTCGAATGGAAGGAAAGAATTACCATCAAGTTGAATGCAATGGCCAATCTCTTTTCCCGGCATGATATGGATGTTGGTTGCGCTAGTCATGTGAAACATCATATTAATCTCCATGACAACACTCCTTTCAAGCACCGAGCAAGACCAATTCATCCTCAGGATATAGAAGCAGTTCGCAAACATCTGAGAGAGCTTCTAGATGCCGGTGTCATTAGAGAATCTGAGTCACCATTCTCGTCACCAATAGTTGTTGTCAAGAAGAAAAATGGAGATATTCGATTATGTATTGATTACCGCAAGCTCAATTTGCAGACTGTAAAGGATGCTTATGCATTGCCAAACTTGGAGGAATCATTTTCGGCACTCACAGGATCCAAGTGGTTTTCGGTGCTAGACCTCAAGTCGGGTTATTACCAAATTGCAATGAATGAAGCGGATAAACCAAAGACAGCCTTTGTTACACCTCTAGGATTCTGGGAATTTAATAGGATGCCTCAGGGGGTAACTAATGCTCCTTCAACCTTTCAAAGGTTGATGGAAAAGTGTATGGGTGATCTCCATTTGGAAGAGGTCCTTGTGTTTTTGGATGATCTGATAATTTTTTCCAACACGATTGAGGAGCATGAGAGCCGCTTGCTTAGAGTGCTGAGTCGTTTACAGGAGTATGGATTGAAACTGTCACCCGAAAAGTGTAAATTCTTTCAGACGTCAGTCAAATATCTAGGACACATTGTTTCTGAAAATGGGGTTGAGACCGACCCAGAGAAGGTATCTGCACTAAAATCCTGGCCAGTTCCCACTAATCTTAAGACCTTAAGATCCTTTCTGGGATTTGCAGGCTATTACCGCCGTTTCATTAAGGGGTATTCAGCCATTGCAAAGCCTCTCAACGACCTGACCCGTGGATATTCTTCCACAAGAAAGAACTTAAAAACTTCTGACTTAAAAGTCCCTCAGTTTGATTCAAAGCAATCGTTTGGTTCTCGGTGGAGTCCTCAGTGTCAACTTGCTTTTACTATCTTGATTGAGAAACTTACCAGTGCACCTGTCCTGGGATTCGCTGATCCTAAGCTCCCTTACATTCTGCATACAGATGCGAGTGCCATTGGGCTGGGTGCAGCGCTTTATCAAGAACAAGACTCCAGGCTTAGGGCTATTGCTTTTGCAAGCCGAGGACTCTCATCAAGTGAAAGTCGTTATCCAGCTCATAAACTTGAGTTTTTAGCACTAAAGTGGAGCGTGACAGAAAAGTTCCAGGACTACCTGTATGGTGCCCACTTTATGGTGGTTACTGATAATAATCCTCTTACTTACATCTTAACATCAGCCAAGTTGGATGCAATGAGCCATCGGTGGTTGGCTGCGCTCTCCACGTTTTCTTTCAAGCTGCAATATAGAGCTGGACGACAGAATCTGGACGCGGATGCACTTTCACCAGACCACAGGAATACTCACCCAGCGACGAATCCGACCAAGAACTCCTCAGTCAGTTTACCAGACAACATCTTTCTGATTCTGGCGATCCCTCAATTCCAGCTGAGGTTGTCAATGCCATTTGTCAGAGCTGTCTCATCCGAGTGGAGGCAGCAAGGCCATGGATCGAGTCTCTGTCTATCATGGCAGACGTCATTCCGGAGAGTTATGCAGAAGATCCTGGCTTACCTGTGGTTCCGACTCTGTCCCATCTGGAGCTCCGGGACAAACAGCGGGTTGACCCAAATCTTCGGGAGGTCATACACCAGATGGAGACAGGTGAGAAAGTTTCTCCTACTGTAAGAGATGGGTTGCCTGAAATTCCCTTGCTGTTGAGGGAACTCAACAAGCTTAAACTGGTTGGAGGCATTCTTTATAGAACACGACAGGATAATGAACAGATTTCATACCAGCTCGTTCTGCCTGAAGAACTTCGGTCTACTGTCTTGCACAGTTTACACGATGATATGGGTCATATGGGGATAGAGCGTACGTTAGATCTCGCTCGAACTCGGTTCTATTGGCCTAAGATGTCTGCTGATGTTGAGCACAAGATAAAGACTTGTGGACGGTGCGTCCGTCGCAAGGCTCTTCCTGAGAGAGCTGCTCCTCTCGTCAGTATCCACACTTCCAGACCTCTTGAACTCATTTGCATGGATTTTCTCAGCCTTGAGCCAGACACTAGCAACACCAAAGACATCCTGGTGTTAACAGACCACTTCACTAAATTTGCTTTAGCCTTCCCAACTCCAAATCAGAAGGCCAGAACAGTGGCCAAATGTCTATGGGACAATTTTATAGTTTATTATGGGATACCAGAACGACTACATACAGATCAAGGGCGGGACTTTGAGTCCAGCCTGATTAAGGAATTATGTGAAGTGGCTGGAATTAAGAAGTGTCGGACTACACCATACCATCCGCGGGGAAATCCAGTTGAAAGATTCAATCGTACTTTGCTCAACATGTTGGGGACTCTGGAAGTCACTCAGAAAACGAAATGGAAAGACTTTGTCAAACCCTTGGTGCATGCTTACAATTGTACAAGGAATGAGACTACAGGATATACCCCATACGAACTGATGTTTGGACGTTCTCCTCGTCTTCCGGTCGACTTGGCTTTTGGTTTACCGTTGAGTGGGAAAATACATCAACCTCATTCACAGTATGTGCAAAATCTGAAGTCCAGGTTGAAAGAAAGCTATGATATTGCCTCAAAGAATGCTGCCAAAGCATCTGGGAAAAACAAGGTCCGCTTTGATCGAAGAGTCATCCCTTCAAAGTTGGAGCCTGGGGACCGAGTGCTTGTTCGCAGTGTTCGATTGAGAGGTAAACACAAAATCAGTGATAAGTGGGAGCAGGACATCTACGTTGTGGTGGATCAAGCTGGAGACCTACCAGTCTATACAGTGAAGCCAGAGTGTCATGATGGTCCTAAACGTACTCTTCATAGAGATCTTTTATTATCGTGTGGGTTTCTCCCTGCTGTTGAAGAGCCATTTATTGAGGCCAGTCCAGTCTCAAGACCACGAACGCGGCAGCAGAATGAGATTCCTACTGACCCTGAGGTCTTTGAAGAGGAAGACTCTTCCCTGGAACCAGCAGTTCTCGGGCTGGACCCAAATCCAATGAAGTTCACTGTGGAGAGATTTTGCAAAAGAGCTTCATCCCAAAGTGTTGCCAATGATTATTGTTCTCCATCTTTGATAGCTGTGAGTGAACCAGTCATTGGAGATGCAGGGTCGGAGCGTGAGCACTGTCCTGAGGAAGAGACGTTATTTGTAATTCCTGATCCTTTACCTGATCACTGTCCTGAGGAAGAGACGTTATTTGTAAGTCCTGATCCTTTACCTGAAGCTGAGGAATCTGTAGTACCTGTTGAAATTGACTTACCTGAACATCTGCCTGAATCTGAGGAAGAAGAGTCTGTTGATCCTGACACGTTAGGTTCTGGTGTCTCTGAACCCTTGAACTTTGATTTAACTCCTGATTCAGTAGAACCAGAACCCGGTTTGAGACGTTGTATGCGTCAACGATTACCACCTAAAAGGTCGCAGTATAGTTCGCTTGGTAATCCTCTGATATCTGTGGTTAAAACACTTTTACACAGCATATCAGATGCCTTAAATCCTGCACCTACCACTAGTTCAGTTATTCATGTGGTTTAACATGCGACGGGACGTGCATGGGTTTAAGGGGGGAGGGTGTAACCCGGGTTCAAATCTGTAATCCTTTCAATGTATATTATATATTATATATGGTATATAGTAATAATGAATTGTTATGTTTGGGTATATTTATATATATATATTGATTGATGCAGTTGCGCGGAGTATGTGAGTGACCGTGATCTAACGTAACCCCGGTCATGTGACTATGCTTGGCAAATCGCGTTGTGCGCATGAGTGTTTAATCAGGCCGCGGCGTCTTTCCTCATTCAGAGGTGTGGGGAAGTCGATCGACGGCTGTGGACAGGTTTGTGTTTTACAAACTTTTCACACTTGTAATCGATTTGTGCTTCAAGTTAAACTTATTATTGTAACTCTTTAGAATAACTTACTTGCTGTAGGGAATTCGTCGCCGCCATCAAGTATGTTTAAAGGGGAACTGGTGAGTATTCTGAATGAATGAATGAGAATGAGCTATATGCTAAACGGTGGCACTGAACCTTGACATTAGCATTGCCTGCTTTAAACAAATGTTTTGATTCATTGTATGTCGTTATGAAGTATTGGTTGAAGTATTTTTATTTTTACAAATGGATTTGTTTACTTTATATTAAGTATGTTTATATACACTATGGCAATTGGGTTACAGTAATATTGGTTTATTTGTTTGGAGTTTGTGCCAGTAATGCAACTTCAAGATTGTTTTTTGATTGTGTTGATTTAATGTTGCATTTAATGTTTATTATGTGTAGGTTGTACATTTATCATTTATTGATTTATTTCGTAAGGATCTAGAGTCGGTTAATGAGGGTGATATTTGAGTGTGGATTGAGCTAACAAAATGTAATGCAACCCTTGTTCCAATTTAGCTCTTATTTACTGGTCCTGTTGTGTACTATAGGCCAGGTTCTTTCTCTCTGGTTGGAGATAATTGATGGTGCGCTAAATTGCTACGGTTGGGAGCCGATCATCCGAGACACATCCACTGCACAGCCGCTCTGTTGGTCCGGTAGGAAGGGTTGTCTGCAGCCTGTCCCCCACACACTTTCTCCATAGACTAACGCTTCAGTTCCTTGTGCATATTTTTTTCATCTGATGAACAATAACCTAAGGATTAACCAACACAAACTTTCATAAAAAAAACCCTTGGGGGTTGTTGCGAGTCTTGACGAACGTTAACATCGTGGGGAGAGTTTTTCTTTTTTTTTTCCCTTATTTTGTTTTGTATGTGCCATTTGTTGTAATTTTCATCATTGTATCTGACTTGAACAATAACCAGCAAAAGTGCACTTAACTATAACTGATTCAATTGCAATCTGTCAATATTTTGAGTTTTTATTTTTTTTTCTTATATTTGGTTGCAATTATGTTTGTTTAATTATTTTTTTCAATATATGGTACTAGTACCAAAAGTAATTTTCTGTTTCTGTGTTGTTACTGACCACCAGCTCCTGTAGTCGAATTTTAGACTTTTGATTTAACTGAACTATTAAATTTAGTCTAGCTAATATTGATGACTGATTAATATCGGCTAGCACGGCCCGAACACACGTTACATACACAACTGCAGAAAATATATCACACTGTCCAAGTGATTTTTGGATATTGTATTACAAAAATCTTACATATTGTACCTTTAAAGTTTTTAAAAATTAAAAATCAACAAGACTTGCCATCACAACGTCCCATGTTGGTGTAGTCAGTGTCCGGTCCACCTGTAGCTTTGGAAACACGCTGCCAGCTTGCAGCATTTTCATGGCTTTGGATCATTCCACAGATATTTTCCGATTCAAAGTTACAGGAGTCCAGAAACGTGGAGGAGCTTTCTGTGAAGTAATCACATGCTGTCAGGTGAACCAGTAGTACAGGCAAACTTTAAACATTCATACAATACATCACGTCCATAAATTCCATTCCAGTTCTTTCTGGTATCCATTATGGACCATAATGGATACCAGAAAGAACTGGAATCAAATCAAATCTTGAAACTTGTTTCAACACCCAGCCCTAAGCAAAAAACACATCAGGTTCATGACAGTGATGTAAACCAGTGGTTCTCAACCCTGTTCCTAGAGCCCCACTTAGGGTTCGTTTACACCACAATAATGTGCTAAAAATGGAAAGGTTTTTCGTTTGCGTTTTCAGACTACGATGTTGTCAAAACGATCCCCGTTCACACGGATCCACGAAAACTATTAAAAATACATTATTCATGCCTATAGACTGAACACGTAATACACATGCGCATGATTTCACCGTTGTTTTTTTTTTTACAGATTTGCGTTTTGTTGTTTTATCATGGGGACGATAATGGTATCGTTTTCAAACTTGCACTTTGAAACCAGTTTTCTAAAGTTTGCATTTTCAGGCATTTTCATTTTCAGGTGAAAATGAACAGCTAACACACGTAAAAAGTTTTCAGTTTTTGGATGAAAATGTTGTCATGTGTAAACTGCACATCTCCCTAATCAAACACACATGATACAGGTCATCAGTTCATTAGTAGAGACTCCAGGACCTGAGATGTGTGTCTAAGACAAAAGAAACCTTCAACATGTGCAGTCTTGGGGAGTCCAGAAACAGGCTTGAGAACCGTTGACGTAAACTAAACAGCACATTTTACGAAGGAAAGAGGTGTTGTCTCATTTAAGATGTGATGGTGTGTAAAGGCATTACTGCAGTTGTAGAGTGTGTTGAGTTTGAGCAGGTCGCTGTCGCTGAACTCCAAACGCTGGCCGATGACGTCACTGAAGGCTGGGATCTTGGTGACTATGGTGGGATCAGTGCCGTTCTGGAAAGCTTTCTTACTGTAATGCATCATGGAGCCATAATCATAAGGTACGTTCAAGGAACTGGATGTAGTGTCGTTGTATTTGACGAAGTTATGCTTCCTGTCTGTGAAATGAAAGTGTTTTTGAAAATAAATCCATCCCTGAGAATATCTCCTTGTATCAAACAAGCATAACAATAATCTGTTCCTTAATAATCTTATAAATTATAATTTTTTTGCATACTGTAAATACACATGTGATACACAATGTAAATGTCATTGTTTGTGTTTTGATTCTTTGAGTTTCTTAACCCGCGTTTAGTCCCTGTGTCCTTGGTTAATAGAGGTATTTATTAACCTCGCCTTTTTCCACCTTTGTTGCCATTGGCTTGGCTTGCTTAGTTGGGGACATTAAATTTAATATTCAACAATAATATTGATCTGCTTGCATTGACACTATTATACAAGAACTGAACTGAGCTGGACGATGACATCACGGTTTACTCCAGAGTGGCTATATATAAATTAACTCAATTAATATTTTTTTTGAAAACAAAAATGAAACATCACTGAACTTACTTAAAGGGATACTCTACTGTTTTTTCATATTAAACTATGTTATTCCCTTAACTAAGACGAGTTGATGCATACCTCTCTCGTCTCAGTGCGTGCACTAAATCGCTGTCTTGCCGCGAACCTTTGTTAGATCTTATCTCAGCCCTGTTCATTCAATATGGGCCTTGAAGAGAAGCGACCAAACACCTCCACACTTTCCCTATTTAAATACAGTTACTAGAGTAGTGTAACTCCACCAAGGACGGGGACACAAAATAAAACGTTGCGCTTTTCTAAGCGTGTAAAATGGATAACTATATTGTATGGCAGAATACCATAGCAAGTGCTTGGGAGCACTTCGACTTGGCGCAGTAATATCATCTCTCTTTTTGCTTTACTTCCAGATTCAATCATAGGATCGTTTTTACATACTAGAGCATGTTCGCACATGCGCAGTCTTCAAAAACGGTGCTTTAAATCTCTTGACAAACTAAAAGACGTAAATGACATTTGTATGTATTCTAAATAAAAGATATAGATTGTACTGAATGTCAGTTCTCTTACGAGAGTATCTCTCGTACTGCGTAATATCTTACGCTACGGGGAAAACCTCTTTTCCACGAGATATTGAAGCCAAAAATTATCCTTAATTTTTTATTAATGTAAAACGCTTTGCAGCAGCAAGCAGACATAGGCGAGACAGCTTGCGCGCCTGTTGGCTGTCCTGCAGCAAAAGCAGCAGCCTATCGAGAGAGGCTCTGAGTGACGTCATGACGAATGGGGGCACTTCACGCCCATATCGTCGCGTCCCGCCAGAAAGGGCGTGGTCTCGCCCTATAGCTAGGCTCGATAGGCTGATACAAGCTGATTTTCATCTCTTCATCGAAGCTGCACGCATCGCTGGATCCAGAGTGAGAAGCCGCGCCGTCGACCTGTAGCCTTCAGCGGGACCTGCCCTCGAGTCTGGAGTCGCTGGCCCCGCCGCCTTCAGCCGCCGTACCTGCTGCGCTTTCCGGCGTACCTATATCTTTTTACTCTGCCTGAGAGTGTGGGTTAGCTTACTTGACGCAACTCACACTTCTCCACTAAACTCTAAAAGAGCTGCGTCTTTTTCAAGATGCCTTCCTGTGGCTCGTACTTTACCGAGCCCAACTCAGCGCGGGTGAAGATCACGCGGCTCTCGCGCTCACTGACGGCGGATGCCCCCATTGTGAGCTGTTGCCTATGGTGACTCTGAGGACTCGCCTGGCATCCTTCTCAGAGCCTGCACTTCTGCCCGCTGTGGTGCCGCGCCGAGCGCGCCCCCGAGCTCTCTACTGCCCGCCAAAGCTCGCCGGTTCGCCCGCCAGCTTCGCCGGCATTGCTCGAGTCGCTCACAGACGGACAACGTCTCTGCCGTCTGCCGCCGCGTCCGCACTTGAGCTCGAAGAACCTACCGAGGCATGTTCTCTCCTGGCATCGCACAGCGCTGTGGACTGGGAGACGAGCCGGCATTGAAACGGAGCCGATGCGTCTGCTCTCTCAAGCCATGGATTACATCGGCCTCGACTGAAAGGCGCCCGCGCAACCAACGCGCAACAGGCTGGACGGACGCTTTCTCGGGAAAGACGAAGCTCCGTCACAGTCGAGACCCGCGCCCTTCCTCCCTGAACGGTGAGAGACATTTGTGGCTGACGCGAGATGACGGAAGCTGAGCGCTCCGTGTTCCTCGACGCACCGCGCTCTCGCTCTGCTGGACACCGCCCCCCTCAGCGCGGGCCCCGGCCGAGGATTGAGATAAAGCCAGAGGTCTCAAGGCCTTCCTAGTCTCTAGGAAAGCGACGGTGTTCAGTTCCCGCTGCGGCCGGAGTTTCACCAAAACTTCTCGCTTGTTCAGTTCCAAGCAATGTGACTGTTCCAGTGTATTTCGCAGTGAGCAAGCTGGTTCCACAGCCCGCTTGCCTGCGCACAAACGCCGTTTTTTCCGGCTACCTAGATAAATCCAATAAAGAGTGCATTTTCTGGTGTTCCGGCCACGGCCGATGGTGTTATGAGTGTTGTTAAAATGCCCACGTCCCAGTGCCCATTCCCACACCCAGACACAGCCCGCCACGGTGCAGGGCTAGCACAAATAAAACCGACTCATGTCGGTTGTGCAGAAAATGTAGTGAACGCGCCCATTTCACAGTGCCCGCTTACACTACACAATGCGTGTCCCTTGGTTTCTGTAAAAACGAAACTAACACACATTTAGTCAGCGTGAGCCGACAGTGTTCTCAGTGCAGTAAATGTGCCCGCTGTCCCGCGTCCGCATTCCCTCACTGACACGCCGAACCCCACGGGATTCACCCCCGCTCGCTTTCTCTGCACAACCTGTCACAGAGAAGCTGAGCGCGGCTAGGCTGCCCGCTGTGATTAGCGCGCACCCCGCCTCGCACGCTGTAAACACAGCGTTGATTCAGTCGGCGCGAGCCGACAGTGTTCTCAGTGTTGTAAATGTGCCCGCTGTCCCGCACCCACATTCTCATACAGACACGCCGAATCCCACGGGATTCGCCCCCGCTCGTTTTCTCTGCACAACCCGTTACAGAGAAGCTGAGCGCGGCCAGGCTGCCAGCTGTGATCAGGGCGCGCCTCACACGCTGTAAACACAGCATTGATTCAGTCAGCGCGAGCTGACAGTATTCTCAGTGTAGTAAATGTGCCCGCATTTAGTAAATGTGCCCACATTCTCTAACACACGCCGAATCCCACGGGATTCGCCCCGCTCGCTTTCTCTGCGCGTCCTGCCATAGAGAAGCTGTGCGCGGCCAGGCTGCCTGCTGTGATCAGCGCGTCCCCCGCCTCGAACGCTGTAAACACGGTGTTGTGTTCCCAGTACACAGGGGCTCTCGAGCCGCCGTCCTGCCGCGGCCAGAGCCCAGATTTCATTCTACCCCTAGCTACTCACGCAGATGCGTGGTCAAGGCTTCCCGGGGTATCAGAATGGGTGTTGAACACTATAAAGAGAGGCTATTCGCTACAGTTCGCTCGACGCCCCGCCGTTATACGGCGCGCGTCGAAACGGTGAAAAGCGAAGTATCTCATCTACTTCGAGCCGAGATAGCGAAACTACTGAGAAAAGGGGCTATAGAACCTCTATCTCAGAGCGAAGGGGGCTTATACAGCAGATATTTTCTGGTATCGAAAAAAGATGGAGGGCTCAGACCCATTCTAGATCTGCGACTGCTGAACAGAGCGCTTATGAAGCGCCAGTTCAGAATGCTTACGACCAGGAAAATCCTCGCGCAAGTGTGCCAAGGAGACTGGTTTATGTCAATAGATCTGAAAGACGCCTATTTCCAAATACAAATAGCGTCCCATCACAGGCGATTCTTGAGATTCGCCTTCGAGGGCCAGGCATATTAATACACAGTCCTGCTGTTCGGCCTGTCCCTAGCACCCCGTACGTTCACAAAGTGCATGGACGCGGCTCTCGCCCCCCTGAGACTTCGGGGCATGCGAGTTTTGAACTACTTGGACGATTGGCTGATTCTAGCTCGTTCGCAAACAGAGCTCATTGAACACAGGGCCGCATTACTCGAGCACCTCGAGACGCTGGGCCTTACAGTCAATTGGGCGAAAGCTCGCTGTCTCCCAGTCAGAAAATTTCCTTTCTGGAAACTGTGTTGGACTCGCTATCCATGACGGCACGCCTGTCACCGGAGCGCGGATTAAATATTCAGCACGTCGCGAAATCCTTCCGCCACGGCTCTATAGTCCTGCTCAAAAGGTTTCAGAAAATGCTGGGCCTAATGGCCTCAGCAGCCTCTGTACTCCAGCTGGGCCTGCTTCGCATGCGCCCACTGCAGATGTGGCTAAAAGCACGGGCTCCCCCCAGGGCATGGACCGCGGGTCTGTTTCGCCTCAGGGTCAACCTACAGTGCGCTTCAGCTCTGGAGCCTTGGAAAGTAACCGACTGGTATCAGTCAGGTGTGAGTCTGGGGACCACCTCGAGTGTGAGGGTGGTGTCTACGGACGCCTCCACATCGGGGTGGGGAGCGCTGCTCGAGGGCAGACCGCTAGCTGGCCTGTGGTCAGAACGGGAGAAGCTCCTTCACATAAACTGCTTGGAAATGATAGCAGTCGACAAAGCGCTACGGCGCTTCTGTCCCCAGATAAGAGGCCACCACGTCTTGGTCCGGTCGGACAACATGTCAGTGGTGGCATACATAAATCGCCAGGGTGGCGTCAGGTCCCGGAACCTTTACAGGCTGACAGAACGCCTCCTGGTCTGGGCTCAGCACAACCTGCTCTCGCTGAAAGCAGCGCATGTGCCTGGTCACCTAAATGTGGCATCCTCGCCCGGATCTGTGGTCCCTGCACGCATGGGCCATCAACGGGTACCCGCTGACCTCCCAAAGGGAGTGTTAAACTCGATCACGCAGGCTAGAGCCCCGTCTACTAGACGGCTCTACTCCTCGAAATGGTCTGTGTTCTCTGCTTGGTGTCAAGCCCAGGGCTTTTCACCCGTAGACTGTGGGGTTACGGAAGTGCTTTCCTTCCTTCAGGAGCTGCTGGATAAGGGCAGGACCCCATCCACGCTCAAAGTGTACGTGGCGACCATAGCAACGTTTGCAAAACCGGTGTCTGGCCAGTCGCTGGGAAAGAAAGACTTAGTCATGCGTTTCCTTAGGGGAGCTCGGAGGTTAAACCCTCCCAGGCCCCCTTCACTCCCGACATGGGACCTTTCCACAGTCTTGGAGGCCATGAAAGGTGCCCCATTCGAGCCAATCCAGTTGTCGGACATGAAACACCTGTCTTTCAAGACAGGGTTTCTCATGACTCTCGCTTCAGTGAAGCGCGTAGGGGACTTACAAGCGCTTTCGGTAAGCGCGTCATGTATGGAGTTTGGGCCTAATGACTCAAAAGTCATACTCAAACCTAAGCACGGCTACGTGCCGAAATCCCTCAACACACCGTTCAGGGCCCAGGTGATTTCCCTGTCTGCCCTTCCGGTTCTCAATGAGGAGAAGGATGCGAGTCTCCTTTGCCCTGTCAGGGCACTAAGAGCTTATGTGTCCCGCTCGTCTGGTTTCAGACAGACTGAGCAGCTTTTCGTTTTGGTTGGCGGCCGTGCTAAGGGACTTGCCGCTTCAAAACAGAGCCTATCCAGATGGATAGTCGGTGCCATAGCGCTGGCTTACACTTCTAAGGGCCTACAGTGCCTTTGAGTGTCAGAGCGCACTCCACAAGAGGCATGGCCTCCTCGTGGGCATGGTCTAGCGGGGTTACCCTGCGAGATATCTGTACGGCCGCGGGCTGGGCCTTGCCGTCTACATTTCTAAATTATTATAACCTGGAGGTTCCCGCCTTACAAGCTAAGCTTTTGGCGTTATAGAATTCAGTGCTATCTGCCCTGCTGTGCGGCCCGGATACTGAGTTTGACCTGCATATCGCTCACTGACCGGTACAGCAGCTCCATGAGTGTTGGCACACATACAGCCACCCAGTTCGGGCTGAATGTTCACCCTGACGGTATGGTCTAATTGTCATATGGTTAGCTCCTTTTGGATGCTATTTTATAAGGAATGACGCTTCTAGCCTCTCTTCCCTCACTCTCTGTGAGTTTATGGTGATTATGCACTATATGCGCCCCGGGCTTCGGCCCCTGGGACTCTGGTGTTGGATCCCTGTAAGCACGGCGTATTGCATTGTGTTCCCCATAGCGTAAGATATTATGCAGTACGAGAGATACTCTCGTAAGAGAACGTACTCGGTTACTAACGTAACCTCGGTTCTCTCTAGAGAGGGAACGAGTACTGCGTATCTTGCCGTGCTTGGAATACGCTCTGGTTCGCTTCGGCGATGAAAACCAGCTTGTATCAGCCTATCGAGCCTAGCTATAGGACTAGACCACGCCCTTTCTGGCGGGACGCGACGATATGGGCGCGAAGTGCCCCCATTCGTCATGACGTCACTCAGAGCCTCTCTCGATAGGCTGCTGCTTTTGCTGCAGGACAGCCAACAGGCGCGCGAGCTGTCTCGCCTATGTCTGCTTGCTGCTGCAAAGCGTTTTACATTAATAAAAAATTAAGGATAATTTTTGGCTTCAATATCTCGTGGAAAAGAGGTTTTCCCCGTAGCGTAAGATATTACGCAGTACTCGTTCCCTCTCTAGAGAGAACCGAGGTTACGTTAGTAACCGAGTACCTTTGCTTATTAGGCTCAAGATAATGATTTATTGAGTCCACATGTCATGCAAACAAGAAACTTCTAACCACAGGCCGAGAGCTTTCGTTCCAACTACAGAACTCTACGCTGCTGTTTGCGAATGTTCGTTGGAACTATGTTTTCGGGAAACACAGTTGAACTGCTGATAACGACGGGACTAGTGAGCGACCATATAACGATGCTTTTGGGAAATGCACCCCTGGTCTGTTCAATTGTGGTTTCGTTTTCATTCTATTCCCTGTTGTGCTTTGCCTGAGTTCTGTTTGCTAGTCAGTTTCTATGCTTTCTGATTGGATTATGTTCACCTGTTATTTATTTAGTTACCTTGCTATCTCTTTGTATTTAAAGGAACAATCCACCGTTTTTTGAAATTGGGGTTATTCACCATCTTTCCTACATTTAGATGGGCAAACGCATTTTTGTCTCAGTGTATGCATTGTTTTAGTTTGGAGCGCTGCCGCTAGCTTAGCTTAGCATAATGAATGGAATCCTTTGTTGCCAGATAGCATGTCGTGAGTAAAAATGATAAAAAATGAATTAAAAGAAAACCTAATTATTTTTTGTGGCCTGCGTATTCACAACAAGTAGCAATTCAGATTAAGACTAGGCGATTTCCTAGGCAGAGATTGATTTGGGACTATATTGGGGTGAAGCACAGGCGAAGCACAGCTACTTGGACCCAGAGATATCACGCAACACCTGAAATCCACAAACTTCCGTCAACAAACTCTTAGTGTCCTGTGTTCATTGTCTGGTATCGTTTATGTTTGATGTGGTTGATTTATCCTGTTCTCCTGCGTGTTTCCTCTTGGAATTATTATTTTAAGGGGCTTGTGCTCCTTTGTCATTACAGCCACCAATACTTTGACAGAATACCAGATCTAATACAATATTTTTTGTGCATAGGATACATTGAATCAAAAAATACCTTCTAAAATGCGGTCCCAGATGATGGAGACATAGTCATCACGGTCAGAGCGGGATTGCTCATGCCAGAAGCCTAACGCATGGAGAAACTCATGCTCAATGGTGGCGATACGATCACATCCGCTGCCAATGGACAGCCTCTGTTTGCCAACACGCCGGTTACCAACTGATGAAAAGCAGCTATTCACACACATACACATATATATATATTTATCATGGTTTCTACACCGCTCATATTGTGTGGTGCAGCATGTATATAAGTGTTTAGTTGCTCACCCATTGCCTTTAAATACAGAGATATAGTTTTCTTCTCCATTCCATGGTGTGTAGTCGATACATGACTTCAACCGATACTGTTCAAAGGCCTTCAGGATAACCCCTTTTGCATTGATATCTGTAGAGAAATTGATTTGTTAGGGCCTAATTAGTATGGCATAGCCTTTGACTGGCAACATAAGATATGGGCTCTCCGGCCGCTTCAATACCAATGACTGTCCACTCAGACAGGAAGAGATCATCTGACTGACACGTAACATTTTGTTTTGTTCAACGTCATGTATAGGGGCAGGTAAATGTTGTTACAATAAGGGTGTGTTCACACTTGTAGTTCGGTTTACTTGGTTTGTTTGGTCCAGAATCTAAAGATAACGAACCTAAAGGCATACGGATACATTCCCTACCTGATTGGTCAGCTTTATAACGTATATTTTGTGACTGAACTTACCGAACATCAAAAACTATGCTGTGTGCTGGGCTAAATCCACTCGTTGTATGTGCGTAGCCTACAATTGATGATATTTTGACCAGCTGAGAACGTGTGAAGCGCTTATAAAATGTGTAAAGGTAGAGACACACCAAACTGACAACAGAGAAGTAGTGCTGCTGAAAGCGTGGGTCGGGGAAGAAACTCTGTGCTTGAACACTCAGGAAGGACTACAGCCGACTGTCAGCTAGCACACGCGCTCTGCGCCTGCTTGTAAAGGAGATCAATGTCTACTTAAGCAGATATATTTGTCTATATTCATCATTCAAAAGGAAAAGCGAAGCTAAGACTGCAGGTAAACCACAAACAAAGCAGCACTTGCTTACCATTTTGAATACACATTCTTTATTCTCATGTTATTATTAAATTTGTGTGACGTGTTTACTATGCTCAGGTAAGATGAAGTAAAATTATAACAGCACTCTGTCTGTGTCGTCTTGACTTCTTTGCTCGCTTTCATCACTTTTGCTCTTATTCACTAAACGAATCGTTCGCTAAACTGAACAGCAAATCAGAGTACTCTCTCTCACCGACGGCCTGACCATAGACTGTAAAAAATATGGACAAAGCGTCTGTGATGTCACCCATAGACTTTCTGAAGAACGGTTTTGAGGGCGTTTATGGGGGGTATGGTCGGCACCATCTTGGAAAATCTTTTCAGAAAGGATACAGAGGTGGTATGATGTGTTGGGTCAGATCATGGGTGAGACGTCAAATTTCAGGAATTCCACTCGACGCAGCCCGTTATCAGCTGTCAATCAAGCTGTCAATCAAAGTTAACCACGCCCTTATTTGTCATACATTTTATATCTAAACTAACGAGTTAGAAAAAAATTCACCCCCTCACAGTTGTCAGGCACTCGGTCGGAACCTATCGAAAAATACAATAAAAGTCCATGGGACCAACCTGTAAAAACATGAATTTATGCTGTGAAAAGACATTTTAACATGGGGGTCTATGGACATTTGCTCCCTTTGGGACCTGCCCCTAGCGGATTTTCGATGCATTACAGTTTTTCGCACTTCCGGGTAGGCTTTATTTTTCAGATTAGAAAGTTGCCGCTTGGGCCTGACGCCGATTCTACATGTTGAATCTGCCGAAAAAATAAACACCAGAACACACCATGAAAAAAATGCCGGTGTGTGTGGGCTTGGTGTGTCCCTGGCTTAAAGTAATCAAAACAGCGGCAGGAATCCCTCTATTACACACACACACACACACAAATGAAGATCTGCTGCGAGGAGACACAGTTCTGATCTGATCACTGTACCCAACTATGATGGGCAACATTGAGACTATGACGAGAAAAGATCAGGTGTGCTTGAGCATTCTGTCATTTTAGGGTTGGATCTTGTGACATCATGTCATGTTTTTGGTTCATTTACATGTCTTTGCATTCATATTTCAGTCGAACCGCACCAGAGTTCGTTTGGAAGCGGACCGACCGGTCTAGGTCCACTTGTTTGGTGCGCACCAGGGTTCAGATGGCAGCGTTCACACATATTCAAATGATTTATACTAACAGAGCAATCACACCAGGGTTTGTTTACATCAAACCAAACGTGTCATGTGTAAACACACCCTAACAGACACAATTTTAAACCTTCTCATGTTACGCCGCACGATTGAGCCTCTGTTGAGCTTCTGTTTATGTTTGCTGACAATGTTTATATGTGTGTAAAAGTCTGTTAAATCTGGTCATGAAATAAAGTGATCGAGTCTCTTCAGAAAATTTGGACTAAACCACTCAATTCATATGGATTCATTTTACGGTCTCTTTATGAACTTTTTGAAGCGTCGCATAACTGTGGAGGGACAGAAAGCTCTCAGATTTCATCAAAAAGATCTTCATTAGTTTTCCGAAGATTAATGAAAGTCTTACGGGTTTGGAACGACGTATGGGTGAGTAATAATAATAATAATAATTTTTGGGTGCACTATCTCTTTAAAATTGCATTGCTTTAAAATTGCATTTAAATTGACAAGACTTTTAAATTGTTACTAAAAAATTGTTTTAAATAAAAACTGCTTTTTTAAACATTCTTTTCATAAAAAAGAATCCAGGAAAAATGTATCACAGATTCCGCAAACATATAAAAACGCACAATATTGATAGCAGCACAGCATCATATTTTCAGCAATAATTTCTGAAGGATCATGTGACACTGAAGACTGGAGTAATGATGCTGAAAATGTAGGTTTGATCACAGGAATAAATTACACTTTAAAATATATTACAATAAAAAACATGTTTGATATTAAATTATTATGTTATTGTTGTACTGTTTTACTACATTTGTGATACTCTGTATCAAAAAATGGACTTAAGAAACTTACCCAAATCATCCTCAAGGTAATAAGGAATAGTTTTTGGCCATCTGTATTCATCGCCGATTATAGAATTTCTCCCCAATTTCTGAAACAGAAACTAGGCGTTACATTCTGTAACATATGCAGTTCACTGCTGAATTATTTTTATTCACACATATGAGAACAGCAAACCACACACAAACAGATTGTATTTGTTTTTCAGGTCAAATTAGTTACCTCATCATATAAAATATCTCCCTCGAAAAGATCAAGACCCGCATCTGAAAACATGACAGAAAGACCATGGTCAATGAGCCTGACCATCATGCCAAGCAAAACAAACACTCATAAACCTAATGATGACACGTTCACCTTACCTTCATTAACATCAAACAGATCTTCTTTTCCGCCATCTACATTATATTCTGCAAAATCAATGCCAATTGATTAAAATTAAAATACTTTCTCAGCAAAGAAGAGAGGAAGAAAACACACTTACCGATCACTCGTTGTGTTGCCTATAGGCAAAACATGGCAAGAGAATATCATTCAAAATATGTGGTGAAATGAAATATCAATTGTCATATACTCAAGACTTTTTAGGTGACAACCAATACTTCACATTGATACATGCCGGATTACTTTAGGATAAGTAAAACTATATAGTTGTTCTGTTTGCTGTTTGGCTGCACAAAAACAGAAATCTCCATAATAACATGAACGATATGTGTAAAAGAGTCGCTCACCTCACATCTACCTCGACAGCCAAAGAGACATAAGATATGCAAAAGAAACAGAAACATGCGAAACATGCTTGAGCTATGAGGCACAGAACGACTGACAGAGGAATTTAGGTCTGCTATCAGCACAACACTGTTGTAAAAGATGCATAAAATGATAAAAAAGTGCATAACTCGCATGATGGACCTGATAGGGAGTAACAGCAGATCAATAATTGATGGAGCCATAAATGTTACAACTTCATCTGATTGGTTCTCTTTACAAAATCAAATCTGATGATAGAGTTATGTTAGATCTGATCAGAAACATGATGAGTGAAGTATGTAGATAACAGCATTGCAAAACAGCAATCGCCTTTTTCGCCTTTGTTGCCATTGGCTTTTGGCTTGCTTAGTTGGGGACATTTTATTTTTTAACATGATTTTCCTGTTATCTCTGTAAATCTGCTTTGAAACAATCTATATTGTAAAAAGCGCTATATAAATAAAGGTGACTTGACTTGACAAAACATGGTTTATTTTTTCATACCATCATACCATCATTTTTTTGTTCTTTCAATGAAGAACCAAGATTCAGCATAGGGATCCCATTCTTCTCGGGCACAATTAACATTAATAATGTATAGGTGATCATTAACAACAAGGATTGTGTAAATGAATCACTTAATAGTGACAGAAGGTTGTCTAGTCTAGTTTTGGGAATAAATTAGGCAGATTTGTTAGTCCTGAGTTGCAGTTACAGGAAGGATGGATGATGGTGAAGGATCATTCAGATCTGGCGTTGATGAGGACGGACATCAGACGGGACATTGCTGGGGTAAAATGAGCCAGTGGGTAAGTTGGGTGAACCCCTTGTTTTTCAGACACAGTGCATTTGTTTTCTAATTTAGAAAGTGCCTGTCATATTTAGCATGACTAAGGGGGCACGATGGGAAAAGGGCCTTTTTACGACTATATCAGCAAAGTCCATTTAAAAGAGAGCATTTCTACACACTTCTGGAGGCCAGAGCGCTTGATGCATGTCATTACTGTGTCATAAGTGAACAACACCTTAGACAAAGACATACATCACTGCTAGTTTCAACGGGTTGCCTTGAGGATGGATTAGCTAAGTTCTTAAGTTCAGCAGTTAATGTAAAACTATAAGATATTATTCAGAGGAAGAAGTGGGGAATATTTCTAGACTTACTCTGTTCATTGCTCAATGAGATAAGATAAATCACAATGGAAAAGATCACATGTCTCAATGACAACTATATGCAATGGATCATCACAGGCTCTGTAATGCTGTAGATGCTGAGGAACCATTTTCAACCAAGAAGGGTTGGTAAAGATAAAAAATAATTATTCCACATCACTACTTATGAGATATAATATTACGGCTAGACCAAATAGTCTTTATAGTAAGTGGTACTGTACACCTGTCAAAATGATGATATCTTGGCGAGTCTACTTTGGACATTGCAACGGATGTGATATGACTTCACATTCTGTGGTCTTTCCAAAAAAACGTAAGTCAAAGAAATGTTTTTCTCACACAGTATAAGTGTGTAACCAAAACATTATGACCACCTGCCTAATATCCTGATGGCCAACACAGCATCGACCCACCAAGATAGGCTTAATCCCAATTCACCCTTGCCCTACCCCTCGTTTTGCACGTTCACGTCTACACTGTAAAAAAGTTAACTCATTATTTTGAGTTATCTTTTTGCATGGGTTTTTTTTAGTTTAACTAACTTATTTCGATAAGTTGAGGACAAGAAAACTTAAAATTTCTTGTTGTCTGGACAATCTAGTTAAAAAATAAGTTGAAATAACTAAATTGCTAAAATATTTTTTACAGTGTAGGGGTAGCGTGTCCCAATTCTTGTTGAGATACAGCGGTAGGGCGAAGGGGTAGGGCTACATAGCCCTCGAAACAGAGATTCGCAAACGGTTAAACACATAAATTTAGCCCCAGATGACACCACCATGCACTTTATTTACTCAATATAATATAGTCACTTAATATAGTCATTTAAATTAGATAATTGTATAATTTATTAATTGTATAATAAATGACCTTTCCGAAACAGGAAAGACATACATTTCGAGGAAGGAATGTGCATGTTTCCTCAAAGTTAAGAGCAGCGGCGCTCGTTGTCACTCGTTGTCATGGAGAAATCCTGTAAAAACAACTCGTCGATTCCATCAGAGCGGATCATCGACGACTGATGACGTATCGGGTTCACAAAGGGTTGTTCCATTTCGTAGGGGAATATTTCAACCCCTTGGCCCTTGTAACTCTGTTTTAAGGGCCAAGGGGTACACTCGAAAACAAGGGGTAGGGGCAAGGGGTGAATTGGGATTGAGCCATAGACTCTACGAGAGCCCTGAAGAGCTGTGGTTTCCGGCACATCAGCAGCTGATCCTTCAAGTCCTGTAGGATACGACGTGGAGACGCCGTGGATTGTCCAGCACATCCCAGAGATGCTCAATTGGATTGAGATCTGGGGGATTTGGTGGTCAGGGCAACACCTTGACCTCTTCATTACATTCCTCAAACCATTCCTGATCAATATGTACAGTGTAGCAGGGTGCATTATCCACTTCCACTAGGTAATAGGGGTTTGGTGTACAACAACGTTTAGGTAGGTGGCACATGTCAAATGTATGTTCACATGAATGGCCGGACCCAGGGTTTCCCAGCAGAACATTGCCCAGAGCATCACACTCCCTCCAGCGCTTTGTCGTCGTCCCACAGTGTATCCTGTCAAGTCAAGTCTCCTTCATTTATACAGCGCTTTTTACAATACAGACTGTTTCAAAGCAGCTTTACAGTGATAACAGGAAAATAGTGCAACAAAGTTTGTTTCAAATGTACAGCAGCTCTAGAAGAAAACAGTGTCATAGTCCAGCATAAGTTTAGTGATGATTCATTTTTGTTGCAAAAAGTGCCATCACTTCCCCAGGTACATGTATCCGGCCGTCCATGTGATGTAAAAGACCACCAGACCTTCTTCCATTGCTCCAAGGTCCGACGCTCACATCCCATTGAAGACACTCTCGACGGTGGAGACAGGGGTCATGATAGACACTCAGATTGATCTGTAGCTTCAGCCTCATAGTGCAATGTGCTGTGACACATTCCTCCCATTACCAACATTAAACTTGTGTGTGTTGTGCCACAGTTGACCTTCTGTTGGCTCGGACCACATAGGATAGCCTTCGTTGCCCTTGTGCATCAATGAGCCTTGAGTGTCCAACACCCTGTAGCCAGTTTGTGGTTTGTAAATTCACCGCTGACCTAACAGTTTTAGAGATACTCTGACCCAGTTGCCTTGCCATAACAATTTGGCCATTGTCAAAGTCACCCAGATCTTTATTTCTGCCCATTTCTCCTGCATCAAACGCTTTGATTATGAAAATGTTTGCTTAATCTATGCAGACCGTAATGTGTGGCCTTGTTAGGAGATGATCAACACTATTCACTTCTCCTGTGACTGCTCATAATGTTTTGGGTCTTTTATGTTTTGGGAAGGTATTGCAAGGGGATTGTCATGTTTTGGGCCCTTGGTTACAAAAACTAGTTTAAGTTAAGATTCTGCATATATTTGCTGAATAAAACTTTTCGTTAAACTTCCTCTCCTCTGTGTCTGTGCATCTCTGTCTTAGAGATGTAGCAATAGAGAATTATACTGAACACAACACACAACATACATCCCTTAAAAGGAAACAGTTTCATCCTAATTGTTAGTTAAAAGTGATTGTAGCTTATCCCATGAATTAATTTGTTGCATAAATGTTTACAATTCTGTTGAAAAATTACTTTAGCATTTAAGCAATTATTTTATTAACACTGATTGCAAAAATTAGGTAAACACAAAATTGTAATCAGAGAGCATATCTTTATCTGATACCAAATGGATACAAGTTTTCGTATTCATTGAAATGCGAATACATTTTTTAAAAGGAATAAAATATAGCAAACCAAAATTACAATGATTGGTATTGAATAACCAATTGAGGTTTTTCCCACAATTATTTTAACTAATTTACTGTAATGCAATATTGTTTAATTTGACCAGAGGAAATTATAATTTAGTGGACAATTCAATTGTGCACATTATTTCCCAACCGTATTTTTTTTATAATTTATACACAAAAATAACAAAGCATTAGTGTGGCCTTTCTTGATCTAATACAATATATTCAGTATCTCCATAAAAGTCGCCATAAAGCCATACACGACATCGTTTGCAACTAAACCTTTTTTTAAACATGTTTTAGCCATTAATTTACACGACAACAATGTTTTGGGGGCCTGAAAGTGCAAGTTTTTGAAATCGATACCATTGTCTCAACTTTCAGAGAAAAATGTGACAAAATGTGAATTTGTGAAAACGGTGACATCCTGCGCGTGTGTGTTACGTGTTCAGTCTACAGGCACCTAGTGTTTCTTTACTATATGAGATCAACTACAAACCTGGTATGAAGTTTGACAATGTTGTCATCTGTACGTAGAAACTTTTCCGTTTTGAGTACATCGTCATCATGTAAGCATAACCTAATTCTGTTTCCATTAAATACTACAAGTCTGTGAGAAATAACTTTGAATAAGTTCGAAACAATTGAAACAAGAATTGTGTCAAATCATTGACAGTTAAATAATTTAAGGTGATCTTCTATGAATGTAAAACAGGCCCTGGAGCACTTCCTAAAATAATGTTCGAATTAATGCAGAACTGAGATACAACATTTACATTAATTTTGATTAAAACGGACATAAACGCTTCTGTGCTCATTAAATAAGTCACACACAGTAGAAGATTAGATTAGTGTACCTTTTTATTTCTGGAAATGGCATGTAGTCACCACACTACACGTGTGTGTCTTCGATTGGAAGATACAGTACGACACAGGCTACCCTATTCAAACATGACCCCTTGCCCACAGTTAAAAAACCAAAATGACCAAATTAACTTAATTTCTAGAAATATTTTCAGCCAGATTGATTGAGTAACTACGACAAATGAAAAGAAAGAATAGTGGTGCATTAACAATGCAATTAGTAGTACGTCCACTCCCGTCACAGAAGAAAATAGTTCCTTCAAACTTGTGGCATTTGACAGCGACAACACACCCTACTTTTCTAAAGGAAAAGTGTGTTTTGTAAAGCAAGTACAAACAAGTCATTACACCGAAGGACAGCTCGTTCAGCACAATTGCTCACGGTTTAAACTGCAACTGAAGATGAACTTTGCTCACTGTGTGACAACATTGGACACGGCTTTCTTACATGATTCTGCAGATCGCTGGATTGGGTGAAAGTCCTCCCGCACGCGGCGCAGTGATACGGCCTCTCTCCGGTGTGCACTCGCTCGTGTCTCTTCAGCGCTCCAGAGTGAGTGAAACCCTTTCCGCAATACGAGCACTTGTAAGGCTTTTCTCCAGTGTGGATTTTTTGGTGCTGTTTCAAAGCACTGGATCTGGTAAACGTGTCCCCACACTCGAAACACATATGAGCTCTCTCGCCAGTGTGTATTTTCTGATGATCGTTAAAACAACCCAAGCGCAAAAAGCCCTTTCCACACACAGCACACACGTACGGCTTCTCATTTGTATGAATTTTTATGTGGGCCTTAAGGTTTGATGCCAAAATAAATTTTTTCCCACACTGATCACACTTAAACGCTCTTTCTCCAGAGTGCGAGCGCTGGTGATCTTTGAGGTTGGTTGCACATTTGAAACTCTTTCCACACTGACTGCACGTGTACGGCCTCTCTCCGGTGTGAATCCGTACGTGTCTTTTCAGGTGTCCTTTACACGTGAAACTCTTTTCACAATGAGGGCAGGTGAACGGCTTCACTCCGGAGTGAATTTTGACGTGTTCGTTGAAGTGTCCTTTATGAGTGAAACTCTTTCCACACTCAGGGCAAGCGAAGCAACTGTTGGCTTCTGGTCTCTGCTTCGTTTCTTGTGAGAGATTCTGTTTCAATTCTGAACAACTAAAAGATGTGTCTCCGCTTCTGATACTATGAGCTTCTTGATACAGATATGTCTCCTCTGTGTCATTCACTTGACTTTCTTCTTTCACTTGCGCCAGGTCTAAAACGGAAACAGTATACGGTCAAAAATCAAATCACAAAAGGTGAAATCAAAAATAACAATGATCCAAGCTTAATGGCATAAAGCAACAGCTGTCACATATCTATTTTTTTATCAGATCTTTGATGTGCTGAATGATGCAATGCTAATATACAAATTAATGATCATTGCGGTATCTCTCCTCATATTATTAAAGACATACTTCACCCAAAAAATGGAAATTCTGTCATTAATTATTCACCTTCATGTCGTGTCAAACCTTTCATTCATCTTCAGAACACAAATGAAGATATTTTTGATGAAAACTGAGAGCTTTCTGTCCCTCCATTGACAGCTACACAACTATTACTTTGACGCTTCAAAGAACTCATAAAGAGATCATAAAACTAATCCATATGAATTGAGCGGTTAAGTCCAAAAATGTTCTGAAGAGACTTAATTGCATTATATGATGAACAGATTGAGTTTAGGCTTTTATTAAACATTGATCAGAAGCTCAATCAAACCTGAGTAACACGAGAAAAAACCTCACTGGTTCTCGCACATCAAGTGAACATGCTTGAGCTTGAGCTTCTGTTTACAACTGATGTGTGAGTTGGTGAATGTTTATATGTGAATAAAAGACTAAATTCAATCTGTTCATCATATAAAGTGATCGTGTCTCTTCAGAAAATGTGGACTAAACCGCTCAATTCATATGGATTAGTTTTATGATCTCTCTATGATCTTTTTGAAGCGTCAACGCGTCAGTTGTGTAGCTGTCAATGGAGGGACAGAAAGATCTCAGATTTCATCAAAAATCTTCATTTGTGTTCCGAAGAAGATGAACGAAAGATTTATGGGTTTGAAACGACATGAGGGTGAGCAAATTATGACAAAATTTTCATTTTTGGGTAAACTATACCTTTGACAATGTTATTTTAGTAGGTGACCAGGGAGTGTTGTATCAAATGGTAAAGTGAATCAGTTTAACCAGTAATAACAGGGATTCAATCACATACACGACATCAGATGTTTTAAGTTTCTGAAAGGATTTTCAGAACAAAACTCAATTTGTTTGAAATCATGATCAGTTTGAAATAATTTCTGTGCTATAATTTACTGTTACAATTGTATGTTTTTATTTAACAATGTGTATGTGCATCTGCATTTATATAATTGAAGATATTCATTTTTTTTAATAATAATGTTAAGCTGACCAACTAGCGATTGATATAACATGTAACACTTTCCAATGTACTTTTACTGAAACTGCAAACTCAAAGCATGAATTAAAAAAAGTGTATCTACATTTGCCACAACTGTGAGAGAAACTAACACTTTTTAATCTTTAAATATTTGATATATTAGTTTAGTATTTTGCTACTTGAAATAAAAATAGAATTCCTCCTATTTGTTTACCCTTTGAATAAAATGCTTCAACTGAAATGGGTTATGGGGCTGATACTAAAGCAATTGTGAAAAAGTGCATTTAACAAAGTATTCATGCACACTCATGTAAAACTAATAGAAAGGTGAAATTCCTAATG
Source organism: Chrosomus eos (assembly GCA_036326025.1). Classification (NCBI taxonomy): domain Eukaryota; kingdom Metazoa; phylum Chordata; class Actinopteri; order Cypriniformes; family Leuciscidae; genus Chrosomus; species Chrosomus eos. The sequence goes on along the minus strand of CM070823.1, from coordinate 35,353,858 downwards.
TAAGTATGAGTTTGAGACAGGGCAAACACACTGAGAGCAATGTCTCCACTTCTGCCATGGTTCTCTAAACAAACTATTTGAACTTAACAGCATTTCATTAGTGAAAACTCACCAACCTATTTGTTCTTCAGTATCTTCATCTTTCACTTTGCATGCTTCTGCATCACTCATGTCTTCACTCTCATCTTTAATAAACTCCATCTTTACGAGAATGCCAGGCAGATATCAGCATTCATTTCTATACAGATTGTTTCAAATAAACAGGAAAATAACGAGCAATGATGCAAACTTCATCAAATATGAGCTGTTACACCTGTACTGTTCCTTGTTTGTTTGGTAACGAGACTCTGCCACGTTTACGGAGATGAAAATATTCGTGCCATAAATGCCAACTCATACACATCTATTACGCGCTTAAAAGCACGTGCCGCGTTTGTTTACGTTTTCCACTTATGATAAGCCAGCACTATCACATCTGTAAACGGATCGACCTTTTTGTCGCTTATCCAGATCGGAGATGCTTTGCAAAGCCTAGCCTACGTATTTCTAATTCTTTATATTTTTTTAGAGGTTTTAAAACTGATCTCTGTGCATTCGCGCCACCTAAAGGGATGGAGTGAGGACGTTGAAATAAAAATAGACTAAATTGATATTGTGTACTCTTATAACGCGGATATATAAACACACCACTGGATAACAAATGTAGCTTTTAAATTTGTGTCACCAAAATGACCCTCTGACTAACATTTTGTATTATTTCCTAAAGACCTTTATTTTGCTGCGTAGTTGAAATGACGTCACGCGAGCTGCGGCGCACTCACTCAGACTGCTGTGAAATGTGTATTGTGCTTACGGTTTCGTGTAAATAGTTACAAAACCTTCGAAAGTAGTTCATGTTATTTACAAATGTTCTGAAACCACGTGGCAGTATTATTGCATTTAGCGTAATGTAATGTGAACGTAGATTTTTGCCATATATGTGCTATTGTAATGCTTTTTGTGAAGTGCTGTTGGTCTCTTTCAAATGGCGCAACATTTATGAGTGTTATTATGGAACAGGGATTTATTTTGCTTATTTATTTAGCTCTGATCATTCCATTCAAATTTTCCCAAAATCTCAAACGTGACAAAGTCTCCTTTACAAACAAGCAGTAAAACCCCAGCTGAGATCTGAGTGACATATTATTGTAAAGATGGAGTTTATTAAAGAGGAGAGAGAAGACGTGAGTCATGCAGAAGCATGCAGAATGGAAGATGAAGATACTGAGGAACAAAGAGGTTGGTGTCAATTCTTGATTCTTCATTAATGCTGACAATTAATACATTCTTGAACAGTTCACAGGAGCTGTAAAATGAAATGGTGTGTTTTAGTGAAAATGTTACAAAATGCATATAAATTATCATAACAAATCAGATGCCATTAACCCAGCTAACAAAAACATGTTCAAAGAACGTTTTGCTAATGTTCTTTATTTTTTAAAACTTTATTTCTGAATGTTTCTCTGAACGTTCAAAAATTTTTTGCTTTAAAAACGTCTTTGGTTATATAAATGTAAAACTTATAGTCAATCCAAAAATGAAAGTTCTGTCATTAATTAGGCTATTCACCCTCATGTAGTTCCAAACCCATAAGGCTTTCGTTCATCTTTGGAACACATGAAGATATTTTTGATGAAAACTGAGAGCTCCTCTATTGACAGCTACAAATCGGACACTTTGATGCTTCAAAAAATGTATAAAGAGATCATAAAACTAATCCATATGAATTGAGCGGTTTAGTCCAAAAGAGACTTGATCGCTTTATATGATGAACAGATTGAATTTAGGCTTTTATTCACATATAAACATTCATCAACGCACAAATCAGTTATGATGAATGGATGCTCAAGCATGTTGGCCTGACGTGCAAGAACCAATGAGTTTCACTCATTAGGCAGCGCGTTTGAGCTTCAGCAAGAACCAATGAGTTTCACTCGTGTTACGCAGCACGTTTGAGCTTCAGCAAGAACCAATGAGTTTCATTCTCGTGTTTCGCAGCACGTTTGAGCTTCAGCAAGAACCAATGAGGTTCATTCTTGTGTTACGCAGCACGTTTGAGCTTCAGCAAGAACCAATGAGGTTCATTCTTGTGTTACGCAGCACGTTTGAGCTTCTGCAAGAACCAGTGAGGTTCATTCTTGTGTTACGCAGCACGTTTGAGCTTCAGCAAGAACCAATGAGGTTCATTCTTGTGTTACGCAGCACGTTTGAGCTTCAGCAAGAACCAATGAGGTTCATTCTCGTGTTACGCAGCACGTTTGAGCTTCTGCAAGAACCAATGAGGTTCATTCTTGTGTTACGCAGCACGTTTGAGCTTCAGCAAGAACCAATGAGGTTCATTCTTGTGTTACGCAGCACGTTTGAGCTTCAGCAAGAACCAATGAGGTTCATTCTTGTGTTACGCAGCACGTTTGAGCTTCAGCAAGAACCAATGAGGTTCATTCTTGTGTTACGCAGCACGTTTGAGCTTCTGCAAGAACCAATGAGGTTCATTATTGTGTTACGCAGCACGTTTGAGCTTCAGCAAGAACCAATGAGGTTCATTCTTGTGTTACGCAGCACGTTTGAGCTTCAGCAAGAACCAATGAGGTTCATTCTCATGTTACGCAGCACGTTTGAGCTTCTGCAAGAACCAATGAGGTTCATTCTTGTGTTACGCAGCACGTTTGAGCTTCAGCAAGAACCAGTGAGGTTCATTCTTGTGTTAAGCAGCACGTTTAAGCTTCGTCAAGAACCAATGAGGTTCATTCTCGTGTTACGCAGCACGTTTGAGCTTCTGCAAGAACCAATGAGGTTCATTCTCGTGTTACGCAGCACGTTTGAGCTTCTGCAAGAACCAATGAGGTTCATTCTTGTGTTACGCAGCACGTTTGAGCTTCTGCAAGAACCAATGAGGTTCATTCTCGTGTTACGCAGCACGTTTGAGCTTCTGCAAGAACCAATGAGGTTCATTCTCATGTTACGCAGCACGTTTGAGCTTCAGCAAGAACCAGTGAGTTTCATTCTTGTGTTACGCAGCACGTTTGAGCTTCTGCAAGAACCAACGAGGTTCATTCTTGTGTTACGCAGCACGTTTGAATTTTAGCAAGAACCAATGAGGTTCATTCTTGTGTTACGCAGCACGTTTGATCTTCAGCAAGAACCAATGAGGTTCATTCTTGTGTTACGCAGCAAGTTTTGAGCTTCAGCAAGATCCAATGAGGTTCATTCTCGTGTTACGCAGCACGTTTGAGCTTCAGCAAGAACCAATGAGGTTCATTCTCGTGTTACGCAGCATGTTTGAGCTTCTGCAAGAACCAATGAGGTTCATTCTTGTGTTACGCAGCACGTTTGAGCTTCTGCAAGAACCAATGAGGTTCAGTCTTGTGTTAGGCAACATGTTTGAGCTTCAGCAAGAACCAATGAGGTTCATTCTCGTGTTATGCAGCACGTTTGAGCTTTATCAAGAACCAATGAGGTTCATTCTCGTGTTACGCAGCACGTTTGAGCTTCAGCAAGAACCAACGAGGTTCATTCTTGTGTTACGCAGCACGTTTGAGCTTTAGCAAGAACCAATGAGGTTCATTCTTGTGTTATGCAGCAAGTTTTGAGCTTCAGCAAGATCCAATGAGGTTCATCCTCGTGTTACGCAGCACGTTTGAGCTTCAGCAAGAACCAATGAGGTTCATCCTCGTGTTACGCAGCACGTTTGAGCTTCTGCAAGAACCAACGAGGTTCATTCTCGTGTTACGCAGCACGTTTGAGCTTTAGCAAGAACCAATGAGGTTCATTCTTGTGTTACGCAGCACGTTTGATCTTCAGCAAGAACCAATGAGGTTCATTCTTGTGTTACGCAGCAAGTTTTGAGCTTCAGCAAGATCCAATGAGGTTCATTCTCGTCTTACGCAGCACGTTTGAGCTTCAGCAAGAACCAATGAGGTTCATTCTCGTGTTACGCAGCATGTTTGAGCTTCTGCAAGAACCAATGAGTTCATTCTTGTGTTACGCAGCACGTTTGAGCTTCTGCAAGAACCAATGAGGTTCATTCTCGTGTTACGCAGCACGTTTGAGCTTCTGCAAGAACCAATGAGGTTCATTCTCGTGTTACGCAGCACGTTTGAGCTTCTGCAAGAACCAATGAGGTTCATTCTGTGTTACGCAGCACGTTTGAGCTTCTGCAAGAACCAATGAGGTTCATTCTTGTGTTACGCAGCACGTTTGAGCTTCAGCAAGAACCAATGGGTTCATTCTTGTGTTAAGCAGCACGTTTAAGCTTCTGCAAGAACCAATGAGGTTCATTCTTGTTACGCAGCACGTTTGAGCTTCAGCAAGAACCAATGAGGTTCATTCTCGTGTTACGCAGCACGTTTGAGCTTCTGCAAGAACCAATGACGTCATTCTTGTGTTACGACAGCACTGTTGATGCTTCAGCAAGAACCAATTGAGGTTCATTCTTGTAGTTAAGCAGCACGTTTAAGCTTCTGCAAGAACCAATGAGGTTCATTCTCGTGTTAACGCAGCACGTTTGAGCTTCTGCAAGAACCAATGAGGTTCATTCTCAGTGTTACGCAGCAACGTTTGAGCTTCTGCAAGAACCAATGAGGTTCATTCTTGTGTTAAAGCAGCACGTTTAAGCTTCTGCAAGAACCAATGAGCTTCATTCTCGTGTTTACGCAGCACGTTTGAGCTTCTGCAAGAACCAATGATGTTCATTCTCGTGTTACGCAGCACGTTTGAGCTTCTGCAAGAACCAATGAGGTTCATTCTTGTGTTACGCAGCACGTTTGAGCTTCTGCAAGAACCAATGAGGTTCATTCTCATGTTACGCAGCACTTTGAGCTTCTGCAAGAACCAATGAGGTTCATTCTCGTGTTACGCAGCACGTTTGAGCTTCTGCAAGAACCAATGAGGTTCATTCTCGTGTTACGCAGCACGTTTGAGCTTCTGCAAGAACCAATGAGGTTCATTCTTGTGTTACGCAGCACGTTTGAGCTTCAGCAAGAACCAATGAGGTTCATTCTTGTGTTAAGCAGCACGTTTAAGCTTCTGCGAGAACCAATGAGGTTCATTCTTGTGTTACGCAGCACGTTTGAGCTTCAGCGAGAACCAATGAGGTTCATTCTCGTGTTACGCAGCACGTTTGAGCTTCTGCAAGAACCAATGAGGTTCATTCTCGTGTTACGCAGCACGTTTGAGCTTCTGCAAGAACCAATGACGTTCATTCTTGTGTTACGCAGCACGTTTGAGCTTGAGCAAGAACCAATGAGGTTCATTCTCGTGTTACGCAGCACGTTTTGAGCTTCTGCAAGAACCAATGAGGTTCATTCTCGTGTTACGCAGCACGTTTGAGCTTCTGCAAGAACCAATGACGTTCATTCTTGTGTTACGCAGCACGTTTGAGCTTCAGCAAGAACCAATGAGGTTCATTCTTGTGTTAAGCAGCACGTTTAAGCTTCTGCAAGAACCAATGAGGTTCATTCTCAGTGTTACGCAGCACGTTTGAGCTTCTGCAAGAACCAATGAGGTTCATTCTTGTGTTACGCAACACGTTTGAGCTTCAGCAAGAACCAATGAGGTTCATTCTTGTGTTAAGCAGCACGTTTGAGCTTCTGCAAGAACCAATGAGGTTCATTCTCGTGTTACGCAACACGTTTGAGCTTCTGCAAGAACCAATGAGGTTCATTCTTGTGTTACGCAGCACGTTTGAGCTTCAGCAAGAACCAATGAGGTTCATTCTTGTGTTACGCAGCACGTTTGAGCTTCTGCAAGAACCAATGAGGTTCATTCTCGTGTTACGCAGCACGTTTGAGCTTCTGCAAGAACCAATGAGGTTCATTCTCGTGTTAAGCAGCACGTTTAAGCTTCTGCAAGAACCAATGAGGTTCATTCTCGTGTTACGCAGCACGTTTGAGCTTCTGCAAGAACCAATGAGGTTCATTCTCGTGTTACGCAGCACGTTTGAGCTTCTGCAAGAACCAATGAGGTTCATTCTTGTGTTACGCAGCACGTTTGAGCTTCTGCAAGAACCAATGAGGTTCATTCTCGTGTTACGCAGCACGTTTGAGCTTCTGCAAGAACCAATGAGGTTCATTCTCGTGTTTCGCAGCACGTTTGAGCTTCTGCAAGAACCAATGAGGTTCATTCTCGTGTTACGCAGCACGTTTGAGCTTCTGCAAGAACCAATGAGGTTCATTCTTGTGTTACGCAGCACGTTTGAGCTTCAGCAAGAACCAATGAGGTTCATTCTTGTGTTAAGCAGCACGTTTAAGCTTCTGCAAGAACCAATGAGGTTCATTCTGTTACGCAGCACGTTTGAGCTTCAGCAAGAACCAATGAGGTTCATTCTCGTGTTACGCAGCACGTTTGAGCTTCTGCAAGAACCAATGAGGTTCATTCTCGTGTTACGCAGCACGTTTGAGCTTCTGCAAGAACCAATGACGTTCATATCTTGTGTTACGCAGCACGTTTGAGCTTCAGCAAGAACCAATGAGGTTCATTTCTTGTGTTAAGGCGAGACACTACAGGTGAATAGGGTATTTTTTTTAAATAATAGTTCTCATCATGAAACTTTCTCAGTTGATTACTTATGCAAGTATATTAAAAAAATGTATTACAAGTTTTTGAAATTTGTATGTTTAATTATGCAAATTAGGCATTATCTCGTTAAATATGCACAATTTTGCATATATTTTCGGTAGATAGATCTGACCATATGATAAAGCCAGGTGCAAAATTATTTTTTCATTTTGTTCACACACAAGATGAAAAAAGAATTTCAGAGGGATTTCAGGATATATGCTTTCATTACCTAGGAAATCAAAATATACTGTCCATAGCCTTAAAAAATCAATTCTCGCCATATTTTTTTTATTAAAAAGTCACATAAATCAGGCCAGAAATGATTTATAAACAAATCCCTCTGAAAATATCTTCAGAATACTGCTAAGTGTATAACTGGAAAGTTTGGTGTACATAGGTGCTACACATGCTGAGAAGTTTCTACTGGAGAATGACAAAATACTCATTTTGAGAAAACAGCATTTAAAGATTTGTAATGTAAAAATGAATACTTTTTTTAGTGGAAACAACTATTTACAGACACAATATCTTATCAAATCATCAGCACCAACAATACAAACCAACTAAATCACATTACAACTTATAACACAGCATTTATGGCCTTCAAATGAACAGAAAAAGAGTCAAAAACACACATCTAAATGTCAGAGCGCGTCACGTGATGCATCTGAACCAATCACGTTGTCAGAAATTGACACCAGCCAATGAGATTTCGGTTTTAGAGTTAAATGCCCATTTTACTTTCACGATTGGTTGCTGATAAAAAGGAAATGACCATATTTGGATCCGACAGCGTTGAACAGGAGAAAGAGAGCTTTCCAACGGTGTGTGTGATGACAGGGTGCAGATAGCGATCGCAGAGCAGCATGTTGATATATAACGACAACTTTTTGTTGAATTTAGGAGAAATCTACAGACGCAAATGGACAAAGTGTAGTAAAATAAACACCTAAATGTGTATTTTGGAATTTTTTTCACCTCAAGTCTGAAAGAAGACATGTTATTGAAGACAAATAGCCCAAAATCTCAAAATTGACCAGTGAAAAAAAAACGATGTTTTTGCCTGCCGTGTCTCGCCTTAAGCAGCAAGGTTTAAGCTTCTGCAAGAACCAATGAGGTTCATTCTCGTGTTACGCAGCACGTTTGAGCTTCTGCAAGAACCAATGAGGTTCATTCTTGTGTTACGCAACACGTTTGAGCTTCAGCAAGAACCAATGAGGTTCATTCTTGTGTTAAGCAGCACGTTTGAGCTTCTGCAAGAACCAATGAGGTTCATTCTCGTGTTACGCAACACGTTTGAGCTTCTGCAAGAACCAATGAGGTTCATTCTTGTGTTACGCAGCACGTTTGAGCTTCAGCAAGAACCAATGAGGTTCATTCTTGTGTTACGCAGCACGTTTGAGCTTCAGCAAGAACCAATGAGGTTCATTCTTGTGTTACGCAGCACGTTTGAGCTTCAGCAAGAACCAATGAGTTTCATTCTTGTGTTACGCAGCACGTTTGAGCTTCTGCAAGAACCAATGAGGTTCATTATTGTGTTACGCAGCACGTTTG